>JACRUU010000028.1:11511763-11586763 GCA_030449085.1 Kryptopterus vitreolus
TGTCGTTTGTTGTTTTTTTTTTTTACGAAGAAAAAAAATGAATGAAGGAAGGATTTAACGTCTGGCTCGTTGCGGCTGGTGGACGGTGTGCGTTTAAGGTCCGGGGAAAGGGTTGGGGGGGGGGGGGGGCTTTGGCACTATGGGGGAAGTGTTGGAACGTTGGATTTGGTCATGCAGCTGACGCTTGCCCTCCCAGAGTGAAAGCAGAGCGGACAGATGGCCGTCTTCTAGGAAGGGCTCAGGGCAGCCGGATTTGCGCCCGTATCGTGGGAAAGTCTTGGGCTGAGTTCACCTGCTCGCCGAGCAGCGGCAGGATTAATGCGGGGCTGAAATGAAACCTCGGTGCACAAAGAGGGAAAGAGACGCAACACAGGGCAGATCTCAGGACATTACTCGCATTTAACTCATGTAGCTGAAATGGTGTTTTTTTTTTTTTTTTTTTTTTTTTTTTTTTTTTTTTTTTTTTTTTTTTTGAATGCCGAGCTTAAAAACTGGACGACAGGAAAATAATGGCTTACGTCATTTTTTTTGGGGGGGGGGGGGGGCGGTCTTGATTATATTCATCTTGTTATCCGATGAAGAGAAATTTAAGCAAATGTTTGCAACGTCATTACTGACATGCCTCTTTCCCCTTTCATCATATTACACATTTATATATATATATATATATATATATATATATTTTTTTTAATATTTAACTTCTTTTTATTTTAACATACTTTTTGATTTAAAAACATCGAAATTCCCAGCAATATTTTTTAGTATTTTTTTTTGTATGTTGTATATTTAAAAACCCATGGATTGCATTTTTTTTTGTGATATATATATATATATATATATATATATATATATATATTATATTTTTTTTTTTTTTTTTTTTTTTTTTTTTTTTTTTTTTTTTTTTTGTGCTATGAAAATGAAGAATTATAAAACAAAAACCCCGATTTTAAAACAAAAAAAAACAATTCCATGGCCACCTTTTTTTTTTTTTTTTTTTTTTATTTTACCAATAGACAAAAAGAACGAGAGTAAAGAAATAAAAGCGAAAGATTTATATAATTTAGAGGTAATTATATCTCAGCTAATATTTCGACCAAATATTTCTTTTCCTTAAACCAGACTGAAAACAAAAAAAGGCTGTAATTATATGCATTTTTCAAATTCTCTCTCTCTCTCTCTCGCTCTCTCTATATATATATTATTTATATATATATATATATATCTTGGGAATATTTATTTTTTTTGTCTTTAAAATTAACGATGCAGATTATATTTCATTATTATGGCATTGTATCCGAGCTGATAATATCTCCACGCCCGGGTCGTCATGTTTAACAGAAATGCGATTAAAAGGAAAGTGTCCATTAATATTTAAACGCTGAAACGTTTTAAATATTAAAAAAAAAAAAAAAAGAAAAGAAACGCGAGTAAATCCTGCGTTAAGTGTAAAGCGATAGGCGCGACTCTGTCACCGGTGCCAGTGTCATCGGGTGTTTGTTGTGGTCCTGCTTAATGGGGCTGAAAAAGGCATCTGTTGATTTCGCCGTGTGTCGTCTGACTTTGGTGTCTTTGAGCGAAGAGGCGGTAAAACAAGAGCTGGTAGACTGAAGCGACATGCTTTTGGCTCTGCTCTTCCTTTTTTTTTTTTTTTTTTCCCTTCCCTTTTCCGCTTATGTGAGAGAAGACGATCCTGGCAAGGGATCAGGAATTTGTGCCAAAAGGGATTTAAGGTGAGGACAGAGAGGACTTTGTTAGCGGAACCACGAGAGGAAACTTGTCTTTGTGTGTTCTGTCAGAGTCCCTCATGCTTCATAAACTATCTGAAAAGCAGAGGCGTTTTTTTTTTTGTGTGTGTGTGTCTGATGTCTGTTTAAGAGCTCCACTGGTTAGAGTCAAGAGCACTCCGGCTGGGCCGCGAGATCAAACACCAACATTACCCTGCGCGTACAATGCCGTTTAATGATATAGCGCTCGACTTGCTGTGCGAATGTGACGCAGTTCAGGAATGTCCACAAACGCTACCCACCCCACCACCACCACCCCCATGTGACACTGCTAGGATGCTAGGAACGTGTTTAAAACCCCCACCGGATTTGTTTTGCCGAACGAATCGTCTCTGGATCCTTCTCGATCGAGTCTCTGTTTAGACCTCCGTGTATCCGCCTGGGGGTTTGAGCTCTGCACACCTTTGGGGAAACGACTCCGGCCGCTGGAGATCGGGGTTAGGTTTGGAGCAGGGTTTGCTAATTGGCCTCATTAACCATTAGCGTGTCCGTCCCTTACATATATATAGATATATATATATATATATATATATATATATATATATATATATATATATATCGAGAGATGAGAGAGAGAGAGAGGAGCGAGAGCGAGAGAGAGAGAGAGAGAGAGAGAGGCACGGTGGCTTTAGTGGTTAGCACGTTCACCTCACTCACACCGCCAGGGTCCGGGTTCGATTTCCCGTCTCGGCCATGTGTGTGTGGACAGTTTTGTGTATGTTCTCCCCGTGCCTCAGGGGTTTTTTTCTCTCCGTGTTCTCCGGTTTCCTCCCCGGTCCAAAAAAACATGCAAGGTAGGTTGATTGGCACCGTGGAAAATTGTCCCTAGTGTGTGTATGAATGTGTGTGTGTGTGTGTCCTGTGATGGGTTGGCATTCCATCCAGGGTGTATCCTGCCTTAATGACCATAGACGCCTGAGATAGGCACAGAACCCCGTGACCCGAGGTGAAGATCGGATAAAGTGGTAGAAGATGAATGAATGAATGAATATATGATATATATATATATATATATATATATATATATATATATATATATAATATATATATATATATATATATACAACGCTGGCCCGTTCGCGACAAGAGGCTATGTTTTAAAAAGGTAATTTGCCGACCGTCGTTCATCATCCAGGACCAAAAAAGCGCGTAGTAATTACACCAGCGCTGTGTTTACCGTACATAGCTCGTAGAGCCATTCCTGTAATGACCGGTATCTTCCGTTTGTTTTTCCCGTCGCTCAAAATGCAGCGTATTTACAGAAACGCTCCGTTTTTGCCAACATGTAGAGACAAATGCCGGGCCTTTCCCACATTCCGTTTGGAAAAACATGGTCGGTAATGTCGAAGAGGAGAATTCTGGGTGTAATATAACGAGGATATACCTTTACGAATTTGGCAAAAGCGACGTTCTTGTGAAAGGAGTGCGAAACGTCGGGAGTTTCGGGAACTCCTCCTCCTCCTGCGAGCGCTGGCGTCTTCGGCGAGGAGTCGGATGATGTCACTTGACATTACATACCCGCGCTTTAAAGTTTCGTCCCGGAGCGTTCCGATAAGAACGATACAAACCCGAAGAAGCAAGCGGGAAGGATCAGTTGCAGTGGTGTGTAACCCATTTAAGGCCTTTGTTCCAAACAAAGTGGCCCCCCAGGGTACATGACACTCGTCTCAATGGCCTCTTATGTGGGATTTAATGGGTTAACACCAAACAAAAGAGACCGAGAACATGTAACACAGCAGGGGGACCCGCTGGTAATGCCATGCAGGCACGATTTCTTCCAAACCAGTCAGTTCCTGTTTACTTTTACGTTAAACAGCGTTCTGGCGCGCACGAGAGAGAGAGACGTGTTGAGAGAGAGACGTGTTGGGAGGGAGATATGGATATTCATTGCATTTTTCACTACTTTTAGTTTGTTTTCATACAGCAGCAAATCCGCTTAGGGAACAAGAATAAAAGTCTGTACGTGACTCAGATCCTTGTATGCAAAAGTGTTATTTATGTAACACAATTTACCACAAATACGTTCACCAATAAGGGTGTAATTTGATATGAAGTGTTATTGTTATTTCCTTTTTTTTTTTCTTTCTTTCTTTTCTTCATCCAGCAATGTCATTTTCTCCCAGAGAAAGATTTCCTCCGTAATCAAAAGCGTCCTTTCAACACTTTTTGTTATTTATTTATTTATTTGTCTTTATAAAAGACTCATTTGCGCGCATAATAGCTACCCAGACTGTTTTACGCCTGACCTCGGAGCTGCCGAGAAGGTCATTGTTTTCCCGTTCTGGGTCCCCGCAAAGAGATCTGGGTCCCCGCAAATTTCCTCCATGGCACAGAGAAGAAATTATAATTACACCTTTGCGGATCGTTCCTGCTGCGGTTCTCCGAGCGTTTGTGCTGAGTCGACAACATCTCAGGCGGTGGAAAATGCCAAAGGTTTTTTTTTTTTTTTTTTTTTTTTTTTTTCATACTCCATTCTGTCCGTCGTACAAGTAGAGGGATGCGGTTTAAGCACGGGGAATTTAAATGGGGGTATTTAAATGGACAAAAAAAAAAGAGAATACCATAAATAGTCAGTGGGTTATGCGTTTTTTTTGTTGTTTGTTTTTTTATATACGACCCGCTCATCATTAAGCTCGTCAAATTTATACGGCTTGTTTATAAAGGCGTATTTCACTCGGGTCACCTGGGATTGTACATTATAAAGGATAAGGTTTAACACACAGGAATGTTTTTACCCGTACCAGAGGGTGTCCTCGTCTTATTATTCTGTTTATTCTGATGTTTGGGGTTCATTTGCGTAAAAAGAAAAGCATAAAAAACAATATGATTGGTTGCTGGTGGAGTTAATTGTTTAGTTTATTGAAAAAAAAATTGTTTATGTTTACGCAAGTCCTTCGATGTATTTATTTATTTATTTCTATATTATTTCTTAATACCATCGCCAGACAGTACAACAACCTTTTTTTTTTTTTTTTTTTTTTTTTTTTTTGGAGCATCCCGAATAAAGCGGCGGTAATTAAAGCGCACCATCAATCAAAGGTATATTAAATGCCCGGGTCAATTAGGGCGGACGCGCTTACAATGCGTCCGAATCGATTCTCGACAGTGTTTATGGAAGACGCTACGTTTCTGCCGTCCAAAGTCCGACGCCTGGAATTCATAACGCATCGATCGGTTTTCCTACTGTTAAAAGAACAACCTGCCGGAGCACGGAGCGATATTCCCGTCCAGCTTAATCAATGCATCTTCTTCAAAAACTGATTAAGCCTCCATTTTTATATGTTATATATATATATATATGTAATATATATATATATATATATATATATATATATATATTAATATATATATATATATCGCCCTGTTTCAAAACGCGTCGTTAAAACGTAACGGCCCGACGTAACGGCGTTGATATGTATATGTACACACACACACACACACACACACCATATATATATATATATATATCTATATATATATATATCAACGCCGTTTACGTCGGCCGTTCCGTTTTAACGACGTGTATGTATGTGTATATATATATATATATATATATATATATATTATATATATTATATATATATATATATACACACACATACATGAAGTAAAAATAAATAAATAAACAAAAAACAGAGAGAAAAGTCATGTCTTGTTCTATTGAACAGGGCTTAAGAGAGACCTTGAGGTTGTCTGAGCCCCTCAAAGAGACGCTTTCCTTTCCTCAAAGTCGGCATTAATTAAATTAGCACCACTCATGCTGTGACATTGTTATCAGGGACTTCCCTTTTAATGGACTGATTTCTCACCACTAATGGAGCCTTGACTAATCCCCGCTTGTCCACAGGCAGGGAGCTTTTCGGGTTTAAACCTACAACACCGGCTGTAAAAATATATATAAATAATTTGGCTCGTTCTTTGTAATTCCGCACTTATGACTGGGAAACTTGGTCTGCCCGGCAACACACGACGAGGCTCTTTTGTACGGAGACGCCGTACAGGAGCGCCGAGGCATCCGAGGCAGCTACTCGGTCCTCGATCGACGCCGTGACGTCGGCCGTTCCGTTTTAACGACGCGTTAAACGGGGCAACCCGGCCCACTAATCACCCGCGCTCCGATTGGCTTCTCAATCGGCGTCGACGCACCAGCCCTGTCCTTCCCTTTCCCCCTTGTCAACAGCCCCGGTTTCTGCGCTCGTCCCCACCCACAGGAGGCAGCTGCAGCCAATGGGGCTCGCCGGGAAAAGTGCATGTTTAGTCTGGGCCCGCGCTCCCCAAATTGATTGGCAGTCGGGTCAAACAAAGTCATTTTCTTGGCTCGTTGCCTGGCAAAACCTCTGCAAGCATTTAAGAAAAGGTAGAAGGCTTTGGCCTCTTTCCACTGGGAAACCGAACAGCTCTTTCTTTCTTTTTTTTTTTTTTCCCAAAGACGTGTACCTTGCCCTCCACCTTCCTTTCTTCCTTTCTTTCTTTCTTTCTTTCTTTCTTTCTTTCTCTCCTTACAGAGGTTTAAACCCATGAAAATTAGGGCGCTGGAAGCTCTCTTTATTTATTTATTTATTTATTTATTTACATTCTAAACCACATCCAAAAAACTGCATGTCTAAGTTTTGTTTTCGGCTACAAAAGAAAATCCGGATTATATGTTTTTTTTTTTTTTGTTTTTTTTCCCCTCCTCACATTGTGTTTGGAGCGACCGGAGCAGATCGGCGGTCCTGCCTGGGAAAAGGTCGGAATAACCGCGGAACGACGCGGAACGAACTAAAAAAAAAAAACCACCCCTCCTTTTACGTCTTTAACCTGTGCGTTGCTCTTACCTTGCTTGAGGCGATATTAAATTAGCGCTGATGAAGCTCCCCTGCTGCACGCCTATTTGGTTCGGGGGGGACCGAAATACCACTTCCTCCCTCATGAGCCCTCTAGAATAAGACGCGGATAGAACGTTCCTCAAGAGCTCGTATCCGCTCGTGTGGAGGCTTTCGGGGGTGAAGTTTAACAAGGCATGTAAAAATAATGTTTGACATTTGGTGTTTTTTTTTTTTTTCACCGGGATGCAGATCCGGATCAGACACGCCGTATCCGTGCCCTTTTACCGCGGCAGGATTCTTCTCGTCGCATGGTGTTGTTGTGTGTATATAAGTAATAAGGGAAAATTTTTATCATCGTAGTCGCTGACATTGTAGGATTATGTCAATAAATAACCGTTAAGTAAATGCGTATTGATCGAGTGTATCCCCCCCCCCCCCCGCTGAAACCGCCCCCCCCCCCCCCCCCCCGCCACCCCCCCCCCCCCCCCCCCCCCAATCCCCCCCACTGAAACCGCCACCCCCCCCCCCCACCCGCCCAATCCCCCGTGCAACACACGTTTTGGTTCTTCCCGATGGTGGCACCACCGCATTATGGCTGTTTCGCATTACTGGGAATGTCTGTCTGATATTTCCACCCCCCCCGTCTGGTTTATAATGGTTTATCCTGTCCTGTGGGAAAACCTTTCTTTCTCCCCTTTTTTTTCCTTTCTTTCTTTCTTCTTTTGCTGTTGAAACTTTGACCCTGAGCTGCCTGCTCTTTTCTGGATATGAAATTGTCCTTTTTTTTCCAGACAAAGCTGGGGGAGGACAAGAGCACAAATATGTGGGTGAACCCTATGACAGTGTGTAATATACATTATGGGAGAAAGCGGTACCCTTACAAATTACTGGGGGTTTTTTTTGCCCAGGAATTGTTTTGTATAGTTTATATAATAGTGTGTGTAAGATATGTATAATTAAGGATGCTATGAATGTGCATTCAGGAATGTGCCTTGACATATATGTATATATATATATATATATATATATATATATATATATATATATATATATATATATATATATATATATATATATATATATATATTTATATTTAATATATATATTAATATTTATTTATTTCCATTTTCTTTGTCTTTTATCAGTGAATTCATTCATTCATTCATTCATTCATCTTCTACTGATTTATCCGATCTTCCCTCGGGTCACGGGAGTCTGTGCCTATCTCAGGCGTCTATGGGCATTAAGGCAGGATACACCCTGGATGGAATGCCAACCCATCACAGAGCACACACACACACACACACATTCATACACTAGGGACAATTTTACCAAGGTGCCAATCAACCTATCATCATGCATGTTTTTGGACCGGGGGGAAACCGGAAACCGGAGAACCCGGAGAAAAACCCCCTGAGGCACGGGGAGAACATGCAAACTCCACACACACACATGACCGAGACGGGAATCGAACCCAGATGAGGCGAGGCGAACGTGCTAACCACTAAACCACCGTGCCCCACATCAGTGAATTCCATTTTTTAAAATGTATTTAACCAGAATTTGTCTTCTCGTGTTTAAAAAGGGTTTTAGATGCTCCGATCTACCATAAAATGTCCTTATAAGGCCTTATGTCTTGATATATTTTTTTGTTTTTTTTTTCTTTGCCACACGGAATCTCCTTAATGCATATTACGTAAGTCCCTGAAACCGTACGAATGCATTAAAAGTTAAGAGCAATATAAATGAACCTGTTTTCTGACCACACAACCATCGGCTTTTATTTCATTCGGTTTATGTTGCGTTTCCATTACCGTTTATGGCGCTCGGCAGAGCCGGGCCGATCCGAATCGACCTACATGTGAGCAGCGTTAAGGGTCCTCGCTCAAGGGCCACAGCAGTGGCGGTTTGGGCGTCGCTATGTGACGCACGGTTATTTCCTTTACCCTGTCGCCCGTCTGTATCTAAGGAAAACACACGTAAAAATGGTTTTCTGCACTTAAATTAGATCCCGTCCCCTGGTGCACGGCCTTGAGTGAGTCATGAGACCTGTCATACGGATGAGTTATCAGAACGAACCTCTTGACTCGAGCACGCTCGGGAGACGAGCGTTTGCAGCCAAACAGGAAACATGTAGGGGTAAAAAAAAAAAAAAAAAAAAAAAAACACTTCTCATCACCTTTTCCGCAACTTTGTTTACCATAAACCAAAAATCGAAATACCTGGTGCTTCTTTTAGGACGCTTATTTCTGATGACGTACTTCTATCGCTCTTTTTCATTGCAACCCTCCTCCCCCCCTCAACCTCCGTATTAAAGCATGCTAACATTAACTGGGAATGCTTTAGAGATGGGAGTAATGCTAATGAAATCTCTCCCAAGTCTATTATTTATTATTTATTTATCTATCTATTTATGTATGTATTTATTTATTTATTTATTTAGACGTGGGAAATGACTCGGCTTTGTTTAGTTTAGTCCATCCCAGGTTTAGCTCCACCCCCTTTCCCGGTCCCCGATACATTTTTCCCCCATGCAAGTATGTGTCTTTGCTCTAACGAGGTCCGAGAAATCCTTTCATTGGTCCAAAGCCGAGATATTCCTCCTTTAAAGCGAGCGCATTCCTTTAACCAGTCTACAGACAGCGGGAGCAGAAGAGTGTCCGATGCTCCGATGCTATCTGCCGATGTAGGCACAAAGCAGACGGGCTCAGGGTAATTGAATCCACATATCGAGTTTTGCGGGCTGGATTCCACAGGGCCAAGGCCTGGCACGCATCTCTCTCTCTCTCTCTCTCTCCCTCTCTCCGTCTCTCTCTCCCTCTCTCCCTCTGTGGAATGTTGGTCTGAAAGCAAATGCGGCTGATTCTTTTCCCCCGTTCGGCCCACAAAATACTCCGCGAAATGTTCTCTCCTGGAGAGACCTCTCAAGATGCTCATCTGTCAGTTAGGGGGGAAATAAAAAGCCTACATGTTTGTTTATTGTTTATTTGTTTATTTTTTTCGTTCCAAAACCCTCCAGTGGACGATTAGAGTCGTTTGCTGCCAGTAGAGGAGGCCGGCGAGTTCGAAACCGAGGTGATTTAAGGTTATTGAATGGAATTCCCGAGTTTGAGTCGGGCTTCGGTGGGGGGAGGGAGGGGGGGGGGTGGGGATTGGTGGAGGGGGCGGGGCAATTTTCTATGTAAGCTTTTCATCAGTGCACAACGAGTCTCCCGTCTTGTGGAAATAACGGGAAATAATTCGTTTCCCGTTGTAACCTCAGTCGCTAATGTCACAAGCGTTATTTATATTTATTAAAGTATTAAAACTAAGGGGCGCATGCACGGTGGTTTAGTGGTTAGCACGTTCGCCTCACACCGCCAGGGTCCGGGTTCGAGTCCCGTCTCGGCCATGTGTGTGTGGAGTTTGCATGTTCTCAGGGGGTTTTTTTCTCCGGGTTCTCCGGTTTCCTCCCGGTCCAAAAAACATGCACGGTAGGTTGATTGGCACCTTGGAAAATTGTCCCTAGTGTATGAATGTGTGTGTGTGTGTGTGTCCTGCGATGGGTTGGCATTCCATCCATGGTGTATCCTGCCTTAATGCCCATAGACGCCTGAGATAGATACTCCCCGTGACCCGAGGGAAGATCGTATATAGCGGTAGAAGATGAATGAATGAAGGTATTAAAACTACTATATATATATATATATATATATATATATATATATATATATATATATCCCGGGACATGAAAGCGACGTATCTACGACGTCTTTTCTTGCGCTGAATGTCGAATTAAACATCTGGCGAGTCAGTGGCCGTATAGGATCGCAATCCGACACGCCTGCTCTATATAACGCCACACTGAATCAATGTTGTTTCTTGAATGAACTGCAAAAAGTCATTTTGTTTTTTTTTTTTTTTTTCTTTTTTTTTTTTTTCTTCCCCCAACAATAATTTCGCGTCGGCATTTGTTTTTTAATCGGCCGATAATTAGCCGATCCCTCAGTTAGATTCCGCGGGTCTCGAGCCGCGCCGGAAGCGAATTAATAGCGTGCGTAAAGAGAACGGTAGCGTCGTGTTTTGTACCGCAGTGTTCCGAAGACGCCAAAGTGCTTTAACGAGGCTGTGAAATACGTCGCTGCGGCACGCGTGTCGCTCAGGGGAAGGTAAGCAATCCCCGGGGCGACGGCGCCGCTCGCGCATTCCCGGGACGAGTTAAGATTCAGGACGCATCCCGGGGTTCTGAGCGTCTGCCTCACCTGCCTGTCGTCCGCGACCAAAAAAACAGCAGCGGCATTTTCCTCTCTCTTTGTATGCGAGAGCCTGGCCAGCATCACGTCGCCAGAACTCAGCGGTTCCCAGCGAACCGGACAAGTTTTGCGAGACGCTCGTGCGGCGTCGGTCCAGGACGCCGTCTCGTTTACAAGACTCGCTTTCCGCGCGAAACCCGAACCTGAGGAAAATATCAGCCGGGCTTTTGGACGCGAGCGGAGCATTCCCGCTCTCCGTCACGCGAGCAGACGCTCACACTCCGTGCGCAACGATGACGGGCGCCGTGCCAGGTGGAGGTTGCCATGACTCCCAGCACCACTCCTACCCGCTCCCTCCCCTCTTTTTTTTTTTTTTTTCCCTCCGAATTTTTTGGGGGGTAGGCAGGGCTAAGGGTGTTTTTTTTTTTTTTTTAGACAAAAGATGTCTTCACACTGTCAGACGAACGATTCGGCGGAATGCTGCTTTTCCCGACCCGGAGAACCGCGTGACCTTTTGGCGGAGGTTTTGTTATGGTGCCAGGACAGAGACACAGAAAGTGATAGAGGGGAGGGAAAAGAGAGAGAGAGCGAGAAAGGCAGAGAGGGACAGAGGGGAAACTTGGAAAACAGAGAGAAATCTTTCCCTTTCTTTTTTTTTTTCTTCTTTCCCGACGCCTGAGAAAATGGCGGACGACGCAGCACAGTGCCGACCTTTCTACCTGAATTTTGCCAAGTGACCTCTCCGGATAATATTGGCGTGGCGCCCGTGTCTTCTTTTCTTTCTTCCCCCCCTTTCTTTCTTCCTCCTGGCTTTCACCAACTCTTGCCGTTTTCCTCTGAATGGGAGGGGAGCGTGTCAGACGAGGGCGAAGGCTTTAAACGCATTCAAACCAAACTCATTAAAAGTCCCGATGAATAGGTGAGGAGTCGGTAAGCCGGCAACCGAACCCGGGGGAAAAAAACAACAACAAAACATCAGACGTCTCGAATCCACGTGAGCGTCTCTCGTCGGGTCACAGTGACCGAACGTTCTCCGTTTATTTATTTATTTATTTATTTATTTATTTATTTATTTATTTTGCTGCTTGGTGGGTTTCCTCCCGTTGCTTTCTGGTTAAATCACTGTGTGCAGTGTGTTCACTATAGTAAACCACGGTACGCACCAGCAGACGGACGTTTTGTTGTGTCTGCTTACTTTATATATTCCTTAAAAAAAAAAAAAGCATCTTACCCATAGACTTGTGTTTCGGATGCATGCGAGCTTAAGCAACAAGTAACACATCATCGTTTATAACGGTGTAATCACAGCGTTCAAGTTGTTATTGTCTGACATGTTCGCTGTTTTGACTGCCGCTTGATCGTTCTCTTTGTGTTGTTTTTGTTTTTGTTTGTTGTTTTTTTTCCCAGTGCATGCGGATGTCGCGCTACGTCAGGTGAGCTGTCCACCCCGAACTCTTATTAAGACCCAGCGCGTCGTTGCAGATCATCACTGGGAACGAGAGAAAAGCGTATTAGTATCGTGCCTTCCTTAAGGAATGGTCAGCATTAGCGATTTATTTGTTTGTTTGTTTGTTTGTTTGTTTTGAGGATGAACCACTTGTCATAAACCCGTAGATCCGATCTTGTGGCGAATCTCGGAACCCAAGCTCGCTTCTGCGGGTCTCTGTCACTGTGGTGCGGTCGACTTTTTTTTTTTTTTTTTTAGAGAAGCACATTTGTTTGTTTCGTCTTATTCGTTTACATTTAACACACCGAACAGTTCACGCCCTTAATCCTCGTCAAATCCACGGTAAATCTTTCCAAAAGTTTTGCTGCTACCGTGACCTTTTTATTTATTTGTTTGTTTGTTTGTTTTCTTGTTTGTCCCCGCCCCCGTCCCGACTATGGAGCAGTCTAATGGAGACGAGAGGAAAACTGTGTGCATCCAGGTTGAGGTAGTAGGTTGTATGGTTTAGAATTACACCATGGGAGTTAACTGTACAACCTTCTAGCTTTCCTTGGAGTACACTCATGTCGTCCGGCAAGATCTCATCATCGCACAAGTGTCAAAACTTTTCCTTTGATCTTTTTTTCTTTCGTTAGGGAACCGCGCGATATACATCAATCTCCAGCAAATCCCGCTCTAATAGCGTTTGAATGTCAAGTGGTGGAGTTGTCTCCCTTTCAAGCCCCGCGTGTGTGATTAGTCTTGTAATGAGGTTTCATTTGCGTCTCCTGACCAGACCTTTTCCATTTCCGTATAGCGAACCATCAAATAAGACGTCGGTGCGATTTAACGGTGCGAGACGCCGCAAACTTTTAACTTTTTAACGTTACGTCGTTTATAGTTTATTCATTCATTCATTCATTCATCTTCTACCGCTTTATCCGATCTTCCCTCGGGTCACGGGGAGTCTGTGTCTATCTCAGGACGTCTATGGGTATTAAGGCAGTATACACCCTGGATGGAATGCCAACCCATCACAGGGCACACACACACACACATTCATACACTAGGGACAATTTTTCCAAGGTGCCAATCAACCTACCGTGCATGTTTTTGGACCGGGGGAGGAAACCGGAGAACCCGGAGAAAAACCCCCTGAGGCACGGGGAGAACATGCACAAACTCCACACACACATGGCCGAGACGGGAATCGAACCCGGACCCTGGCGGTGTGAGGCGAATGTGCTAACCACTAAGCCACCGTGCCCCTATAGTTTATTTATTATTATTATTATTATTATTATTATTATTATTATCAGCAGAATCAGAAAGAGCTTTATTGCCAAGTAGGTTTGCACTTGCAAGGAATTTGCTTTGGTGACAGAAGCTGCTGGTTGCACATTACTAACTGACAGGAAATAAAAATAGGAAATAAAATAAAAATAATTTTAATAAAATAAAGAAAGGAATAAAAAAATAAAAATAAACATTTTACACAAGAAATAGATATAGTTATAAATGCACAGGAGATGGATTGCAGAATGATATTGCACTGAAATATATACACATATTGCTGAATACAGCATTTAAGTTAAATTATTAGTTCAGTTTAGGTATAATTCCGTCATTTCCATACATTTCTATACGAACAGCTCATGAACAAGGATTTGCAAAATGACCAGTGGACATTAACTAAGGCTATTAAGAATTGGATAAAAGAATAAACAAATATGTTGGTGTTACGCACCAAAAAAACCAAGATATGTCACTTAATTTGCATTGCTAAATCCCACACACACTCTATGATGTGGAGATCAGGACTCTGTGGGGGTTCCACTACTTCTTATAAACGTCACAACAAATATTGATTTCATTTCCATTTTCGCTCACATTGCGTTTTGTAAATGGGCAAAAACAAACAATCATTATTTACTTTTCCGAACGCATTCTTTGTTTACAGCATTTTTTTCACCACCCGCCTAAAACTTTTGCACACTGTTGTATTTCTGACGAGCTTTTTGTTACACAGGGGAATCCCGCAAAGCACAGATGGCTTCACTGGGCCACGGGGAAAAAGAAAATAAAAAACTCCAGCGATTAGCTTTTTCGCATTAGTGCCGATGTTTAATTAAGCATACTAAACGCTCTTTCGCCATCGCGTGAACAGTGTTCACCGCATTCCTGGAAATGATTCATGAAGCGTCATGCAAGTAATTGGGGGAACGCATACACTTTAAAACATGCGAGAAAGGGGAAGGGGGGGGGGGTAAAGTTTGCGAGAACACAAGCTTCTTAATTCGAAGCGACGTCGGAATTCGTATTACGGATTCCTTTAATGCGGCGGGTTAATTAACTTTTCCCTTTCTCCAGGGGGAGCCTCTGCTCTCAATTAGTGATATTTGGCAGAGTTTTATTTATATATATATATATATATATATATATATATATATATATATATATATGTATGTATATAGGGGCACGGTGGCTTAGTGGTTAGCACGTTCGCCTCACACCGCCAGGGTCCGGGTTCGATTCCCGTCTCGGCCATGTGTGTGTGGAGTTTGGTTTGCATGTTCTCCCCGTGCCTCAGGGGGTTTTTCTCCATGTTCTCCGGTTTCCTCCCCCGGTCCAAAAACATGCACGGTAGGTTGATTGGCACCTTGGAAAATTGTCCCTAGGTGTATGAATGTGTGTGTGTGTGTGTGTGTAATGTGTGTCCTGCGATGGGTTGGCATTCCATCCAGGGTGTATCCTGCCTTAATGCCCATAGATGACCTGAGATAGACATAGACTCCCCGTGACCCGAGGGAAAGATCGAATAAAGCGGGTAGAAGATGGAAATATATATATATATATATATATATATATATATATATATATATATATATATATATATATATATATATATATATATATGACGTACAGTACACAGCACACACACGGGGGCCCGCAATATAATAGTTCAGCTACGGCGTTGTACACGATGCACATCGGCGAAAAGGAAAATCCATCGCGTTGTGGTTTAGCATTCCGCGCACTCCTCGCACATCAATCCCGGACCGTGTAAGATATTATTGATGATAAATAGCAGTATCATGTCTCGATCCGTGCCGTTCCTGCGTTTAGACTGAAGGCATATAATTTTCTCCCGAGTTCACATGCCTTCGGAGGTTTCGAGCGCACTTTTAAAAGCCGTGAGAGGCAATCAAATAAAAAAAAAAAGTGTTCGCTCGCGTCGGGCGCTCAAGGTCGCCCGGTGCATTCTCCGCTTCGTCCTGGTGCGCTCGCGAGCATGATACACTCGTGTATCGGCCTGTACACAGGGTATCTGATCGACTAGCCGGGCCCAAGCACTTTGTCAAAAAATAAGCATATCGGAGACGGGGGTGCGCTATTAAAATCTCACTATCGATTCGTTTCTCGGTGCAATTTTCTTTCTCAGCAGCAGCAGAAGATGTGTTGGAATGTTGTTAAAAATAAATAAATAAACAAATAAATAAATAAAAGAGAGCATTGCTATTAGTTGAGAGAGATCGGCTCTTGGGCTGACGAATGTTACTGATTACTGAATTTATTACTTGTTGCTTACTTTGTCCACTAGGTGGCGCTTAACGAAATGAACGTTCTAAGGAAAAAAAAAAAACATTTTGTACTGTAATATGATGACGCGCTTTTTTTCGGTGTAACTGTAACGAACTACTGTTACTTTAATTTTGTAATTCGATTGCGTAACGCTCATTGCATGTAACTAGCTACTCCGCGACACCGCGTTTTCGCTCAGCGAAATTGTTCCGTCGCATATACAAGCACGTTTTTGGAAGCCGTTTTTACGGCGCCCCCTGGAGGACAGGGGGTTAAAGGCCTGGCGCAAGGGTGGCAGCTTGGCGATACCGAGGCTCGAACCGCCAGCCCCTTCCCCCCACCTTCCAATTAGCACAATAAAGCTCCACCCCCTCTCCCTTATATATTATAATAAGCCATATTATATGGCTTATATCTTACGAACATAGTTTGGAGCCATGCGTAGTCCACAGCGAACAAATCCATACTAAGAACGAACTATCGGAGCGACGACGGCGGCCCCTAAAAATGCCGCTTCGTCTGTTCGTCCATTCGCCGAAACCACACCTCCACATTAATCACCATTTGGAAACCATAATAACCGTAATAAACCGTAATTACCGATTGATTTATTTTATTAGCCGCACACACACACCGTTTTACCGAGGGAGGCGTTTTTCATTCGTCACCGCCGTCATGTGTTTGCGTAGCCTCAGTGAAGGTTTCCTCCATCCCACCAGGCCTTGACATTTTTTTCCCAGCGCTCCGGCCCGCTGATTTACAGACGCAATCCGGACCGGAAACAGTCTCCGATACATACGGCCTCGCGACCTATCAGCTATACAGCATGCGCTCAGGCGAACGCAATGACTCGGCCCGATAAAACGACTCGGTTCCTCCCTCCGCTGCTCAGCGTGACATGGGCGCTGCCTCTGCGGAACGAGGACACCGGGTTGCTTTGGCTGCGCGCCACTGCTTGTGAAGCACATTCTAGCAGGACCTGAGAGGAGAATGAAATATGGAGGAGGTTCTGAAGCCCGGCGTGTCGTTTTATTTTCTTTTCTCTTTTTCTCACTGCCATCGCGGCTGTCGCTTTCAGCGCAATTGATTCGAGCGCGCCGAGTCGATGACAAGCGTTCGTCGATGCGGTGAGACGTCAGTAATGAGCGTTTTTTTTTTTTTTTTTTTTTTTAGAAAACCCTGGGAGGTAGGAATGCGTTTATAAATATGACTCGCGTCTGACGGGAAATTGTAACAAAAGGAAATGTGTAAAACGTTACGTTACATTACATAGAGATTGAGGTTTTCCATTGAAGGACAAACGGTCTGTGCGATCAGATCCATGCATTAATGCAGATCATTACATGTGATTACTTTCATTTGGCCACTAGGTGGCGCTTTAAGTTAACGTTCGAAGAAAAAAAAAAAACGTTTCAAAGCCTTACAAAAAAAAGGTTCTATTTTAAGTAACTGATTACAATTTATTACCTTTTGCTTACTTTCATTTGTCCTCTAGGTGGCACTTAAGGGCGATACCGGGCTCAGCACTCTGAGCTGCATCTTAACATTTTGTGCTGTAATATGATTACGCGTTTTTTTTTTTTTTTTTTTTACGCTGTAACGAATTACTGTTACTTTTATTTTGTAATTCGATTGCGTAACGTTCATTACACATGAAACGTGTACTTTTCAACTTTTCAATGACTATAAATGTAACCGATTGCATTCGATTACTTTGTCCACTAGGTGGCGCTTTAAGTTAACGCTCGAAGAAAGAAAAAAAAACGTTAAAACCCTCAAAAAAAAAAAAGTTCTATTTTATAATGTCATGTTAATGTCCAGTGTCATGATGTAATGATTTAATAATGAATTTGTTCGGAATTCTGACCTCGAAGATTTTTTTTACCTCAAAGATTTATTTTCCGTGCTTTTAGATAAAAAAAAAAAAAACATACTTGGACATGTGACGGTCATTTTTTTCCCCATTTAGTCTTTTTCTGCAAAATGAAAATAACACAAATAATTTATATAATAATTATTATATAAATATTATTATAATTACGTATAATTTATGGAATAAATGCACCTTTTTAACCTGTGAAAGTTTGTTTCCCGTCACGTTTTTTCCCCCTCTCATTTTAAATAAATGACGGGAAGTTTTTTCCTCAAATGACCAGAATTACTACTTTTTTTTTCTTTTTCTTTTAATTCTTACGTCGGAAAAATGTTTTTCTTCGTTTAACAGGGTTTTGTTGTTGTTGTTGTTGTTGCTCTTTTTTTTTTTTCTTTCGACACCGACGTTTAAAACTAGCAACGCAACCTTACAGGAGTTTGTTTAAAGAGTCGTTTTTTTATGTCCTCACCCCTGAACCCCGATGGTTCCTCCAGATGTAGCAGAGCGAAGCGTGTCAAAAAAAAAAAAATCCCGCCGCCTCAGCAGAATCAGCTCCAGCTGGAGCGAGCGACCGAGCTACAACTCATTGGTTACAGCTGGGCTTCGATTTATTTGATAGCTGAACAAATAAATTACAGGATTAGATAGGGGCTTGGAAAGA
This sequence comes from Kryptopterus vitreolus, assembly GCA_030449085.1. Lineage (NCBI taxonomy): Eukaryota > Metazoa > Chordata > Actinopteri > Siluriformes > Siluridae > Kryptopterus > Kryptopterus vitreolus. Next base: position 11,530,130 of record JACRUU010000028.1, read on the forward strand.
AGACACTTTTGTTTCGCTCGGATACGTCGTCCTCTACGGATCGGCACCTCGCAAGTGCACGCAAACAACCGGTCTCGGACCTTAACGGGTATTTAATAACATTCCAGAGTTCCGCTTTAAATCCAGTTCATTTCAGGAGAAAACATTCTGGATTTAAAGAATCTGTTCATTTGTGTTTGTGTTGTGAAGCCTTTAATTATAATTGTTATATATATAATATATATATATTTTATATATATATTTTTTTTTTTTTTTTTTTTAATTTATATATATATATATAATCTGTTCATTTGTGTTTTTGAAACCTTTAATTATAATTGAAATACATTTTAATAATAATTAATAATAATTAATTAATTAATAATAAATTTATATATATATATATATATTGTATCTATATATATTTTTTTGATTTACATATATTTATATTTATACATTTATATATATTTTATATATATATATTTTATTTATATTTATATTTTTTATTTTATATATATATATATATATCGTATTACAAATATTTTCGGTATTTTTCTGCTGCATGTAACAGGTTTTGTTTAACATTTTATTTTTCAAGGTCTCTGACAATTCAACCGTCCTAATATCATTATTGTGATACATTATACATTATGTGTTATTTATTGGGAAATCTTTTTAAATATACAAAATTTATACATAAAACAATATTCGATTGGATTCCGTCAAATGGTCAAAACATGATTGTCTTTTTGTACAGTTATAATATAACGAAGCAGGAAAAAAGAAGTAAGGAAACGACAAAACGAGCAAAAGTTAGTGGACACCAGGTCCACGCGGACGTCCTGAACATCCCGTTACACTAAACTAATCCCATTCGCACTGACACTAACCTCCATTTCCTCGCACTCCCGTATCCTGGAGTGTGTTTGTGCTTGTGTTTATTTCGCTCTCAGGGTGTCGGATACTGATGTAGGTCGAGGTGCAGTCGCTGTTTATCGCAAAGGTGTCCGGTAGGGTCGAGGTCCGAGCTCTAACGCAGGCCACTCGAGATCTTCCGCTCCAACCTACATACACCACATCTTCACGGTGCTGGCCATGTGCACGGGGGAATTCACGTGCTGGACGCGTGTCCCAATACTTATGGAAATTTTGGATTAGTATGTGAAAACATCTGCGATATTGTGTCAGAGGAGGGCGTAGTTTAAGGCTTATGGGTTACTTATCAGAAGGTCCGGGGGTTGGGTGGGTTCGAGCCCCGGTATCACCAATCTGCCATGCTTGGGTCCTTGAGCAAGGCCCTTAACCTTCAGGGGTCGTCATGGCGGGCCCTGCGCTCTGACCCCGGCTTTACAAACAAGCTGAGATATGCGAAGAAAAGAAATTTCACTGTGCTGTGAAGTCTATGTGACACATAAAGGCATTTCTATGCAACATGTACCGAAACTTGCGTCATTTTGCATCTACGCTTTAAAAGGCCTTTGACGTTAAGAAAGCCAGAGAAAGAAGAATCTGGAGCGAAAGAAACGAATGTTTTTATTTATTCATTCATTCATTCATCTTCTACCGCTTTATCCGATCTTCCCTCGGGTCACGGGGAGTCTGTGTCTATCTCAGGCGTCTATGGGCATTAAGGGCAGGATACACCCTGGATGGAATGCCAACCCATCACACACACACACACACACACACACACACACATTCATACACTAGGGACAATTTTCCAAGGTGCCAATCAACCTACCGTGCATGTTTTTGGACCGGGGGAGGAAACCAGAGAACCCGGAGAAAAACCCCCCTGAGGCACGGGGAGAACATGCACAAACTCCACACACACATGGCCGAGACGGGAATCGAACCCGGACCCTGGCGTTGTGAGGCGAACGTGCTAACCACTAAGCCACCGTAGCCCCTATTTATTTATTTATTTATTTATTTATTTCTCGATTGCATCAGCGTCTCATAACTAAAGGAAATCCATCCCGAAAAAAACCCGGCAGAACGAGCTTTAACGCCGTATCGATAATCCTCATTTTCCACGTACACATCAGCGTGTTTTAACACACCTCGATGCGTGGATGGATTAATTGTAAGAGCTTCTGGAATCGATTGTTTGTTTGTTTGTGTGTGTGTGTGTGTGTGTGTGTGTGTGTGTGTAATTGAACGCTTCGCCTGCTGCCCTTCACCCATCCAAATCGGGGACCTGGGTGAACATGACCCGAGCATCACCCGCGCCGAGAAAAAAATGTCTGCCAAGGTGTTTTTTTTAAGCTGGAGGTGCTCGATATGTCGCTCTGGCTGTTTTTTGGGGGGTTGGTGGGGGGGGGGGGGGGGGGGTGTTTGGGTTGAAGACGCGAAGTCATAAAACGGTATTATTTGATGGCAAATAAATACATGTCTGACGTACGTGACTGAGGCGCGATCGATCTGTCTGGAGTCAGGACCGGCCTTGCTGCGTAAAGCACTTTCTCCCGTCAATACCTCCGTGACCTTTGACCCCCGGGACAAATCGATGCGATCGATCAGCGGCTGCAGACCGGACTGTCATCTACAGGGACCAGACGCGATGGTCATTAGTGCTGTCCTGTGTGTGTGTGTGTGTGTGTGTGTGTGTGTGTGTGTGTGTGTAGAGACTCACACCGACCCTCTACTCCTCTACTCCGTGTCACAAATTCCTCGTGCGTACGTTCATCTTCTATTTCCTGCCGGTTTATTATCGAACATCGTATAACCTTTCATTAAAGAAACAGCGTGACGATGCCACACAGACCGCTCTGTCTGGATTTCACGTCCCCGTGCAAAATAACAAGGAAATGGTCACGCCACGTCACGTCTCGTCTTTTTTTCCAGCTAACAAACGACAAATATATATCGCTCTAAAAAGAGTTTTCCTCCCCCCGAAGAGTAAAAAAAAAAACAACTGGCAATTTTGTCATTCCGTATTAAATAGCATTTTTAATAAAAACGTTTATGATCATTTCGCAGTGAACGGGAAAAAAAACGATATATAATTATTATGCGATATATTTTTATGACGATATATAATTATTATGACGATATATAATTATTATGACGATATATAATTTTTATGACGATATATCATTTTTATGACGGTATATCATTTGTATGACGATATATAATTTTTATGACGATATATCGTTTTCATGTCGATATATCATTTGTATGATGAAATATCATCTGTATGATGATATATAATTGTATGATGATATATAATTTTTATGACAATATATCGTTTTTATGACGATATATCGTTTTTATGACGATATATCGTTTGTTATGACGATAATTTTTATGACAATATATCTGTATGATGAATATATTTTTATGACGATATATCGATATATAGTTTTTATGACGATATATAATTTTTATGACAATATATCGTTTTTATGACGATATATCGTTTTTATGACGATATATCGTTTTTATGACGATACATAATTTTTATGACGATATATATATCGATATATAATTTTTATGACGACGTATCGTTGTTATGACGATATATAGTTTTTATGACGATATATCATTTTTATGACGATATATCGTTTTTATGACGATATATAGTTTTTATGACGATATATCGTTTTTATGACGATATATAGTTTTTATGACGATATCTCATTTTTATGACGATATCTCATTTTTATGACGATATATCGTTTGTATGATGATATAATTTTTATGACGATATATCAGATTGTATGACGATATATAATTTTTATGACGACATATCGTTGTTATGACTATATATGTTATGATATATCGTTTTTATGACGATATATCGTTTTTATGACGATATATAATTTTTATGACAATATATCGTTTTTATGACGTTTTTATGATATATCGTTTTTATGACGATATATCGTTTTTATGACGATATATCGTTTTTATGACGATATCTCATTTTTATGACGATATATAGTTTTTATGACGATATATCGTTTGTATGACGATATATAATTTTTATGACGACATATCGTTGTTATGACGATATATAGTTTTTATGACGATATCTCATTTTTATGACGATATATCATTTTTATGACAATATATCGTTTGTATGACGATATATAATTTTTACGACGACATATCGTTGTTATGACGATATATCGTTTTTATGACGATATATCGTTTTTATGACGATATATAGTTTTTATGATGATATATCATCTGTATGACGATATATCATTTTTATGACGATATATCGTTTTTATGACGATATATAGTTTTTATGACGATATATATATTATTGATATATAATTTTTATGACAATATATCGTTTGTATGATGATATATAATTTTTATGACGATATATAATTTTTATGACAATATATCGTTTGTATGATGATATATAATTTTTATGACGATATATCATTTGTAAACCATCCGTAACAACGTTTTTTTTTCCCCCACAGAGTTTAAAGCGGTTAACAGAAACGTTGGAAAAATGAAGTGAGAAAAAACATACAGGGAAGGAAGAAGAAGAAGAAAAAAAAACTAGCGTTGACGTGGATGTCGTAGTGCGTTGCGTTATCGATATATCATCCCGCCCTACCCCGGGGGTTTCTGTTAAGCTTCAAATCTTGCGAGTAAACAGTCTGGGGTTTGTCACTTCAGAGTGTAGGAAATTAACGCTAAATGTTTTTTTTCCCCCTCGTTCCTTCGTAGAAACGATCCCGTAAAAACTCACGCAGCGCAGAAATGCGAGTGTTGATTCTGGCAAAAACGCTGTTTTCTCGACAAAATGGCGGTGAGCTGAGCACCTTGAGGATCTCGCGCACGTTTGTGTGTGTGTGTGTGTGTGTGTGTTTACGCCTTTGCTCTTGGGTTCATTTTTGCCGTGTGTGTGTGTGTGTGTGTGTGTGTGTGTGTGTGTGAGAGAGAGAGAGATCGGACTTGGCTGTGCTTTATTGTCTGGATTGTGTGTGTCATGGCGGCCCTCTGCTGACGGTCCATGTGTGCGTAAGATTGGCCACCGGCCCAGACACTGCCACAGCAGTAATAGAGTTGATTGATCACCATCACTCCTTCAAGGTTTCCCCTGCTGATTTCACCAGCCCTTGCTGGCACACACACACACACACACACACACACAGAGTACCACTCGTTCATCCTGAGGTCATATCCAGCATGCTATGCTGTCACATCGTCAAACTCTTTTGAACCGCAGCACTTCGGCGAGACCATTGTGAGTGTGTACGTGTGTGTGTGCACGCGCGCCGGGCTCTGCATTGCGGTGCGCCTAACATCAGCGGCGTTCGCATTAAGCACATAATCAATGACCGGCTGTCAGCGTACGGGTCGCGACCCCCATCCCCGCCGCGGGGAACCGCGAGAGAAGGTCACAGGTTGCGAGATTAAGACGGGGCGGCCCCGCGAGCGCTCCCAGACAGATAAATCAACCATCATCCCATCTCATCAAATGTGTCTGCTCCTCCGAGAATTGATTCAGACTCCTTGACTGAACTGGGCTTTGCTCCTATTTTATTTATTTATTTATTTATTCCCTTAAAGCGGCAAAAATAAATAAATAAAAAGACACCGGTGGCCGCGTTGACCTACGGATTCGATGCGCTTTTTTTTTTTTTTCTTATTATTTTCTTTCTTTTAAGTGTCGTCTGATGAAGCGCGGGGACGAAAAAGTTACGCTTTCGTCTGATGTTCCGTAGAGACGTTTATGCTTCCCTTTTATATATATATATATACTATATATATACATATACACACACACACATCACACACACACACATATATATATATATATATACTTACACACACGTGTGTGTCATTGTTTTTTTTTTTTGTTATTTTAAACATGCTCACATTTTTTTAAAAAAAACACGCCTCCGTGTGTGTGTGTGTGTGTGTGTGTGTGTGTGTGTGTGTGTGTGTGTGTGTAGCTAGTCGCACCACAGGCAGCATGTCTCGTGCATGCGTTTTTTCTTTTTTTTTTTCTTTTTTTTTTTTTTTTTTTTTTTTTTTTTTCCTTTTTTTGTGCCTCTGCTGCTTTTCCCCTAAAGGAAAGGATTGATCAGTGCAGGACAAAGGGTTTGCAGCAGTCGAGACAGAGTGAGTGAGACGAAGGAGAGAGAGAGAGAGAGAGAGAGAGTTAAAGAGGGAGAGTAGGATATAGAGAGCGTTAGAGAAGAGGGAGGGTCCTCGCTCGACACAGCGTGCCGCTGCCGACTGGATCTCGGACGAGAGCGAAGCGCCGAAGAGACTCTCTGCCAGACAGGTGCGGCGACCTGGAGGAGAAATGAAAGGAGGGAGACGGGGGGGGGGGCGGATGAAAGGGGGAGGGATTTGTGTGAGGGAAAGGGGTATTATAATTTTTTGGTGGTTGCGGGGGGGGGGGGTGTCGATTCAGGGTTAGGATTTGGGGGGGGTGAGTGACCGTTTCCGGTTTTGGGGTGCATGAAAGAGTGCGTATGAGACGACGGAGAGATGCGATTGCGCTGATGGTGGTGAGATGAGGAGGGTGGGGGTGGAGAGAGAGAGAGGGAGGGTGGGGGGGAGACGACGGAGGTGAAGGTGGGTGTTGGAGGTAGTCCTCGTATCTTCCTGTCCCACCTCAGTGACCTGCCTCTGTCTGGGATAGCTCGTTCACCTTCTCCTCTCTCCCTCTCTCTTTCTCTCTTCTGCTGTCTTACACACACACACACACACACCACACCGACACACACACACACACACTCTTTCTTTCCTCTTACCTTTTACCGTTACTCTGAAACGACAAATCATACGTGTCGGCTCTGACGGCACGCCTGTGTGCATGCGAGGCGGGGAGGAGGGGTCGTTTGAGGCACGTGTCGAGCCGTTCTCATTTCCGCCGGCGTCCGCTCATTCCCTATTCCCTCGAGGAGGAGGAAGCTGGCTGATTGTTTGGGGGGGGGGGGTTCGGGAGAGGAGGGGGAGGAGTCTGATAGTGATGTGCGCGAGTGTATTTGTGTGCAAGCGTGTCGTAAAAGGAAAAAAAAAACGCATTTCGGGGGGGCTGGCGCGTGCGCTTTTTGAAAATTGATGCCGGGCCGGTCTGACTCGAGGAGATGCGACGAGAGGAGCCGGCGCTGTCGTCTGTGCCGATCGATCGCTCCGATCATGACAACTTCGGTCCTGAGTGGAGCATGCCACTGTTGTAAGGAAAGAAGAGAGAAAAAAGAGAGGGGGGGGGGTAGGTTTGGCGGATGTGTCGCAGTGGCTGTGTGTCTGAGTTAAATGAGTGCGGGTTGGGGTGTAGGAATGGGGGGGGGGGGGGGGGGGGGGGGGGGGGGGGGGGGGGGGGGGGGGGGGGGGGGGTGGGGGGGGGGGGGGGGGGGGGGGGGGGGGGGGGGGGGGGGGGGGGGGGGGGGGGGGGGTGGGGGGGGGGGGGGGGGGGGGGGGGGGGGGGGGGGGGGGGGGGGGGGGGGGGGGGGGGGGGGGGTTTTGGGGGGGGTTTAGGGAAGCGAGGAGGAGAGCTGCAGCCGCCGCCGTTCAACGTCTCGCACTTTTTTCCTTTTTTTTTTTTTTTTCTCTCGCTCACACCGAATCGTTCGCGAGAGGCGCGAATCCTGAGTCCTTCCCCTTTTCTCCGTGTCTGAGCTGCACCTCTGCCTTTTTCCCTACCAGCCGCTTGCAGCAGATCAGCAAGGTGAGAGATGCACACCAATGCTGGGGCTCTGAAGACAAAGAAAAGAGAGAGAGAGAGAGAGAGAGAGAGAGAGAGAGAAAGAGACTGACCATCTGACTGGGGGCTTACCTCAGCCAACAAAGGCTAGTTAGCGCAGCGCAGGAGGGTGCCACCAGATCACCGCTGCTTTTTCTCTCTCTTTTTTTTTTCTTTCTTTCTTTTTTTTTTTTGACGGAGAAACGGAAAAGTCTGTCTTTCTTTTTTAAAAACTAGTTCGCCGTTTTTCGCCTCGCTCGCTCCCTCGTTCGCTCGCTCCCTCGTTCGCTCGCTCCCTCGTTCGCGGTCCGGGCCACGTTCGGATTGTAGTGACTAGCGTGGAATGCAGGACAAGTTATCTGGGAAGAAATCGGGGTGGGTGGAGAGGAGGGGGATTGTGTCTGTGTATGTGTCTGTGTATGTGTCTGTGTATGTGTGTGTGTGTGTGTGTGTGTGTGTGTGTGTGTGTTTTTCTATCCTGATCCGTCTGCAGAGGGCCGGTGTTGTTGTACGGTACCAGACAGAGCTTTGGCCCGCCGAGACGAACAGAGCCGGACACGGAACAAAGAGCAGACACACAGGAAAGAGTGTGTAGATATGTGTGTGTGTGTAAAAGTGTGTGCATGATAGAGAGAGAGAGAGCGAGAGAGAAAGATAGATAGAATCCTGGTTGTGTCCCCTACACACTGTAGCCCCAGCACCTCGTCGGACCATGCTGTACTTCTCCTGTTCCCTGAGACCCTAACTTGTGAGCTGAGCGAATGCAAAATCACGGGTTAGGCTCTTGGGACCTGGGCGGAGGGCAAGAGCGACTGGGAACTTTCTTCCCGAGGGTGACACACACGAGAGCGAAGCGGGATTCGGACCCACGTCGTAGGAACGAGGGGGGGGGGAAGGAAAGAACAAACGAACGAACGGGCGAAGCTGTTAGACCTGGTGGAAAGCTGCTGTTCTGGCATTTTGCTGTCTGTCTAGACAACGCCTTATCTCGCGTCTTTTCTTTTCCTTTCTTCCTTTCTTTTCTTTTTTTTCCCGACCGCCTGACGTCGCGCCGCGTGTCCCGCGACGACTCTACACAGGTTTTTGGATCAAAAGTTGCAAATAAAGATGTTTATCCTGTTTTTTTTTTTTTTTGTTTGTTTGTTTGTTTTTCTGTCGCTCAAACTTGTTTAGCCGTCGATGTGTTTTTCCCCTCACAGGCCACTAGGCAGCACAGCGCGTCGAATTAAGACGCGCCGTTTAATAACGTCTCGTCTGGCCGCCGCCGTCTCGAGTCGACCCCGTCTTTACCGATCGTCTTAACGAAGAAAAAAAAAACGTCCCGTGACGTTTAAAGATGTTCTTTTCAATGAAAAGCGCGTTCGTTATTCACCACCTCGTCCTATTGAGTAAACACACACTCTCTTTTATTTATTTATTTATTTATTTATTTATTTTTCGCCACTTCATTAACTCCACACACCTCTCCTCGCTCCCCTCGTCTGGAAATATCGGCGAACGGCGGATTAATTTCTCTAATGCCACCCCGGCACCCGCACCCGCCCCGGAAAGGTGGCCTGACATTTAACAACAAGAGTCTGCGGTCCGGGTTCATTCGGTACAGTACGACTGTGCCCTCCTTCCTCTCTCTCTCTCTCTCTCTCACACAAACCAGACTCATTAAGTGTTACGACTAATTTCGTTAACATCCCTCCCCGGAGTCTTCAACTTTACCTTTTTTTTTTTTTTTTTCTTTCCCCCCTTTTTTATTTATTTATTTTTTTTAATCTCATTTTGCTAAATTACCTGTATTAGAAATGGCGTTTTTCAAAAACAATCGTTTGCCCCCCTGCCCCCCCCCCCACCACATCACCCCCTCAGACGCTCTCTCTCTCTCTCTCTGTCTGTGTCTCTGTCTCTTTCACCGTCTCTCCCTGCCTCTAATTGTATTTTCTCCCCCCTTTCTTTTTGGTCTCGCACCAAACAATGGCCGATGCCAACTAATCAGTGTGACTCTTTACCACGGAGCCCCCAGCAACAGCTGAAGCGCTACCATGCGCCGCGCATACCAAGCAGTCAGCCGCGGCACGCCGAGCGCCAGCCCGGTGCCCACCGAGGGGCCAGACACTTTTATTAGAATCTGTCTGACACTTGCCGAAGCCTGGCAGCACCAAGGCAATGATGAAATTCACTGCTCTCCCTACCCCCACCAACACACACACATATACATACACACACACACACACACAGCACGATTTTCCGAGCTCATCCGAACGGTCCTATAAATATTCGACCCCCCTCCGGAGTAAAGACGATGTGGCACGAATGACAAAAAAAAAAGAAATGTTTAATAAATGTGTTTTAAAGGGTCTGGTGAGCTCCACGTGCACACACACACACACACTCACACACACCCACACACACACACACACACACCTCCTCATCCAGCTAATGTTTACAGATTTATTACTGGGACACGTTGGCATATCGGGGATTTGTGTGTATTAGGTCGGTTTTACACGCGAGGCAGAGGCGAAGGCGTGTATTATATACTGTATATATATTTATTTTTGTAATAAACACACAAAAACCTGCACAAACAGCATTTTATGAAAAGCCTCTAACATCATTTTTAGTGCCTTTTTAAGTGACCAGCTCGTATTTATCACGAGGAAATGTTTGTGTATTTGCTTTAGTTTTAAGGCGATTGATTTGCATCCTTTCACGTTATTTCACGCTACGGACAACTTTAATAATTTGTTATCTCGTCACGGTCCATTATTGTGAGTTGTGTAGCGCTATCGTTCTGCAAATAATCATTTAACATCCTTCCAATCTAATATATATATATATATATATATATATGTATATATATATATATATATATATATATATATATATATGTATATATGCCTTTTAATTGTTTAGTTAAAATGTAGCACACACACACACACACAGGGGGGCTTGTGTGTGTCGTCTTGTGTGTGTCGTCTCGCCGTCTTGCGACGCGCCGTGAGAAAACTCCGTTTAAATGTCAGGCGATAAAGGCTGACTGCGGTAGACGTTATATTATAGCGTTCTGATAAGGGAGGTGGGGAAAGTATGTGTCTCTTATAAACAGTATTTAACATCTGGTCGTGTAAAACACGCTGCAGGTAGATTACCACTTGCTCCTGAGTTTGGGTTTCGGAGGATTACAGCCCTCGTTTTCACCGTCCGACCGACCGACGGCTGCGTTAACATCAGACTTCGCCAAAGTCTTATCAATCCGGATCTGAGGAACCAGCTGTGTGTGTGCGCGCATGGCTGAGTGTGTGTGTGTGTGTGTGTGTGTTAACACGCAGGAGGGGAGCGGGTGGGGAGTCTGATGTCTGAGTTTCCAGACACTGCAGTGGGAGGCCAGACAGTCACCTGAACACGATCACAGATTGGGTGTTCTAATCAGAATTGGACTCTGTCCCGATCCAATGTCAAACACTTGCTGTATGTCCGCTGCGGTCTCCACTCTGCTTTAGACCATAACGTACACACGTCGGGGCTCACGCTAGAAAGCAGATCGCTTTAGGAAAAACTCTGCAGTGGGCGTTGCCAATAGCGTTGTGTGCGACACGTTTTTTTAATGGTGTCATAATCGGATGAATACTTTTAAGACGACCTGCTGCTTTACAATATGTAGTGTTTAACTACGTACCGTTAAGTAGCGGTGTGTACTAGTTTAGTTTACTAGTGAGTAGTTGTGTAGTCTAGTAGTGATACACAGTACACATAGGACACGCCTCTGTCACTGCACTGATAAATATTGTGGAAGTTCCTACTTTCTGTGCTGATACATACTGAGGACACGTCTCCATCACTGCACTGATACATACTGAGGACACGTCTCCATCACTGCACTGATACATACTGAGGACACGTCTCCATCACTGCACTGATACATACTGAGGACACGTCTCCATCACTGCACTGATACATACTGAGGACACGTCTCCATCACTCCATCATACTGAGGACACGTCTCCATCACTGCACTGATACATACTGAGGACACGTCTCCATCACTGCACTGATACATACTGAGGACACGTCTCCATCACTGCACTGATGCATACTGAGGACACGTCTCCATCACTGCACTGATGCATACTGAGGACACGCCTCCTTCAGTGCACTGATACATACTGAGGACACGTCTCCATCACTGCACTGATGCATACTGAGGACACGCCTCCTTCAGTGCACTGATACATACAGAGGACACGTCTCCTTTACTGCACTGAAAGATGCGGTGGAGACGCTTCCTGCACAGTACTGATAGACAGAGAGACACGCCTACGTCACTGCACTGATAAATACAGAGGACACTCCTCCATCACTGTACTGATACATACAGAGGACACGTCTCCTACGCAGCACTAATAGAGACAGAGGACACGCCTCCTTCACTGTACTGATACATACACAGGACACACTGTTACATACAGAGGACACGCTTCCTTCACTACACTGATACATACAGAGGACACGCTTCCTTCACTACACTGATACATACAGAGGACACGCCTCCTTCACTGCACTGATACATACAGAGGACACACCTCCTTCACTACACTGATACATACAGAGGACACGCCTCCTTCACTGCACTGATACACTGAGGACAGCCTCCTCACTGCACTGACACTGAGGACACGTCTCCTCCTCACTGCACTGACTGCACTGTTACTGCAGAGGACACGCCTCCTTCACTGCACTGACATGAGACAGACACACCTCTTTCACTGCACTGTTACATGCAGAGGCAGCCTCCTTCAGGACACGCCTCCTTCACTGCTGATACTACAGAGGACACACCTCCTTTACACTGTTACGTACAGAGGACACGCCTCCTTCACTGCACTGAATGAGACAGACACACCTCTTTCACTGCACTGTTACATGCAGAGGACACGCCTCCTTCACTGTACTGATACATACAGAGGACACACCTCCTTCACTGTACTGATACATACAGAGGACACGCCTCCTTCACTGCACTGATACATACAGAGGACACGCCTCCTTCACTGCACTGTTACATACAGAGGACACGCCTCCTTGCAGAGGACACGCCTGAGACACACCTCTTTCACACTGACAGAGGACACGCCTCCTTCACTGCACTGTTACATACAGAGGACACGCCTCCTTAACTGCACTGTTACATACAGAGGACACGCCTCCTTCACTGCACTGTTACATACAGAGGACACGCCTCCTTCACTGGGACTGTTACAGATACAGAGGACACGCCTCCTTCACTGGGACTGACAGATACAGAGGACACGCCTTCCTTCACTGGGACTGACAGATACAGAGGACACGCCTCCTTCACTGTTCTTTACTGCATGTGAGATGTTTGCACAGAAATTACCTGGTTAAAAAGTTTGATCTCAGAAAGACTCCTGTGAGGACAAGTGTCACTCACCCACAACACTGTCCCTGTCCCTCCGCCTTCTTTACTTCCTGCTTTCCTTCCTTCCTCTTTTTCGCCCTCCCTTTTCTGTCTCTCTCTCCCTCCCTCCCGCTCCCCCTTTTTCTCTCTCTCTGGGATCACTGCAGAGCTGCTTCGGAGGTGTTGCCAGGGAAACGTGCTATCTGGTCGGAGTTATTGAACTGCAACTGGCTTTTTTCTCTTTCTCTCTCTCTCTGACCTCTCTCTCTCTCTCTCTCTCTCTCTCTCTCGCTCTCCCTCTTTTCTTACACTGTAGAGGATAATGAGGCTCTATCTCACAGCCCGGCCGTTCCAGTGGCCACAGCTTTGTTACGATCCACAGCTGGCGTCACTTTTATCCCACCATCCAGTGGCAACGTGCACCTGCCCTTACTATTGTAACTTTCTCTTTCTCTCTCTCTAACACACACACACACACACACACACACACACACACACACACACAAACACACACACATATTGACCATATTGCTGAAATCCTTCCCTTGAGCAAACCTGTGTTTGCGGTTGTGTAAATCGAGTGTGACCGGAGTGTGATTGGCAGCTTAACGTGGGAACTTTTGTGGAGTTCTGGGAGGGAGAAGAGATTGTGACATAAACACACACACACACACACACACACACACACACACACACGTACCTACACTACTCAGCTTGCGGTCTTCCTTTGTACTAGAACTCACAGGGAGCTTTGGCAGGGAAAAACTCGTACATCTGCTTTCCTGCATCCTCAAGTGAACTCGGAGAAAGGCACCACACACACACACACACACACACACACACACACACACACACACACACAAGCGCTCACACAGGGACAGGGAAAGAGATCTGCCTTTTCGTGTTATTGTCTTATTAACTTGCATCCTGTTCATCTTTTCTTTTCTCTTTTTTCCCTTTGCAGGAGTAGAAAGCTGAGAAGTCACCTTGTGCAGCATGAAGGTAAAAAAAAGAACTGGAGAGTAAATATTTGAAGGAAAAAAAACCGTGTGTTGTGTGTGTGTGTGTGTGTGTGTGTGTGTGTGTGTGTGTTTTATAATTTATACACATGCTTTAAATTCAAAACATATGCATACCAAAAAATTGGAATATCTGACAGGTTTGACCTTGTGGGGACCTTGTCTGTCTGGTGTCCATGCTGTTCTGTAAAAAATAAATAAACAAATAAATAAATAGGGCAAAGTTTTTATATATATATATATATATATATATGGGTGTGTGTATGATGTGTGTATGTATATATACATATATATAAATGTGTGTGTGTGTGTGTGTGTGTGTGTGATATGTCTGTACTGTACTGTAAATATCACTGTTTGCAAGTGCACAATGATCAATAAAGTCTCTTCTAATGTGTGAATATTTGTTTGTTTGTTTATTTTTGCACTTGTTGTTCTCCCCACCATGTGCACAGACAAACCACTATTTAGCGTGTTCATTGTGACAAATGCATATTTCTCATTGCACCATTAAAACTACTTTAAAATGAAGTTTTAAACCTTCCAATGTTATATTTTAATTCTGAAAACACACACACACACACACACACACACACACACACACACACACACACACACACACACATATATATATATATATATATATATATATATATATATATATATATATATATATATATATATATATATATAAAGATACAAACGTGAACATTTCCGACACCTCACATTGTCTGCGTCAAAAACAAATAGATGTGTTGCTTTACTAATAGTAGTTTACAGTTTTACATCATACTGCATTTAGGTAAAAAAAAACAACAACAACAACAGATTTAAACAAGCAGGGACACGCAATGGTAAAGTGTAATATACATGATTCCTGAAAGTACAGGCTTGCAAGTGTAAATATAATATATTGTGTGTCTGTTTGTGTATCCTGTATATGAAACAGGGTGTACACATGTGCGCAAGTAAACACAGGCAAAATGCGTACGCTTCTAAATCGAATAAACACTGTGTCGGTCCTGTTGTGTGTGTTTTGTTTCCACTATACACATGTGCATTAATGGTATCTTTGTGTGTACGCATTACTTTGCAGTGTACCTGCTATGTGTGTGTGTGTGTGTGTGTGTGTGTGTGTGTGTGTGTGTGTGCATTATTGTATGTATGCCCTGGAGTGTGTCTGTGTGTGTGTGTGTGTGTGCTACTAAACTGCGCATTATTGTGTACGTTCCTGTGTGTGCGCTCAAAAAACCCTGTGCTGTGTTGTGTGTCCACGCTGTCATGTGTGTACATCAAAACGCATGACTGTCCGTTCTGCTTTGTGTTTTTGCATCTGTGCGTGTGCTTTCACGTGTGCATGACAGTGTGTCATCAGATTATATATATATATATATATATATATATATATATATATATATGTATGTATCATATACATATATATATATGTATATATTATATATATGTATATATATATATATATATATATATATATATATATATATATATATATATATATATGCGACTGTCTGGCTCTGTGCACAACTTGGGTGTGTAAAAGAGTGTGTGTGTGTGAGCGAGAGAAAGCGAGTGCACTCGGTGAAACCCAGCGGACCAGGTGCGTCCCCCCCCTGCCCCTCTCCCCCTCCTCCCAAGCAGAGCGGCCCATGCTGCAGATCATATCATCCATCTCCCTGTCACCGTGCGCCGAGGCTGCTGGGAAGGCAGCAGACAGCGTCTCAGTGCCGAGGACGGGAGCTGAATTCTAATTCAGCCACCCAGGACGGAAAATCGTTAACCTTGCAATGTGGGAACAAAGCAGAGGGGCTTAGGCAGTCGTGCTGTCCCTCACCAGCCCGCTCCTATTAACTCCGTACACATCTCCCTGTCTGTGCATTACTCAAAACCAAACTCCAGGGGAGAAATCACTGAAACAAGCTTTGCCGTTCATCATCCAACCCCAAACCCCCCCCCCCCCCCCACCCCCCCCCCCCCCCCCCCCACCACCCTCCGTTAGCTGATGGAGTTCATCGTTACAATCTTAGTAGCTAGAGACGATAAACGTATGCGGACGGCGTGTATCTATAAACTCCAAACCCTGGGAAAAAACGCGCACGTGATTGTGAACACACAATCTGGTTTGCCGTGATACTTCTTAAAGCTAACGCACATTCCTCATACCGCGTGAGAAAACACAAGCCGTTTATTCATTTATTTATTTATTTATTTATTATATATTCCGGCTCGTCAATTATAATTTATGGCCCGCTCATTTAACGCTGCATAGTTTGAACCTAAAATGTATTGCAGACGCTGAGTTAGCACCATGAATCAGCAGTCAGCCAGACTTCAGCTGGGAGCCAAGTTTAACGTCTCCTACGAGCGAAACCTACTTCGGGAATATATATAAACCCAACGGTATTCGGTAATTAATACGAGCTTTTGCACAAGTAAACATGTGACTAAAACGTCTATGGGCATTAAGGCGTCTATGGGCATTAAGGCAGGATACACCCTGGATGGAATGCCAACCCATCGCAGGACACACACATACACATTCATACACTAGGGACAATTTTCCAAGGTGCCAATCAACCTACCGTGCATGTTTTTGCACCGGGAAGGAAACCGGAGAGCCCGGAGAAAAACCCCCTGAGGCACGGGGAGAACATGCAAACTCCACACACACATATGGCCGAGACGGGAAATCGAACCCGAATCCTGGAGGTGTGAAGCGAACGTGCTAACCACTAAACCACCGTGCCCATATCATACAATTGAATTGGACAATTTTATTTCAAAGCTAGCTATTATAGTACAAGCAAATCTTATCTCGCTAATGTACCGCGGTAAAGTTTTGCCGTCGCGCTTCTTCTATTGAGTTGTAACAGTTTGTTCTCCTTTGAAACAAGTTGAGATTCTCCTACAGACCCGAATCCCATCCATGATAAACATGTTTCTGGAATGTTCTACTCTCTGGAAATCGCCGCTCCAACAAAACACTGAATTCATTTGGTGTGTGTTATTGGTATACAAAATAGCCAGAAATGAAAGTGTAACCACCAGGTAATCGGGTCCGGCTGCTTTAAGCGAATTTGGACCGCCTAATCCGTTTCGCACGGCCTCGCTTGGGGTTAAGGAACTCGTCTCGCCTTTCCATCCACTGATGTGTGGTGGATTTATATTGATGGAATGCTCCGTTAAACGACATGTATTGTGTATCAGATGTGACGTGAAATTGTGGCGTAAACATGGGCGGGACTAAACAAAATTAGCCCCTCCCCCCCACCACCACTTGAGAAGATATCATTGTTATACGAGACACTTAAGCTCAGAACTGGTGAAGCTATTGTGAGTCCTGACGAGGAAAAACGTCAAGGTGAAAGTGTCTTTTCACAGACGGAATCGTTCTCCTTTAACGTCCCGCGACCTTAATAAATTACCCAAGCACCGTGACTCAGCACACGGACTCGCTGTTTTGCCGGGGCCTTTTTTTTTTCTTTTTTTTTTAAAACCTGTGGTTTTAACTTAGCATCTCATTGTCACCGGAGATAATCTCAAGGCCACTGGGAAATGTCAATGAGTTTGTGCAAGCCCCCTTTTCCCCTCCAGTGGTCTGTTTGTTCAGGCTTCATGCTCGTAGTGAGCTGATATCTCACTGCTCCTCTCTGTAAGAGGGCTGTTTTGTTTTTTGTGTGTGTGTGTGTGTGTGTGTGTGTGTGTTTTTTACAGTGTTGTTGCAGGCCCGAGTTGTGGTTTTGAACCCAAGGACCCTTGTGGACGCGCAGGCCTGGGAAACCAGATCCACACAAAAGGGGACTTTTAATTCGGAAAAGGGTGGGTGGTGTGTGTGTGTGTGTGTGTGTGTGTGTGTGTGTGTGGAGTGGAGGGCTTCTTGAGTAAAACAAAAAAACTCTTTGCTTGTACACGTTATCGTGAATCTGCTGACTTTTTCTTCTGAAGTGCAGCCCCGAGGGATCTCCTGTGGAAAGAAACGAGGAACAATAATGCAAACTATCATCTGCCGCGAAAGCCAAACAGCTAAAAACCCAACCCATGACGAGCGAGTCCAAAGTAAACAGCTGCGAGCGAAAGCGGAGGGAGCGAGATTCGCCTTCCACAAAAGGAGGCTCAGCGTGTGTTCTCGTCTTCCCGTAGCGTCTGCTTATTCACATGTACTGCCCGACATGCAACAAACTCATTGACCCCGCCGCGTGGGACGCCGTTGCGGGACGCCGCGGAACCGCGACACGCGTCCGTCACCTCGCCCGATTCCATCGCAAGGCGGGGCGAGTTCGGGTCGGGTTCGCCCGGGATGTGTTTTCATTGTGCATATGTACACAAAAACCTGGGCTTGATTAAACAGCTATCGATTTCGATTCTCCTCCGGCCGTGCTCATGCTCGCGCCTCAGACAACAAGGCCACGGATGATGTATTGATTTATTCCCCGGCTCGCCCTTTTCCAAACGCCCCCCCCCCCTTCCCCAACCCCTGCAATAATTACGGCTCCCTCGACAAAGATGGCCACCACAGCTGGCTGCGCCCCAGTGCTCTGTCGCGCACAACATGTCGGACTCTCTCGAGCGCCACCGTTCACATTTGAGCACAGAGCCTCTTTTCACACAGGTCGGCCTTGCTACGGGATACGATAGGTCCAGAACAGGGGAGCGTTTATATCAACCGGGGGCCAGGAGGCAGCTGGAGATTAGAGTACGTGTCTAATTGCCTCTACTTAAGCATATCGGTGCGAGGGCTCTCTGACCTCGGGGTAGGAATGGGGTGTTAAATTTCTGCATATATTTGCACATTCATAAAGGTCACACGTATGCCGGCGTGCAATGAAAGAAACTTCTCAGCTCCACTTTCAGCAGAAGCAAAAAAAAAAAAAAAAAACGCATGCAGATGTTTCCAGAAGTATTAACAATAGCGGCATTCTATTTCTCTCAGATAGTACTGAAAAACATGGGCAAATTATTGACACGTATAAATAAATAAATAAAGAAATAAATAATAATAATAATACAAATAATATTCATTCATTCATTCATTCATCTTCTACCCCTATATCCGATCTTCCCTCGGGTCACGGGGAGTCTGTGCCTATCTCAGGCGTCTATGGGCATTACATTTACATTACATTTGCGGTATTTAGCAGACGCCCTTATCCAGGGCGACGTACAGGAAGTGCTTTAAGTCTCGATCTAAGGATAAAGGCAGGATACACTCTGGATGGAATGCCAACCCATCGCAGGACACACACACTCACATTCACACACTAGGGACAATTTTCCAAGGTGCCAATCAACCTACCGTGCATGTTTTTGCACCGGGGAAGAAACCGGAGAACCCGGAGAAAAACCCCGTGAGACACGGGGAGAACATGCACAAACTCCACACACACATGGCCGAGACGGGAATCGAACCCGGACCCTGGCGGTGTGAGACGAACGTGCTAACCACTAAACCACCGTGCCCCCCATTAAAAAATAAATAATAATAACCCCCCAAAAATCACACCCATTTTTAGTACTATTTTTTTCGTATATTATTTAGCTATAAGATATAACTTAATGATAGCACTTAAGTTCAAATATAGTTTTAAAATAGCACTTTATTGTTATTTGGGTTTTTTTTCTGGATTAAGGGTGCCAATAATTGACCTACATGCCTTACCTAAACCCCTTGCTAAAGGCATCATTATTTTATTATTAATTTTCTGTTGCCATAGCACATTTACTGAGTGGCCTTGAGCGGAGTTAATGGTGGGGTTTATGAGGCAGATCACTAAACGTCCCGTCCAAACTCATTTCACTACGACTAGAACAAAGTGTCAGTTTTTGCCGGCACACCACTACGAAAAGGAACCCGATGCCGTGACACAATAAACAGACAGAATATTTATTAGGGATGTGTCCTCTATACAACATATTCACTACGTAGGCCACATATCTTTAAAACGTATTATTATTTGGACTTCACTACAAGCAACTCCTAAACAAATGGATTTTTATTAAGTGCCCTGGGTATTCACCAGTATAACTACAAGGATTAATCCCATAATAGTCCATAAGTGTTAAATTAGTTTTAGCCTATGGTTTTATGATAAAACGTACATAAAGAACATATAATGGTTTCCTTTTTTGTTTGCAAATACTACTTCATTCCAAAACTATCTTGCTTTACTAAAAATGTACATCTATTTATTTCTGTATTAGTAAACAGTTCCCCTCACACCGCCAGGGTCCGGGTTCGATTCCCGTCTCGGCCATGTGTGTGTGGAGTTTGCATGTTCTCCCCGTGCCTCAGGGCGTTTTTCTCTGGGTCCTCCGGTTTCCTCCCGGTCCAAAAACATGCATGGTAGGTTGATTGGCACCTTGGAAAAATTGTCCCTAGTGTATGAATGTGTGTGAATGTGTGTGTGTGTGTGTCCTGCAATGGGTTGGCATTCCATCCAGGGTGTATCCTGCGTTAATGCCCATAGACCCCTGAGATAGACACAGACTCCCCGTGACCCGAGGGAAGATCGGATAAAGCGGTAGAAGATGAATGAATGAATGAATGTATTCTTAAAAAAGGTTGTTTAATGTCCAATGTTTGTTTATGAAGTCGATGTAAATGACCAATAAGACTCTATGACGAGGACAATATAGAGTAAGTTACCTTTCCAAAGTAAGTCTTATTTTAAATCTTTATCTATAACTATTTACGTCTCATATACAAAAAAATCTCACGAGTTCATCTGAAAAGCTAATATCGCTAACTTAATATCGCTAACTTTATACACTTATTTCTAGTCTTACTATTATTGTGTATTATTGTGTAAACAAGATGTAAGTACATTATCATTGATTATAATGAGGTAAACATCTTCCTATTTCAATCGAACAGCAAAGTGTGCTAAGCTATCTGGATTTCCAACATGGCATCCATTACATCCACACACACGTGGTGATGATTAGTTCATGTTTATAATGGATTAGAAGAGTTTAATGATGAACTGTAGGTGTTTATTTTAGTTGAAAATATTTTTTATTTAAATATTCCTTAGCTAGATAATCTTTTGAAGAAAAAAAAACGGAAAAAAGAGCATTTATTTTTAATTACGAGGCACAGACTACGGAAACGTAATTGTTCGAATTGCAGTGATTATTACAGTCTAGTGAAAAAGACGGACAATCATCTTTTACTCTTACCGCCCCCTAGTGTCTCTTATAGGTACTGCCGGTCTTTATCGTTAACGTTTGAGGACACCTGAACAGAACATTCCTTAAACATCCAGTTCCCTATAGTGCTCATTTGTTGTTATAATAACATCTAGACAGGTGATCCACTAGTGGAGTGTTCTCCTGGAGATTTGTGATCGCTCCGCCATGAGGGATTCTCATGCTGTAAAAGGTACGAGCCTTCTAGTTCAAGTTAAGTCAAGAGGTTTTATTGTCATTACAACTGTATATCGCTGACACAGTACACAGTGAAATGAGACGTTTCTTCAGAACCCTGGTGCTACACAAAACAACATATAACACAACATAGAGCTACAAACAACACATAACACAACATAGAGCTACAAATGACGTATAGCACAACATAGAGCTACAAACAACATATAACACAACATAGAGCTACATACACCATATAACACAACACAGAGCTACAAACAACATTCATTCATTCATTCATTCATCTTCTACCGCTTTATCCGATCTTCCCTCGGGTCACGGGGAGTCTGTGCCTATCTCAGGCATCTATAGGCATTTAGGCAGGATACACCCTGGATGGAATGCCAACCCATCGCAGGGTACACACACATTCATACACTAGGGACAATTTTCCAAGGTGCCAATCAACCTACCGTGCATGTTTTTGGACCGGGGGGAAACCGGAGAACCCGGAGAAAAAACCCCTGAGGCACGGGGAGAACATGCAAACTCCACACACACATGGCCGAAACGGGAATCAAACCCGGATCCTGGTGGTGTGAGGCGAACGTGCTAACCACTATGCCACCGTGCCCCTACATACAACATATAACACAACATAGAGCTACAAACAACATATAGCACAACATAGAGCTACAAGAACACAATGCTGAGGACTAGACTAAGTTGGTCCTAGCCACATAAAGTGCATTGTGTGCAACCTGATGCAAACAGTGCAAAAACAGAACAAGACTGTGTTTGACAACACGAGACAGTGCATAACCATAATAGTTGAAGTGAGAGGAATATGTAATGCTACATACACACTGTTCACATCGAGTGGACATTCAATATGGACCCAGGTGAGCTGGGCCGAGACGGGAATCGAACGACTTGAGGGGCACGGTGGTTTAGTGGTTAGCACGTTCGCCTCACACCACCAGGGTCCAGGTTTGATTCCCGTCTCGGCCATGTGTGTGTGGAGTTTGCATGTTCTCTTCTTCCCGTGCCTCAGGGGGGTTTTTCTCCCGGTTTCCTCCTGGTTTCCCCTCCCGGTCCAAAAACATGCACGGCTAGGTTGATTGGCACCTTGGAAAATTGTCCCTAGTGTATGAATGTATGTGTGTGTCCTGTGATGGGTTGGCATTCCATCCAGGGTGTATCCTGCCTTAATGCCCATAGACGCCTGAGATAGGCACAGACTCCCCGTGACCCGAGGGAAGATCGGATAAAGCGGTAGAAGATGAATGAATGAATGAATTTCATGATTTGCATTTCTTCCCTCTAACTGTAATGAAATCGTATTGAACCGTGAATTTCGTTTATAAATATTTTCCCACCGACTGCAACAAATAGAACGAATACGATACAAAGGATGAAAACTCAGAACGTTTTTAAACCGGTCCAAACTTCGGGCTGTTTTTCCGTTTCATATATAAACTGCAGACATATAAAGACATCTGGAGAAGGTCATGTTATGAGCTTGTGCATCATATAATCACAATCACGCCCCCCGGAGTGGAAAATGGCAGCTAGGCGGTTAAGTTGTCGGCCTGCTGATTGAAAGCTTATAAGCTCAAATCCCAGTGCTTGTGCTGGCAAGGCCTCAAGTGTTCATCTGTGTAAAAGAGTTTTGTATAAAGACATCTGCTACATGCCATAAATGCTAAAGTAATACAGATTGTAGGTCAGAAGCTTCATTGTACGATGACTGTTTTGTCATTCAATCAGACTGAATACAGTACAATGATGCCAATATCAATGTCTTTTCAAGTTTTTAATCATATCATTTCATTATATATATATATATATATATATATATATATATATATATATATATATATATATATATATATACACACACATTCATACACTAGGGACAATTTTCCAAGGTGCCAATCAACCTACCGTGCATGTTTTTGGACCGTGGGGAAACCGGAGAACCCGGAGAAAAACCCCCTGAGGCACGGGGAGAACATGCAAACTCCACACACACATGGCCGAGACGGGAATCGAACCCGGATCCTGGCGGTGTGAGGCGAACTTGCTAACCACTACGCCACCGTGCCCCCCGTGTGTGTGTGTGTGTGTGTGTGTGTGCCCTGCGATGGGTTGGCATTCCTCCAGGGTGTATCCTGCCTTAATGCCCATAGACGCCTGAGATAGGCACAGGCTCCCCCGTGACCCGAGGGAAGATCGGATAAAGCGGTAGAAGATGAATATATATGAATGAATGAATATAATATATATATAATATATATATATATATATATATATATATATATATATATATATATATATGATGGTTTAGTGGTTAGCACGTTCGCCTCACACCCTTCAAAGGTTTGATTCCCATCTCGGCCATGTGTGTGTGGAGTTTGCATGTTCTTCTCTCCTCCCCGTGCCTCAGGGGTTTTTTCTCCCGGTTCTCCGGTTTCCTCCCTGTCCCAAAACATGCACTTTAGGTTGATTGGCACCTTGGAAAATTGTCCCTAGTGTATGAATGAATGTGTGTGTGTGAATGTGAGTGTTGTGTGTGTGTGTGTGTGTGTGTGTGTGTGTGTGTGTGTGGGTGTGTGTGTGTACTGCGATGGGTTGGCATTCCATCCAGGGTGTATCCTGCCTTAATGCCCATAGACGCCTGAGAGATAGGCACAGACTCCCCAGTGACCCAAGGGAAGATCGGATATATATATATATATATATATATATATATATATATATATATATATATATATATATATATATAAGATTAAAACAGGCATAAAAAAAACAATATATTGCAAGTGCACGCTCATCATCTGGCCTGTCAGCTCATTTCCCGTAAAGAAAAATAAATAAATAAATAAATAATATTGACCAACAAAGTGCAGTAATGATGTCCTAAAAGGCAATAGTCACATTTAAGTAAATAAATACACGCCAAATGTTTAACACATTAAAAATCATAGAATGTTCAATGCGTCAATTATTTTAATTATTAATTATAATTTTTAAAATGATACATATATATATATATATATATATATATATATATATATATATGTGTGGTGTGTGTGTGTGTGTGTGTGTGTGTGTGTGTGTGTGTGTGTGTGTTGTGTGTGTGTGTGTGTGTGTGTGTGTGTGTGTACGTGTGTACGTGTGTGTGTAGTGTGTGTGTGCTCCGGTTTACCAGCAGATGGCAGCACCATCATGTTTTTCTGATCAACACCTCTTGAAAACCTGGCTGTTTTTAATACTTTATAAAGTCATTTAATCAAAGTGTTAATGATATTTAAGTTAAATGGAGGTCCGTCAGGGCCTGCAAGACCTTCTCTGCTGGCCAAAGAAATATCTGAATCACAAACTGATATTACTTATATTTTGTCCATCAGTATTTATTCAATAATTCCAAATGGTCTATTCGCTTCCTTTTATATCCGCCATATGTAAATGTCATTTGCAGCTTCCAGTCATGTATTTTCATATTAAACAATTTAACCAATCACATTTCAGCCATCATTTGTGTCCAGGCACCTCTAACACAGAATTAACGCTCATGAAACTGCTACTTCAACCAATCAGATTTTGAGTTGGTGTCACCAGCGCCATCTAGCAGGCGTATGACGTCACCGTATTCAGAGCCGTTGATTGGATAGTCTAGATTGGGGGTCCAATTTATCTATTTTTGTCGCCCCCTAATGGCTGAAGGAGAAGAAAAAAAAACAGATTAAATGGCAGATTCACTTTTAATGCTATTTTCAAGTCGGACTTTTCAAGAAAAGCCGGACATTGTTACGAAAGTTTGGAGAACTCCGAAGCTCCGCCTGTCACGACCAGGAGGAGGATTTTATCCGCCTCTTTCACATTAGCGACTGATTTTGAGGAAAGAGAGGAGGATGGATTTTGTTTACAAACAATCCGATTTTGTTGGTGAGTAAAATGCTGCTGTTTTCCTAAATAATATTGCGAGTTTATTATTGATGTGGGGTTATCACTTATGTGGGTCCCGGCTGGAGCCGCAGTAGTTCGCCCCTGGTTTGTTTATTCAGTACAGGCATTTATTGTGTTTACAGCAATGGCAATGGCAACCTTCATACTGAATTTCTGCATATTAAGATGCTTTTTTATAACCATCAATTCAGCCGGAGCACTACTGAAGGCCTAGGTGTGAAATGCACGCTCCCCTAATGATATTTAACACACCTTCAATTTAGCTTCATACCGTCGGTTTCTATTTCTCTTTTTTTTTCCTTTTGAAGAATTTTTTCAACATCATAATTTGTCTTGTAATATCCTAATCGGTTCCTTATTCATTTTTTTTCACTCAAGAGCAAGAATAGTACCTAATATGTTCCATCTTTAATAATATAATCCTTGAATAATATGGGGTTCAATTATGTCCAAAGTCATTAGTAAAGGACATGTGCTGATGTAATAGCAGAGTCAGTTGTATGGACTTGAGCAGAGACTGAATCGTCCTGAGATCTGATGCTGATGCTGATCTGTCTCTGGAGACACGGCTGCTGTGATGTGCTGAGGCGCTGCTTCGTCCCTCACTTGGAGTAATGCTGAACTAATAGGACGTGATTGGCGTGTGATGGGCGCAGGCGCAGATGAATGCGTCGCTGTCAGCGGCGGTGATGAAGACGGAACGGGCTGTGTGCTCGCCTTCCGTTACCAGCCATTTAATGACTCGAATGCAAAAACGGAGTCCGGTTGTCATTACATTACGTGATTAAAGCAGAACCAGATGGAGGAACATAAATAGGAACGTGTGTGTGTGTGTGTGTGTGTGTGGGTGAGAGAGAACGACATGGGGTTTTGCATGCACATTTGACACGTGTTATATTTCACTTCTTGTGCCTTGCATGTTCATTTTTCACTTATAATTGGTATGTCTGGTTTATTACTTTCCCTTGTATGTACAGGGACCCAAATATATTTATTAGATCACATCTACACAATTAAATTCATAATAATAATAAGAACAATAGCCGTTATTTGTCACATATACATTACAGCACAGTGAAATTCTTCCTTCGCATATCCCAACTTGTTGTTGTTGGTAGCTGGGGTCAGAGCGCAGGGTCAGCCATGATATGGAGCACAGAGAGTTAACGGTCTTGTTCAAGGACCCAAGGGCGGCAGCTTGGCCATACCGGGGCTCGAACCCGGATCTCCCAATCAGTTACCCAGCACATTAGACCACTAAGCCACACCCCCTCCATAAACAAAGTGTGCAAAATAAACAGGAAAGAATTAAACCCGGGGGCACGGTGGTTTAGTGGTTAGCACTTTCGCCTCACACCGCCAGGGTCCGGGTTCGATTCCCGTCTCATTCATGTGTGTATGTGGAGTTTGCATGTTCTCCCCGTGCCTCAGGGGGTTTTTCTCCCGGTTCTCCGGTTTCCTCCTCATCCAAAAACATGCAAAAACCGGCTCCAGGCTGTCCCTAGTGTATGAATGTGTGTGAATGTGTGTGTGTGTCCTGTGATGGGTTGGCATTCCATCCAGGGTGTATCCTGCCTTAATGTCCATAGACGCCTGAGATAGACACAGACTCCCCGTGACCCGAGGGAAGATCGGCTATAGCGGTAGAAGATGAATGAATGAATGAATGAATTAAACCCACCTATTAGAGTTGCACAAGCCAGTGCAGTGTTAGTGCCGGTCCCAAAGCCGGGATAAATGGGGAGGGATTGTGTTTGGAATTCAGCGTAAAGTATGTCAAATCAAATATTTGGTAACCGCCACAGGTTTCGTTACCCAACAGGGTAGCGATGGAAATTGGGCTACTACTAGGAGAAGGAGAGGGGGAAGACATGTACAGAGGTTATTGTTGGTACTGTGACTGGTAAAGGAATGTGATGGAGAGAAAAGAGAAGTGGAGAGTGAGTGAGGACTAAAAGAAAAGGATGTTGGAAACTGATGTTGGAGATGAAGGGAAGAGGTCAGATTAGGGGCTCGTTGGTGGTGAAGGGGTCTGGTGAGGAAGTGTTGTGAGCAGCCCATGTGTTCGAAAACATGACAGAGAGAGAAGAATGGATGATGTGGAGATGTTGAAGATGGAAGTGAATAGGATTAATGAATAAAGAATTAATGAATAAAGTGGAGAAGGAGTGTGCTGGAGGGTGCTGGTGATGGGGAAGGTCGTCGTCTGAGGTCAACAATACGGTTTCAACGGCATTGTGTGTTGATGGATCTAGAGATCTAGGAGTTGTGGTTTTGTACGAGGAAGTCGTGTGTGGCACATGTTATTGTGGTGAAGGACATGTATGAGGACAAGCTACTACACATTGCTGTCACACTGTCCTCATACATCTCCTTCACCACCCTAATATATGTCTCTGGAGCTAGGATTGCATCAAGGGTCGACTCTGAGCCCTTTCCTGTTTGCAGTGGTGATAGACCGGTTGATGGAGGAGATCAGGCAGGACTATTCAGATGGTATTGTGATGTGTGGTGAGAGTAGGGAGCAAGTAGAGAAGAGTCTGGAGAGATGGAGGTACACGCTGGAGAAGGAGGTGGAGAAAGACAGTACATGTGTGTGAATGAGAGGGAAGGCAGTGGAGAGTGATGTCGCAGGGAGAAGAGGTGGACGAGTGCCTGGGATAATAGGAGCGTGGTAGGGAAGTATAGAAAAGAGTGCAGGCCGGGGTGGAGAAGAATGCTGAGGATGGAGGTCCAGCCAGGAGGAAGGAGGAGGAGGAGGCTGAGGAACGTGATGATACAGCACTTGTAAATAATAGCAAAGTTCAGCTAAAGTCAATTACACATCTGTCTATATGATGTGTAAAGACAGATGTAGCGCACTGCTTGAAGCCACAAGAACCATACAAGGATCCCACTCGTCATTACTCCTCCATTGCCCCCCCCATAAAAACGTATTCCCAGTATGTCCAACATACTTATTATATTTATGTGTCTATTCAGGGGGAAATGCTGGCGAAATATACCGTCACATATTATTCCTTACACAATCACATGGAAAAACTCACACGGCACCTCAAATAAATGTGATCTTGCCGTAGGAAATGTTGCTCCGTTTGCGTTTTTTGGATTCATTCTGAGGTGTCTAAAGGAAAGGCAAAAATGCAACGCCTGTTTTTTCAGATGCTGCAATGTCTCGACCAATCTGTTTTTGCCTCAGTCTGCATCTGATGGCTTCTGCCTCACACACACACACACACACACACACACACACATTTTCATTCATCTCCTGAGAATGATCAAAAGTAACAGTCCAAGAGTAATGATATGCGGCGTGTCAAATTTCCATTCATTCTCTATGGGGGCCGGAATGTCGTGTGTTGGATTCGGGAGGTATATGATCGTGATCCACTCCGGACCCCCCCTACGAGTGGATGTGCAATATGTGCATGTCGGACGCTCACAGGCCGAACTGTGAGGCACGCAAAAACTGCTGTATTCATTTTCTATGGGAGAAAATTCCCGCTTTTTGGCCCCGGGTTCGGAATTCCGCAAGGGGATTCCTTATAAAAGTAATAGCACACCTCACACCATCGGGCGGCACGATATGAGGTCTGACTCGTGAGCATCGGACAAAAACTGCGGCACTAATTAGGCACTAATTAGCTTTCGTAGCTAATAATATTATTTGCTAGATTAGCTCGTTGACTAGCTTAGTACGGTAGCTCTAAGATGATTCATTGAAGGATCAGACGCTCTCCACCGTATGCCGTGTGAGCCTTGGGGTCGTTTCTTCTCCTTTACGAGAGATCGGTGGCGACAATCACAACGGTCTGGGACGCTCGTACCATTATGTAAAATGCGAGGCTGTATTTTAACGTTTATTTATTTTTGTCACAACGCTCTCTTAAAACAGGGTTCCATGCTGAGGAACATCAGTCGCCTGTTTTCTAGCGAACAAAATGCATACGCATGGTTTTTTTTTCTTCCCCCTGGAGTATTTCATCTCGCTAAGACAATGAGCGCAGACGAGTGCAGGAGATATTTCCCTTCCTCGCATAATCAGATGTATTTCTACAAGTGAGGGGGGAAAAAGTCCCAGAGCGAGAATTAAAGACGGTGATTATGATTTCGGTTGCATGGCAACACGTTTTCGGTAGGGACCTTTCAGATTTAGCGGCGTTTTCAGACTTGGGGGGGGGGGGTTTTGGAGAGTGTCCTTTAGAAGCACAATAACTAATGAGTCACTGAGTGCAACATGACTTTTCTGCATCGTGTGGTCATATAAATATAAGTGCTGTGTGTTACTGTAAATCAAAAACACAGCTGCTAGTGTCACATTTACGTGTGTGTGTGTGTGTGTGTGTGTGTGTGTGTGTGTGTGTGTGTGGGAGATTTCTTGATTTGAAAGGCAAAGACAGACTGAGAATGAAAAAAAGTTCATTAAAGTGAGAAAAAATAATCATGAAAAACATCATGAGTCATACAGAAATTAATATGAAATAAACCCTGCTATGTGGGTGTTGTGCAGCCAGGTCATATATGTGTGTGTGTGTGTGTGTGTGTGTGGGTGTGTGTGTGTGTGTGTGTGTGTGTGTGTGTGTGTGTGTGTGTGTGTGTGTGTGTGTGTGTGTTAAGTGTGGACTTTTGGTCGTGAAAATACGGTATCTATCTATCTATCTATCTATCTATCTATCTATCTATCTATCTATCTATCTATCTATCTATCTATCTATCTATCTATCTATCTATCTATCTATCTATCTATCTATTTATCTGTCTATCAATCTATCTATCTATCTATTTATCTATCTATACATTTATAGATCTATCTGTCTATCTATCTATCTATCTATCTCGTCACGTTCGCCTCACACCTCATGGTTGCGGGTTCAATTCCCGTCTCTGTCCAAAAACATACACTGTAGGTTGATTGGCACCTTGGAAAATTGTCCCTAGTGTGTGTGTGTGTGTGAGTGTGTGTGTGCCCTGCAATGGGTTGGCATTCCCATCCAGGGTGTATATCCTGCCTTAATACCCATAGACGCCTGAGACAGGCACAGGCTGCAGCCTGCAAGGTACAGGTGCACGGGGAGAACATGCAAAGTCCACACACAAAAATGGCGGAGGCGGGAATCGAACCCCCGACCCTGGACTAGCTGCTAACCGCTAATCCTAAATGCAGACATTCTTCTTCCTGCATCTCCTCCAGTCCGATATCACAGGAGATGGCAGCTAATGAGAGAAGTGGTGTAGACAAGTTTCCACTTCTTGCGATGACAGTTTCCTATGGGAACTCTCTATCTACGTGTGTGTGTGTGTGTGTGTGTGTGTGTGCGCGCACAGTATTTGGATGGAGGGGACACATTGCTGTCACCGCGATCAAAGCTCCGCTGCAGTGTGTGTCCTGACAGAGGAATACAGCCGACAGTTTGACATGTGTGTAGATGAGCTGTCAGGCTGTGCCCTGAAAAAAAAAAAAAAAGAAAAAAAAAGCTTGCGTACGCCGTCAGCTGGATTTGATTGAGAAAAAAAAGGGGAATTAAATCAATGCAAAAACAATCCAAGGAGTGCTTAAATAAATTCCAGGACATGTACTGGTTTTAATTATGATAAGATCGTGGCCTACTGACATCTTTACCCCCTGATATGAAAAGCTGTGCATGCTTTGAAAAAGAAAAACACAAATATGCATTCGCTTTATTATGAGGAGAAAGAGAGAGAGAGAGAAAGAGAAAGGGAGAGGAAAAAAAGAAAAAAAAAAAACGGGCCACTGTTCTCGAGTTCTCGTTTGTACTCGATATATAGCGCTCAGGCAAAAGCAGTAGTGGATGTGTTTGATGTCCCCCCCGAGTGTCATCGTGATACGCCGGCATTCATGCCATCCGAGCGGCGTCGTGAGTTATCCCCGCTGGCGCCTTCCTGCTGTGAGAATGTTTCCGGACTGCTCTTTTGTTCGTCGTCTTTCAGGCAAAATTGCATGCAGTGAAACGCCGTCTCGGACATTTAATGGCACGGAACCGATATAAAGCTTCGCCGCGACGTTTAAGACGGGGTCGTCTTTCACTCGTACGGTTCGGAGAGATCGTTTTATTTTGGCACGCTTTTATCAGCGCTTAGTTTTGTTTTGTTTTTTTATTCCCCCGTGCCTAAAAGGAAAATCCTGGCGAATCTTAAGCCTCGAAACGCCATCTTTATAGCCAGTTCAAGCCCAGGGTTACCATATGACTGATCTTTCTGTGCTGTGGAGAATTTTTCGACGACCTTCCGAAACCGTCTTTCACATTGATTTAATCTGCGTTTACAATTCGCGAATGACACGCACTTATGACACTTTTGGCCCAGTGAGACTTTAGTTATATGAGCAGTCGGACTGATATAAATAAAGCAATGGTCTCCAAAACCCACATAGAACGCACAGAAACAACGCATAACGTATAACAACGTTCTATTATTTCCGTTTTAATTATTATCCGATTATGAACGATGTTTTATTTTGGAAAAAGACCGCATTTTCTCCGCCACATCTCGTCTATGACTCACTCTCGCCTCGGTCACATGACTTACCTCCATCCGCTACCTTCTTAAAGGAGCTGCTCCGGGCGCTGACACACAATACATCACCGCTACATGGAAACCCCGGAGCTACAACATAGACAACAAACAAACGTCTTTGCGCAGATGCAGTGAGGAGACAGAAGAAGATGCATTTAACAGACAATACCAGGAGTCTCTACTTGATATGGATTTATTATGACAGGTCGCTCCCAAGAGGGGCACAGTGACTTAGCGGTTAGCACGTTCGCCTCACACCTCCAGGGTCCGGGTTCGATTCCCATCTCGGCCATGTGTGTGGAGTTTGCATGTTCTCCCCGTGCCTCAGGGGGTTTTTCTCCGGGTTCTCCGGTTTCCTCCTGGTTCAAAAACATGCACGGTAGGTTGATTGGCACCTTGGAAAATTGTCCCTAGTGTATGAATGTGTGTGTGTGAATGTGAGTGTGTGTGTCCATTCCATCCAGGGTGTATCCTGCCTTAATGCCCATAGACGCCTGAGATAGGCACAGACTCCCCGTGACCCGAGGGAAGATCGGATAAAGTGGTAGAAGATGAATGAATGAATGAATGAAGTTTATATGTTGTGACCGGCTCTCTAATGACGTAATGATGCTTGGAGATTCAAATACCCGTTTCCATGCCGCTCGTATCATGCTATTTATCCGCCACATCTTAAAGACTGGTCCGGGTAAATATTGCCTGACATTAAACCTGTCCGTGGTGCAAAAAAGGTGTGGTAAATAAATGAGCAAAAGTGAAATTTGCATGTGTTGTACTATCTGAAGCAACGTGGACGTTCTTCGCAATGACAATTCTAGCTATTTTAAACTATTAAACTGGACAATTAAAGCAGAACGAAAGCAAACTTTCGGAACGAAACCACGCAAGCACAAAGCCTTACCATCGTACAGCGTCTACAAAGCCATGTCAGAGGGTCGTCAAAACCAGCGTGCGAATAGAAGAGCGAGTTCGACGAGCACCGAGGCTCAGGATTCAAGGTGCACGTCTCCAGCAAAGGCATAAATATGTATTAAGGCATAAATGTATTACCCTACGCTCTCTCTCTCTCTCTCTCCTTTTTAATCGTTGTACTAGCTAAAAGACAAGAATCCCATTAAATCTCTGATCATGCCGAGTCAGCGAGCGTCGGGTTACAGCAGGCCGGGTTCCTACAAGAACAGTCCGAGAGACTGCTGTGTCCTTGTAAATGACTTTGTCTTTCTTTAATGGATTTTTAAAGTTTCATTATCTCGATGACCCCGTAGCTAATTAAATCGCTTTCATTCAGACAGATGGTTATCGCGCGCGTACCTTGGGACTCGGGCGCAGCTTCGGCGTTTAAGTCTACCTCGAAAGCATATTTGTTTACACGAACCTTTTAAGGTTTTTCTTTCTTAGATCTGTAGGGAACGTAGAGTGTTTTGGCGACCTGGAATGTTTAAGTGCTGTTGATCCGCTGCCCTGTGCAAAGCCGCCTCGTATCTCCGAGCTCCCTCGTTTCTGGGCACCTTGTGACAAAGATGTGTGCTTAATTGTATTGAAAGTGTGGCAAATTTCACTAGTTATAAAGTGCACTTGTGGATACTATATTAAGAATGAAGTGAACTTAAGTAGAGTTAATGAAGTGCACGTTTTAACACTGCCTTATTAAGGTGTTCTCAAATATATATTGTAAATAATTATGCTGTATAGTGTTTTAAAGAAGTGCACTTGGTATCGACACTAATACACTAACCCACATGGTTTCAATCTAGTGAGACAAATTTCTTTAATGTACTGCAAATGTGTTTAGTCACATTTAATTCACACTTAAATTGTATTGTTAACTGACATGAAAGTATATTTTAGTGTACATTCATTGCGTGTAGGTGACACTTTAACTATACTTTAAAGACACTATAATTAATGCACGTGTAAAGATGCAATAAAGTCCCACTTAAGTGGTTTAAAAAAAATCCCTCATTGGTCTGTCATGTGATGTTTGAGTCACCTGTATATGACGTAGAAATACTAGAAACTTTGGGTAGCTCTAGTTTACTGTATTAATTATTTTTCACTTCTACTCCTTACATTATCATCACCCAATTATCTATAAGGAATAATACACCTATTTACTTCTTATATCTGTATTTATTTAGTCCTGCAAATCTGCTTTGAAACTGCCAGTACTTCCGCTCTCACTTTAAAAACAATAGACAGGGAAAACCAGAGATGTGTTATAAATTGTCATATATGCCATATAAAATCATATATATATATATATATATATATATATATATATATATATATATATATATATATATATATATATATTGGTTGTGTGTATAGCATAAATATGGTATATTATTATAATATGTATGTATGTATGTATGTATGTATGTATGTATGTATGTATGTATGTATGTATCTATCTATCTATCTATCTATCTATCTATCTATCTATCTATCTATCTATCTATCTATCTATCTATCTATCTATCTATCTATCTATCTATCTATCTATCTATCTATCTATCTATCTATCTATCTATCTATCTATCTATCTATCTATCTATCTATATCTATCTATCTATCTATCTCTATCTATCTCTATCTATCTATCTATCTATGGCAGGAATAATGTCTGTTATTGTCAGCTGATTGCGGACCCATTTTAATCATACGAGCTGGCATTTTGTGCTTGCCTGTTTTTGTTTTTGTTTTTGTTTTTCTTAATGACGACACTTAAAGAATAATCGAGAGGTTAACCGACGCGCTTTTGCTTTTAATGTTGACTTCGGGTCGTTGATCAGTGCTTGTATAGCAGTGTGTCATAAACTGCTCATAACTTTTCATAGATAGATAAAATACACCCTCCGTAGCAGAAGGAGACCTGATCATTCATTTATACGCCTTTTAATTTTCAATTCTTATGCTTTGTCATGCAGCCTCAATACCAGGGTATCATCCGTTCGTTTAAAAAAACCGAAGCGGTATTATCCCCGGTCTCACTTTAGATACCTATTTATGCGTTGGGGGGGTTAATTGGGGTCTTTTTCATTTGTACCTCAACCAGCTTTTCGAAGGTGACTCACTTGGCCTGTAATAGTGCTGCTGGAGTGGTCAATTTCCACATAATATGTCTTAATTATTTTCCCACCTGTCCCCTTTTATAGTTAGTCATTCTAGTGATGGGGTTTAGATAGCTGATGCATCAACACTGTAGCAGCATGCAAAAACAAAAACAAAAAAAGGGTTAGAACAAGTAAGGGGCACGGTGGTTTAGTGGTTAACACGTTCGCCTCACACCTCCAGGGTTGGGGGTTCGATTCCCGTCTCGGCCATGTGTGTGTGGAGTTTGCATGTTCTCCCCGTGCCTCAGGAGGGTTTTCTCCGGGTTCTCCGGTTTCCTCCCCGGTCCAAAAACATGTACGGTAGGTTGATTGGCACCTTGGAAAATTGTCCCCTGTGTATGAATGTGTGTGTGTGCCCTGCGATGGGTTGGCATTCCATCCAGGGTATATCCTGCCTTAATGCCCATAGACGCCTGAGATAGGCACAGACTCCCCGTGACCCGAGGGAAGATCGGATATAGCAGTAGAAGATGAATGAATGAATGAATGAATGAATGGTTAGAACAAGTTCTAGGTACTGTATAATGCAACACTTGGACTCTGTATTGTATAATGCTCTTAGAGAAATAGGGCTTCTACAGGGGTTCATGGGATCTCACCGGGCTTTCAACCCCTTCCCCAGCAGAATCACCCCAGGTTTAACCTCACACAAAAAAGGAGTGAAATAACAATGCGGTGCTGTCGCACAAACACTACTCGTGCAGGAACCCGATATTTATGACTAATGCTTCCGTCGAGACATTTTATCACGGTTATTTTACTGCCGCACCATCAGTGAGATGATTCTGTGTGGAGGGGGAAAAAAAACAAAACAACAAAATCAAGGCCATGCCAGACACTTTTATTAGCTTTGGGTTTCGTGTTGGATCTTTTGCAGGTGATGTACTCCCTTTTGGGATTCAAAGACACTTGAAGGATGCGGATTAATCGAATCAAGGCTTGATAGAATTCCGGCTTAAAGTGATGGTGTTCGGAATGGTTGGATGATGCAATACTACCCATTGCACAATAGTACGGAGATTAAAAACAGCATTGCGAAGTGTTCAAAACTACTCTCTTGTCAAATGCATGTGGACAACTCACACCGCCAGGGTCCAGGTTTGATTCCCGTCTCGGCCATGTGTGTGCGTGGATTTTGCATGTTTTCCCCGTGTCTCAGGGGGTTTTTCTCCGGGTTGTCCGGTTTCCTCCCGGGCCAAAAAAAACATGTACGGTAGGTTGATTGGCACCTTGGAAAATTGTCCCTAGTGTATGAATGTGTATGAATGCGTGTGTGTGTGTGTGTGTCCTGCGATTGGTTAGCATTCCATCCAGGGTGTATCCTGCCTTAATGCCCATAGACGCCTGAGATAGGCACAGACTCCCCGTGACCCGAGGGAAGATCGGACAAAGAGTTAGAAGATGAATGAATGAATGACTTTGTGTGCTGTTGTTTATAGAATTAATATCCCAAAAATATTTCATTTCT
Source organism: Kryptopterus vitreolus (assembly GCA_030449085.1). NCBI lineage: Eukaryota > Metazoa > Chordata > Actinopteri > Siluriformes > Siluridae > Kryptopterus > Kryptopterus vitreolus. The sequence goes on from JACRUU010000028.1 coordinate 11,566,668, forward strand.
ATTTGTAAAATGTAGAAAAAACAATTTTATAGTTGTATGAAAGATTGTATCAGTTCCGATAGCTAATAGGGAGGTGGTTAAGGCACGAGCTGTGGGACCGGAAGATGTCAGGTTCAAATCTCACCACCCACCACCTAGTGGGCTCTTAACCCTCGATTGCTTAGTTAGTGTGAAGATAACACTCTGCCAAATGCTATAAATGTCTATAGCTAAGAGGAACAGGACTGAGGGACCCCACATCCATTCATTCATTCATTCATCTTCTACCGATCTTCCCTCGAGCCACGAGGAGTCTGTACCTATCTCAGGCGTCTATGGGCATTAAGGCAGGATACACCCTGGACGGAATGCCAACCCATCACATACAAACATACAAACTCAACACACACATGGCCGAGACGGGAATCAAACCCGGACCGTGGCGATGTGAGGCGAACGTGATAACCACTAAGTTAAATTGGTATTCTTTTTCTATGCAAAGGAATAACACGAGTGTTTCTCGAGTATTATCTCAAGGTTAGAGTGGAAACCTTGTAGTGTTAGGGCTCGTCAGGGCCCGTCCGCTCTGACCTCGACCCTGTTAAACACATTTCGGGATCGACTGGCTCATCAGCCGCATCCCAGTTTGAACATGTTTTACACATCATTTTCAAAACAACATTAAGACTTGCACACGGTCATTTTATTCGGCAGTCATGTTGTGCGAGGAGCAACATCGTTGCCTGATGTATAGCGATGCCATAAAATCCAGTAATGTAAGCAGAACTGCTTTATGCCTCGGTGTTATAAATGCATGGACCTTTATAAAGTTCATAAAGCCGTGAATGTTTGAAGGAAACGGAGCGCGTTTTAACAGACGACAACAAGTTATGAGTTGTGGGACGACGGGAATGACTCGTTTGGCAGAGCCGATGCGGAGCCGTGTGCCAACGCTATTACAGCCCTCAAACACAAGAAGCTTAATGAGTGGTGAAAAGCATATGGCGTAGCAGCATTATTACATGTTTATCTTCTGGTGAATGTGGACTTCACTAACAAACACAGAGAAGCTCAGGCAGTCCTTTATAGTTCATTCATTCATCTTCTACCGCTATATCTGATCTTCCCTCGGGTCAAGGGGAGTCTGTGCCTATCTCAGGCGTCTATGGGCATTAAGGCAGGATACACCCTGGATGGAATGCCAACCCATCACAGGGCACACACACACACACAATCACACATTCATACACTAGGGACAATTTCCCAAGGTGCCAATCAACCTACCGTGCATGTTTTTTTTTTTGGACCGGGAGGGGAGGAAACCGGAGAACCCGGAGAAAAAAAAACCCCCTGAGGCACGGGGAGAACATGCAAACTCCACACACACATGGCCGAGACGGGAATCGAACCCGGACCCTGGCGGTGTGAGGCGAACGTGCTAACCACTAAACCACCGTGTCCCCTTTCCTTTATAGTTATAAGTAGATTGTTTTATTTACTGCATATAATAACATGGAGAATTCTGTGGTCTTATGAAGAAGTGGGAGGTGTGTATCCCAGTGGTTAAGGTGTCTGGACCAGAAAATGACAGGTTCAAATCCCACCACCAACACCACCACCAAGCTGCCACTAGTGGGGCCCTTGAGCAAGGCCCTTAACCCTCAATTGCTCAATTGTAAATCGCTCTGGATAAGGGCGTCTGCCAAATGCGGTGAATGTAAATGTAAGAAGAGAGTCAAGATTTTTATACTGTCATGCAAAAAGAAAGACTTTACATACACATATGTAAATTGTCATTCATTCATTCATCTTCTACCGCTTTATACAATCTTCCCTCGGGTCACGGGGTTCCTGTGCCTATCTCAGGGGTCTATGGGCATTAAGGCAGGATACACCCTGGATGGAATGCCAACCCATCACAGGGCAAACACACACACACACATTCACACACATTCACACACATTCATACACTAGGGACAGTTTTTCCAAGGTGCCAATCAACCTACCGTGCATGTTTTTGGACCGGGGAGGAAACCGGAGAACCCGGAGAAAAAAAACCTCCTTGAGGCACGGGGAGAACATGCAAACTCCACACACACATGGCCGAGACGGGAATCGAACCCAGGCCCTGGCGGTGTAAGGCAAACGTGCTAACCACTAAGCCACCGTGCCCCTCCATATGTAAATTATGAAACAAATAAATATTGACAAAAACAATCCCCCTAGCGCTATAATTACGCTTGAATTTTTACCACAGCATTTCTCTCGTCCGACTTTCACGAATTTTTACCGTAGCAGCTCACATGAACCGAATGCGAATTTCCTTAACTTTTCTCAGGCTTTTATACCCCAGCGTTTGACATATAAGGCCGATTTCAAAGGTGATAATAAGTTGCAGTAAAATCCCTTAATATGAAAATCACACTGCTTTGGCGGCAGATCAAAACTCATCACTCGACAGGTTTTTATCCGCCCCCTGCGTCCCCGGCGTATAAAAACCACTCGCAATCTAAATGTGTCGGGGGGGGGGGAAAGAAAACACTATCATCAGGACCCATAAAGCAGAACAAACAACTGCGGTTTGACCTCCTGGGTATTTTTAGAGCAACCAATCAACCTCTAATCTGGAGCTGGAAAACAGATGGCAGCTCGTTCAACACAACATGTTCTTGCTTAGGTGCAGGCTTAGCATATAATTTTAGCTGTGTACGTGTGTGTGTGTGTGTGTGTGTGTGTGTGTGTGTGTAAGCACAGGCAGCATGTGGACCAGATCAGTCAGAGATGCAGACACACTGTTCACCCAACACTGGTTTGTATTCAAAACCAGGTCCTTATTTCTCTCAGCGCTGGATTTTTGTATGAACGTGAAAAACCGGGGCTCGATTAAATGCTCGCGCATGTGATGTGTACAGATGTTGGCTCGGTAAATAGCGAATGTTCGTAGCTGCCGTGTGCATGCGGTACGCTCAAATACAAACCCAGTTATAATTGGCGTACAGGAATTGGATGAAAGGTGCGTTATCACCATGGAGAACCGTGCAAACCTGCTTTTTTTTTTCCCCCCAGCAGAGCTCATAAAATTGATGCTATGGTTTTCACTATTTTGTGCTATTTATTTATTTATTTATTTTCTATATATAAATACTCGATTTTTATGAAATATTCACGCTGCTCCTAGAAAATAGAGCGGCTGGGAGGAAACACAAGAAAAAGGAAAGGGTTAGGATGAAAGTCAAAGAAAATGTATTTTAAAAAATGAATAATTAATAAATAATAATAATAACACATTAATTAATTAATAATAAATAAAGTTTACATTAACAAAGTGTTGTTGCAGGAGATTTGATCGTTTATGATTTATGAGTTCGTTTATGCATGTCGTTTTGTATAATTAGAAAAACAAGCATTGGATTAATAAATAGTATTGTGACACTTTTATTCCATCCCCAAATATTTTGCATAAAATCTGGAGGCATGAATAATGATGATGTCAGTGGATGCAGGAGTATACATTTACTTGGAAACCCAAAGGATTCCATTATGACCATTTATTTCAGTGCTATGAAGATTTACTTCATGTGGGTTGGGAGATCTTGAGTCGCCCTGCTCTATAGAGAGAAACTATTAAATAGCTTTGGGATGAAATGGAAGGGGCACGGTGGCTTAGTGGTTAGCAGGGCCAGGGTCCGGGTTCGATTCCCGTCTCGGCCATGTGTGAGTGGAGTTTGTGCATGTTCTCCCCGTGCCTCAGGGGGTTTTTCTCCGGGTTCTCCGGTTTCCTCCCCTGGTCCAAAAACATGCACGGTAGGTTGATTGGCACCTTGATTGTCCCTAGTGTATGAATGTGTGTGTGTGTGTGTGTGTGTGTGTGTGTGTCCTGTGATGGGTTGACATTCCATCCAGGGTTTATCCTGCCTTAATGCTCATAGACGCCTGAGATAGACACAGGCTCCCCGTGACCCGAGGGAAGATCGGATATAGCGGTAGAAGATGAATGAATGAATGAAATGTCACATGTCATTGTCATTGTCACAGGGTTGATCTCCTGGGAAAATTAGGTTCGCTTCTGTATGAGGTGATAGTGAAGGCCAGCAGGGGGCGCTTACCCTGTGATAGCGCCACAGTATAATGAAACGGACACTATACTGTCAAAAAAAGCACAGTCTTAGTAGAGGCGTGAAATTTTGGACAAAATCCCCCATTGGCCTCCTAACTGTACCACGGTACATCTACTGATTGGCTTCATCATTCTGTCTGGCGCAATATGTCTGCCGTCGCATCGTCCAGGTGGATGCTGTAATGAAATCCCCTTTTTCGTAATGTATAACACCTAGAAAAGCGCTATATAGTTGTACATGTTCTGTGAATGTGTTCATATTATAAAAACAGATAAATAAATAAATAAACCCCTCCAATCAATTTGCTCATGACTTGCTGAAATGACCGGGAGGAAATTCAGCATGCATAACCCGTATAAGAGCGCTCTAATCCAGAGTATGTGAATGTTTGCTTGTTCTACTTACTCACGTCTTCAGAACACCTGAGACTTGAAGTGGAAATTGAATATGCATGAGGACGCCGACGCAAGAGCGACCCCCGACTGCATCCGTCCCTGCTTATTCAGGACAAAGCGGTCGAAAGGAGAAACGTAAAAACGCTGCTCTTAATCCAAACTGTCTATGAAGACACGACGGCTGCCGATTTAAACTTGTAGACGGGACGCATCTCACTGAGTATTAACACTCACATCCGATTTAACAAGTAAACATCAACATGAGAAAACACACACACACACACACAACCCCTAGTAATATTATTTTCGAGAGTGTATTATTTGGTCCACTTCTAGTATTACTTAGTAATTTACCTGATCAGCAGTGTCGGGAAGGTTACTTTGGAAATGTAATGGATTACAGTGCCCTATGCAAAATGTAATAAGTAGTGTAACTTTTGTCCACTAGGTGGCACTTTAAGTTAACATTCAAAAAGAAAAAAACATTTCCAACCCTCGAAAAAAAATATATATATATTTTACATGCAATTGTTTAGATGTAACCCTATTTGTCATCTTTAACATTTTCATAAGTATCTAATTAGTGACGCGTGCAAAAGCATCACTATTATAATCTCTCTCTCGCTTCGCTCAAATTTTCGGCGCGTAACTCGTCCCGCAGTTTTTATCCGATCCTCGCAAATCATACCTCATGTCGTGCGGCCCGATGGCGTGAGGTGTGCTTTAACTTTTATAATTAATCGGCCATTTAATATATGTATCATAGGGACACGGTGGTCTAGTGGTTATCACGTTCGCCCTCACACTGCCAGGGTTCGATTGCCGTCTCGGCCATGTGTGTGTGGAGTTTGCATGTTCTCAGGGGGTTTTTCTCCGGGTTCTCTGGTTTCCTCCCCGGTCCAAAAAACATGCACGGTAGGTTGATTGGCACCTTGGAAAATTGTCCCTAGTGTATGAATGTGTGTGAGTGTGTGTCTGTCCTGCGATGAGTTGGCATTCCATCCAGGGTGTATCCTGCCTTAATGTCCATAGATGCCCGAGATAGGCACAGGCTCCCCGTGACCCGAGGGAAGATCATATAAAGCGGTAGAAGATGAATGAATGAATGAATGAATGAATAAATGCATCATCCAACGTATTAGTAACACAGTGATGGGAATTTCGTTTCAGTTGAAGCGCATTCATAATCCTCATATTGTCGGCCTTTCTTCAAGTAATCCATACGATTTATTTCACATTCCCTCACGTCTCGGCTCTATAATTAAAGTGTAGCAGCAGCAGCAGAAGAAATGGACGATTGTTAGATTGTGCTTGTAATCTAAAAGTGAGCTTGAAATCTACTATTGTGTTTTTTGTTCTTTTTTTCGCAAAATCATTTATTATTCATTGAAATATGCTTTCGAGGAAACACGAAACATCGAAATCTATTTATTTTTCTACAAAACTAGTCAGATTTGTAAATAACATCTTGGTTGACTCTATACATTTGGGATGAGAGGAAAATTGTCGACGTTAAAACAATTAAATAAATAATAATAATCTTATACAGCTATAAAATCGTGTCTATTAAATTCCAATGTTACTGTAAATTTCTATCCAAGGACTGCTTTTTGCACATAATGAATGATCCATTTAATATCTTTATATATATATATATATATATATATCTATTGGAGGATTGTTTGCTGGAGAAAAAGCACCGCAAAAACCGAATCGAATTGAGCCGAATGGAAGGACGAGTTTTCTTTTTTTTGCAAGTATCAAATAGAAAAAGAGCGTCAACCACCAGAAGGCCACAAGATTGGATTGGAGTTCCCAGGCACGATTGTTTTTATCCAAATGTTCCAGTCCTAACGAGGGAAATCCATCGGACCCTTATGAATGGCTTATTTAATGTTCATTATCTGGGCATGTATTCTTGTGGTAGGCCGCTTAGATTTCTGTCCCTGAAAGCCCGGTCCACTTCCAGCACATAGCCATTTATACGAGTCCTCATGTCCGTCGTGAAAGGGTCGAAGGCGAGACGCCGGGATCCGGCGCGTTTGAACTGGCCGTCTCGGTTCCTCTCGGCACACACGAGGCGTTCTTCGGGGACGGTGACGTTAAGGAAAGCCGTGATGAGCCGGAGCTGCTGGACGAGGTCTGTGAGGAGCAGCTCGTAGTGCACTACTAGCAAATGTCTGGAGAACTGGAGCCAGGCCAGGGCGTGAGACACCCACCAGGAGGAGTACGTCTCGACGAACTCGGGCCACTCTGAGGACAACATGACATGATATTAGTCATTAAATAGCTTAATATGCAAATGATTTACACTTGAAGACGCCCCATTTCCATATCCAGTGTGTCGGTATTTGGGATCTCTAAAAAGAGTTTCCATAATATCAAGTTCTGTAACTGGTTGGAATTATTATATAAAGCACTTTATATTTTGTGCAATCTATTAGTTTAACCGTCTCCTATTGATTTGGCAACTTATAACATAGCACTGGGGGCACAGTGGCTTAGTGGTTAGCATGTTCGCCTCACGCTGCCAGGGTCCGGGTTCGATTCCCGTCTCGGCCATGTGTGTGTGTGGAGTTTGCATGTTCTCCCCGTGCCGGAGAGGGTTTTTCTCCGGGTTCCTCCCCAGTCCAAAAACATGCAGGGCACCTTGGAAAATTGTCCCTTGTGTGTGAGTGTGTGTGTGTGTGTGTGTGTGTGTGTGTGTGTGTGTGTGTGTGTGTGTGTGTGTCCTGCAATGGGTTGGCATTCATCCAGGGTGTATCCTGCCTTAACGCCCATAGACGCCTGAGATAGACACAGACTCCCCGTGATCCGAGAGAAGAACAGATAAAGAAGTTTATTGAATGATGATTGATGATAACATAGCACTAAGGAGGGGTGTAGCTCAGTGGTCTACGGCACTGGGCTGCTGCTCGGAAGGTCGGGGGGGAAGGGGGGGGGGTTCGAGCCCCAGTATCACCAAATCGCTGCGGTCCTTGAGCAAGTATGCTATATGTAAAGAAAGAATATCTCTGCGCTGTAATGCAGTGGTCCCGAACCCCCTTAGCCACATAGCATGCATTACTTACGTTTTATTTATTATATCGTTCTGAACAATGTTTTCGATTTTCTCCGCCACATCTGTCTCGGTCACATGACTTACCTCCATCCGCTTACCTTCTTAAAAGTGCTCCGTGCGCTAACACATAATACATTACCGCTAAACAAAACCCCCAAGCTACAATATATACAAACGTTTGTTTTTTTTTCGGAAAGTTTCATTACGCAGGGCTGCATTTAACAGACAATACCAGGAGTCCCTACTCGATATGGATTTATTGCGACAGGTCGTTCCCACGCACCAAACCTCGCTCTGCATAATATGAAGCGTTCAAAAGTGCTTCACCACTTTTGATTATAACTGCAGTGTCTATGCCGCTCGTGTCCTTTTATTTTGTTGTATTTATACGCCACACCTTAAAGGCCGGTCCGGGGAAATATTGCCCGACCTTAAACCGCACAAAAAAAGGTTGGGGAAGCTGTGATGTAATGTATATGTGACAAATAAAAATGCTTGATTCAGCAAATGCAGATACACAATTTATAGAAATTTTGAGGTTATGGAATTAACAGCATGGGATAATGTAAACGTGGGATATTTCATCATGCATCAAAAGCTATCGTATCCTTCAAACGATCCAATTCTCATTCTGATCAAGTACATTTCAATAAACCTTAATCAAGATCATCACGTGTACTCTAATGGTCTTTGTAGACCTCAGCATTCGCTTCACACGTCTCCCTGATCCTGTTGAAAGTCTATGACCCAAAACCCAGAACGGCAATCAGGGAAATTGAATGTTGCAAAGCCGGCGCTGGAATTACCGTTACTCTTCCAGTGCGTGTCTGCCGCGTAACCCAGGTGCCCCGCGTTCTTGCGGTTAAACTCTGCCACGAGGCAGTGGTACGGGTTCCGAATTAACAGGATGGCGGAGTCGAACTTCGTGATCTCCCTCTGCCCGCTCTCGTGTGTCTTTACACAGATGGTTCTGCCGCTTTGCCAGGAATCCTTCTCTCCTTTAAAGCCTGACAAAAGAGAGGGGGAAAAAAGATCATTAATAGGACTTCATATGGAGTTTTATGGTGGCGGCCGCTGCACATGTGATCAGTGAAATAAATAAAATGATATATATTATATGATTTGCACGTATTTCATAAATTATTAGGCCAATTCGTGTGTATGTATATGTATAGATATATATATATATATATATATATATATATATATATATATATATATATATATATATATATATATATATATATACATAAATGTGTGTGTGTGTGTGTGTGTTCAGGGTCTCACCTTTGTTGTACAAAGAGCCGTCGAAGTAGTAGCTCCCGGTGTAGAAACCCGTTGCAAGCTCGACGAGGTGCCGCAGCCAAGTGTTACCCGCGCCGGGAAAACTAGACAACGCCGTGAGATAGATCGAGCTCTCCGGCCGAAACATCCTCGCCCTGCATCGAGATTCTGTACAACACATACATTATGAGCTTGTTCTGTCCATCTGTGTGTGTGTGTGTGTGTGTGTTTATGAATCTCTTTATCAAAGCAAATGTCATCCAGATGAAAGAAATACGAGGGGCATGATAGCTTAGGGGTTAGAACAATCGCCTCACAAGGTTGGGGGTTCGATTCCCGCCTGTGCGATGTGTGTGTGTAGTTTTCCTCCCCAGTCCAAAAATGGCATCAAGGCCGGACACACACCCTGTATGGAATGCCAATCCATCGCAGGACACACACACTCTCACTCACACACTAGGGACAATTTCCCAAGGTGCCAATCAACCTACCGTGCATGTTTTTGGACCGGGGAGGAAACCGGAAACCGGAGAACCCGGAGAGAAACCCGCTGAGGCACGGGGAGAACATGCAAACTCCACACACACACATGGCCGAGACGGGAATCGAACCCGGATCCTGGAGGTGTGAAGCGAACGTGCTAACCACTAAGTCACCGTGGCCCTGAAGTATACTTCAGTATTTCCAAATTCTAAGGTTTGTGTGTGTGTGTGTGTGTGTGTGTGTGTGTGTGTGTGTGTGTGTGTGTGTGTGTGTGTGTGTGTGTGTGTGTGTTACCTAGTATAGGCGTACTGTAAACCTGAGAGTAATCGGCCACCGGGGTGTAGTTTTGAGTTGGTTTCCGCTCGCACAGCTGCTCATCTACATTCTGTTGCGTTAGGAGGAGAGTGGAGGTGAACCCACAGAGACAGTCTCGTCCCCTCAGTACTGCTAGAGGCCGCTCCTGAATGGGTCAGAATGTTGCATCATACAACCGTGGATCCACACAAAATACAAACTAACGTATTCATCTGCTCCTCATTAAAGCTCCATTATGAATTCTCTGGGAAAGAAAAAAAGAACGAGCTATAGTATGAGTGGCTCGAGAGCCTCCGAGCTTCATTCCTGTGTACGACTGGAAGAGAGGCTCTCGAATCACAAAGGCGTATTGATTAATGATGGCCTCTTTTGAAGTAAGTACAAAGGAGGGGAACTAAAAGGCTGCCGGTGCGCTAGTTCAGGGACGTGGGAGCCGACCTGATCAGTGCACGTCTCCACGCACAGCTGCGAGGTGAGGTTGGGATGGCCGGCATGGAGCACAAAGTCAGCGCTGATGTTCTTTGGCGTGTGGAAGCAGCCGTGATAGTGGACATTTCTGTCTGAGAGAAAGAGAGGTCGTTGAAACACAGAAATATTAGCGCGTATGAATATGAACGCGTATTGTTCGTTCATGACGAAAATAAAGAAAAGACATAGTGTTTAGACCAGGGGTGCGAAATTTATTGACACTGTGGTGCCACATCGGCATTAGGGTCGAAGGACCTGTTGTAAGTATAAAACAGTATATAGTGGAGGTGTGTGTAGCCCAGTGGTTAAGGTGTTGGACTCTGGACCAGAAGATCACGGGTTCAAACCCAACCACCACCAAGCTGCCACTAGTGGGCCCTTGAGCAAGGCCCTTAACCCTCAATTGCTCAGTTGTAAGTTGCTCTGGATAAGCACGTCTGCCGAATGCCAGTATATAGTGTTTGATGAGCGACAAACCTGTATTTGGAAGTGCCTTCCGTCTGCATCAATTTTGGGATAAAAAAATCGGCAAAAACGCTGATGTCGGATGCACTGCAACCTAGTGGCGGGATGCCGTCACTTCGCTGGTAACATAGTAGCATGCATTGTGGGAGACGTAGTTTTTTAATGTCAATGCACGCTTTAAAGTAGCGTTATTGTAAGACACAAAAAGGAAGTAACATGTATTAATCAATGAATATTGCTATGTCTCAAAAGGAGTGTGAAGGTGTTAAGTGTAATGAGCGTGTAAATATGTGAAAGATAACTACGGAGAGAAAAGCAGTGGCACATTGGTGAACACATTCCTGTGTGACGGATCTGCACTATTCCGCATATACACATACGATCTGTCGACTGGGAAAATATGAATGTCCCAGCAGACGTGTTTAAAATTCTAGAGGCATATCAGTGCTACACTGGATCAGAAAACGCCATTTGTATGTATGTGTGTGTGTGTGTGTGTGTGTGGGTGTATAAGAAAAACAGTTGTTTAGACTGCCATGTGTTCCCTGCGTTTATCAATCTACATATGTATTCTTCACCACTATACAAATAGTTCCATTGTTTTTTTTTTACTTAACCAGCTGTTTTCTTTAGTAAAAGTAATATTATCTTACATATTTACTCATTTTATATAAACCCTTATGATCAAACCTTCTCAGGTATTTGTGCTTTAATTATATAATATAATATATAACTATATAATATAACATAAACTACAGTATATGGACAAAGTGTAGGGACGTAAGAGGGTAGAGCTCAGTGGTTTAAGGTGATTGGTATGTTGGAGGTTCGAGCCCTGGTATCGGCCACCCTTGGGCACTTGAGCAAGGCCCTTGGGGCGCCGTATCATGGCTGACCCTGCGCTCTGACCCTAGCTTCCGAATCAAAATGGGCCTCCTCACCTCAACCTACATCAGTACCTGACTGAAATGGAAATATAGTGTTTAAAAATGCACAATGTTATCGTTTTAGAATGTCCCTGATAAATATTTATGACTTCGCATGCAAAATAATCTACATTTTTTTTGTTAAAGTAGAACTGAACATTCAGTACTCACATCTCCTTTGACCAGGAATGCCCTCATCCACTTTGTAGATTGAAAGCCTGGAAACGCCTCCACACAGCGCGTCCCTTTCAGACCTGCAGTTCAGGTTACAGTCCTCACTCCGAGCCCGAGCGGCGCTGATCCGGTTCCCGCAGTGACACTCTGTTCCGTATTCAAGCCCGGCAAACGAGTAGCCACTGCGAGATGGGAAATGCGTTTCAGATATCGGTACACCATGTGAGTTTACAACTGAGCAATTAAGGGTTAAGGGCCTTGCTCAAGGGCCCACTAGTGGCAGTTTGGTGGTGGTGGGGTTTGAACCCGTGATCCTCCAATCCAGACACCTTAACCACTTTGCTACCACCTCCAAATCCAAATTGTTCTTCGTCAGCGCCACCATGTCGTTCATCATTCATCTTCTACAGCTATATCCGATCTTCCCTCGGGTCACGGGGAGTCTGTGCCTATCTCAGGCGTCTATGGGCATTAAGGCAGGATACACCCTGGATGGAATGCCAACCCATCGTAGGGCACACACACACACACATTCACACACTAGGGACAATTTTCCATTTTCCAAGGTGCCAATCAACCTACCGTGCATGTTTTTGGACCTGGGAGGAAACCGGAGAACCCGGAGAAAAAACCCCTGAGGCACGGGGAGAACATGCACAAACTCCACACACACATGGCCGAGACGGGAATCGAACCTGGACCATGGCGGTGTGAGGCGAATGTGCTAACCACTAAGCCACCGTGCCCCTACCCATGTCGTTCATTTAAGATCGATTTTTCTCACACTGTGCTTTATTTCGCATAAAGTACGCAAGAATATAATGCTCGACAATAACGTGCCTATTTTCTTAATTTGTATGAGCTTGTGCTTACTCGAGTCCTACACGACGCGATCTTCTCCTGGTGTAGATCTATCCACCTCAAACAAGCGACTTACCATAACCTTCCTGCCAGCATAGTGTTGTTGTTGTTGTTGTTGTTATTGTTGCAGAGCATCCTCTCGCTGGATGTTTTTTTTGCTTTTCAACCAGAGTAAACTCTAGCCTTTCCAGCAGCAATAACCACCGCCATAGGCAAAGTCATAGAGGTCACATTTCTCCTTATTCTGTTGTTTGTGGTGAACATCATTAACTGCATCTCTTAAACGGTATATTCGGGATTCCATATGCAGTGTTGGGGAGTAACTAGTTACATGTTACGTGTAATTTAATTACAAAATAATTACAAAATAAAAGTAATTCGTTATGACAGTTACTGAGAAATAAAAACGTACCCCGTCAATTAAATTACAGTCACTTTTGAAAACGTTAAAGATTACAAATCCCAAAGACCCTACCCAATCCACCCGCCCACCCCTCCCGTCAAAGATTTTTGCATGCACCCTCCCCCCCCCCCACCCCATTTCACCAATTGTTGATTTGAATGTTGATTTCAGTAAGCGCCACCTAGTGGACAAATGAAAGTAATCAAAATGTAATCAGTCACTTTTCTAAAGTACATATTACATTTTGAATAGGGTAACTAGTAATCTATTACATTTCCAAAGTAACCTTCCCAACACTGTTCATACGTGACATTATTTCCACATGACTGACTGAAGTAAAGAAGAAGAAGCTTTCCTTTTGCACATTTAATGAATATAAATGATTTATGTCTTAAACAAGGGGGCACGGTGGCTTAGTGGTTAGCACGTTCGCCTCACACCGCCAGGGTCCGGGTTCGATTCCCATCTCAACCATGTGTGTGTGGAGTTTGCATGTTCTCCCCGTGTCTCAGGGGGTTTTTCTCCGGGTTCTCCGGTTTCCTCCCCGGTCCCAAAAAACATGCACGGTAGGTTGATTGCCACCTCGGAAAATTAACCCTAGTGTATGAATGGGTTGGTTTTCGATGGGTTGGCATTCCATCCAGGGTGTATCCTTAATGCCTTAATGCCCATAGACGCCTGAGATAGGCACAGGCTCCCCGTGACCCGAGGGAAGATCGGATAAAGCGGTAGAAGATGAATGAATGATGGTAAACTAAACAGAAACGATTGTGTATAGATCAACAGAAAATACCAAACAGAAGCATCGGAACATAATAAGAGTGTTTTTATGTGAACGTGGGAAAAAAAAAAAAACCCGTAAAAAGAGCTGGGATGGTTCAGCAGATCTCCTGAGTACTTTACACCCAGATTCTGCAGATTATAATCCTATTAGTGGGTTATAACAGCTCGGCGCAAGAGCCGATATTGATTTAAAAGCAACATCTAGAGCAGCTTGAGTCTGAAAGGAATTCCCATGAGAGTTTTCCTATTGCACAGCGTCGCTGTTAAACCGGCTGTGCGGTGCCACAAAGACATTCGTCTTCCTTATATGTTATTGTTAACATTACCTTTTTGGAGGTGTTTTTTTCCTTCTTCTCCCCCCCCCCCTACATATTACATGTTACATAAACTTGGTAATAAAATGTCCAAGAGAAAAGATTACATTCATTCATTCACTCATTCATTCATCTTCTACCGCTTTATCCGATTCCCTTCCTCGGGTCCGGGGAGCGGGGAGCTGTGCTGTGCCTATCTCAGGTGTCTATGGGCATTAAGGCAGGATACACCCTGGATGGAATGCCAACCCATCGCAGGGCACACACACAACACACACATTCATACACTAGGGACAATTTTCCAAGGTGCCAATCAACCTACCGTGCATGTTTTTTGGACCGGGGAAACCGGAGAACCCGGACGGGGAAAAAGAACATGCAAACTCCACACACACATTCCCGAGACGGGAATCGAACCCGGATCCTGGCGGTGTGAGGCGAACATGCTAACCACTACGCCACCGTGCCTCTACATTCATTCATTCACGTGCTAACCACTAAACCACCGTGCCCCCAGAAAAGATTACTTTAAATATATTAAAAAAATTAAAAAAAAAAAATAATAATAAAATAATAATAATAATCAGCATACAGCTTGTTTGATCTTCCATCATCGGAAAGGTTTTTTTCCCCACTGCTCAGCGAGACAATGAGCTTTTATGTTTCGCCGGTATTAATTATGTATCAGGCAGGCAGTCTGCTTCTGGGTGACGGTTCTTTCATTTTTATATCTCCGAGTGGGAGCGCTGATGCCGAGCGTGTAATTAGTGGTGTAAGGACACCTAAGACTGTTACATCCTGAGCACCTTTTATGGTCATTCATTCATTCATCTTCTACCGCTTTATCCGATCTTCCCTCGGGTCACGGGGAGTCTGTGCCTATCTCAGGCGTCTATGGGCATTAAGGCAGGATACACCCTGGATGGAATGCCAACCCATCACAGGACACACACACACACACACTCACACATTCATACACTAGGGACAATTTTCCAAGGTGCCAATCAACCTACCGTGCATGTTTTATGGACCGGGGGAGGAAACCGGAGAACCCGGAGAAAAAACCCCCTGAGGACACGGGGAGAACATGCACAAACTCCACGCACACATGGCCGAGACGGGAATCGAACCCGGGCGCTGGAGGTGTGAGGCGAACGTGCTAACCACTAAACCACCGTGCCTCCTACTTTTATGGTCATTTAATTTTAATTATTATTTTTTCGGGATGTTATAAGTGCGATTTGCGTCGTCGAAGCCTTGTGAATGTTGTATCCGTGAAATAAAAGCTCTGCGCGAACGCTGATACAGCTCCAACACAAAGTGTGTGCCACATGTGCCTACTGACCAACACTGCCTGCATTCTTCTTTACCCTCTAGATCATTTCCACTGCGCAAATCCGACAATAAAGGTGTGAAATGGACTCTTCAGGATGATTCCCCATAAAGCTCTATAAATAATTCATATTTTAGAACAAATCACCAAATCGTTGTAGGAGACGAATGTAATAAAGGCCTGCGCTGTGACGAGAGTTCTTTCTCTAATGACTACATTCTTTGTGTGGCATCAATCAGCTTGTGCTTGGCACAAATAAGCTCTTTTTCAAAAGTCGATTAGCATTTTTATCGTTTGTGTCTTCATTTGTAGTCTTTTGAACGTGTCGGTATTCATGTTTGAGATTTTAGGTCAGTTATTTGATTATATATATTATATTATTATATATGTTACATTTTAAAGTATAGCAATATATGTGTGTATGTGTCTGTGTGTGTGTGTGTGTATATATTTCTCTCAAAATCGTTCCCTTCAATGAAAATGATTGATTATTTAATATTTATTTTAGTCCTGGAATTATTCTTTTAATATTCATTTATTGTGAAATAATTCATTTCTTGTTCGTTTCAATGTCACTTTGTTTACTGCTGGTTTTAAGTGTAAAATATGGGACGTGGCTCCTTTAAGAATTGTGTTCCGGTTGCTTTTCCATATAAAGCTGGTGATACGTTTAGGTTATACGAAAAGGAAATAAAAATACGTTTAATTGGGAATGCGATGCGCTTGCGTAATTAGCGTATTTCCATACGTTAATATACGCTAATATAGTGAGGAGCAGAGTGAAGGAGCAGATCCCTCACATAGTAATGCACACTGCGTTATCCATCCATCCATCCATCTTCCTCCGCTTATCCGGGACCGGGTCGCGGGGGCAGCAGTCTAAGCAGAGATGCCCAGCCTTCGACCACTGCCCGAACCACATTGCACCGGTCCCTTATGAGCCTTCCTGCAGGTGGTGGGCCCACGGGGAGGTGTCCCCACGTCACTCATTCGGGCTGAGCCCGGCCGGGCCCCATGGGTGGAGGCCCGACCACCAGGCGCTCGCTTTCGAGCCCCAGCCCCGGGCCTGGCTCCAGGGAGGAGCCCCGGCTGCGCCATACCGGGCGACGTTACGGTCCTTGATTTTAATTTTTTCATAAGGGGAATATGAACCGCTCTTCGTCTGAGCCGTCCCCTAGGACCTGTTTGCCTTGGGAGACCCTACCAGGGGCATCTAGCCCCCGACAACATAGCTCCTAGGATCATCCGGTTACTCAAACCCCTCCACCACGTTAAGGTGGCGGTTCAGGGAGGGGCACACTGCGTTAATCATGCGTTAATAACATTAGTGCTAGATTAATATTAAATATGTACTTATTAAAATGTATATTTAGTGAACCTATAGCATATTCGTTCCTTTAAATCATTATTAATCACAGCACATCCTTATACCCTGTGCATTTAAATATATTATAAATGACATATATAATACAGTAATGACCTTTTCTTACCTCTCATAGCAGGTGTCTTGGCACAAAGTGCTGGTCATTTTCCTGAAGTCATAAAACACGGTTCCTCCGAGAGCGTGTTGTTTGTCGTCATTTACGAAGCACCCGAGGTACGTTCCTTACGAACATTAGAGAATCATGTAAATTCACCTTGAAAATTTACATTCATTTCAGGATGTCTTCGAAAGCTTGCTCTCAAAACAGCGTTAATATAATGAATGATAGAACGTATATTTACCTTTATGTCTGGTGTCCCTGTTTGACGGAGCGCGTTGTGAGGTCTCTCGGTCTGGTCTCTGACCCTGAGTCCAGTGTCGTCTCAGGTGCCTGATTTTCAGGTTCCGATTTGCCAAGCGCTCTTTCTCCGCTCTGCTTCCTGACCGATCTGGATGTGCCTCCGCTTCCTGAACTGCTCTTTTCCCGTGTTTCCGGCGAACACTGGGTGCGTCCGGGGATTGAGGTATGGGGCGGAACGACAAAGGCGAAGAGTTCCCTTTTTGAAACAAGGCCACGTTGGAACGCTGGAGCAGCAGCACACTTCCTGCCATGATGTAAGCCACTCCCAGGAAAAGAAAGAGTAACTGGGCCTGTCTCAATAAGCGCTGTAGTCTGTAGAACGCTTTAGCCATGATTTCCACTCGCCGATCGGCCGGTGTTTAAAAAGACATGCAGGCGGTCATTTCCCTTTTCCGTTCTCAAGCTCGTCTTCCTTTCATCGTCAAACCCTTTACGGTTTTTGTTCTCGTGCCTGGTAAAAGTCTCCGGTGTTCAGAAAAACACACAGACAATGTCTTTAAAACATGATGAACCTAGAGCAAAGAAAAGAGAGAGAGAGAGAGAGAGAGTGTCTCTTTTGAAATCTGAAATAAGTGTGAAATCTTTTTATCAGCGCTTCTTTCAGGTATTCTTGAACATCAAAGTAATTTAATTGAATCAAAAAGGGAGCCTTTCAAAGCCTTATTTCCACACACACACACACACACACACACACACACACACACACACACACACACACACACACACACACACACATACACACACACCCTTGAACTTCTCATAGTACAACATTTTGAATGCTTTCCTCATTAATGATTTATTTCAAAATCCCTATTACAATACATGTCCATCTTTTATCGCGTGCCCGTTTTTATCAGTCCTTACTCTTGTGTGTGTCAACAGAAATACCATCCCTTTGAAAATCACAACGCAGATAGCTACTAGCAGTAGTTTACGTTATACAGTCCTATTATAGAAATGAAATAAGAATAATACAATAGCTATATTGTGTTGCGCGGCTAAAATGGATATGTGTGTATTACTAGGACGGCTAATATGTATTCATTCATTCATCTTCTACCGCTATATCCGATCTTCCCTCGGGTCACGGGGAGTCTGTGCCTATCTCAGGCGTCTATGGGCATTAAGGCAGGATACACCCTGGATGGAATGCCAACCCATCACAGGACACACACACACACATTCATACACTAGGGACAATTTTCCGAGGTGCCAATCAACCTACCGTGCATGTTTATGGACCGGGGGAGGAAACCGGAGAGCCCGGAGAAAAACCCAATGAGGTACAGCGAGAACATGCAAACTCCACACACACACACATGGCCGAGATGGGAATCAAACCCGGACCCTGGTGGTGAGAGGCGAGCGTACTGATCATTAAGCCACCGTGCCTCCTTGTATACCGTGTATTTTTTTTTTCCTTAAATTCTTCCCAGATAAATGGAGGTTATTATAGCAGAAAAAGAGGGAATAAATATCTCAAAGAATGCTGTAAAAGTGCATACACGGCCGATAGTCAGGTATGTGTACATAATTCCATTTTAAACTAAAGTTTTGACACCCTGCTTTAGGATATTATCGTTTAAACAAGGGATATAAACGAGAATGCAAAGACGTTGTGTCTTTGCCCTGTTTTTCATAATGAACGCATTTGTAATGCTCATTTTTCCATCCTTTTCCTGATCCTCTTCCACTATTTTATAACGATTAACACTCATCTGACTAACCCTGGATCTTCTCAACGAGCTTTCAGACTGTTGTGTTCATTTGATTAATGCTCATTTCATTCCAAAAGAGAGTAGGCGTGATCTTTCTTTCTTTCCACCCCGTCCCCCACAGCTGATTCCCCAGCAATCAGCGACAAAGTCTTGCTACACCAGCAACAAATGGTTCCTTGTTACCATAGTGAAACAGAGGCAATAAGCGAATGCACATCACGGCGTGCGGAATAGTTACTCAAGAGTGGGCTGGAGCGTGTGTTTCACTCATTAAACCATTTCTTACGCCATAACACAGTGCGAGCTGGGGACAAATTCCACCTTGTAGTCAGAATGGCTCTTCCGAGATGCGTCCTAAGCGTCGTGTAGTGATATCGATGTGACACTCTTCACCCCCGACTGCATAATTCTCACTCCCATCTAACTGAAATCTCACTTTAGGTGACACCAGAGCCGAAGTGTTTGAGCGCCGCCAGACAAAACCATCGAACACCTGTGTAGAAAAAAGCAGCTCGTGCGCAAGAAGCACAGCGTTTAGGAATATTGGTTTTGTTTGACTAAGACATATGAGTCCAAGACATCGCCTCAAAAATATACCTTTCATATGAAAGAATTGACCAAAATGTGAACCACAGAAACTAAAACTACAGGGTAATGACATGTGATTAATATGAAATGGTAAAAAAAATTAGGTGAAATTTCAATTTCAGATGAGATGATTAGAGGGAGGGGGCACGGTGGCTTAGCGGTTAGCACGTTCGCCTTACACCGCCAGGATCCGGGTTCGATTCCTGCCTCGGCCATATATGTGTTCTACCCGTGCCTCAGGGGGTTTTTCTCCGGGTTCTCCGGTTTCCCCCCTGGTCCAAAAACATGTAGGCACGGTAGGTTGATTGGCACCTTGGAGAATTGTCCCTAGTGTATGAATGTGTGTGTGTGTGTGAATATGAGTGTGTGTGTGTGATGGGTTGGCATTCCATCCAGGGTGTATCCTGCCTTAATGCCCATAGACGCCTGAGATAGACACAGACTCCCCGTGACCCGAGGGAAGATCTGATATAGCGGTAGAAGATGAATGAATGAATGAATGATGTAATATTATTATATGTAATATATTAATAAAGGCACAGACTCCCCGAGGGAAGATCGGATAAAGCGGTAGAAGATGAATGAATGAATGAATGAATGATTAAAGAGAGAAGCTTTCAAAAAAAAATCTATTTTTTGCTAAC
>JACRUU010000028.1:11589263-11634263 GCA_030449085.1 Kryptopterus vitreolus
CTTTTGCAGCTGTAATAAAATACCCTGGCCTGTTTATTATTATTATTATTATTATTATTATTATTATTATTATTATTATTGTTTTGTCATTAACCTATTTTCAATGCTCTAGATAAAACACTAGGCTCGGCACGTTTCTGTATTTTCCTCCCTCTGTGCTTTATGAATTCGCTTTCTCACAAGCATGTTTTGTAAGTGTATAGGAAAAGAGACGTATGACATGAGGCATTGCGTGTTGTTGACCTGCGCTCAGGCTAATTAAAGATGACATTGGACAAGTAGCACCTTCACGCGCATCACCCTTTGCATTCAGATAGACAGATGGATAGATAGATAGATAGATAGATAGATAGATAGATAGATAGATAGATAGATAGATAGATAAATAGATAGGCACTATTTTTATCTTTGATGTACAGGGTGTAGGTCTTTGTTCCTCTAATAATGGCAGTAGAGGCCATTCATCTAGCATCGGCTTACAAGCATGTCAAAGATGAATGTGTGTGTGTGCGCGCGTGTGTGTGTGTGTTCCTACACTTATCTTTATTGTCTTTATTCCGCATGAAGGTTCATAAGATTAACTATGTATGAATTGACTGTATAGTGAGTGTATGGAGTGATGATGTTTATCACAGATTTTGAGAACAAAAAGCATGACGGAATGATCAACATATGGCTGATCTTAATGATAATCGAAAAAAATGTATGGTACATTGTAAAAATGCGATTAATCATAATGAAATATTTTATTCTATTGACACACCGAATAGATGTTCTCAATTTAATCCGAGCTGCATACAAAAGGTACGAAAATAACGGGGAATGAATAACTATTTACAAGGGTATGCACAATAGCAACATAACCCTAAGGAAATAAATAAACGAAACATAACGCTGTTATTCCCCTCCCTCTTGTTCTTTCCTGCCAGAAAGAAAACAACCCAAAATACCCACTCCTACTCTCTGTAATAACACAATATACAGGCAGTGACACTCGCTCCTAACCTAATGACCTAAACGACTAGACCCATACCACGTGAGTGGTAATGTATGTCATGTGACGTTATTCCCTGTCCACAGACTCTCCAATCCACCTCAGCAGAGAAAATATCTACTTACTCTCTGATATAATAACACTTCATTATTGATTTAATGACTGAATCTCCATTGCTAGAACCTACGGACTCACCGACTGGTTGAATGACAAACCCGAAGTGCTCGTGCACTTTTCGCAATGGCCTACTGGTGTACATAGTAATGGCATTTTATATAGTGCTTATATACTGGCTCAAAATTATTGAGAAATAAAATGAAATTAATGATCGCCGGTTATTTCCCTCTACTATATTGGTTTTAGAAATAGAGCATATCATTGCCTTTGTCCCTGCAATCATCACTGTTTAATCATGTTAGTTCAATGCCATTAGCATTTCTCTGGGAGAAACAGTTAGCATTTCTCTGAGAGAAACGGTTAGCATTTCTGGGAAAGAATAGTTAGCATTTCTCTGAGCGAAACAGTTAGCATTTCTCTGAGAGAACGGTTAGCATTTCTCTGAGCGAAACAGTTAGCATTTCTCTGAGCGAAACAGTTAGCATTTCTCTGAGAGAACGGTTAGCATTTCTCTGAGAAACGAAGTTAGCATTTCTCCGAGTTAGCATTTCTCTGAAACATTTCTCTAGCATTTCTCTGAGAGAACGGTTAGCATTTCTCTGAGCGAAACAGTTAGCATTTCTCCGAGAGAACGGTTAGCATTTCTCTGAGAGAACGGTTAGCATTTCTCTGAGAGAACGGTTAGCATTTCTCCGAGAGAACGGTTAGCATTTCTCTGAGAGAACAGTTAGCATTTCTCTGAGAGAACGGTTAGCATTTCTCTGAGAGAGAACGGTTAGCATTTCTCTGAGAGAACAGATAGCATTTCTCCGAGAGAATGGTTAGCATTTCTCCGAGAGAACGGTTAACATTTCTCCGAGAGAACGGTTAACATTTCTCTCTGAGAGAACTGAGAGAATAGTTAGCATTTCTCCGAGAGAATGGTTAACATTTAGCATTTCTCTGAGAGAACGAGAATTGTTAGCATTTTTAACATTTCTCGAGAGAACGAGATGAGTTAGAACGGTTAGCATTTCTCTGAGAGAACGGTTAGCATTTCTCTGAGAGAACGGTTAGCATTTCTCCAGTTAACATTTCATTTCTGAGAACGGTTAGCATTTCTCTTAGAGAATGTTAGCATTTCTCTGAGAGAACGGTTAGCATTTCTCTTAGAGAATGGTTAACATTTCTCCGAGATAGCATTTCTCTGAGATTTCTCCGCGATTACGGTTAACATTTCTCTGAAACAGTTAACATTTCTCTGAGAGAACGGTTAGAATTTCTCTGAGAGAATGTTTAGCATTTCTCTGAGAGAACGGTTAGGATTTCTCTGAGAGAACAGTTAGCATTTCTCCGAGAGAACGGTTAACATTTCTCTGAAACAGCAAAAAATTTTCTCTGAGAGAACGATTAGCATTTCTCTGAGAGAATCTGTATTAAGCCCCATGACGGTTACAGAAGTTTAGCCGTTAGATTTCTCTTTGTCACAAAAAATACAATATGCTCCGATGCGTCCTTCTTTTCTTTTTTTTTCACGACCACTACGGATAATTAAAACGATCTGTTCGAGTGTGTGAACTTGAAAAAAACCCAGACGTGTAATGCCCTGGGAAATGTTTATCCCAAAACATGCAGGGATTTTAACACCTGAGCTACTACAATTATTCATCTCAATTTACAAATATTAACAGCGGATGAAAGTCCCAGCAGTCCAGCTTGTTATTATTCAGCCGACTCTAGTAGCTGTCTTGTGCTTGTTGAGAGTGGAAGAGAAGGCTTGTAGTCCTGCAAAGCAGTTTTTGTTTGTTATATTGTACTAGAACTGAACATCAAGCGTTAAAATCAGTTTAATAAACACGTGTATTTTGTATGTAATAGCGATAAAACGTGCATGAGTTGACATCATTGGCTTTATATATTAAGTGCAATTATTCAGTCTGTTTTAGACTGGTTCAGTTTTAGAATTAAGGTGCGGTTTTTATGGATATATCTCATGGATTTTAGTCCATCAGACTGAAATGTGTCTGGAAAAGAAAGTGCCTTTTGTACGTGTACTTTGTCTGAATTGGCGTAATGGCGTCAAAAACAAAAACACAGAGAACATCACAGACAGTTTATTTATGGTTTTGTTTTCATTCATTCATTAATCTACCACTTTATCCGATCTTCCCTCGGGTTGCGGGGAAATCGCGTTTTGGGCATCAATACACACCTTTTATGGAATACCAACCCATCGCAGGGTTGGTATCGCACATACACATACACACACACACACACACACACACACACACACACACACACACACACACACTCATATTCACACACTAGGGACAATTTTCCAAGGCGCCATTAGCTTTATACATTATATGATATTATACATGATATTATTGGGTCCACTTTAGACTGGTTCGGTTTACATTTAAGGTGCCGTTTTTACAGATATATCTGATGTTTTTTAGTCTATCAGTCTGAAATGGGTCTGGAAAAAAGTGTACATTGTCTGAATCGGCGTAATGGCGTAAGACTGAAGGCAGAACAGTAAAAATACAGGGAACGTGTCAGATGGGTGTCTGCGCTCGCTCGGCTGCGTATAAAGGCTCGGAGAGTTCGCAATCACGTAAATCTGGTTGAAACCGGCTCTCATTATTCTAAACACACATTCTGACAAGATTCCCCAGGTCTCTCTGCTCATTAAGGTGAAGAAAATGTTGAACGGAAGCGCAATGAATTTCAATGAGCTCGGGCTGGTTTAATTCCACTCTGTGACCCCTGAGAGCAGACTGACCGGGCATGGACACAAGCTTTTTTTTTTTCTTTTATGGAAGATTCGATCAATGGCGTTTTATTGGCTGTTGTTTCAACCAAGCATGGCATTTTAAGTCAAGTACATGATGGAGGAAAGCCGTATTCATTTCCTTTCTTGTGGAGAGTCGCTGAGAGTAAAGGGTGCATCAATAAAAAAAGTGAATGAATTCAGCTGATATGTCACAGTGACCTTTTTTACTGTTAAGAAAATCTATTTTTACCTAGAAATGTGACATGGCTAATTAAAAGACCTGGAATAAAATAATAAAGGGGCAGGGATTTTTTTTTCTTGCCTATGTTGCCATTGGCTTGCTCATTAGCTTATATGGTAAATACGATAGTCTATATATATATCTTATAATATAAATAAATATATAAGTAAATAAAATATATAATGATATATAAATTCAAATTTTATAACATTTTTTCTCTGCTTTGGGACAATGTCCACTGTTAAAAGCATAATACAATTACTGGAATAAGTGCTGAAAATAAAACTAATATTCCGAGCCGGCACATTATGTGAGAACAGGATATATAAATAACCGCCACTATTAGGTTATATAGTGAAATCAAGTTGACTCATTCATTCCTACAGTTTGGATGTCTGAGCAACATAAAAACATGAGTCATATCTATTTTTCTTTCTTATGATTTTATTTTAATCACAGATTTAAAATAAAAATCTCACACCTCGGCTCATACATTCTTCCTATAGCTTAATACCTACGCGATCTGCACATCTGGCTATTTCAAATAAAAACTCGGTGACAACATGTTTTCATATTAAAGCGTAGCTAAAAACGGGCAATTAACAAAATCGAGTCTACATTAAAGATTCCGCAATATAAATAAATAACAAATCATTTGCCCGACGGGGATACGGCGGCTTAGCGGTTAGCATGTTCCTCTCACACCCCTGGGGTTGGGGGTTCGATTCCTGCCTCGCAAATGTGTGTGTGAAGCTGGCATGTTCTCCCCGTGCCTCAGCGGGTTTTTCTCCGGGTTCTCCGGTTTCCTCCCATTTGTGAATTCGCAAAACTCCTGTATTGGAAAGACTGATCCAAGCCTGATCACTACCAGAGATAAGGGAAAGCATGTTTTTGAATTGAAATTCCATTAAAATGCTCATAGATCCAATGTTGGATAAAGATAACAATTAATATAAGTGATAAGTGACCGTGTTAGCACGTTCGCCTCACACCGCCAGGGTCCGGGTTCGATTCCCGTCTCGGCCATGTGTGTGTGGAGTTTGCCTGTTCTCCCCATGCCTCAAGGGGGTTTTTCTCAGAGTTCTCCGCTTTCCTCCCGGTCCAAAAACATGCACGGTAGGTTGATTGGCACCCTGGAAAATTGTCCCTAGTGTATGAATGTGTGTGTGTGTGTGTGTGTGCCCTGAGATGGGTTGGCATTCCATCCAGGGTGTATCCTGCCTTAATGCGCATAGACGCCTGAGATAGGCACAGACTCCCCGTGACCCGAGAGAAGATCGGATATAGCGGTAGATGATGAATGAATGAATGAATAAGTGACCGCATCGCCATGGAATCATGGAGTTTTCTTGGTATTTATTCTTTGGGCTACATTTAAGGCTTTGAGATGGGTTTTATATGCACACTGGTTTGTGCGGTATGACCAGAGATAAGGTTGCCG
The DNA here is from genome assembly GCA_030449085.1 of Kryptopterus vitreolus. Lineage (NCBI taxonomy): Eukaryota > Metazoa > Chordata > Actinopteri > Siluriformes > Siluridae > Kryptopterus > Kryptopterus vitreolus. The sequence continues at coordinate 11,594,812 of JACRUU010000028.1, forward strand.
GGGACCGAAGGTTAAGAGCCTCTCTTAATTGGTGTACCGGTGATAAAGTTTTAGATAAAGACCTCCCACTCGAAGGATCTCATAAAGTCGTGTAGTAAATAATCTTTCCTTTAGTGAGCCTTCTTTTAAACCCATATGATAAGATCTATGGGATTTGAACAAATCCTCTGGTTTCCTTTTTACTGGGTCCATTTTCATTCGTCCCGTCTTCATCCTGTCCATGTCTGTAGGGATTTAAGTGGGCTTTTGCTAAGAATCTTAAATGTATACATCGGTTGTGGCGTGCAACGTTCCAGCAGGATCCTCTGGGCCTTTCTTGAAACCCGAACGGCTTTGAAACATCTTTCAATTAAGGGCTCCGCTGTCTCAAAGGCGACAGTTTGATTGGGTCGGGCGGTTTTGATCGTCGCATCTTCAGAGCTCCGCGTCAGACTGCAGGTAGACGAGACGTGCGACATCCCCGAGACAGAAACTCTACCCCTTGTGTAAAACCCAGCGCTTGTTGTTTGCGTTCCTTTAACAATAACCAATCCTGACCCAAGAGACGAGAATCCGTCTGTCAAATTCTGGTTCTCCAGCTTGAGCTTTTTCTCTTCTGGGCTCACGGCCTCAGTGTTTCCTTCCCCGATGGTGAAAGTGGAAACGCTATGCTTCGTCTCTAAACACCATTCGTTGTCTCCCCCTTTTCATTTCTCTTGTAAAAGAGATGTCCCAGGTTCCCAGAGAACACCAGTATGACTTTAAAGAGATGAGCCTTCAAGGCACGTCTGTCTAAATCCTTCTGTGTTTTTCTTTCTGATTTATCCAACAGCATTATAGGTGACACTATGACTTTAGGGGAATTACAACAAGAAAAAAAGATTTACCCTATCCTAAGTATATTAAGTTTGGGTTTCCAGTTTCTTTTGACACAAATATCATTCATTCATAAAAAAAAAAATATATATATATATATATATATATATATATATATATATATATATATATATATATATATATATATATATATATCCTGCTCAATATGTCAAAAAATCTCTTTTATATTAACCCACTGCTGTTTATCATTGAAAGGGGGCACAAACATCCAATTCGAAAATACCAAGGACACTGAATACGCCATTACCGTTGAATGCCATTGAACAGCCAAATAAAAGCCCCTGTTGGTAAATTCGACTTTTAACCTTGACTTTTTGAAAGAAGTTAAGCTGCTCAAATGGAATAATAGTCAAGTCGGTGCACACTTTGGTACAAGGGTCATGTACATTCTTCCCCAAATTTTATCCCAAATTTTATCACTGGTTTTGACACAGAAATGGATTAATGTAATGATATAAAAGTGTTTGTGTGCGGGGGCTGGGTAGAAGTGGGGGAGGGTGGGTAGTTTAGTGGTTTAAGGGGATCGGATAGGAAGGTCGGAGGGTCGAGCCCTGGTATCGCCGACGTGCCACCGTTGAATCCTTGAGCAGGGCTCTTAATCCTCTGTGCTCCAGGGGGCGCTGTATCATGGTTAGGAAACAATTTCACTGTGCTGTAATATATATTCTGACAAATAAAAGCTATACTATACTATACTAAGTTGTTAAGGCATTGGACTCTGAATTGGAAGGTCACAAGCTCAAATTCCAGTAGCACCATGATTGGCCCTTGAGCATGGCCCTGACCCTTCCGGATAAGGATGTCTGCTAAGGACAGGACCAAACAGCTGAAAACCTGATTGTTTTTTGTTGTTTGTTGTTTATTTTATTCAGAGCCTTTCTTATTTATTCTTTCATGCGGAATGAAAGAATATAGAGTTTAGAAACCATCAGATGTTTTAAAAGATAACGGTGAAAATGTGAAAAGAGAATGCTGTTTTGTTCATTTGAGTTGAATCAGAATCAGAATCAAAATCAGAATCAAAATCAGAATCAGAATCAGAATCAAAATCAGAATCAAAATCAGAATCAGAATCAGAATGAACTTTATTGCAGAGTCGGTTTCCAGCTACAAGGAATTTGTTTTGGTGGCAGAAGCTTCAACTTGCACATTTTTAAAATGTAGGATGGAAAGAAAAAGCAATGTAAAGCCAGGATTAAGATTGCTGGACATTTTTTATAAATAGAAAATAAATAAAAATAAAAAAATTAATAAAAATGCACAGAGAAGTATAACATTTGAAGTAACATTGTTATTACAACATATTTCTATATTTTGTTCAGGAAAAGGCATTTAAGTGTTTATGTGGTCGATTGCGGGGGGGGGGGGGCTTTTCTTGGTGCTTGGTGCACTTGTGTGCGATTGTCGCAACGAATCACCGCATTCGCTTTGCACTCGGCGCGCCGTTAAAACACGGAATCCAAAACGTTATAACAGGACCGGAGGAGCCAAATGTACTGCAATAATCCGTCGCCTGCGTTTCTTCCCCCTTCCTGAAGTGAAAAATACATCTCGCGACTGAAGTAGATAAAGATCAGCCAATACGGCTGAAATTATTTACTGCATGAATACACAAGCAGTGGCAACCACATATTGCCTAAGATTTCAAATTCAGACATCTGGGTTTGGCCAAGTCTAATTCGGAGAAGCCCGGCTTGTGGAAATACGAGACGAAATCTGTTTTGAGAAGGAAAAGTGCTTTCCAAAAGAAGTGGGGGAAAATAATTGCGAGCAAAAGGTCTCTGAGATTGCCGATCCCTAGCTAAAATATTAATTTACTAATAATATTATCATTCATTCATTCATCTTCTACCGCTTTATCCGATCTTCCCTCGGGTCACGGGGAGTCTGTGTCTATCTCAGGCGTCTATGGGCATTAAGGCAGGATACACCCTGGATGGAATGCCAACCCATCGCAGGACACACACACACACTCACATTCACACACATTCATACACTAGGGACAATTTTCCAAGGTGCCAATCAACCTACCGTGCATGTTTTTGGACCGGGGAGGAAACCGGAGAACCCGGAGGAGAAAAACCCCCTGAGGCACAGGGAGAACATGCAAACTCCACACACAGATGGCCGAGACGGGAATCGAACCCGGATCCTGGCGGTGTGAGGCGAACGTGCTAACCACTAAACCACCGTGCCCCTTAATAATATTATATTTAATATAAATATTAATAGTGATTAATAGTAATATAATATTAATAATATAAATAAAATTTTAGTTTATTAATATACGTTCATAAAGCTACATAACAGATACATATGACAGTCACACTTACATAGACATTAGAATTTAAAAACATTTTTTTATTTGATTACACAACAATACTGCCGACTGGATAAAAAGTGTTTATTGCCTTTTTTTTAGTTGCCTGTTTTATTTACAAGTCTGAGCTATTTATTTATTTTTGCTTTTTTTGTTTTGTTTTCGTTTCTTTGCTGATGTTTTGGCTGTTGATGTCTTTTCATATTTGCATTCAAGTGCAATAAACATCATTCTTAAAAGAAAGTGTCTATCACTTTCTAATGCACGTACAATAGAAGCTGGAATAGTAACATGTTTACTGTATATTAATATGCACGATCAGTTATAATATATAATAACATTTTCGATGTCAGGACAGACGAGTAAATAATATTGAATAATAAATGAATCCATAATGTAGATGTGTCGTTAGTAAATAAATAAACACTGTAATAATGATTGCCGTGATATCCAAGGAATTGCTTTCCTAGTAAACAACCCTATTGTTGTTTACGTTCCTCTCGCCGGATGGACAAAATATCTGAAATGTCGTTATAATGTAATGATTTTCGCAATGTCAAATTTGGGAAATGAAATAAAATCCCGACGGCTTTATAGCGAAAGGAATGCTGATGTAGGTTAACGTATGAGCGCAAAACGTCGCCGCTAAACCGGGAGATCCGCGGTCCATTTGCGAAATGCTTAATACACAACTCGAAGCAGAAAATCATCATAATGCGTGTCGTAGTCAATAAACTCGAGGATATCGCTCTTCAGCTCGGCCCCATTTTAACGACGGAGCTCATGGTTTCTTTTTTTAACGGCCGCGCCGGGGTGAATTGTAATCTTTTCTGGCCGGCCTTCAGTCGCTTTAATGTGCTTAGCTCAATAATTAATGGGTGTAGGAGCTGCTCGGCGCTTGAATGCGCTTCATTTCATAATTAAAGCATCGATTCAGAGGCGGGAGGCCTGTATGCAAATGGCAGCTGTGTGGCGTCCGGGACACCTTCCGGTACATTAGCAAGATTGGAAAAAGAGAGCGAGCGGGCTGTGCTCCCGTCACTCATGAAAGTTAAGGTAATGAACTGCGAATGAGTCGCGAATCGTGCTTATTTGCAGGTCGGGCGATATCGGCTACGGCCAGACTCCGTTTCCTTCCGCGGCGGTATGAAACACGCCGTTAGCTCCGTTTGCCTCCGCGGTCACACGGTCGGAGACGTTTGAATTCGTCTTGACGGCTTTTCTCACGCTTCTTCGGCCATCTGGGATATGCTCGTAGCTCCCCGTGTTTTTGTTGTTTTGTTTTTTTTATTCCCCCCGTTTGCCTCCGGGCTGGCTGTCACACGGGCGTCGGAGACGTTTCGGAAATTCGTCTTGACGGCTTTTCTCGAGCGCGCTTCTTCTGCACGCCATCTGGGATATGACAAATCCGAGCTGTATTGATCTCCCCAGAGGATCGTGTTTTTGTTGTTTTGTTTTTTTTATTCCCCCCCTACCCCCCCCAATCCTGAGCCCAGGCTTGGCGTTATTCCGCTTGACAAGCCGCTAGAAACGCTTCTCTGTCTTGAATGTTGAAAGTTGTTAGGCTGTAAAATGCCCTCCGTGCATGCAATATGTCGGCATGACGTTTCTAAAAAACCCACTCTTAATTTGTCCGGCGAGGTTTAGGATGCACGGTTTAACCTTCGTTATCTAAAGGTCCTCCACATTCTCAGAGATGAGTGAATGCATTTACTCGCCGTGGGGGGGGGGGCTCGCTTTCCAATGTTTGAACCCATTTGCATACATTTCGAGTTATCCCCCCCCCCCCCCCCCCCCGATCCCCCCCCCCCCATTTATTTATTTATTTTTTTTGTTTATTCGTTTTATTTATTAATTTATTTACTTTCTCACGTCTGAGACTAATGCATTGCAATACGGACGCTCGCGAGATGACGTCGTCTCAGTAGAGCTTTTCTTTAATAGAAACGTTGACGGGGGAGGGGGGGGGAAACTTCACACTTTCCATCACACGTTTCCACTTCTCATATGCATCAATTAACAGCCTTTCTGGATGCCTTTTTGTTTTCTATATGAGCGCTTCATGCATAATGCATTATAAACACATTTACAGCATATTACGCAGCGGGCGTGTGCATTATAACTCGCTGTGTTTACGTACTTTCATAAAGCATGAATTCTGCAGGTAAGTATGCATTATAACATAGTTTCGAAACAAATGTATGCAACAGTTTGGTCTATAATGCATTATGGGGCGTTATAATAGGTATATTCAAAAAATGGGTTATTCATTTACACTCCCTATAGCATACCTTATAAACACTTTTTAATGCATCACCATGTTCTTATAATGTTGCATATGAATGAATTATCTCTTGAATGCATGATGGGAATGCACCATTCATTTACAGCATGGTGTAGACACCCTTATCCAAAGGGACTTACAATTGAGGGTTAATGGACCTTTACTCAAGGGCCCACTAGTGGAAGCTTATAGGTGGTGGGATTTCAGAAGCCAATGCCTTAACCACTGCGCAACCACCTCCCACACAATTAGTGAATAAAGACTTTGCATGTCGGAATATGTTTATTTTTTATTTTCTTAGTTAGCATTCATTAATGTGCTGCGAGTTTATGGAGAGTTTCAGGTTTGTATTATTATTATTCATTATTTGACCTTGTAGTCATATAATCTCTAAAATCTCTAAAATCTCATCCCTGAACAGCTCGACTCCGAGGCTTGGTTTGGGATTCGGTCTCGCCCCGGATAAAAGTGTCTGATAAACGAATAACCACATGTCAAGCAAAAAACATTTCAAGAATGCCAATGTTTTCTGGTAGAAATCTCACCCGTGAGCTTCATGTGTTTCAGCAAGGACAGACAGGATACGTCGTGTTTCTGTAACGGCCTTCACATTTCCTGGACTTTCACATTTATCTGTCTTGAGCTCAATGTTATCCCGAAACAACATGTTCTTTATCTTTGGGGTGAGGAAGGGGCCGGGGGGAAGGGGGAGGGGGGAGGGGCTTATTGACTTTGCTATTGTTCCTTTTTTTTTTTTTTTTTTTTTACTTTTTTTTCTTTACTTTCTTCTTCTTTAACTTGCTCATCAATCTCCCAGTTCCATTTTAGCCAGGAGAAGCGAGAGGACCTTGGGCAATGGATATGATTAAATCACAGCTCATAAATCCAACATTATGACAGTAAGCCGGCATTATTTCACATGATGAGATAGCCGTGATCCGTGGCTGATGGACGGAGCCGTCCGGGCCGAGACACGTGGCCTGTCCTGATCTTGAGGAAACGGGTGCAGCCGCTCCTGTAATAACAGTCCCTGACACTTTAGAGCATTTAGACAAATGTTATGAGTGGTGCCATCAATAACAGGAACCGACTTTAGCGATGGGGTTGGGGGGGGGTGGTAGCGGTTAGAAGTAGAACGTGAAGGACACAAAGTTGGATTTACAGTGCCAGCAAATCCCATTTTATATGTTTGATAATGGCTTTAGGACATATAATGTCATAGCTATTAACTACTTCTACTGAAATACAGTACCTGTGTGGTTTTTTTGCAATATATATATATATATATATATATATATATATATATATATATATATATATATATATATATATATATCATATATATATATATATATATATATATATATATATATATATATATATATACACATATACATATTACAGTGGTACCTCGGTGTGCTTCGCTCTCAGTGTATGTCGCCTTCAGCTACCTTCTGATGTTTCGTCTGGAATTTAACGTTGGTTTACGTTAAGGAATTTAACCTTCAGTTTCCGTCGTTCGTCTGGAGCGCCATCTAGAGGAATGCGCTAATTACTTCCCCGATCATGACCGGAGACAAATTGGATAATTCAGTTCAGTTAACGTCTATATAGCGGTACCACTGTGTATATATATATATATATATATATATATATATATATATATATATATATATATATAGGGTTGGGGGCACCGTACTAGAATAAAGTATAGAACATCCAGTGCAGTGGTTGGCAGTGGCGCGCTCAGTCTCGGAATGAAGAATATGTGCAGGGAATAACATGACAAAAAGTGTTGCATTCTTGCTTTTCTTTTGCTGGGATGTCTGGATACTTAAGAGACAAGGCGTTTTAAGAGAGAAATGAGGAGGCGCGTCAATGTCTTGAGTGTCTTTAATTGCTGAAACTGCTGGCAGGTCAGTTCAGCACCCGGCCTCTTCATGCACGAAGGCATGCTGTCGAAATAGACACATGTGTATAATTTAGCATTGCCTTCCTGAATATATGCAAAGCCTTCCCTGAAACAAAGATAAAAGGAGGGTGATTTCTGGAGGTGGTTTCGAAGCCCGTGCAATGATTTCCATCCCTGGATATCACCTCGCGTTATTCGCCTCACACCGCCAGCCAGGTCCTGGTTTGTTCGATTCCCCCCGTGTCGGCCCATGTGTGTGTGTGTAGAGTTTGCATGTTGCATCCCTTTTCTCCCCGTGCCTCATTTTTTTTTTTTCTCCGGGTTCTCCGGTTCCCTCCCCCGGGTCCAAAAACAAAAACATGCACGGTAGGTTGATTGGAACCTTGGAAAATTGTCCCTAGTGTATGAATGTGTGTGTGTGTGTGTGTGTGTGTCCTGTGATGGGTTGGCATTCCATCCAGGGTGTATCCTGCCTTAATGCCCATAGACGCCTGAGATAGGCACAGACTCCCCGTGACCCGAGGGAAGATCGGATAAAAGCGGTAGAAGATGAATGAATGAATGAATGAATGAATGAATAAAAAGCATCCTTTGACGACATTATGTCCTCGTAGATGACGAGATATTCAATATCTGCAACTTGATGTTGAGGAACACAACTTGTAGACGAGGCCTTTTACAGATCAGTGAAGCTCTACCTGTTTTTTTTATTTTCTATAGAAATTCCGCTTATTATGTTTTTATTTACGTTCTACACAGTCTCCCACTCTGTTTGTTTTTTTTAATTGGGTTTGTTCTTTATTCTAGTAGTTTCTACCAATTTTCTCATACGGTATGCAGACGCACGTTTTAAAAGCCATTATATGCTTCATTCATTCATTCATTCATTCATCTTCTACCGCTATATCCGATCTTCCGAGTCTGTGCCTATCTCAGGCGTCTATGGGCATTAAGGCAGGATACACCCTGGATTTAATGCCAACCCATCGCAGGACACACACACTCACATTCACATTCACACACACATTCATACACTAGGGACAATTTTCCAAGGTGCCAATCAACCTACCGTGCATGTTTTTGGACCGGGAGGAAACCGGAGAACCCGGAGAAAAACCCCCTGAGGCACGGGGAGAACATGCAAACTCCACACACACATGGCCGACCCAGGAATCGAACCCGCATCCTGGACGTGTGAGGCGAACGTGCTAACCACCGTGCCCCCCTATATGCTTCACCTCGATGTATAATCTGTTACGACAGCGCTAATAATGCTTTATCGAGCTGTTATTACAATCCAAGCCATTACTGTAACAAATCAACACCTTCCAAACCAATCAGAATCCAACATTCCAAAATGTGATGGTTTAAATAAAAGATTTTTATCTGAATTCATTTTATTCCGTTTATTCTTTAATCATGCGCTACTATTTGTGCTGGATTATTAATTGCAAATTCCGACCAGGGAAACGTAACAGGCGCGCCTCCTCGATGCCGCCAATAATCCATCTTAATTAAACGACAAAAAGGTCTAATCTACCGAGCTGCACATCCGCAGGAGCCTGCCGCGGCCATGAGGCTTGGCAGATGTGCGATTTTATTCGTCTTCCACACCAGCCGTAAAATACCCCCAGCCCTGTCTTTCTTTTATTAAAGGAAATTTGATTACATTGAAGGGGAGTATATTAAAGCTGTATTTCTTCTCTCTGTGTCATAGTGGGTGCATTGCACATTTCCTGTTGCTGTGGCAGGTGCTATTATTCTCACTTTCTCCCTCCATAAAAAACGCCTCCTCCTCCTTCTCTTCCTTCTCTTCCACTTGCAACGAGTCTAACCACACTTTGCATTACAAATGTTTTAGCGCAAAACTTTTGCGATATTTTCTAAATTTCGCAAAAAAAAATAAACGCCGGGAAAGGACGGTGTTTCCATGAACCACATCATGCGACTAAAAAAATAGGGGCTTGAAACTTTTTTCCTCGGAATGTTAACTTAAAGTGCCACCTAGTGGACAATGAAAGTAATCAAAATATAAAAAAAAAATCTGTTACTTTACTTTTAAAAATAATGAATAATAATAATAATAATAATAATAATAATATATGAGGCAAATATAAATAAAAAAGCAGAATGCATGATTTGAAAATCTCATAAACCCCTATTATATTCACATTAAAAACATAGAAACTAAAACGATGAGTCATTCAAAAAAACGGAGACAGATATCGGCATGATTACTTATATCGCAGGCGCATTAGGCTTTTTTATTTGTAATCGGAGACGTAGGCGAGTTATACAAGCAATAATAACGAGGCGATCCCCCTATATTTGGTGGCCACGTATGTGCTTGTACTGGACGGTAATATTGCGCCATTTCACGGAGGACCTGTGGATTCACAATTTCCGGATGAACAAGTCCACTTTTATTTGAGCTGTGCAGTGCAATAGCGCCTCTTGTAGCACCTGCAGCATCACGCCCCAAGGCAAGGCGAGGTAGATCATGTGACCTGCGACTAAAATTCCTTTTTCGCATGGCCAAAAAATTAGGTGTATTTTCAATTCACTGTTAAGGAACGGAGGAGCACGGTGGTTTAGTGGTTAGCACGTTCGCCTCACACCGCCAGGGTCCGGGTTTGATTCCCGTCTCGGCCATGTATATGTGTGTCCGTGTTCTCCTCAGTGCCTCAGGGTTTTTTCCTCTGCCCTGGTTTTCCTCCCGGTCCCCCGGTCCAAAAACATGCATGGCGAAAATAGGTTGGTTGATTGGCACCTTGGAAAATTGTCCCTAGTGTGTGAATGTGTGTGTGTGTGTGCCCTGCGATGGGTTGGCATTCCATCCAGGGTGTATCCTGCCTTAATGCCCATAGACTCCTGAGATAGGCACAGACTCCCCGTGACCCGAGGGAAGATCGGATATAGCAGTAGAAGATGAATGAAAAATGAATGAATGTTAAGGAACGGAAAATGGTTCGTGTAACCACGGCAATCGCAACAACTTAATGCTTGTTACTATGAAAAAAGAAAAACAGTTAAAAAAAAAGCAGTAACAGAGAATGTTACAGATTAGCAGATTATTTACGATTGCATTAAAAGACAGAGAACCAAAACATATAATAGGTCAATTGAAAAGGGGGGGAAAAATATCATTTTTTCTGTCGCTCTAATTAGTCAAAACAATAGATAATGGCCCTGGTGTGTTCTTTTTCAAAGTTGATAAAGCATACTGAGCTTTTTCATATAATGGTGCGATTAATCGAATTGAACAGGAATTTCCACATTATGTAAATGCAATCAGAGCAACAAAGCGGAACATTTTCTCGACTGGATTTGTTTTTCTGTCATTCGGTTTATTTTTGCCAAACTAAATTTGAATAGCTATGTTGTGTTTTGGGGAGCATTCTACGATTGTTATTGTTGTTGTTTTTTTCCAGCATCACTGAATGGATGTCAGTCCTTTTCTTTATTGTATTTTCCTCCTAGAACTCAAACGAACGAGTTCCAGCAAGCAGATTGCTCTATCTCGAAGGCTGAAATAAGCAAAGCTGACCGACATAATCCCATTTTTCAAGCCAAGAATATTGTTTTAAATGTTTTCCTTGGTCTTTTCTCGCATCCAAAAAAACATACTGATATGTGGAAAGGGCTCGGCTAAATCGCTCCTCTTTGTTAAACCTGTGCGTCAGGTTCATTCAATGGAGCGACTTTTCAATCAGGTTGTAGTTCCTGCTTGCACACAATGTTGACAGGATGGATTTAAGCAGGAGGAATATTGACTACCCTCAGTCAATAATATAGAGATATAGATATAGATAAATATTAGACAATATGACTTTTGTTGAGTACTTATAATCAGTCCATATTCATTCATTCATTCATCTTCATTCGAAAAAACATCTTCTAACCGGTTCTTCTTCCCTTTCGTCTCAAAAAAAAATCCAAAAATCCTCACCCCTTTATTTTTTCATTCGATCTTCCCTCGGGTCACGGGGAGTCTGTGTCTATCTCAGGCGTCTATGGGTATTAAGGCAGGATACACCCTGGATGGAATGCCAACCCATCACAAGACACACACAAACACTCACATTCACACACACATTCATACACTAGGGACAATTTTCCAAGGTGCCAATCAACCTACCGTGCATGTTTTTGGACCGGGAGGAAACCCGAGAACCCGGAGAGAAAAACCCCCTGAGGCACGGGGAGAACATGCAAACTCCACACACAACAGGCCGAGACGGGAATCGAACCCGGACCCTGGCGGTGTGAGGCGAACCAGTGCTAACCACTAAACCACCGTGCCCCACGTCAGTCCAAATTGAGAAAAGTAATTTGTCAAACAACTGCAGGAAATCCGTAGCGATTGCTACGACACATTTTCTATAAGGACTTTTGGCACGTTGAGAAACTTTGCAGATGCGTCTTTGAAACTCTTTATCTCCTCGACTAAACAGACGGACCTGTCACTCTGCTTTCCTCGTTAGGCAACAAGAGGAACATGAAATATTTCACAGACAGAGCTGAGGAAAAGTACTAGTCTTCCTGACGAGCAGACATTAAAACAGGAGGTGTGCATGAAATGAAATGAAAATGAAATATGTAAACTCTAACTAAACTGATTTTATATTTGTGATCCCGTCTGGACCGCAGGTTATCGCCACTTTCTGATGGATTTGGATAGAAAGTAAAATATTTGGAAAAAAAGGTACAAAAGATGTAGAAGAAATACCTGTTTTATACACTTATTAGGGAGGTGTGTATAGCCCAGTGGTTAAGGTGTTGGACTCTGGACCGGAAGATCACGGCTTCAAACCCCACCACCACCAAGCTGCCACTAGGGGGCCCTTGAGCAAGGCCCTTAACCCTCAATTGCTCAGTTGTAAGTCGCTCTAGATAAGTCAAATGCTGTAAATGTTAATTAAAATAAAGTGAGAGTGATACATTTAATAAACCCTGTGTGTATTCTTATGTATACAAAATATATATATAGTATATATATATATATATATATATATATATATATATATATATATATATATATATATTGAATATATACAATCATATATACATATACTAACGTGGATACTATATACTCCTATATTATAATAATACTAATTCATTCATTCATTCATCTTCTACCGCTTTATCCGATCTTCCCTCGGGTCACGGGGAGTCTCTGTGCCTATCTCAGGCGTCTATGGGCATTAAGGCAGGATACACCCGGTATGGATTGCCAACCCATCGCAGGGCACAAACACTCACACACACATTCACACACACATTCATACACTAGGGACAATTTTCAAAAGTGCCAACCTACCATGCATGTTTTTGGACCAGGAGGAAACCGGAGAACCCAAAGAAAAACCCCCTGAGGCACGGGGAGAACATGCAAACTAAACACACACACATGGCCGAGACGGGAATTGAACCCGGACCGTTGGAGGTGTGAGGCGAACGTGCTAACCACTAAGCATATACACAAACCCTACAGACTAGTATAGGGTATCTTGTAGTATAGAGTTATGATTGTGAACATTGCGAGTATTCTGTAAGATAGATAATAAATAAATGAGTTGAAATGTTGTTGTTATTAGAAGGTAAATGCTAAAACACCATTCCAGACTGACACTGATTATACGAGGGCAAAAACCCCAACGACGTCTGTGTTTGTATCCTCCAGAGCTCGGTGACATTTCATTTTCTAATAAGAGGACACGCCATCAGATGGGACTGCCGCAGCAGTGCGAGGTATAGCGAGATGTCGGTCCTTATTAGACTTCCTCTCATTACAGCTTGTTCACCATTCTGTGTGGGCTGCACTCTTTGGCAAAATGGAGTAGAGTGCATCCCTGAGAGGCATCACAAAGACTTTATTTTGTGCTGTGGGGGGGGGGGGACAACGTTTTATTGTGTCCACATACTACAAAGTGCTGGCAATTTTCTTTCCGTTTCCATTCTTCAAGCGTTTCCGCTAAGAAACCTTGGCCGGGTTTGATTTGAGAGCATGCTGGTGGGAGGAAATGCTGTAAAGTAAGAATGCGTTCAAAAATCGCTATTCATTTGGTGGAGCACGGTGGCTTAACACATTCGCCTCACACCGCCAGGGTCCGGGTTCGATTCCCGTCTCGGCCATGTGTGTGTGGAGTTTGCATGTTCTCCCCGTGCCTCTGGGGATTTTTCTCCGTGTTCTCCGGTTTCCTCGCCGGTCCAAAAACATGCACGGTAGGTTGATTGGCACCTTGTAAAATTGTCCCTAGTGTGTGAATGTATGAATGTGTGTGTGTGTGTGCCCTGCGATGGGTTGGCATTCCATCCAGGGTGTATCCTGCCTTAATGCCCATAGACGCCTGATATAGGCACAGACTCCCCGTGACCCGAGGGAAGAATGAATGAATGAAAGATATATATTCATTCATTCATCTTCTACCGCTTTATCCGATCTTCCTCGGGTCACGGGGAGCCTGTGCCTATCTCAGGCGTCTATGGGCATTAAGGCAGGATACACCCTGGATGGAATGCCAACCCATCGCAGGGCACACACACACATTCATACACTACGGACAATTTTCCAAGGTGCCAATCAACCTACCGTGCATGTTTTGGACCGGGGAGGAAACCGGAGAACTTTAACTTGAGTCTTTTACAACCTACGTAACTTGTGTAGAGTGTTTTCTGAGAGCGTACATATCTATAGGAGCGGTTAGAAAAACAGCGTAGATTTTATGCTCCATTTGTTTTGTTTTTTTACTGGATATTTAGTCGTGATTTATTGATTTATGTGCTGTATTATCTCTGAAGTTTGTCATGAGTGGCGGTTGCATTAGGTGCCTCATTACTGAGCGTTTAATCCCGTGTCATTTATGAAAGACGTTTTCTGTTTACAGGAAGTTTTTACCCATAATGTAGCTGAAACTCGGAAATTTGTGACACGATAAAACGCGTATCTCGCCGCCGATTTCCCTGCTCTCTGTTCACACGTACCCGGTGTATAATTGAAGCCATTTTTCTCCCTAACAGCCACCGAGATCAGCGTTCGGGGCTAATCGTCCCTCAAGGTGGCATGCTGTCTTGCCTTATTCAGCTCTCTCTCCGCTGTTCTAATTAACGGAGCAAGTCCGTCAACCTAGCGCCGTAATGAAGGAACCCATGCGTCAAGCTCAGCATATAAACAGATTGCCAGGTGCGAGACAGCGAACTGAGCTGCGTATTTATTTATTTATTTATTTATTTATTTGTGCATCTGCTTCATGAGCAGATATTGCAGATGAATCTCGTGGCGCTTGATATTAAAGGTTATCATTACGCGTTTGAACCGCGTGGATGAAAATAGAGCACTTGAAAATGACTGTAAAGGGCGATTGCAAAAGGCAAAACAGCCATTGTGGAATTGTGCCAGAATTAAACGTTGATGTTCTTACAGTTTATTCCCTCATATATTCACAAGGAATGAAGAAATGTCGGGAAATGAGTTCAGGAAACGCAATAGCAGGATGAAGGAAAGTCCGGATTTTAACCATCTTTATTTTAACCTACAAGAATGTCTTTATTGTCATCGGGTCGTGTGGGAAGGCCAATGAAATTGGGTGCTTTATACATATTACACCAATCTCACAAGATAGCTTGCATATATTTCACTTTCACCCAAATTGCACATGAGAATGACCCGAGATTTATATTCGTTTATGTGTACAGCGAAGCAAGGTGGCGGTAGTATCACGAGTTGAATTTGGCCTAATGGTTCCTTCTCGATTGAGACTGTAAAATACCATAAAATTCATCATCAAGCTGATCACTGAAAATTAAACGTATCATATATATATATATATATATATATATATGGGGCACAGTGGGTGTTCACCTCACACCGCCAGGGTCCGGGATCGATTCCCGTCTCGGCCATGTATGTGTGGAGTTTGCATGTTCTCCCCGTGCCTCAGGGGTTTTTTCTCCGGGTTCTCCAGTTTCCTCCCCAGTTCAAAAACATGCACGGTAGGTTGATTGGCACCTTGGAAAATTGTCCATGAATGTGTGTGTGTGTGTGTGTCCTGCGATGGGTTGGCATTCCATCCAGGGTGTATCCTGCCTTAATACCCATAGACGCCTGAGATAGGCACAGACTCCCCATGACCCGAAGGAAAGATCGGATATAGCGGTATAGAAGATGAATGAATGATGAATGATATATATATATATATATATATATATATATATATATATATATATATATATATATATATATCTATATATATATATATATATATAATCATTGTCAAGGTTAACTTTTTTCTTGGATCTGTCCCTAAAAGGATAAATATGTCTCTTTGGGGCAGAGGACATAATCCAGAGTGCTATATACCAACAGATTGGTTTAAAAAGAGAAATAAATTGGGTGGTTCAGACACATCATCCGTTTCCGCCGCTCGGGTTTGCGTTGAGACAGGCAGAGTCGCTATTCTCTCGAACTGCGTCTCGCGATTTTGGATGAGCGTTTGCCGTCTCAGCACCATCAATCCGCCAAAGTAAATTGCTTCAGTAGCAGGAATATTTCCGAGCCGAAATATGCCAGACTAGAAATATAAAGTAAAGAGATGAGACACAGAGCCAATCCGAAAGTGCAAAGTGGTAACATTTGAACATTGTTGAGGCGTTTGTCCAAGTGTAATCCATTTCCTTAAAGACCATTTGCATGCTTTTCCACTCGGGGGCACAAAAATACACCGGATATCAAATTGTCCAGGTTGTGTGTCAATTTTTATCCTTAAAAAAAATGTTTTAAATATATAACGTTTCAATAAAAGACCTGAAATATTGTTATATATATAGATATATATCTATATATATAATAGCCTTTATTAATATATTACATATAATAATATTACATCATTCATTCATTCATTCATCTTCTACCGCTATATCAGATCTTCCTCGGGTCACGGGGAGTCTGTGTCTATCTCAGGCGTCTATGGGCATTAAGGCAGGATACACCCTGGATGGAATGCCAACCCATTGCAGAACACACACTCACACACACATTCATACACTAGGGACAATTTTTCCAAGGTGCCAATCAGCCTACCGTGCATGTTTTTGGACCGGGGAGGAAACCGGAGAACCCGGAGAAAAACCCCCTGACGCACAGGTAGAACATGCAAACTCCACACACACATGGCCGAGACGGGAATCGAACCCGGACCGTGGCGGTGTGAGGCGAACTTGCTAACCACTAAACCACCGTTCCCTACATTACATCAAACTGACACTTTTTTCTTCGCAGCTTGTTTGGGGTCAGAGTGCAGGGTTCAGCGCCGTGATACAGCGCCCCCTGGAGTACAGAGATTTATGGGACTTGTGTGATATACATTTACATTTACATTTACAGCATTTGGCAGACGCTCTTATCCAGAGCGACTTACAACTGAGCAATTGAGGGTTAAGGGCCTTGCTCAAGGGCCCACTAGTGGCAGCTTGGTGGTGGTGGGGTTTGAACCTGTGATCTTCCAGTCCAGAGTCCAGAGTCCAACACCTTAACCACTGGGCTACCACCTACCACATGAAATGATATTTGCCTATAAGACGGTTATCTTCGCGCCTTATAGGCATACTCTTTGGATAATATTTGGTATTTCTTCGCTCGTTATTCGTTCTTTTAGACATCCGTTTATTAAACCATTTGAATATTGCCTGCATAACCGAGCTCCGGTTTCCACACGCCGTGTAACTTAATTCATATTTTCTCCAATAAATATTTTCTTGGCTTTTTGAAGAGATATTGGATTCTGGTCCTCTGAAACCGACGAAAGTAATTCGTCTTTTCTGACATTAACTCGGTTAGAGGAATTCTGCCGGCCCGGTGCTTTCTCTTGGATATCAATTGCTTTTAGGCTTTCAATTGTACTGCCTCAGGGAGAAAAAAAAAGGCAGAGAGCTTTTTTTTAATTTTTTTTTATTTTTTTATTTGTCCGTAAAGTAAAACTGCGCGGCGGCACTAAACAGCATTCGTTTCCTTTTTGTTTTCTCAAATCCGTCTGACTTCCATGTAACCTTGACCATTGCATAAAAGCAAATAGACGTGGAATAAATGAGTTTATTACCTTTACTCGTGTAAATGGCACATTTTTATTCCGCTTACATTGTGTTTTCATAAAAGCGTAAAAAAGGAGCGAAAATTCTCCAAAATATTTGACTAAACAAACCAAAACAAAAATCGATAGCAGACATAAAATGTTCTTACATTAATGATTAAAATCATTTTGTAATATAATTAACATTAGCAGCTTTTTGAACTATTTCACATTTGAGCAATAATACTGTAAAATTGCGTATAAGAGAAGTAAGTCTTTTTCTCTCTTAACCTTAAGGGAACTTGCATTCATTCATTCATTCATCTTCTACCGCTTTATCCGATCTTCCTCGGGTCACGGGGAGTCTGTGTCTATCTCAGGCGTCTATGGGCATTAAGACAGGATACACCCTGGATGGAATGCCAACCCATCATAGGACACACACACTCACATTCATACACTAGGGACAATTTTCCAAGGTGCCAATCAACCTACCTTACATGTTTTTGGACCGGGGGAAGACACCGGAGAACCCGGAGAAAACCCCCCTGAGGCACGGGGAGAACATGCAAACTCCACACACAGATGGCCGAGACGGGAAATCGAACCCGGACCCTGATGGTGTGAGGCAAACATGCTACTAACACTAAACCACCGTGCCCCTAAGTTAAAACTTTGAAGGGAAAAAATAGACGTAAAGGTATTATAAATAATAAATGTGTTATACAATGTTATATTTCACGTTTATATGATAACTCATAGGGGGCACGGTGGCTTAGTGGTTAGCACGTTCGCCTCACACCGCCAGGATCCGGGTTCGATTCCCGTCTCGGGAATGTGTGTGTGGAGTTTGCATGTTCTCCCCCGTGCCTCAGGGGGTTTTTCTCCGGGTTCTCCGGTTTCCTCCCCGGTCCAAAAACATGCACGGTAGGTTGATTGGCACCTTGGAAAAATTGTCCCTAGTGTATGAATGTGTGTATGAATGTGAGTGTGTGTGTGCCCTGCGATGGGTTGGCATTCCATCCAGGGTGTATCCTGCCTTAATGCCCATAGACGCCTGAGATAGACACAGACTCCCCGTGACCCGAGGGAAGATCGGATAAAGCGGTAGATTGGTAGATAGAAGATGAATGAATGAATGATAACTCATGAGAGCGAAAAGAAATGTTGTTTTGCACATGATCTACAATTATGTATATAAATAATGTGCAAAATACACTGGATGGATGCATGGATGGATAGATAGATAGATAGATATCTACAAATGTATATATGTGTATATATATATAGATGTATAGATAGATAGATAGATAGATAGATAGATAGATAGATAGATAGATAGATAGATAGATAGATAGATACAACAATCAGGACTTATTGATATAGTGGTTACAGTAACTTTACTCAGTTTCATACCTAAGTAGGATCAAGGCTCTATTAAAGGCCCGATTATTTTTCTAGAGCCTCCATGCGAGAGGGAATCAAACACAACAATGATTGATTGGCATTTCGCATATTTGGCAACCCGGAATGCATTTCTTTCTTTTTTTTTTTTTTTTTTTTTTTTTTTTACGAAGACTTTACAAGCAACCCCAATAAAATGTTGCATAATTCTATATATGTAGATTAATGAGTTATTGTAGTATGTGGTGGTATGAAATAGGCCTTTCGTAATGGCTGAAAGCACATAAAGGTCAGTCTTCGTACTTCTCGCTGACTGTTTTATTGAGCAATCTCGCAGGAATATTCAATCCATTAACGCCGAAGCTACATGAAGAATTGCGAAGCGGAATAATTAAACTGGCGGCGTCGGGGGGAAAAAATACCCCGCTAAATTACATTGTTCGCTTAGCAAAGACCCAAGATGGCTGTTTAATATTCTGAAGGGCGGCGCTGTGTTTGCATTTAGATAGCGCTTCTGAGAGCGGACCAATTTGTTGGTTCTAGAGACGAGTGAGTGGTTCAGAATTGTCCAATACAGACCCATATGGCAGGGATTTGGACCGTTAATGAATGTGTCTTATCTGTAATTAGACTACTAAGTGTCTTTTGAATACCGCGGCGTGCGGCTCGCTGCCAGGTGGAGCGTTGCCGGAAAGCTCAGTCCCTCAACCGGAGGCTTCTTTGTCTCAGGTATTAATTACACACTGTCTGGATTTGCTGTCTGGATTCCGTATCAAAGTCTATCCACAGTGGGATCCGGTAAGCACTCAAGAAAAGTTCATTTCACATCACAGTCGGTGTCTGGTTGCATGCTCGATCAGTAAAATGTCTCCCTGGTCTTTGCACTGAGTCAAAACTTGCTTTAAAGACAAAACTTTTACATTCATCCAGAAGGAACAGCAACCAAAATAAGCCTTAACTCTATACATTGTCTCCACGTGAATACATGTGTACATGAATACATATCTAACACATGGCCAATACAGACACTTCAGTTATAGACATGTATCTCACATCTGCAGGGTCCGGGTTCGATTCCCGTCTCGGCCATGTGTGTGTGGAGTTGTGCATGTTCTCCCCGTGCCTCAGGGGGTTTTTCTCCGGGTTCTCCGGTTTCCTCCCAGTCCAAAAACATGCACGGTAGGTTGATTGGTACCTTGGAAAATTGTCCCTAGGTGTGAATGTGCTAAAAATCCATGTATTTATGATTTTATATGCACTGAAATAACAGCATTTTTCATCATCCCGTTTCTTTTTTAAACACTAAAGCATGACAAAAGACACTTAAAGTCCTCACCAGTCCCAGCTATTAAAAGAAAAATAAAAGCCTTGCTTGTTTTCTGATAGTTGATCATTATCTGTAATGTACATGAAAACAACAATGTACAGATGAGGAGGTTGTTCACCGTCACTGCAACTGTCAGGTACACTACAATGAAATAATATCAATATCTGTTCATATTTGCTGGTTAATAAGATCCACAACCGGTTCTGTCGGCTTTTATGTCTTTGACACGTCTACTGCTGCTCACTGTGCTGAAGTAATAAGAATAATTGTATATCATCAGCACAGACGTAATAATGGCTCATACCTAGCACTTTGTCATTTTTCACTCAGGGACAATGTGGGATTTTTCTTTCTTTTTTTTTTTAAATAATCCGAATGGCACGAGTGGAACTGTGTTTTGATTTTATTTTGGGTTTTAACTGACGGTGCTGGCTTTATAAATGACTAGTATAGTATACATATATATATATATATATATATATATATATATATATATATATATATATATATATATATATATATATATATATATTATATCATTCATTCTATTCATTCATTCTATCTTCTACCGCTTTATCCGATCTTCACTCGGGTCACGGGGAGTCTGTGTCTATCTCAGGCGTCTATGGGCATTAAGGCAGGATACACCCTGGATGGAATGCCAACCCATCGCAGGGGACACACACACACATTCACACACATTCACACACTAGGGACAATTTTCCAAGGTGCCAATCAACCTACCGTGCATGTTTTTTGGACCGGAAAGAAGAAACCGGAGAACCAGGAGAAAAACCTCCTTGAGGCACAGGGAGAACATGCACAAACTCCACACACACATGACCGAGACGGGAATCGAACCCGGATCCTGGCGGTCTCTCTCTCTTCAATCTATCTATTCTATCTATCTCTCTATCAATCTAACTATATCCATATCTATAATATTTCTCTCTCTCTCTCTCTCTCTCTCTCTCTATCTATTCTATCTATCTCTCTATCAATCTAACTATATCCATATCTATAATATTTCTCTCTCTCTCTCTCTCTCTCTATCTCTCTATCTATCTATTTATCTATCTATCAATCTAACTATATCCATATCTATAATATTTCTCTCTCTCTATCTATCTATCTATATCTATCTATCTATCTATCTATTTATCTATGTATCAATCTAACTATATCCATATCTATATACTCTATCTATCTATCGTCTATCTATCATATCTATCTATCTATCTATCTATCTCTATCTATCTATCTATCTATCTATCTATCTATCTATCTAACTATATCCATATCTATAATATTTCTCTCTCTCTATCTATCTCTCTCTATCTATCTATCTATCTATCTATCTACCTATCTATCAATCTAACTATATCCATTTCTATAATATTTCTCTCTCTCTCTCTCTCTATCTTATCTATCTATCTATCTCTCTATCTATCTCCCTATCAATCTACTACTATATCCATATCTATAATATCTCTCTCTCTATCTATCTATCTATCTATCTATCTATTATCTATCTATATACCTATCTATCTATCATATCTAATATCTATCTATCTATCTATCTATCTATCTATCTATCTATCTATCTATCTATCTATCTAACTATATCTATCTCTATCTATCTATCTATCTATCTATCTATCTATCTATCTATCTATCTATCTATCTATCTATCTATCTATCTATCTATCTATCTATCTATCTATCTATCTATCTATCTATCTATCTATCTATCTATCTATCTATCTATCTATCTATCTATCTATCTATCTATCTATCTATCTACCTATCTCTCTATCTATCTATCTATCTATCTATCTATCTATCTATCTATCTATCTATCTATCTATCTATCTATCTATCTACCTATCTATCAATCTAACTATATCCATATCTATAATATTTCTCTCTATCTCTCTCTCTCTCTCTATCTATCTCCCTATCAATCTAACTATATCCATATCTATAATATTTCTCTCTCTCTCTCTCTCTATCTTTAATAGGTCTCTCTCTATCTATCTATCTATCTATCTATCTATCTATCTATCTATCTATCTATCTATCTATCTATCTAACTATATCCATATCTATAATATTTCTCTCTCTCTCTCTGTCTATTCTATCTATCTCTCTATCAATCTAACTATATCCATATCTATAATATTTCTCTCTCTCTCTCTCTCTCTCTCTCTCTCTCTCTCTCTCTATCTATCTATCTATCTATCGATCTATCTATTTATCTATCTATCAATATAACTATATCCATATCTATAATATATCTTTCTCTATCTATCTATCTATCTATCTATCTATCTATCTATCTATCTATCTATCTATCTATCTATCTATCTATCTATCTATCTATCTATCTATCTATCTATCTATCTATCTATCTATCTATCTATCTATCTATCTATCTATCTACTATCTATCTATCTATCTATCTATCTATCTATCTATCTATCTATCTATCTATCTATCTATCTAACTAGAGAAACTAATAACATTATAAACATGAGGATATAAATATATAAATATATGAATTCTGGAACCGATGAGCTTTTTCTCTTTGCGGCCACCTTCAGTTTTATGTTTATTTGTTTATTTGTGAATCTGCAGGTTCGACTTCACTACGCAATGCTAAAACATGCTGGTTTGGAATTGACTGTATATTTTGCCATAATCCAGACAAACGTGTACATACAGAAAACAGGCAAATCTCTCGGGAATTTTTTTTTTTGTCGTGCCGAGGATATTAATCCTGATGTCACCGAAGGCATTATAGTCTTAAACGATATTTATGACTCTTGCCAGAGGGCCATGATTAAATATTTATAGCTTTTCCCCATATATCGTCCTCAGTCGAGTGAAATGGATTTAATGTAAATGAAGTGATTTCGTCCCGATTCACAAGTAAACACGTTAACAAATGCAGGCGCACAAAGTGAACACTTCAGTGGGGCATAAAGAATAGAAGTTTCTATGTCATTTTTTATTGGTTGTTTTAATTGGTAAATATGGTACGTGGCTCCTTTAAGAATTATGTTCTTGTTTCGGTTGCTTTCCATATAAACTGGTGATACTTTTAGGTTTTAGGGTAATACACGTACACACACACACACACACACACTATCTGTTCATTATAAAGGTGCATTGCATGGGTGCATTATTAAAGCGTCAAGCACTATAAGGCTTAATAACAGCTATAAGTCTTATAAATTAACACAAAACAACAATTCTGCCTACACCCAAATGGCGATGGGGTTCTCTGTTGAATTTCTTCCCGTTACCGTCTCAGGGTGTTTTTCCTTGCCACAATAAGGAACAATAATAATAATAATAATAATAATAGAGAGAAAGTACAATTAATATTGAGTGCCTTTTTCGTCTTATTAATGATACAATCAAGATTTGATCCGTAATCGGTTTCGTAATTGAAAA
This sequence comes from Kryptopterus vitreolus, assembly GCA_030449085.1. NCBI lineage: Eukaryota > Metazoa > Chordata > Actinopteri > Siluriformes > Siluridae > Kryptopterus > Kryptopterus vitreolus. Next base: position 11,618,458 of record JACRUU010000028.1, read on the forward strand.
TGTGTACCATGGAAACCCTGTCCCCCCAACTAACCACCACCCCCCCGGCGTGGTGATGCAGTGTACTGTCAGCAGCCTGAGTGTTGATGTGTGAGGCTGTTGCCTGGATGATGACCCTCCTGCTGCGTGTTGAAGGCAGGAGAAGGCGACTAATGGCAGAGCTGAAAACAGCAGGGGGGGGTTCCATATCTCACCAGGAACAGGGTAATTTGTCACTTCTACACATCCACAAGAGCAGCAGGAAGAACAGCAGCACCCCCCCCCCCCCCCCCCCCCCATGAGCCCCCCCCCCCATCCCCACCCACCACACACACCACACCACCCGACCAATTTTCTGCTATACTTCAGGGAAGGAATGAGAACATCAAGGACATCATGAATATCGGCCAAAAACGTCGCGTTTAATAATATTATGGAGATATCGTATGTATGCTCTATAAGGCATTCGTTCTTTTGACATGACATAACTAGGATAGAAAATCGTTGCTGTTTTAGGAAATAAAATTTATTAGGTACAAATTGATTAGCCACGGGTTCACACCTCCAGGATCCGGGTTCGATTCCCGTCTCGGCCATGTGTGTGTGGAGTTTGCATGTTCTCCCAGTGCCTCAGGGGGTTTTTCTCCGGGTTCTCCAGTTTCCTCCCACGGTCCAAAAACATGCACGGCACCTTGGAAAATTGTCCCTAGTGTGTGAATGTGTGTGAGTGTGTGAGTGTGTGTGTGCAGTGCGATGGGTTGGCATTCCATCCAGGGTGTATCCTGCCTTAATGCCCATAGACGCCTGAGATAGGCACAGACTCCCCGTGACCCGAGGGAAGATCGGATAAAGCGGTAGAAGATGAATGAATGAATGAGATTGAATGAAAGTGAGTTTCACCCACCGCTTTTTGGCATTTATGACATCACGGATGTATCAAAGCATTCTATAAAAGGGGTCGTGGATTAAGAATAAGTTCAAAAGTAACGTATTACTTTGTAATAAGTTTATATAAGTTTCTAATAAGGGTTTCCGATCGGTAGCCCAGCGTTTAAACCACTGAGCTGCATTATATTACAAAATAAAAGAACAATAAACAACAATATTTGTGCATAAATCTGTATATGATACTGAGCCTAAAGAAAGTAGTGGGTATGTGGCATTCTGTCACATGGTCACATGACACACGGTTGGTTGGCGCAGACTTTTTCTTGATTCGTTTACCTCCGTTTCATCCGTTCACTGTATTGGGTTTATTATTCTAGCGTTCCCTTAAATGCATTCTTATTTATTGATTTATTTATTTTATGTTCAGCGTCGGCGTTTCCTTACAGCAGGGTGATGTCACCACCTGGTGGCTCAAAAAGGTGAGAGAAAGGACAAAATATGGGGTCAAAATGAGGTCAAATGTTTCCTCCTTTTTTTCGTTAATAATTATAATTGTAGGTTTAAATACAGCATGCGTAAATATTTTAACTGGTACTATATTTAGAGCAATAAAAAAAAAACAACAAAAAATTGTAAATATTTGACCTAGTTGAGGCTTGTTTTGAGAGTTATACACCATTTGTCTTTACCGATTGGTCAATTTAGCTTCTAAATCATATTTATTATGTTTATATAACATACCTTTAATGGGTTTCTTGCCATTCCATTCCATTACCACGTCCGTTCATGCCTGCGCGAACAAAACTGACTAGGATTAATCATAATCCTTTTCATCATCGATGCCTTTTATTTCACGCCTTGCAGATGACTAAGCGCCGTGTTACTTTTTCCTTTGACTGTATTCAGTCTGAGAAATCAGAGTGATGTGCGGCGAGTGATGTGCCACCCTCTGAATAGACTCGCAGCAGAATTCAATGCACACACACACACACACACACACACACACACACACACAAAGCGTCGAGACATTCTTGTTTAGTTTGTTTAGTTTGCGGACGCAAAGAAAGTGTTAAACCTGTAAAATGTGCTTGCTTATATAAATGAATATAAGGAATAAGGACGATAAACAGCTTCACATGTTACACCGTGACGATATAGAAAAGATCATTTCATAAATGAACGTACAGAAAAGATCCGATTGAGCGTTTCGATTCTGCTGAGAAATGAGACGCACATGAGGAATGAATGGAATTAACATCATTTCTAATCGCGCAGACGTTAAATCACGTTCACAATGCACAAGTTTACGCAGCCACAGAGAGATTTTAGTATTATTTATTATATTATTATTATTTCAATCTCTCTCATGTTGCATCATCCTGAAAAGTTAGATTAGATTAGATTAGATTAGAATAGATAGATGTTAGAAAGTTTCTTTTTGCTGAGAAAGTTTAGATAGATGAAGATAGATTAGATAGATAGATAGATAGATAGATAGATAGATAGATAGATAGATAGATAGATAGATAGATAGACAGATCTACAAATGTATAGATGTATAGATATATAAATGTGTAGATAGATAGATAGATAGATAGATAGATAGATAGATAGACAGATAGATAGATAGATAGATAGATAGATAGATAGATAGATAGATAGATAGAGATAGATAGATAGATAGATTAGATAGATAGATAGATAGATAGATAGATAGCGATAGAAATAATAGATAGATAGATAGATAGATAGATAGATAGAAGATAGATAGATAGATAGATAGATAGATAGATAGATAGATCATAGATAGATATAGATAGATAGATAGATAGATAGATAGATAGATAGATAGATAGATCTAGATGTATAGATATATAAAGTTAGATGATAGATAGCTACAAATGTATAGATGTATAGATATATAAATGTGTATAGATAGAGATAGATAGATAGATAGATAGATAGATAGATAGATAGATAGATAGATAGATAGATAGACAGATCTACAAATAGTATAGATAGTAGATCGAGATATATCGATAGATGATGTATAGAGTAGTATAGATAGATAGATAGATAGATAGATAGATAGATAGATAGATAGATAGATAGATAGATAGATAGATAGATAGATAGATAGACAGATCTACAAATGTATAGATGTATAGATATATAAATGTGTAGATAGATAGATAGAGTAGCTAGATATAGATAGAGATGTAGATAGATCGATCGATAGATAGCTCTAGATACAAGATACTAGATAGATAGATAGATAGATAGACAGATAGCTACAACATGTATAGATAGATATAATATAGATATAGATAGATAGATAGATAGATAGATAGATAGATCGATAGATCGATACAATCTACACTGTATAGATGATAGATATATAGATGATAGATAGATAGATAGATAGATAGATATAGATATACAGATAGATAGATAGATATATAAAGATAGATAGATAGATAGATAGATATTCAGATGTAGATAGATAGAAAGATAGATACAGATAGATAGATAGATAGATAAGATAAGATAGATCTACAAATGTATAGATGATAGATATATAAATGTAGATAGATAGATAGATAGATAGACAGATAGATATAGATGATATAGATAGATAGATAGATAGATAGATAGATAGATAGATAGATAGATAGATAGATAGATAGATAGATAGATAGATAGATAAGAGATAGATAGACAAGATAGATGTATAGATATATAAATGTGTAGATAGATAGATAGATAGATAGATAGATCAAATGGATAGAGATAGATAGATAGATAGATGATAGATAGATAGATAGATAGATATAGACAGATCTAGACTATAGATAGATAGACAGATAGATATAGATAGATAGATATAGATAGATGATATAGATATATAACAGGTAGTGATAGATAGATAGATAGATAGATAGATAGATAGATAGATAGATAGATAGATAGATAGATAGATAGATAGATAGATAGACAGATCTACAAATGTATAGATGTATAGATATATAAATGTGTAGATAGATAGATAGATAGATAGATAGATAGATAGATAGATAGATAGATAGACTGAGATATATAAATGTGTAGATGATAGAAAGATAGATAGAATAGATAGATATATTGATAGATAGATAGATCTACAGCTATAGATAGATAGATAGATAGATGATAGATGATAGATAAATAGATGGATAGAGTAGATAGATAGATAGATAGATAGATAGATATAGATAGATAGATAGATGATATAGATAGATATAGATAGATAGATAGATAGATAGATAGATAGAAGATAGATAGATAGACAGATAGATAGATAGATAGATAGATAGATAGATAGATAGATAGATAGATAGATAGATAGATAGATAGATAGATACAGATCTACAAATGTATAGATGTATAGATATATAAATGTGTAGATAGATAGATAGATAGATAGATAGATAGACAGATCTACAAATGTATAGATGTATAGATAGATAGATGGATAGATAGATAGATAGATAGATAGATAGATAGATAGATAGATAGATAGATAGATAGATAGATAGATAGATAGATAGATAGACAGACAGATCTACAAATGTATAGATGTATAGATATATAAATGTGTAGATAGATAGATAGATAGATAGATAGATAGATAGATAGATAGATAGATAGATAGATAGATAGACAGATAGATAGATAGATAGATAGATAGATCTACAAATGTATAGATGATAGATAGATATATAAGATAGATGTAGATAGATAGATAGATAGATAGATAGATAGATAGATAGATAGATAGATAGATAGATGTCTGTATCACGATAGTGTAATCGTGCTTCTTTATAAGGGTGAAAGCATTTTTGCAGGTGTTTATTTTCACATCGTTCAGTCCTGATGATCTAAATATGATCTAACAGACGGAAAGAAAACGTCTTCGTGAGAATCATTATAAAGGTTGCGAAACTGCTATAAAATATAAACGTTCGATGAACTGGATTTGCCGAAATGAATCACTCTTCACCATTCGGGTTCCCATGACACCCACTGTCTTACTTACCCGCGTCTCCCCGCTCAGGAAACGGACGACGTAATGGAGGCGTGTCAGGCGGACAGACTTGTGTGCCGTGGGGTCGATGTGTAAGCGTTATTCCTGACTCACGCCATCCGAAAGTCTAAATTACAAACGATGGCAGTCTGACTTCCGTCAAGGCGTCGTTTTCGGGTGCTACTTTGCAGGCTGTGAAGAAAGTGTTTTTGTTGTTTGTAGCCGCTCGTACGCTCGCAGACGATCGCTAAACGTATTCGTTTTGTCTGTTAATGCGTGTCATGTATTTCCTAGCGCGGCAACAAGCAGGAGGCGTTTTGTTTATATTGGGGCTCTGGGCGTTCGCCAGCAGCGGGAGGGAAGATAAGACATGTCGTCACCTCCATTTGTCACTCAGCACGCTTGGCTTGACTAAGGTTGCTTCCGTGATTCACGGTAACCTCCGGAAAAAAAATTTTAAAAGATGAGAAAGAAAACGCCTACACCTCAAATCATTGATTCCGCCCCATTCCTACCCGATCCAACTTTATTCTTTGTTTTTAGCCAATTTTGAAGTATATCGTCTCTGGCTCCGTGGAAGTGTTTAAGTGGTGTTTTGTAGAGCGTTCCAGGCTCCAGCGCACTTTGTTGTATGGCAAAGCTGGAGGCGAAAGAACAGGGTTTTTTTTTCATACTTCCTTACTGAGGGTTCGTAAATCTGTTTGTCTGCAAATGCTAATGGTCGTGTTTTCTTTCATTAATACGCACGAGTAAGGAAGTCCCCCAGCAGACTCCACGGGCCAAACTATTGCAATATTTATTTATCTATCTATCTATTTATTTATTTATCTATTTATTTATTTATTTGTATTCCCCTTGAAATGCCCTTAAAAGACACATATTTGCATGTAAGATAAGAGACTGCATGCAGAAGCATAAAAGGAAATATAAAAAAAATTAGATAGATAGATAGATAAATAGATAGATAGACAGACAGACAGACAGACAGATAGATAGATCTATAAATGTATAGAAAGACAGACAGACAGATCGATAGATGGATAGATAGTTAGATAGATAGATAGATAGATAGATAGATAGATAGATAGATAGATAGATAGATAGATAGATAGATAGATGGTTAGATAGCCAGACAGACAGACAGATCGATAGATGGATAGATAGATAGATTTATAAATGTATAGATAGATAGATAATATGCATATATATATATATATATATATATATATATATATATATATATATATATATATATATATATATATATATATATATATATCGATAGATAGTCCCCCAGCAGACTATAGCTACCAAACTATTGCAATATTTATTTATTTATTTATTTATTTATTTGTATTTCCTTTGAAATGCCCTTAAAAGACACATACTTGCATGAACAGACCAGATAAGAGACTGCATGCAGAAGCATAAAAGGAAATCGAAAAAAAACTGAGAGTGAGTTAAATTTGCATTGTGCGCTTTTTTTGTTTTTGTGGGGTTTTTTTCCGACAATGTGATCTCTTTTCTTTCTTATTGCCTCGACGAACGGCTTAAAACACAAAAAGAAGGCGTTATTTTGCATGTTTTTTCTTTTTTTTTTTTTTTTTATTAAAAATCAGTATATTTACAGAAACACTTCTTCCTTTTGGTACAATCGTGACAAAGACTTTATTTACCTCTCCGTCTCTCCGTGAGGTTTTTTTGAGCTCGTCAGTGTGAAATACTGGGACATCGTTAACACATTCGCATTTGGCTTTCCCTCACCGAAACCACCGACGGACACGCGGGGTTGTGGTTTTGGAGATTTGCACCTTACAGAGCGTCCTGGTCCGGATCAAACGCATCATAGCATTGGATAGCAGTGTTGTGGACCCGTCTCCTGGAGATAGCTCATGTGCCATGAGAAAGGTAAAGTCTGAGATGCCTCGCTGAAGCCATTGGTGAAGCTCTGAGTACAGGATCCCCAACCCCCTGCTTGGTAGCCCATACTGTCACCCAGTCGCCCAAACCGTGTAGGACTGGCATGATTGCCAGAGGGACTGGCGCAGGACCCTCCCATCGGATAAATCTGGGCGTTTGGAGAGTAGCAGGAATAGTGTGGTGAACGTGGACAGCTCGACCCCACGTGTCTCAAATGGTCCATGTAAACGTGTTCCGAGGGCGGCCTGTGCCCCTGTGTCTGCTGTGCCAGCGGTTGTTCCCAGGACATGTACCCTTGCGGCTCCAAGTGGGGCGGGGTCACTTGTCCAGGTTGTCCGTGGCATTCCTGGTGCTCGCAGGATTTGCTGGCTGCGTTGGACGGGTTGGCGCTAAGAAAGACAGATAGCGCCGAGATGCGGTTGATGGCACGCTGCAGCGTGGCTATCTTGGAAAGCCGCTTGCCGCTGAGATCGTGATTGAGCGCCACGCGCAGCGCGTTGAAGGCTTGGTTGTAATCCAGAATTCTCTTCCTCTCCCTCACGTTGGCCGCCATCCTACGGGCCTTCGAGCGCACCGGCCTGCTGCGCTTCTTCGGCCGGCCTTCCTCGGCTTCGCTGAGGGCGCTGCCGGGACTCGCGCTGTCGCCGTAGGAACCTTTACGGCCGCTGTCAGTGGCGTCGTCGTCGTCCACCTGCGCCTCCAGTCTCAGTTCCAGCTCCTCCTCGGAAAACTCGGAGCCGGCGAAGCTGCTGCGACTCGTCATTGCCGGGGGATGCGCCTCAGTTGCCCGCTTAGTTCGCTTTCGAAGTCCGGGAGCCTCTTTTTTTTTCTACCCCGGCGCCACCAGACACCATATGATTACTCCTTTGCTTCCTCCCAACAGGTACGGCTGCTTTTTAAAGCACCTTTTCCTACAGTCACATGGTACAGTCACCCATGAGGAATGGCGCGCTGTGTGTTTTTACGAGTTCCCTCCAGGCAAATGTATCCCGTTCGCTGAACAGACACACCTTCCCCTGAACCTCACGTTTAACATTAGGGTGTTGTTTTTTTTTTTTTTTTTTTTGCTTCTCTCTATCAGTGAAGGGACTTTTGATATTCCCCCTTAAAACAGCATGTTCGGGAATTTTCAAATTAAATTGTCCGTGCACGCGCCCGGAAAAAGAAGATTTTTAGTCTCATGGGGAAATCTTTCGCTGTTTTTCTTTCTTTTTTTTTTTTAAACCATCAACTCCGTCCGTCCTAAATTAGTCCGCGAGCCCTCGTGACAAATTGCGTTTTTATCAGATAACCGGTATGTGGTATATTTCCTCCAACGCTGTGTGAAAGGAGGAGGAAAATGGTTAGGACCCATTATTTGGATTTGTCCACAGATGCAATTTGGAGTCTCCGGAGTGGCGATCCTTTGCTCTTCTGGTGCGCGGCTTTATGCACTGTATAATTTGCGTGTCTTTTGTAAGGCCACTATAAATCAAGTCCCAGCAGCACCCGAGGACAAACATAGATAAGGACCTGGACTTCAAAGCTCGGGGGAAAGAGGGCAAATATTTTACAATTATAACATGTAATAGCTGTTAGCTTCAGCAACCTGCCATTTTACTTCATGGGTTTGTATAGGGTTTTTGTTTTTTTTTAAATGCTTGTCAAAACAAGCAAAATTCTTCTCGTTTCGGTAGTCAAAAGTCGGAAAAGACGGCCTTTTGATGTGGGACATTTTGTTTTCCTTTTTTGCAAGTGTTATGTTGAATCGTGTTTTCATCGTCTCTGAGCTGTTGTGTTTTTTTTTTTCACCTAGTCAGATCTTTTTTTTCCTCATCAGATGTTTGGGCCAGACCGATACTTAGTGCTAGGACAAGCCATGGCCATTTTTTTTAGCCTTACACCAAACAAGAGGTCATGCCTGAACATGGTTTCCTTCCTTTTCTCTTCTTTTATGGCGGCTGCTGCGGCTGAGTGACGCCAGCCGTTAAAGTGTTAACGATGTGAACTTTTCGGCCCTTCAGCAGGTAGACGCATTGTTGCTTGGTAGTAGTCCCCATTAGAGGTCAATGCGTGCGGCACCGAGCAATTCTCGCTTTTTGGGGGGAGCTGTTCGTGCTTGCTAAGTGTATACAGGAAGAACATGTATATATGTACATGTGTATATGGTGTATATGGTGAAGAAAAATGCACTCTTAACAGGGATGCATTCATAGTTATGTTAATAGTGTGCACTCGTTTATAAAACAATTTCCAATTATTTTAGCACTTTGATGAAGCTTTTGGCACGCAAGTTGCACAAAAAACACTTGCCCTGATTTCAAATCCAGAGGAAAACCATAATGCATGGTTTTCCTAGTAAAAATAAAGCACAAAAGATACATAAAAGGCCAGAGGTGAGGTTTAATAATGATGCTTGTGCAAGAAATGATGTATGCAAGTAATGATGGCTGCAGTGAAAGGTTGAATTGTGTTCAGCGGGTTTCTTGCTTTAGTCATTGCATTCACTCTCGCTGTATTGTACTGTATTGTACGATTGTGACGCAGCGCCGTGTTAAACTTTACATCCGTTTAACATGGATCGTTTCTATAGCGGTAGAATTCATAATTGTGGCATTAAGCGGTGGATTATTATTTTTTTTATAAGAAATATATTATATATATATAATATATTATTTTTTTTTTTTATATATATATATATATATATATTTTTTTTTTAATATATATATATATATATATATATATTTATGTTTATATATATATATATAAAAAAATATATATATATATATTTGAAATATATTTATATAATTTATATATATATATATATATATATATATATATATATAGAGAGAGAGAGAGAGAGAGAGAGAGAGGCACGGTGGCGTAGTGGTTAGCACGTTCGCCTCACACCGGCAGGGATCCGGGTTGCGATTCCCGTCTTCGGTCATTTGTGTGTGTGGAGTTTGTGCATGTTCTCCCCGTGCCTCAAGGAGGTTTTTCTCCGGGTTCGCCGGTTTCCTCCCGGTCCAAAAACATGCACGGTAGGTTGATTGGCACCTTGGAAAATTGTCCCTAGTGTATGAATGTGTGTGTGAATGTGTGTGTGTGTGCGTGTGTGCCCTGCGATGGGTTGGCATTCCATCCAGGGTGTATCCTGCCTTAATGCCCATAGACGCCTGAGATAGACACAGACTCCCCGTGACCCGAGGTGAAGATCGGATAAAATCATATATATATATATATATATATATATATATATATATATATATATATATATATATTTTTTTTTTTTTTTTTTTTTTTTTTTCCCCCCAGACCCATAAATTCTAAATTCTACAGGGTTGCGCAATAAAGTTGGAAAAGATGTTGGAAAAATATTTGACACAGAGACGCAGCAGAGGGTTTTTCAACCCCGGTATATTTCAATAAAAATTGTTATACACAATGTAGTAAACATATATAGCAAACATATCAAATATGTAAAGCAAGAAAAATACCATTATTTTGACACACATAACCACTGTTTAGAATCCCTCTACTTGTTGAATATTGTCCTGTTTGTGTCATGACGTATTTGGCACTGCCTCAATGACATATAAAAGGCCTTTCCTGAAAAAGACACGGTCTATGTTGCTCGAAAAGCAGTGTTTACGTTTCTTCCCATTTCATAGGCACTAATGCAGAGATGCAGGCATTAGATCTGAACTGTGTCTCTACACTTTAGACCGCGTTTTAGTTCCTTTCGCCACATTTTCTCTGACCACAGAACAGTTTTTTCTACTTTTGCATCGTGTGCATTTGAAATGAGCGTTGTCTCGGAGTAAACAAGCGCATTTTGGAATCGTCTGTTATTTCTGGAGGCCAATGCGATCATTTTCATCACGGAATCATCACTCTGTTTTTAATGACGATATTACGCAGTGTGGATGAGTTATTAAAGGTTTTCGCAATTTTAGGTTGTGTTATTTTATGTTTGGAGATGTGTTACAGCCATGCAGTTACAAATGTACCATGTCTTTCTGTTCTTATTCACTGATTTATTGTGAATAAAGGGCACGGTGGTTTAGTGGTTAGCACGTTCGCCTCACACCGCCAGGATCCGAGTTTGATTCCCGTCTCGGCCATGTGTGTGTGGAGTTTGCATGTTCTCCCCGTGCCTCAGGGGTTTTTCTCCTCCGGGTTTTTTCTCCGGTTCTCCGGTTTCCTCCCCGGTCCAAAAACATGCACGGTAGGTTGATTGGCACCTTGGAAAACTTGGAAAATTGTCCATCCCTAGTGTATGAATGTGTGTGTGAATGTGTGTGTGTGTATGTCCTGCGATGGGTTGGCATTCCATCCAGGGTGTATCCTGCCTTAATGCCCATAGACGCCTGAGATAGACACAGACTCCCCGTGATCCGAGAGATCGGATAAAGCGGTAGAAAATGAATGAATGAATGAATTGTGAATAAAATATGGGTTTGGTTTTTATTTCCATTTCACACAGTGTCCCAATATTTTTGCTTTTTGCAGTATTGTTTTCTGCACTTTCGAATGTCCGGCAACTTTTTAACGCCACTTTTACATTAAGTTTGGACTTCTGGAGTCATTCAGCCCAGATCACGCACCACCTTTATCACGTCTTCTACTCTTCTACCACAATGACCATGCGCTTTATATCGACGACTCTTTCATAAAGGCAGAGCTGGAAAAGCTATGCTTTAAAAAAAACACAGAAACAGAAGACAGTCTTGCAGCAAAGTGCGAGGAGGGGGTGTGGCTCAATGGTCTAAGGCGCTGGGCTGCTGATCCTGGATCGGAAGATCCGGGTTCGAGCCCCGGTATGGCCAAGCTGCCGCCCTTGGGTCCTTGAGCAAGGACCCTTAACCCTCTGTGCTCCAGGGGGCGCCGTATAATGGCTGATACCCTGCGCTCCTGACCCCAGCTACCAACAATCAAGCTGGGATATACGGAAGAAAAGAATTTCACTGTGCTGTAATGTATATGTGATAAATAAATGCTATAAAAAAAAAAAAAGAGTGCGACATTCTAGCGCTTAAAACGCGCCTTTTATTGCCATCGGGTTTCAGAAGCCTTTCGGAATTGCGTTATTTACAACGCCGAGGCTCTTTTCGTTATGAATCGACGTTTTCCGCAGTTGTCTCAGGCAAAAAAAGCAGAGACCATCCCCCTGGCCCAGGCGAAGATTTATAATTGGTCCGTGTCAGATTTTATTGCCTCCTATTGAGAGCACGAAATCCGTGCCTCAGACCGTCTAAGCCCCGTTGCTTCTGACAGATGACAAGACACTAGTAATTATCAGCCGCCAAGAATAAATCAGGGCCTTTACTGAGCGTCCTGCGACGCCCTTGAACGAATAACCATTTTCATGACGGGGGGAGGAGGGGAGGGGGTTGGGGGGGGAACCTGTCCAACGACACTTTCCTGAGATTTGTAAATCTCTAGCTCGGGCCCACATAATGAGCGGTTGTTACTTGCGTGTTATTAGAGGTCTGTGGCCAACATTATAGATATGCTTTTTTTCCCAAGGGGTAGTTAGAGTAATGAGTAAGTAGAGTCCGGTTGCTAACCTTGGCTTTCGCAGAGGTATGTTAATGTATGTTTTCAGCTTTCCGAGTGGAATTTTCACACCTCAATAAAACATATCCTCCTGCCAAGCATGAACTGCCTTAGGTATTTTTTATGTATTTATTTATTTATTTTATTTTTTTTTGTTTTTTGCAGATTAAACTGAACAGTTAGGTCATTTCATTTCAAGTTTCATCAGACATGTTTTTATTGATTTTTACAGCATTAAAAAAAAAAATTCCTCACAATTACATGTGGATTTGGTTTGGATTCAGTAGCCATGGGGTTTTATATTAGTTTTCCTGACACAACATACTGTCATAGTTTAATACTGTCATACATACACACACACACACACACACACACACACACACACACACAAGCACACAACTGACACACATTACATAGTGGTTTAATTGTTTGAGTCAGTAGACACAACATTCTCTCACTCTCTCCAGTCGACGGGAAGAGATCCAGTGAGAGGAGATGAGAGAGTTAGAGAGAGAGAGAGAGAGAGAGAGAGAGAGAGAGAGAGAGAGAGAGAGAGAGAGTGATGAGCAACTCTGATGGATGAGTCAGGGCTGAACACACCGGGGGTCCAATTACTGTATAATCACTGAAAATTGCTGTAACTAGTGATATTAGTTTACTTTGTCCACAAGGACACTTTCTTATATCATTAATTAACGTTTTGGACGGTCAAAAAAAAAACTTTTTTTTTGTTTGTAGCAACTCATTTCAGGTCAAGTCATGCGGTTTTTATTGTCATTACAACTATATACGAGGGGACGTCAAAAAGAGGGCATTTGTAATACCTTATATAATATATATATATATATATATATATATATATATATATATAGGGGCATAGTGGCTTAGTGGTTATCACGTTCGCCTCACACCTCCAGGGTCCGGGTTCGATTCCCGTCTCGGCCATGTGTGTGTGGAGTTTGCATGTTCTCCCCGTGCCTCAGGGTTCTCAGGGGTTTTTCTCTCCGGGTTCTCCGGTTTCCTCCCGGTCCAAAAACATGCTCGGTAGGTTGATTGGCACCTTGGAAAATTGTCCCTAGTGTATGAATGTGTGTGTGTGTGTGTGTGTGTGTGTGTGTGTGTGTGTGTGTGTGTGTGCCCTGCGATGGGTTGGCATTCCCTCCAGGGTGTATCCTGTCATAATGCCCAACAGATGCGGTAGAAGATGAATGATGTATATATATATATATATATATATATATATATATATATATATATATATATATATATATATATATATATAAATAAATCCCTTTACTTTTTGACTTCCTCTCGTATGACAGAAGCATGACACAGTGAAACGAGACGAGGTTTTCTCCTGAGTGCTACATAAAACAACATATTCACAGCATATTATTAACAACACACACATTACAACACACACACAAAAACGCAAAGCTGAGGACTAGACTAAGTTGTCCCAGTCACATAAAGTGCATCGTGTGTAATCAAAAACACAAAATAAGACAATAGAACAAACACAAAATAATAGCAACCCATAATCTACTGTGTATATATATATATATATATTCTATATATATATATATATATATATATATATATATATATATATATATATATATATATATATATATATATATATATATATATATATATATATATAGACACACAGTGGTACCTTGTTAATAATAATTCGCCTTTAATTCGTTTCCTCAGAACTCAGAAAGAGTCTTTGACCGAAAAAAATTTCCCCATTTCTCTCAGGTCATAATCAGGGAAGTAATTAGCGCATTCCTCTAGATGGCGCTCCAGGCGAATGTGACAGAAACTGAAGGAAATAACGTTAACCGACGCAATTCCTGAAGAAAAATCCGATGTTACCTGAAGGCAAGGGGCACGGTGGTTTAGTGGTTAGCACGTTCGCCTCACACCGCCAGGGTCCGGGTTCGATTCCCGTCTCGGACATGTGTGTGTGGAGTTTGCATGTTTCTGTTCTCCCCGTGCCTCAGGGGGTTTTTCCCTCTTTCTCCTTTTTCCCTCCGGGTTTCCTCGGTTCCTCCTCCCGGTCCAAAAACAAGCACGGTAGGTTGATTGGCGCCTTGGAAAATTGTTCCTAGTGTATGAATGTGTGTGTGTGTGTGTGTGTGTGCCCTGCGATGGGTTGGCATTCCATCCAGGGTGTATCCTGCCTTAATGTCCATAGACGCCTGAGATAGGCACAGACTCCCGGTGACCCGAGGGAAGATCGGATATAGCGGTAAAAGATGAATGAATGAATTACAACATTTACAAGGACTTGAGTGCTGCTATTTATCAAAAATGTCTAGTTTTGGATACAGTGAGGGAATTTAAAGTGATATAAAGTGATTTTGTAAAACGCAAGACAATAGTCACTTGCATATTAGTACAAAATAGCGTAAAAAAAAAAAGACAATCCTATTACAGGAAAATAATCAAGTCCACATCATTAATCATGGGTTGATGATGTTAATTATAGGGTGCTACACACTTAAGTCGTCGATATCTGATCCTTTCTGGTTTGGTGTCACTTTTGGCAGCAAAATGGATATTAATGTGATTTGAGATTAGCATTAGCATTAAATCACATGCCAAAAGTGACACGAAACCAGAAAGAAACAGATATCGACAACTTATGTCGTGACGTAGGATCCATTCATTCACCTGCCTTTCTACATCTCTCCGATCTCATCACTCCTCGTTCATTAGACCCTCCTTAAAACCCGAATAAATGAATATATCACGTGTCCGCAGCTGTCGTATCGACGTTGGCGATGCAAGAAAAATGCATAGCCCACGAGGAGACTAAATGGCTCATAAAATGTTAAATATACACGCTAAAAGGCCCGACGGGCTTCACGTCGACAGAGCGCTATTAATGGTTGTTAAAATCTACCGACCGTCAATAGGAGCTCTGAAGGACTGCATGAATACGGGGGACGCCGTTTTCTGTTCACGGGTGTTTATCAGCATAGCCACAGGGGTCTCCGAGGACATCAGACGTTTCTCCGTGTGCTTTTAGTGTGTACATCGTGTTATCCTGTTAGAGCACATGGAGAATAAAGCCGGATTAGCTTCACACGCATGTGCTTATGGGAGAAATGTTCTGGGGGAGAAAATGTTCGATGCAAAGTGCATTTTGTGACGCCTTGATTTGAACTTGAGTAAACATGGGAAAAGATCACATGACCTTTCAGACGCTTAGATTATCCGAAATACGCGACATCAGCACACAGGAACACTTAGAAGGAGTAGTACACCATTGGAAATTCGGACAGAAAGGCTTACAGAGCGTGTAGCGGAAACGAACGGGTGTGCTATCGTTCACTCGTTCATTCATTCATCTTCTAGCGCTTTATCCGATCTTCCCTCGGGTCACGGGGAGTCTGTGTCTATCTCA
>JACRUU010000028.1:11644263-11646763 GCA_030449085.1 Kryptopterus vitreolus
CAACTACGAGCTTCACAATCAATTGGTTTTTTTTTCTTCTTGAAATCAGTCATGCTGGTTTGAGAGTTTGTTTGTTTGTTTTGTTTTGTTTTTTATTTTATGCAATGCACATAAACAGTCCATGACTAATATATAGAAATGGATTAGTTTGAACTTAAAAAAAAAAAGCCTTAAACAGAAACTTCTCTATCTCTCTTTTTTTTTTTTTTTTGTTTTGTTTTGTTTGTTTTTTTTTTTTAATTCATGATCCAGCATTGCAACAACAAAAAAAAATCCCGTCCACACAGGCTTTGTGTTAAACTGCTTATTATTTTCCATACAAGTCATTTAGCTCTCAGTATTACTAATCCCCATCGTCATAGAACTGATTATTTAATTTTTTTTTCTCAAATTTGGTTTCTCAGCGATACATTACTTGAAAATAGACGACCTCGCTGAGATCTGGAGTGACCGACGGAGAGGAGAAAAGGAATAAGAGAGACAATAAACGGCTGTGACGCAAGAGTTTGGATCAGGAACACTTTGGTGGCGTCCCACACTGACCGAGCGGAACATTTTACAGCCCATAAATATTAAAGGACTTGGTTTCACGCGCCGATGTAGCCGGACAACGCTGTACTGTTTTGTTTCCGTTTGTTTGTTTGTTTTTCCGTTTGCTCCCAGTGTAGGACTGTAAACCCCGAACCTTAATATTTCTTTGCACATTTCTGTCGTGAGAGCTAACGTTTAAGGCTGTAAGCGTAATCAGCGGGATTGTGTTAAAGCCTCAAGATCTACTGTGACATTTCATGAACAAGGCCTTTCTTCAGAACTCTACGGTACACTGTGCCGAGTTATCACGGTCACGTCTATTTTTTTTTGTTTGTTTTTGTTGTCTTGGCCACACAGACCAAAGATCAGGCTGGAGCATAGATAACCATATACTAGGCTTGGTTTGAATAAGCGAGCGTTCTTATTGGTGGTGTTTGTTTTTGTTTGTTCTGTCTTTCTTTCTTTCCTTCTAACCAAGCAAAGGTGTTTGGCTCGTCATGAGCAACAGCACTTTATGTACACGTACCGGTTTAAAGACGACTACACCTATCTGAGTTACTAACTCCCGCTTTTGAATGGCTTGGGGCTGTCGTGCTTTTCGAGAATAATTAACTCTATACTCAGGTAGAATCGGTAAAGCCATTACAAACCACGCGTCACTGTTCTGTATAGCTGTTCGGCAATACCGTTCCATTCCAGCAGGAGGCGCCAAAATGCTGGGTAGCAGTTATCATAATGTAGCTTCTGTCTCATTGTGTTTTTGTTTTTTTTTTTGTTGTTGTTTTTTTTTGTCCCCCCCCCCCCTCCAAAGGTGCAGTTTGTCATTTTCGATCATTTGTTTGTACGATGCCGTTCAAGTTGTGTTTAAATCGGAATGGAATTAAATTTGTTTTCCTTTCGGTTTGAATCGAACGAAACCAAAAGAAGACGAACGCGGATGAGGTAAAACGGTTTAAAGACGGTGTATATAGAAAGCACCGAGACCGCGCACACGACTCTAAATAAATAAACGGACAAACAATTTGTCACTTTTTTTTTTTTCCCTTCTTCGTCATCCCCGGACCGCATGGAGTTCAGCTGTGTTTTCTCGGCGTCTGTGCTACGCTATGCTAACGCGTGCGCTAGCGTAGGATTGTTCCGTCTTTCTGAAAGAACCATAAACACACGACGGGAATCCAACGTGGTAAAATGGCAACCGTTTGGCCGCTGTTTAAATTTTTTAAGAAAAGAGCTCCCCCTACTGGCCGAGGTGGCGTTTGCGAGTTTGGGATTAAAAATGACAAACTGCTCCTTTAAACAGATGACGCATTGGCGCTTTAAGCCGAGCTCGCCGTGGACAGACAGACAGACAGACAGACCCTCTGATGTGCCCCGTTATATGCAAATTGCAGGAGTTTCCTTCCGCTTCTCGCTTTCTCTGGATTTGCGGCTCGTTTTTTTTTTTTTTTTTTTTTTTTTTTTTTTTCCTCTTGCACAAGGGCTGAAAACTCTGCGAGAGACGCCGAAGGTTCCAGATGCGGGTGCGCGTTTGTTTGTTTTTTTTTTGTCTGCATGCTTCACTGTTGAGATGTGGTATGCGATCGCAACATGACGCCATTTTTTTTTATTATATTTTGAAAGCTTATTCATTCATTAAGAGGCATTTGTTTTTGTTGTGTTTTTTGGGTCCCGTGTAACGTCAGCCGATCTTGTTACGATACAATACGCGCGTCAACATTTTACCAGTCTTAAAATCACGTGTCATTTAAACAGCTGCGATAGAATTATTCCTTTTTTTTTTTTAAATAATCATATAATTGTTGTATGAAATTAATTTGTTTACACAGATAGTTCTGTCCAGCGGATGTATAAACATAGTAAGAAAATAATAGATGAAATTCCATTACGCGATATTTTTAAAGCACTTACTTCAATTTCACGGCTCTATTTTATACTAAATAAATAAAAACGTATACGGAAATGACGCTAT
>JACRUU010000028.1:11654263-11656763 GCA_030449085.1 Kryptopterus vitreolus
TCTCACAGGACCCTTCACGCTAAGCTACTTAGGCCACATAATGCACATTTACATTTCTATTCGGGAGATGCTTTTTATAGCGGGGGGGGGGGGGCGAACGCCATATACCGCCGCTGCATCGACCTCCAGGGTGGGTCCGGTTTGGCTTTTCCTCTAGTCTTCCTCTCTAGTGACCTTTGGTGACACTTTGGTGTGAAATAGCGTGGGAATCCGTGTGGCCATCCATCACAGAGGTATTTTCAGCCTCACATCTGCTTGCCATCATAACAGATCCGCTGCAACCCTGCGGAACGGCATCAACTCAGAGAGATGTGGATATGCATGTGGAAACCTCCCGGATGTACAAGACTCAGGGTTTTCCAGGGCCTGTATACCGGTGCTAGAGAGCCTTCCTGTTATTTGGTGACCAGCCGACCCTCCATCCACCAAACACGGGAACGTAAAATGATAACACATGCTTCCTCTGAGATATCTGAAGTCTTGTATTGCTCATTCGGGATCACAGGAGAGCGTAACACACTGGCAGCCTTCTTCGCCCATACACCAGATCCCTAGACGCCAGTCTTGGGCTCCCAGCCATAGACGGCCTGGAACCCTCACATTTTCATACCATTTCAATTGGATTTTTTATTTATCTATTTATTTTTTTTTATCACCGTGCAACTTTTTCACAGAATTATGAAAAGACGGCGATTTGTCTGAGTTTGTCTGGGTTTTCTTGTCTGCCTGAGTCTGTTCAGGTTTCATCCGAGTCCAAAGCAAACCAAAAAATGTGCCAATTTGCCCCTAATATGTAAAAAAGAGCATCTGTGGTGTAACATATAAGGAGGTGGGAGCCCAGTGGTTAAGTCAAGTCAAGTCAAGAGGTTTTATTGTCGTTAGAACTATATATAGCTGACACAGTACACAGTGAAATGAGCCAACATATAACAGACACTACGACTATACATACACAAACATATAAACATATAACACATAGATAACACATAGACATAGAGCTACAAACAACTATAAACAACATATAACACATACATAGAGACATAGAGCTACAAACAACTACATAACAACATAACACAACATAACAACAACATAGAGCTACAAACAACATATAACACAACATAAAGCTACAAACAACATATAACACGACATAGAGCTACAAACAACATATAACACGACATAGAGCTACAACAACTATAAACAGACAAACAAACAACATATAACACATAGAAACATAGAGCTAACACAACATATAAACAACATATAACATATAACACAACATAGAGCTACAACATATAACACGACATAGAGCTACTAACAACATATAACACAACATAGAGCTAAACCACAAACAACTATAAACATATAACAACATATAACACGACATAGAGCTACAAACAACATATAACACGACATAGAGCTACAAACAACATATAACACAATAACATAGAGCACAAACATAGCTACAAACAACATATAACACGACATAGAACTACAAACAACATATAACACAACATAGAACTATAAACCACATATAACACGACATAGAGCTACAACAACATATAACACGACATAGAGCTACAAACAACATATAACACGACATAGAACTACAAACAACATATAACACGACATAGAGCTACAAACAACATATAACACAACATAGAACTATAAACCACATATAACACGACATAGAGCTACAAACAACATATAACATGACATAGAGCTAACACAACAAATAACATATAACACGACATAGAGCTACGAACATCATATAACACCACATAGAGCTACGAACAACATATAACACGACATAGAGCTACAAACACAACATATAACAACGTAACATAAAGCTACATAGCTAAAGCAACATATAACAACACGACATAGAGCTACAAACAACATATAAAACAACATAACACAACAAAGAGCTACAAAACAACATATAACACAAAGCAAACATACACATATACAGAACTAATAAACCACATAGAACATAGACATAGAGCATGACATGAATACAAAACAACATATAACACGACATAGAGCTACAAACAACATATAACACGACATAGAAGCTATAAACAACATATAACACGACATAGAGCTACAAACAACATATAACACGACATAGAGCTACAAACAACTATAACACAACATAGATATAACAACATAAACAACATTTGTAACAACATAGAGCTACAAAACATAAACAACATACAAAACATAAACAACATATAACATAACAACATAGAGCTACAAACAACATATAACAACATAGAGCTACAAACAACATATAGAACTACAAACAACAACAATGACATAGAGCTACAAACAACATATAACACGACATAGAGCTACAAACAACATATAACACGACATAGAACTACAAACAACATATAACACATAGATGACATAGAGCTACAAACATAGAGCTACAAACAACATATAACACAACATAGAGCTACATACAACATATAGCCACAAAACACATAGATCTACAAAC
>JACRUU010000028.1:11666763-11674263 GCA_030449085.1 Kryptopterus vitreolus
TTTCGGTACATTTTTGTGGACATGTTTGGCACCGGGATGCAACTTGTGTGTGTGATTTATTTTTCTTTCTTTCTTCCCAATAACTAATTGTTTGTTTGTTTGTTTGTTGTAATATGCACAAGTACTCGTATAGAAACATGGCCGATCTCTCACCTGGAACTGGAACTCACTTCTTTTTCTCTCTCTCTCTCTCTCTCTCTTTTTCCTTCTTCTGTCTATTCTTGCAGCAAAATGTTTATCGGTGGCCTGAGCTGGCAGACCTCACCAGGTAAAAAAAGAAAAAAAAGAAAAGAAAAGCATGACCTTTTTTTTAAATCTTTTAACTCGTGTTTGGATTTGACAGCACAAAATGTATTTGTCAGGTTTATTTATTTATTTATTTATTTTTTGGGGGGGGGGGGTATAACCCGGAGTCCTCTATTCGACCCCTGCGCACGCAGTGCTGGAACAGAACGACTGACCCGCTCATCCTCCTTCTCCTGTCTTCTTTCTCTCTCTCTCTCTCTCTCTCTCTCTCTCTCTCTCTCTCTTCTGTCTCCGCTCCTCTGCAGACAGCCTTAGAGACTATTTCAGCAAATTTGGAGAGATCAGAGAATGCATGGTGATGCGAGACCCCACAACCAAACGCTCAAGGTAAAACCCAAGGAATCATCTCATCACCCTCATTATCATCATCATCATCTTCATCTTCATTGTTGAAAAATAAAGCCGCTTCTTAATATGCTGGGACTTAACCCCTGCGTCGGAGAGGGATTAGAAGTCCCGGAGAAAAGCTCGGTGCATATCCGGCCGCTGCTTGTGCATCTGCCGCTGCTGCTTTAATGCAGTCTGACATTGACTTTCAACCTTACACTGTACTGGTGTGTGTGTCTGTGTGTGTGTGTGTGTGTGCGCCGTTTTCCTTTCCGCACACCCAACACGCCACAGCTGAGCTCCAAAACCAGTATATTTACTCTCTCCTGCAAGGGTTGCCAGGTTTCTTGCAGCACCCAAGGTGCAAGGCGCAGCAAAAACCTCAGGTGGAAATTGAACACCAGACACCTGGCGCGTTAAAAAAAATATGCCGGGGGTAAAAAAAAATTATGATGCAGTGAGATTGAGGGCTGTACGTGGCACGCAAGGCGTACGCAAGGTCGTCTTGTAGTCCCAGAAGTTTAATTTTGGAACATTTTTTTCCCAGTGTAACGTAATGCATGTTTAGTAGATGATAAACAACAAAATAGGTTTTTACAAATGTGTTATTTTTAATTGCGATCTCATGCATGGAAGAAAAACAATCATTTTCAACTTCGAAAATGAACTTGTAAACGACACAAGGTGAAATACCCCCCTCCCGCCCCACCCCCCTCCCGCCCCATCCCGCCTTATACTCGTGATGAAGGCTTTATTTGTGGATCTGGAGCATCTCTAGTCATTTTTATTTCATACTCCATATTGCATCTGGTGTCTGCAATGTCCCTTTTGGTGCAGCGATTTCTCTGCGTTAACGCACCTGGTCACTACACGCCGTGTCGGACTGTGCCAGATGAAAGTGGGAGTTGTTCCATATCTGGCAACCCTGGAGTCCTGCCTCGTGTTTCACTGGCAGTCAGAGAGCCGCTTGTGCAAAAGCTGCTGCTCTAATGCAGTCTGACATTGACTTGGGGACTGTACAGCATGTGTGTGCGTGCGCGCCGCGCGCGTGTGTGTGTGTGTGTGTGTGTGTGTGTGTGTGTGTGTGTGTGTGTGTGTGTGGTGTCCTCCTTTCTGCACATGCAACACACACCGAGCGGCTTCCTCAGAGCAGAGCATTGATAGCTGCTATATTTAAAGCATCCTGACCTGCTGTGTGTAGCCCTGACAGTCCCAACAAGAGAAGAGGAGGGGGGGGGGGCTGCTGTGCAAAAGCTGCTGTCTAATGCAAGCTGACGCGTGTGTGTGTGTGTGTGTGTGTATACTCTAGGTTTATGTTGTCACAATTTCACATTTAGTCACGGTGTGTCATCTTCCCATTACCTCACCTCTGACTTTATCCCTCATAAAAAAAAAAATGCATTGTTTCTATTCCCATCTTCCTTTAAAATAGTTGCCTCACCCCCTCCACCTTGTTTATATACCCCCCCCCCCCCCCCCCCCCCCCCCCCCCCCCCCCCCCCCCCCCCCCCCCCCCCCCCCCCCCCCCCCCCCCCCCCCCCTTCCCCTCCCCCCCCCCCCCCCACATCCCCCCCCCCCGTGACCCCCCCCCACCCCCCCCCACCCCCCCCCCCCCCCCCACACCCCCCCCCACCCCCCCCCCCCCCCCCCCCCCCCCCCTCTCCCCCCCATAAACGACGGCGTGACAGACAGTGCAATATGTTTATCATACATTTGTTCTCATTGGCAGTCTATTAATACTGTCATGATTTATTTAGTTATTTATTTATTTATTCATTTCCTTTTTAGACTAGGTCACCTTACTGGGTCAATTTGAAATGGTAACACCCCCCCCCCACACCACACACACACACACACACACACACACACACACACACACACCCTCCCGCTGTTCTTTTCACGCACGTGAAAACACGCCAGAGAATATTCCTTAAGGCACATATATTGCTCCTGCTCCCCAGGATAAATGATGCAATGATGAAATGTGTATCTCTACCCCCCCCCTACCTCCTCCTCCTCCTCCTCCCTGTCTCATTATGTGCAATGTCTCTCCGTTTTTTTTTTGTCCCACAGAGGCTTCGGGTTCGTTACGTTCGCTGATGCGGCCAGTGTAGATAAAGTCCTAGCTCAGCCGCACCACGAATTAGACTCAAAGACGGTAGGTTGGCTCTTTTTTTTCGTTTTTCCTTGTAAACAACACACACACACACACACACACACACACACACACACACACACAGGTTTTTTTTGCTTGTCTGTGGATGTCTTGCATGCATGCAGGGATCAGATTTGTTTATCAGGAATGGTTTCTTTTGTTTAATCGTGTGATGTACGTTTAGAACGGTCACGTGTCGCTCAAAGTGATGCTTCGGTGTACGTTACGCCCGTTCAGTCTTTTTTGCCCTTTAAGGATGAGGGCTGTTGGCTACGAAGCAAGGAAAAATTGAAAAAGGGGAGGGGCAAGTCAGGAAACGAGGACTCTGATTGGCTATGTGGCTTGAGTTTACGTGTGAGCACTCCTGTCTGTCAGAACTTTGTGCTTCCTCGTGGTGTCTAGACCGGCGCAAGTCCTCCCCCCCCCCCCCCCCCCCCCCCCCCCCCCCCCCCCCTCAGGTTTTGAACCGTGTCCTTGCGGAGCCGAGTCAGAGAAGAGCATTATTCATTGTCTTGTCGTGTCTTTTTTTTTTTTTTTTTTTTTTTTTTTTTTTTCCCTCCCGCGCCTCGTTACAGACATTGTGATAAAAAGAACACTTCACTTTTATACCAGGAAGTGTATTCCCTGTTGTTCTTGGGGTTGATTTATTTATTTATTTATTTTTGTCTGTATGTGCGGGGAAAAAAGTCGAGTCGCTTTATTTGTCTTCTTTTTTTTTCCTCGTTGGGTCTTTATTAAAGACGTTCAGTCGAATAGAAATGATGCTCTTCAGCTGGCTACTTAAACTCCAACTACGTTTCATACATTTATGTGCACATGTAATAACAGATTTCTATCCAAACAACACATTTAAAGCGATTATTGCACTGTAACGAACACCCGGACCTTTCGTTTTTCTTATTTGGGATAAACTAAAAAAAAAAAAAAAAAAAAAAATGCAATTTTGTCATACCCGAGAAGATTTTTGCTTTTTTAACTGGTATACATAAAGTGTCCGTCTCGTTCAGCTGGGGGTGAGGGCGCCAGTTGAACTCTAAAACTTAGAGAGAGGAAAAGGGGGGGAAGAAATCCCGGGCGGTAGGGCTCCCCGAGCTCCATGCTTCCTGCGCGCTGCATTATCCGCGCCGGTTTTAAAAAGCTCTGAAATGCCAGATGTGGCGAGGCGCTGGAGGACCTCCGCGGCGGTTAACGGAGGGTGAATAACGGCGGCGCTGATTTATGAAGGGTAACGATATATACGGCCGTGTGAGGATGAGGAGATAAGGACGTGTTGAGGGGTCGAATCTATAGTCCTGAAGAGAATTATTTCATAATGTCAGCCACTGCTGTTGCATCCTGTGTGGCATTGAAGCTGGGCCTGACCGACTAGCTAAATAAATAAATAAATAAAAGTATAAATATAAGTATGTGTGGTGTGTGTATATGTGTATATATATATATATATATATATATATATATATATATATATATATATATATATATATATATATATATATATATATATATATATATATATATATATAAATATAAATGATGATGATGCCTTACCTGCAAAGACAAATGTACTGTTACAGCTCTCACTGAAATGTACAGGAGCTTGTGCAGTCGACGCTGTGCATAATTTAAGACTAACAATAGGGGTGAAAAAAGGATATTAAAATCTTTGTTTAAACAAGCGAATAAAAAAAAAGGAATAAAGTTCCATGGAAAACCTTTCTGTGAGAAGGAAAAGTACTGTCTGATATTTTTTTTTTCCTTGGTACCAAAATATATATGCTTTTATTTTCTTATTGACACAGAGAGAGAGAGACACAGAGAGAGAGAGACACAGAGAGGCGCTGGTAGATGAACCGCTGTTTATTTCGGTTATGACTTGTTTCCTGGATATTTCACAAAATAAATAAATAAATTGGGGAAATGTATGTGTCTGTGTGTATGTATGTATGTATGTGTATATATGTGTGTGTATGTATATGTATATCTATATATATATGTGTATATATATAGATAGATAGATAGATAGATAGATATATAGGTGTGTGTGTGTGTGTGTGTGTGCACATATAAAAAGCGCTCTCTCTCCGCGTTGTTTTGAATTCGCCCCGTATGTGCTCTCCTTGTTATCGAAATGCAATTCAACAATTGACACCTGACTTCCTGTTTTCAGATCAGGTCACTTTTTTTTTCACTTTTTTTTTTCCTTTTTTTTTTTCTCTTTCCAATCCAAATCGATTTTTCCTGCCAACATCCTCGCAGAAAGGGTTCAAATAAATATCGCCGAGAGTGGGTGGCACTTTTCCAACTAGGCGCAAGAGTCAGGTGTTTTTTAACCAATTTCCACACACACACACACACACACACACATGTGCGCTCGTGCGTGTCGGATTAAGAGCGACATATAGAGACGGAGAAAAGTCGAACAAACGCGCAAATCTCTGCAGAATTTGTAGCCCGGAGATGATTAAGTAACAGCTGTACCAAAAATAAAACGTGTGCACAGCAATAAATAGGCGGAGTGTCGAGTGTGATCCTGCACCCAGCACACGCACACACACACACACACACACACACACACACACACACACACACACACACACACACACACACATACTGTGTGTGTGTATTCCTGTAACACAAATTGCCGAAAGTTTAACGCCTGTGTGGTTCCGAGTTTGGCCCTATTGATGAACTGCATTGACACTGCTTTGGTGGATTATTTCTATTTATTTATTTATTTATTTATTTATTTATTTAAATACCCATGCAATGAGCTGTATAGATGGTGTTTCTGACTCTGGGGGAAGAGAAAAAAAAGGTACAAATATCTTCCGTCTATTGGTGACATTTTGGATAGAAAAAAAGTCCCATCATTCTTGAAGAGTGAAATGGATGATGCAAGATGTGTATCACAATATATCTTGGTTTGTTGACAGACTGCAGGAAAAGCTGTAGTGTAGTTTTTTTTTTTTTGTTTTGTTTTTTTTTTCCTTCATGTGAACGGTTACGGGAACTCCGGGTCACTTGCAATACAGTTTTATGATTTCTCGTATTGTAAATGGTCAAAAGTTTGTGGACACGCCACCAGACGGATCTCGTTCCATATTTTTCTTCTGTAATAAGCTCTAAGACGTTCCACTGGGAGAGGCACGGTGGCTTAGCGGTTAGCACGTTCGCCTCACACCGCCAGGGTCCGGGTTCGATTCCCGTCTCGGCACCCTAAAGGCGATCTGTAGGGTTCGGGTCTGAGCCTATGCATTGTGTATAGAGATATTGTCATGCTGGAACAGGTCGAGGACTTAAGTGAAGGAAAAAAGGTGTCCCAATACTTTTGCTGTATATTGTAATCATCTCACAATACACAGTGTGCAGGGGAGTAGAGATAGAATATACGATATAGAGAGAGAGAGAGAATACGAGAGAGAGAGGATAGATATGGAGAGAGAGAGAGATATAGGTATGGGGATACTATATATTAATATATATATATAGATGTGATATATATAATATATACGAGAGAATATATATATATATAGAGGATATATATATGAGATTATATATATATATATATATATAGGGGTGGGGGTATGTATATATATATATATATATATATATATATATATATATTATAGATATATATGTGTAGTATGATATATATATAGATATATATATATATAGTATATATATATATATATATATATATATATATATATATATATATATATATATATATATATATATATATATATATATTATATATATATATATATATTGTGATATATATATATCCTATTAATATATTATATATATATATATATATATATATATATATATATATATCATATATATATATATATTATAGTATCTATATATATATATATATATATATATATATATAGATATATATATATATTATCGTTTTTGTTTTTTTAATTGTCAGACCTGATACTTAGTAAGCTTCCAAATTAATGCATAAAGTATTCTTTAGGTAACCATTAGATATCATTATAATAAGTTATATATTAGCCAATTTTATTTATATTAATCACATTTCATACACAGTGGAAAAAAAAAAAAAAAACAACTTAAAAATAATAGTTGAAATAAGTACAAAAAAAGTAATAATCAAACAATAAAATGATTCCAAAATGTGTAAATTGGCGTCTGCCAGATGCTTTGAACGTTACATAGATCACGATTGCATTTCATTCATTTAGCTCAAATACGCCAATATTAAAGATATGCATATATTTATATTTAATAACATAAATTAATAAAAATTACATACAAATATTTGGAAATAAATTTTTTTTTTTTTTTTTCCTTTTCATAGTTTTATATTATAGATAATTATAGAAAATAATCATATTCTTCAACTTCTTTATTTTCCTGAGTATTCTATTTAATGATGATTTTTATATATATATATATATATATATATATATATATATATATATATAGTATATATACATATACAGTGGCAAGAAAAAGTATGTGAACCTTTTGGAATTTCATAGTTTTCTGAATAAATTTGTCATAAAATGTTATCTGATCTTCATCTAATTCATTGGTATTGACAAACACAATGTGTCTAAAAATAATAACACAAAAAAAAAAATCCGATCTTTCTTGTCTTTATTGAACACAATCATTCAACATTCAAAATGGCAGTGGAAAAAGTAAGTGAAAGCTTAGAATGAATAACTGGTTGACCC
>JACRUU010000028.1:11679263-11689263 GCA_030449085.1 Kryptopterus vitreolus
GATCAGAAAGTGCTCTCGTACATCATTTTAATATGAGTAAATATTTAATCAGCATTTTATTATAACTAAATAAGAACAGAACCGATGACATAAGCAGAATGTTCATAGCTTATATACAGGTATTCAAGGTTCAAGTCGCAAGAAGTGCATAGGTAGGTGGGAGGTAGTAGCCCAGTGGTTAAGGTGTTGGCCTCTGAACCCCCCCCCCACTAAGGGCCCTAGAGCAAGGCCCTTAACCCTCAATTGTAAATCGCTCTGGATAAGCGCCTCCTAAATGCTGTAAATGAATGAAATGATATTGAGGCAATATACTTGACATCAGATGGGTACCAGTGTGAGTACCTCGTAGTTCTGAGGGTAGGATTTCATGTCCTGGTGATGGTCCTGGTCAGAGTGGTGGTGATCTTCTCAGCAGTCTGGTCTTGAACCGACCCAGACACTAACCATTGTGAACGGGAAAGAATGATGGAGCCGCTGTGGTGAAGGGTGGAAGTGCTTGAGGGGTGTGTGTGTGGGGGGGGGGGTGTTCTCCTGAAGTCCGCTACTAGGTGTATTGAGCATGTGGATTCTGTGACTGCACCAGACATTCATCTGTCCAACCTCCTGCTGCTCCGGAGAGTCATTCACCGCGGTCATCTACAGTTACAGGAGCTTGACAAAAGGGGTCTTTGTGGATTCAGACAGGGAGAGGAGTCCCGTCCCGAGAAGTAGCGCCGTGGTGACTGCATTATCCCACGATGATGTTTGCTTTGGAAGCAAGTAGTGGAGAGTAAAGCCGAGGTCCGTCAGGTGAGACACTCGAACAACTTCATGGCCGGTGATGTGAGACGTTTGTTTTTCGTGGAGATTGGGGATTACGGTTTGAAGTTGTTTCACTATAGTGAGTTGCGAAACATCTGCCGGTCAGCATTCTGAAGCTTCACAAACCATAAGTGATAGTAGGTGTGTGGGGGGGGGAGGAGAGGAATACGGGTGTGCTGTAGGAGTTGATGGGCGAGTAAGAAGCTGCTTGGTGATTGAGTGGGACGGGTGATGTGATGTCCTTCAGGCCACCGAATGCAGGGACAGGGAGCTGTTTTCTTTTCAGCCCGGGGACGAGTAGCTCCTTTTAACCGCTCTGATCTCCTGTGAGTTCCAGGTGTAAGAATGGGCCTCTATGGCTTGACCAAGCATTGCATTGAGTTTTTCCTGTACAACGTAAGATTCATTCGTTCATCTTCTACCGCTTTATCCGATGTTCGCTCGGGTCACGGGGAGACTGTGCCTATCTCAGGCGTCTATGGGCATTAAGGCAGGATACACCCTGGATGGAATGCCAACCCATCAAAGGACACACACACTCATATTCACACACTAGGGACAATTTTCCAAGGTGCCAATCAACCTACCGTGCATTTTTTTGGACCCGGGGAGAACATGCACAAACTCCACACACACATGGCCGAGACGGGAATCGAACCCGGACCCTGGCGGTGTGAGGCGAACGTGCTAACCACTAAACCCCTACAACATTGGGTTGTTGAATGATTTCAAAACGTTCATTTCCCAACCAGCGCTGAAACCTGATATAGGTTATTGTTGATACCAGTTCTTGTTGTGACGGGATCGGCTCGGATAAAAACCCAGCAGCTTGAAGGAGGGAAAACCGCCGCAGCGAATAAAAAGGGCTTGCAGCTGATAAAGGTTAGAACAGCAAATCGTCAGTGTTGTAACATCTGTACACAAAGCTCCATCGATGTAAAAGCGCATACCGCTGATGTCTCAGCGACACGATCCTGCTCCGAAACAGCTGGAAACCCAGCAGATGTAACACACACACAGTGTCCGGGAATGGCTTAGTGCCCAGACTAGTGGAAAAGACTTTATTTGTGCTCGTGAGGCGGGAAAAAAAATCTGTTTTTGTCAGTGGAGTCGTCCACAATCGTCCAGACGAATACCCTTAAATATCCTAAAGCCCTCGTTCGCCCCACTTTTGAAATAATAACGTACAATTTTCAAAAATGGTAAACACAAAAAAAAAAAACAAAAAGAAAGGTCACTGAATTTCCCATCCATATGTAGATGTTTCCAAAATGGCCATTGAAGATACTAAACTCTATAGGGTGCCTTTGGACGCATGAAATGGTGACTAGGAGATCCCAAACCAGTTCTGGCATGACGGTACCCCTGTGCAAACGATCTGGAGTAGAAGATCTCTGGCTTCAGAGCTCAACCTCAACGCACTCCAGGCCTCCTAACCTACATCAGTCTGAATGAACACAAGAAGCAC
Organism: Kryptopterus vitreolus; assembly: GCA_030449085.1. Classification (NCBI taxonomy): domain Eukaryota; kingdom Metazoa; phylum Chordata; class Actinopteri; order Siluriformes; family Siluridae; genus Kryptopterus; species Kryptopterus vitreolus. The sequence goes on from JACRUU010000028.1 coordinate 11,681,533, forward strand.
GTTCATTCATTCATCTTCTACCGCTTTATCCGATCTTCCCTCGGGTCACGGGGAGTCTGTGCCTATCTCGGGCGTCTATGGGCATTAAGGCAGGATACACCCTGGATGGAATGCCAACCCATCACAGGACACACACACACACATTCATACACTAGGGACAATTATCCAAGGTGCCAATCAACCTAGCGTGCATGTTTTTGGACCGGGGGAGGAAACCAGAGAACCCGGAGAAAAACCCCCTGAGGCACAGGGAGAACATACAAACTCCACACAGACATGGCCTAGGCGGGAATCGAACCCGGATCCTGGAGGTGTGAGGCCAGGATAAGCCACCGTGCCCCCACAAGAAGCACGTTTCCGGTACATAGTTATATATCGCAGCCAATCGCGCGTATGTCATGTGACGTGGAAATGCGGGGGGGAAAAAAACCCCTGTTTCCGTTACAGTTTTAGCGAATTATTCCTTTTTTCCGCATCGTCTAAAAAAAACCACCTAGCGTTAAAAACGCAAGCGTTAAAAACGTTTTTGCGATACGTGCGAATTTGACGCGTATCCGTTGGCCGTCAAAGTGGAGGAGAATTACAAGAGCATATATGCATTGAATGTGAAACAGCGAGGCTGAAAGAGCACTTATTATTATTATTAATATTATTATTATTATTATTATTATGACAAAAATGTAAGAACGCCAATTAGCAAGGTACACGAGGCACAGGGATTTGAGGAATCGCAGCAGGTGCGCGCCTTCAAAAATCGCCGCCCTTCGATGAGCGACCTGAAAACACAAACCCCGCTGTACCATTCGCCCAGGGTCACATTTCCATACGGATCCGGCGTGGTTTGCATTCGCGTGGCTTGCAGGCACTCCTCGTTGACGTCGTTCCCGTCGGGATCAGCGACGCCGAATGCCGACTCCTCTTCTGCGAGGGGAAAATGAAAAACAAGAATGCCTGCTGACCAAACTCTGCAGTTGTCTGATTGCATTAGTCTCGTCTGGACTGACGTATCAATGATTTTTGCAGGCTGTTGCCACCTCTTGCGTCGAGGAAAAGTTGTTTTTTTTTGTGCGTGCGCGCGCCTGCCTCTTCTTCTTGCCATATTTAGTTACCCGTGGCACGTATTCCCTTCCCGAATTGCAAAGCGACAAATTCTTTGGAAGCGCCTCTCGACAACTTAGTTTCTGTACTTCGTCTCAGTACCGCATAGACGCGGCGTGACGCAATCAAGGCGAGGACGTAGACGAAACAGCCCCGCGGCTGATATTATTACAGACATCGCGCGCTGAAACGACTCCTAATAGAGCTCATTTTTGCATTAGGAGGGATTACGACCAGTTTTACACACTGGCAAGGTAAAAAATACAAAAAGAAAGAACAGCTCAGGTTTGTTTGTATTTAATAGAGTTGCTGTGATACTGAATGATCAGGTGCTTTCGGGGACTTTTCGTGCCTCAGTACATGTGACGTGAGGGTCCTCAGCCTTCCTGACTAGTACGGAGGTGCCGGATATCGGGTGGGAATGACGGGCGCGATATGTGAGTGCGGCAGAAAGACTGCTTTGTTAGTTCTGCTTCAGTCTCCAGGAGGTCGAAATTCCTCCTCCTTTCTTTTCCTTTGGATTCCAGTTCGGATAAAATCCCGGGATCTAAACCCATCCGAAGTCTGTCCCGTGTAATATAGTGAAGGTCCGATGTTGAAAATCGACAGGGTATGTTCTTTCTCTGCAGTGAAACAAGAAGAGCAGCAGGGTTACATAAGGCCTCGTCACACCTGCGCACACACACACACACACACACACACACACGCGCTCGCCCGCTCCGTTTTTCCTCTCTTTCGGTCTGCGCTAGACCAGACACACAGGCTGTACGTTTTTCAGAAAAGAAGAGTGTCAGAAGAAGGGATGACTTACTTTCGTCCGGTTTTGCTGCAGTCACCCGAACGAGGCTGTGCCATTGAACTGCTTTTAACCCTTTTGCACGCTTCACTGTCCTGCACTGGGTCCTGTTTTTGTTTTTCCCAAAAAAAAGCTTCTTCTCTGAATAAAAAAAACGAACAAAAAAAAAATAGTCCTCTAGAGCTAATCGCGCCGATCCCAAGCAGGTGATGATGCGCACCAGTGATATCTGCTGAATTGGGGTAATTTGACCTTGTGCTAAATTCCTGTTGCAGCCGGTTTCATCACTCCTTTGGGGCGGTAATAATAATACTAATTGGAGTTCAGTGCTGCGCAATACATCATTTATGAATCATTATTTTGATATTGGTGGCTTTTTTTTTTATATAGAATACAGCGTTACAGTGCAGAAATGCTTTATATTAATGACTAATGTAATAATCAATGTATACGTTTCCTGATCAGCCAAAACCAATCACGGGTATCCGAATACTTTTGTGAGGCATTATGGGTAACGTTTTCGGAGACTGACGGACACCAGTCTTACTCAAATAACTATGTTTTGTCATGTTTATATAGATTATATATATATATATATATATATATATATATATATATACACTTTTCATGTTCTTAATACTCTAATTGACTCTGACTGATGTTATAAAGACATACATTTCTTCCAAATTTCTTCCTTTAATAAAATAATAAATTATTTCATATTTATTTCACGCTAATAAGTAAATTAATTAATTAATTAATTAATTAATTATCTTCTACCGCTTTATCCGATTCTTCCCTCGGGTCACGGGGAGTCTCTGTGCCTATCTCAGGCGTCTACGGGCATTAAGGCAGGATACACCCTGGATGGAATGCCAACCCATCGCAGGACACACACACACACTCACACACATTTATACACTAGGGACAATTTTCCAAGGTGCCAATCAACCTACCGTGCATGTTTTTGGACCGGGGGGAGGAAACCGGAGAAAAAACCCCCTGAGGGCCAGGGAGAACATGCAAACTCCACGCACACACATGGACGAGACGGGGAATCGAACCCAGACCCTCGTGGTGTGAGGCGAACGTGCTAACCACTAAACCACTGTGCCCCCAACTCTGATTTCTTAATATATAAATCATTTTGTACTAATTCAATTCAATTCAATGCAGTTTTACTTATAAAGCGCTTTTTACAATGTGTCATCGTCTCAAAGCAGCTTTACAAGATACTCATGTGTGAAAAGTGAAAATCAGCCCTAATTGTTTCTTGTTGAGCGAGCCGAAGCGACGGTGGCAAGGAAAAACTCCCTGGGAACAGGAAGAAACCTTGAGAGGAACCAGACTCAACAGAGAACCCCATCCTCATTTGGGTTGTTAGTGTGTTTGTTTGTGTGTCCTTGAGGATGTTTATTGTGTAGTGTGGAGTGTATTCATGAATTTGAAGCATCATCAACCCGGGGGCGGAGTCACCAGGAGGTTCAGACAGGAACAGAGTGCAGAGGGGGTCTGGATCACTGACAGCTCAGCAGTGGGACATGTAGCTCAACGAGAGAGAGAGAGAGAGAGGAGGGAGAATGAGTGGTTAGTAACGGTCATGGTTGCAGTATGGGAGTGTGTATATGTAGTGTCGAGTGCAGACGTGGACTCCGGCAGGATTAACCATAACAGCATAATTAAAAGGAGAATCAGAGGGAAACAAAGACATGAGAGCTTCCTGATGTGTAAACAAACAGTCACTCTCACCACCACAAACCTGTGTGATTAATGAGAGTGAGACAGACAGCGACTAAATACACCAGATCACTATAATACTCAACATCCATGTGTCCCCCAGATCTACTCCTTTATCTAAGATAGGACTATTCACTAATGTAACTTTTTGTGGCATAGGTTGTATGAATTGTTAAAAATGGTACGTGGCTCCTTTAAGAATTACTTTCCGGTTTTGGTTTTGGTTGCATTAGATATCAAGTAGTTTTATTACATATAGTAATATGGTGAGGAAGCGTGAGTGTTTTTTGTTAATAAATCGTACATTATTAATAAGAATGCCTTTAAAGTGATTTTACGTTAACATGTTATCACGTTACTTCGACACCCTTTATTATATATATATATATATATATATATATATATATATATATATATATAACTATAACAGCACAAGTGATTCACTCCTATGTATTATTTATCCAAAAGAGTTTATGGATTGATGCTACATGACTATATGGACAAACAAAAGCATTTCATGGTTCGATCTCTGCTATAAGAACCTCCGCGTTCATGTGACACGACTCATTTCGCAGCCAGGTCAGTGATTAATCGCGAGCATGGTTTGTTCATCGATTCCTTTTTAATAGACTTCTAGGCATAAAGTAGTCATAATAAGCGGCCGCCTAACATCAATATAATGTTGGGTCCATATTGAGCAGCTCTAATGGAATCCACAGGGAGGACTTTTTTTTTTTTGCCGTGCGCATGTAAAGTGTTTCATTTCTCCGCGGACGTCCTTCGTCTCTCGCCGAACAGACGATCGCACGGGAAAAATCCCCAACAAGTGAATGATGAGCCGTAATGAGCAAGCTATAATCCTGGATGGAAATTTGTAATAATAGATGCTGAAACTCGTGATTTTTTTTTCTCTTCTTTGTCTTCCAACTCGTGCGTCGCCTGAGTTCATAGAGCTGAAGGAATTGTCCCCTTCAAATCAAGAGGGGGGTGTGGCTTAGTGGTCTATATATATATATATATATATACATATATATATATATATATATAGATATATATATATATATATATATATATATATATATATATATGGTGTGTGGGTGTGTGTGTGTAGAGTGTATATGTGTATGTATGAGTGTGTATGTATGTATCTGTGTGTATGAGTATGTATGTATATGTGTGTGTAGAATGTGTGTGTATATATATGTATGTGTGTGTGTGTGTGTGTGTGTGTGTGTGTGTGTGTGTGTGTGTATGTGTGGTGTGTGTGTGTGTATGTGTGTATCTATATATATATATATATATATATATATATATATATATATATATATATATATATATATATATATATATATATTACTATGTGTGATGTGTGTGTGTGTGTGTGTGTATGATGTGTATGATGTGTGTGTATGTGATCCGGTGTGTGTGTGTGTGTGTGTGTATATGTGTGTGTGTGTGTGTGTGTATGAGTGCATGTGTGTATGAGTATCTGTGTGTGTATGAGTGTGTGTATATATGTATGTGTGTGTGTGTGTATGAGTGTGTGTGTGTTGTGTGTATGTATGTATGTGTGTATATATATGTATGAGTAGTGTATGTATACGTGTGTGTGTGTGTGTGTGTGTGTGTGTGTGTGTATGTGTGTGTGTGTATATGTATGTGTGTGTATATATATATATATATATATATATATATATATATATATATGTATATAGGTGTATATATATGTATATATATATATATATATGGGGATATATGGTATATATATGTGTGTGTGTGTGTGTGTGTGTGTGTGTGTAGTGTGTATATGTATGCATGTGTGATGTTATGTGTGTGTGTGTGTGTGTGTATAATATATGATGTGTGTGTATGTGTAGTATGTGTGTGTATGAGTATATGTGTGTATGGTGTGTGGTGTGTATGTTGTGTGTGTGTGTGTATGAGTGTGTGTGTGTATGATGGGTGTGTGTGTAGTGTATGTATGTATGTGTGTATATATATGTATGAGTATGTATGTATACGTGTGTGTGTGTGTGTGTGTATATATATATATATATATATATATATATATATATATATATATATATATATATATATAGTTAGCATGTCCAACAACAACTAGCAATCAGTAAAGGCTAATATTGCCTAGACAAATAACATTTAACATTGTTTGTTTCTGAATAGTTTCGTTTCGCCCAAACTAAATTTAGTGTCGGGATGGCAATTTCAAAGCATTCAATACGGCTATGTTTGTCCCAGTCGATTCGATTAACTCTATTGTATGTTGTGGTTTTTGTATGCCACATGACTCGTGGTCCGGTGTTGGTGTTGCTTGTCGGAAATCAATGACGTTAAATAGTAACAGAAGTCTGGTAATATTTCAGCTCATGTCTGATTAAGACGAGATGGTTATTGATCGGCGCTGCACCGAGGGTGCATTAACCGGCTCGTTTATCTGAGCGGAGAAGTTAATCCAGCGCAGGGGCGATGTGGCCAAAATATTATCATCTCCTTTTACAACAGGAGAGGACATTTATTTTGCCCACAATACCCGTCGTGATGTTTTCGACTTGCCAAGGAGTCGCTCGCGAAGCCCTGAAGACATGCACAGGTTCAGTCATATAATATACAAGGGTTTAACAGTAAGAGGGTATTCAGTTTGATTGACAGTGCTGCGAAACAACTGCAATACAGATGTTAAACTAGTTCCTTTATTTTATAGAGACATATCTGTCTATCTGTCTGTCTATCTATCTATCTATCTATCTATCTATCTTATATATGTATATATCTGTCTATCTATCCATCTTATCTATGCATATATCTGTCTATCTTATGTATGTGTCTGTCTGTCAGTCTGTCTGTCTGTATATCTCTATCTATCTATCTATCTATCTATCTATCTATCTATCTATCTATCTATCTATCTATCTATCTATCTATCTATCTATCTATCTATCTATCTTACTGGTGTGACTGTTTGTCTATCTATCTGTCTATCTGTCTATCTTATCTATCTGTCTATCCATCCATCCATCATATCTATGTACATATATATATTATATATGTATATGTCTGTCTGTCTGTCTATCTATCTTATCTATCTACATAACTATCTTATATATGTATATATCTGTCTGTCTAGCTATCCATCCATCCATCTTATCTATGTATATATCTGTCTATCCTATGTATGTGTCTGTCTTACTGGTGTGTCTGTTTATCTTATCTATCTGTCTATCCATCCATCCATCATATCTATGTACATATATATCTTATATATGTGTCTGTCTGTCTGTCTGTCTGTCTATCTGTCTATCTGTCTATCTGTCTATCTGTCTATCTATCTATCTATCTATCTATCTATCTATCTATCTATCTATCTATCTATCTGAAATAATGTTATTCAGTGTGCTGGAATATCAGACTGTATGATCTAAAACGATCGTTAAGTCCAGCGCTTAAACATTAATATCTCTCCGCTCCACCTAATCAAAGACTAAATGAGAGAAATTTCCCGCTCGCGACTCGTCTTTGCGTCATTATCATACATTAGTCACGCGAATTAGCCGTCCATTGCATTGTGCATATTTTCTGATCTCTCCCTATTTTTTCCATATATATATATATATAATTTTTTTTCCCTCCTTCTCCCCGCTCAAGTGACGGAGCGGGGAGTTCCTGGTCACGCCGTTCAATATGAATGCGAGCTAATTCTCTCATCAGCCTTGCATTTACATAAATACCTCCGCTGAAAGGACACAGATTGTTGGCATTTTCCTCCTCGCTGAGGTGTACAGAGGAGCCTTTCACTCCGAAAGGCCACGACCCGAAATAGGAAGCGCGCCCTGATTGGCTCGTGCGGCGCCGTATCTTTTTAAAGGCATCGCGTGCCTGTAGTACTACTGATGAATGGAGTCAGGACTTGGACAGATGGTGTGTGTGTGTGTGTGTGTGTGTGTGTTATTTCTCTTTAGTTATGTCTATTTAATTTGGCAATGCTGATTACCATGTTAATCTCATACGGCATTTTTCATCAGTGAATCACACACACACACACACACACACACACACACACCCCCGTGCCCTCATTACTGTAA
>JACRUU010000028.1:11694263-11709263 GCA_030449085.1 Kryptopterus vitreolus
TATCGCCGATTTGCACTTATTTTATAAAGTTAATGTTTTATAACGTGATGTCGTCGTCTCTATAACAGCGTTCCACCGCCGTGCACTTTTTGCTGATCTTGCTCTTTTTGATTTTATGATGGAGGCGTTCTTTTTGGGCGTGTTTTTGACCTTCTGTTAATTCTACGTTCATGTTTTCTCCTCAGATTGACCCTAAAGTGGCCTTCCCTCGCCGCGCTCAGCCTAAGGTATGACTACATCTATCTCTCTTTCTGTCTGTCTGTCTATCTATCAAACCATCCATTCATCCATCAAGTATCCTGCAATATCAGAAGAATATCTATCTAGCTATCCATCCATCCATTTATCAATTCATCCAGCCATACAGTATCCTAGAATATCCGTCCAGCCATTATCCTAGAATATCCATCCTTCCATCCATCCATCCATCCAGTATCCATCCTAGTATCCATCCATCCATCCATCCAGTATCCTAGAATATCCTAGAATATCCATCCATCCATCCATCCATCCATCCATCCATCCAGAATATCCATCCATCCTAGAATATCTTAGAATATCCATCCATCCAGTATCCTAGAATATCCATCCATCCATCCATCCATCCATCCAGTATCCTAGAATATCCATCCATCCAGTATCCTAGAATATCCATCCATCCATCCATCCATCCATCCATCCAGTATCCTAGAATATCCATCCTTCCATCCATCCATCCATCCATCCATCCATCCATCCAGTATCCTAGAATATCCATCCATCCAGTATCCTTAGATTCATCCTTTATCCATCTCCATCCATCCATCCATCCGAATATCCATCCATCCATCCATCCATCCAGTATCCTAGAATATCCATCCATCCAGTATCCTAGAATATTCATCCTTTCATCCATCCATCCATCCATCCATCCAGTATCCTAGAATATCCATCCTTCCATCAATCCATCCAGTATCCTAGAATATCCATCCAACCAGTATCCTAGAATATCCATTGATCCATCCATTGATCCATCCATCCATCCATCCATCCAGTATCCTAGAATATCCATCCTTCCATCCATCCATCCATCCAGTATCCTAGAATATCCATCCATCCATCCATCCATCCATCCATCCAGTATCCTAGAATATCCATCCATCCAGTATCCTAGAATATCCATCCATCCATCCATCCATCCATCCATCCATCCAGTATCCTAGAATATCCATCCTCATCCATCCATCCATCCATCCAGTATCCTAGAATATTCATCCATCCAGTATCCTAGAAATCCATCCATTGATCCATCCATCCATCCATCCATCCATCTAGTATCCTAGAATATCCGTCCTTCCATCCATCCATCCATCCATCCAGTATCCTAGAATATCCATCCATCATACTAGAATATCTATCAGTTCATCTGTCTATCTATCCATCCATCCATCCATCCATCCATCCATCCAACTATCGGTCCCTGTTCACCACTGCAGCTGGTTTACTGTTTATGTTTTTGTTTTTTTAACAGTAAGTGTGTTATTATTTTTGTGTGTGCGCCGCGAACGTTGTTTTTTCAGAATAGTCTGCATTTGTTGTGTGGAAGGTTGTGAGTTCCAAGACTGTCACATCAGGACTCTTAACCCTGATCCACTTTTCCCTCTCTTTCTGCTTATTCTGTTTTCTTATTCATTTTATTGATTTCTTAATTTTCACTGCCACGTGTGCGCGGAATTACGGCTTTGTCCGAAAGTTGCGCAGGTCTGAGATCAGCACTCTCAGCATTTTAACGCACTCGTTTTTTATAAGGAGGGTTGGCTTTGTCCGTTCTATATTGTTTATATTGCATTTCTAGAAGGAATTTTAATCGTCAGCGCTAGGAAGGTAAAATCTGTATCTTTTTACGGTTTCTTTTTCCATTTTATTCACGACAGAAGTAAAAAAAAAAAAAAAAAAAAAACGCAGCCGGACGAGTTCGCAAATGTTCCCCTCTACTGTAACGTAGGCATTATGTAGCATTACGAAGCATCGCTTTTTTTAACAAGCCGCTCATTAAATTATTATTATTCGCTTTCACTTCCTGAGCCTAAAGATCGTTACGTTATCAGCATGTTTACCGTGTTTTCTTTCCTCTTTATCCCCTAAAACAAGCTGAAATCGATAATGGATCCCCCCCTCTTTTTTTTTTTTTTTTTTTTTTCCGTGTGGTTTTTCCGAGAGGTATTGTTGCTGAGCGGTTTGAGTTTCAGACGGGGAATCGGCAGCGAAAGCTTTCAAAGCCAAAGCACGTGGTGTCTTAAGGGTATCGGCATATGGATGAGAAACAGTATTTCTGTGCGTTTGTTTTTTTTTTTTTTCTTCTTCTTCTCCTCCTCCTCCTCCTGCCATTTCTCCCCCTCCCCCCCTCCTTCTAATACTTGCCTGCTTCTTACTTTAACCTTTTCGTTTTTATATCACAGCTTGGGAAAAAAAAAGACAAAAAAAAAACAGAGAAGGGGAAAAAAAAAGACAGTTTGCCCCCGGATTGTCGGATTTTTGTCGAATAGATGAAAATGCGTTTTGTTCTTGCAGGCACTGCTGTTGTGTTTTGTGTGTGTGTGTGTGTGTGTGTGTGTGTGTTTATTTATTTATTTATTTTGTGTGTGTGTGTGTGTGTGTGTGTGTGTGTGTGTGTGTGTGTGTGTGTGTGTGTGAAAAGACCTTCCAGAGCTTTGTGATCTCGGTATGTGAGCAGTGTGGCCGGGATCTGGATTGGCAATTTTCAAGACAGGAACGACTTTGTCAACGAAAAGCAAATAAATAAATAAATAAATAAATAGTCAGTTGGAAGTGTATCAAAAAACAATGGATTAAGATAATACGTCAAAAAAAAAAAACTCCTCCTTTGACTGCCTGAGAAAGGGCACGATGAAGGGCAAGCTGATTAGTGAAAGAAGGGAAGAAGGTTTTATTTGTTTTCGTATTAGGCGCTGAATGTGAATTTGAAAAGGATCTCGCAGCAATGGGATTAAGGCAGATAGATTAGCATTGCACAGCCCTTTTTGTTCCTCCATGTCAAATTGATTTAAGGCCTCTATAAGCAGTCTGGCTCGGGTTTGAAGCGTCTCTCTGTTTTGCATTTGTCATCGTTTTCGTTTTTTTTTTCCTCCTGTCTTTCTCGTGCTCTCTCTCTCTCTCGCTTTCTTTTTCTCTTTCCCGGTGCTCCGTCCTTCCGCTCTGCCCTCCCTGTGGTTGAGGTATCGGTTTCAGCTCTTTCACCGAACAGGCAGGTGTTTCAAAGGGCCGCGGCGAGGGATGAATAGGCCGACCTTAGTGTGTGTGTGTGTGTGTGTGTGTGTGTGTGTTTTGCATATGTGTGTTTTCACATACCTTCTACTGGTAATGCAGCTGGGCTTAAGAATGTTGAACAGTCTATTGCTAGTTAATGATTATCACCAAAATCTCTTTATTGGGACGCCTTTTCCGCCTGCTCGTTCGTACGGGGGGGGGGGGCGGAGGGAGAGGAAAAGTTTTGGCGCCTGTGTTACTGTAACCAGTCTCAGCGCCAGACCGGTTTGAGCATTTGCACTGCCCAGTGCCTCTGTGCGCAACCGCGGAGAGCTGAGAAAGTTTGCCGGAACTAGAGGTCGAAACAAATTCCGTGAGGGAGCCCGTGCCTATCGCAGGCGTCTTCGGGCATCGAGGCTACAAAGATACGCCTTGTATGGAATTCCAAGCCAGAGTGCACAAACACACACATTCACATTCACACACTAGGGGACAGTTTTTCCAAGGTGCCAGTCAACATGATTTTTGGACCGGGGAGGAAACCATAGAAAAAGCCCCTGAGGCACGGGGAGAGCATGCAAACTCTATACACACCTGGCGGAGGAGGGAATCGAACCCCCGACCCTGGAGGTGTGAGGCGAACGCGTGTATATATATATATATATATATATATATATATATATATATATATATATATATATATATATATATATATCTCTCATGTTTTATAATAATAGAAATATATAATACATATATAATTAAAAAGTATTAATTATAACTAATAAACATGGGTTATGGGGTGGCTTAGTGGTTAGCACGTTTGCCTCACACCTCCAGGGTCCGGGTTCGATTCCCGTCTCGGGAATGTGTGTGTGGAGTTTGCATGTTCTCCCCGTGCCTCAGGGGGTTTTTTTCTCCGGGTTCTCCAGTTTCCTCCCGGGTCCAAAAACATGCACGGTAGGTTGATTGGCACCTTGGAAAAATTTGTCCCTAGTGTATGAATGTGTGTGTGTGAATTGTGAGTGTGTGTGTGTGTGTGTCCTGCGATGGGTTGGCATTCCATCCAGGGTGTATCCTGCCTTAATGCCCATAGACGCCTGAGATAGGCACAGACTCCCCGTGACCCAGAGGGAAGATCGGATATAGCGGTATTTATAGAAGATGAATGAATATATATATATATATATATATATATATATATATATATATATAATATACCTATATATATATATATATATATATATATATATCCATATTTGAGCTACTGGTATGCGTCAACCTCCAGTCAAAACCCGCTGTAACTTAACTAGGGAGCTTCCAGGTGTCTTCAAATGGGAATGAAAGCGGGCCAAATACCCCCCCCCCCCCCCCCCCCCCTTCCACAGACGGCCTCCTCTGCAATTCGAAAAGCGGCGAGATCTTTGATCAGATATTTTGATGTATCTGTAATATGTCTGTGCGCGCCACAGTGCGAAGTAGTCCTACTTCAGGTTTAAGCATAAATATTCAGTAGAGACGGTGGCACCGTGGGGTCGCATGTATTTATGCAGAACGCGGCTTTGATCTACAGTCGCGCTTATGAGCCTGTAATGTTTCATAATGTACGACTGTAATGTTTATCCTCGCCGAAGGTTGAGGGAGCGCGTCGCGGGTGGGACGAGTGCTCAGAACTAGCGAAGGTCCGTGACCCAGTCCGAGTCTCGGCGCCGAGCCCGTCTCGCGGCCATAAATCTGCGCCGTCGTTTTGCTCAGATGAGTTCGCCGCATCATTTGCTCGGATAAATCCGGCGAGCCGCGCGGCCTAATGAGCGAGAGACACCGAGAGCTCGCGCGCCCGCTAAAGAAAATCAAAAGCAAAACGGCCGTCACCCTTTCCTCTCCTCCTTGTTAGAAATGGCCTCATTCTGTTTTACTGTGAAGAAAAGCCGAGGGAAAATAAAGGCCAGGGTTGACGCGCCGGCTAATATCGCCCAAGATCAGCGAGAGTTTACCGTCGTCGCCGCTGCTGCTGTTGTTGTTGTGGTGATTGTTGTTGTTGTTGTTTTGCAGTTTTCCACGGCTTTACAAAACCCGGCGTGTCCCGACACGATTTTAATTGCCGCTGGGGCCGTGGTCCATTTGCGCTGTGAGAGTAGCTCGTTATGGAAATGAAGCCTCATCACTAGGCGCCTCAGAACTAGGCGACGGCTGCAATAACCCTTCCCTCTTTGCGACGAGTCGGAGTCTGGTTATACTGTGTTCTTTTTTTTTATGGTTAGGGACCACAGAAGGTAAAATAGGCAGGGAATAGATTCGAGCTCAAAATCCCAACTTCCATCACTTGTGCTAGCAAAGAAAACGTGGACAAAGATCTAGCCGTGTGGACTTGCGGCAGTCTAACTGGTGGAATTCATATATCTGCTAGCCTATAATGATCTCGTCCAGGGGTCACCAACGTGGGCACCAGGTCGCCCCCAAGGACCACCGTTCCATGAAGTGGATCTCAGGTTCAAAAAGGTTGGTGACCCCTGATCTAGTCCAACTGTGGAGATCCTGCTAGGACACAAAGGTCCTTATCCCTCAACTGCTCTGGGGAAAAAAGGCGTCTGCCAAATGCCGTAAAATGTGCAAAATTGTGGAGAGAGCTCTTATTGGTCAGCTCTCAGATTGTGTTGAGGATTGCTCCGTGCACCAGGCTTCAGTGCACAACACTGCCATTCCTATAGTGCTCCAGTGGAAGGATGTTATTCAAATCGTGGATTGTAGTCTCTTTGGATGAGGGCGTCTGCCAAATTCCATAAATGTACACAATTGTAGAGAGAACTCCCGTTGGTCATCTACATTGTGTTGAGTATTGCTGTATGAATGGGGTTTCAGTCTGGGCTTCGTCGTGGAATGTCTTGTGTTGTTACGTTGCAAGTGCACAACACTGATTCCCGTAGTGCTCCAGTTGGAAGGATGTTGTGCAAAGTCCAAAGGAGGGTCCCATGTCCAATAGTCCAAAGCCCATGGTCCAAAGGTAGCGCCACAAGCTTCCAGACTTTCCAGGCCAGATTGCGGCAGGGAGATGGTAGCTCAGCGGTTAAGGCATTGGCCAGATGATTGTTTGTTCAAATCCCACTACCACCAAACTGCCAATGGTGGACCCTTGAACAAGGCTCTTAACCCTCAGTTGGATGAGGGCATCTGCCAAATTCCATAAATGTACAAGATTTTGAGAACTCCCATTGGTCATCTACATTGTGTTGAGGATTGTTGTATGAATGGGGTTTCGGTCTGGGCTTTGCCGTGGAACGTGTTGTGTTGTTACGTTGCACAACACTGTGATTCCCATAGTGCTCCAGTTGGCAGGACGGTGTGCTTATTCTGTCCAAAGAAGGGTCCAAAGGGAACGCCAAAAGCATCCAGGCTTTCCAGTAGTCCATGCCCAATAGAGGGTTCTCAAGTCGAATAGTCCAAAGCCTGGAAGCTTGTGGTGCTACCTTTGGACTTTGGGCTTTGAACTGTTGGACTTGGGACCCTCCTTTGGGCTTTGGTCTATTGGATTGTAGATTTCTCACCAGTCCAAAGTCCAAAGGAGGGTCCCAAGTCGAAGAGTCCAAAGCCTAAGGTCCAAAGGTAACGCCTCAAGCTTCCAGGCTTTCTTTGCGTGGTGAGATTGTGGCGGGGAGGTTGTATCTCAGCGGTTAAGGCATTGGCCTTTGGACCGGATGATCATTTGTTCAAATCCCACTAGCACCAAAATACCAATAGTGGAACCTTGAGTAAGGCTCTTACCCCTCAGTAGGGTAAGGGCGTCTGCCAAATTCCGAGATTCAGGAGTTTCACTGCTTTCTTCTGGCTCTCCACCAATTAAGGCACGAGCACTGCTTTTTTTCAGTCACTTCCGTCCGTCTATCCTTCCATCCTTCCTTCCTTCTTTCCTACCACAGTGGCGCTTTTGGTCAAATACCCTCATGCCTCCTCCGGCTGTCTCTTTTTGCCCATCTTAAATGTTACCAGGCTTTCAAGTCCTATTCATTCGAAGCGCGCGAAGAGGAAGGGAAGGAAAAGCCTTCTCCGCCACCCCGGACAACCCCCTGTCAAACATGCGCAAGACTTTCAATCATACCCGAGGATTATATTTTTCCGACTCCTTTCGGTAGAGCTTGCCTCCGCTCCCCGTCGCCGTCTTTGATTCCCCCCCTCCCCCACCCTTCGTTCTCGCTAAACAACCCGAGGTGTAAACAGAACTCTCCAGCTGCGAGTGTGTATGGCGCTGGCGCTTTAGTTAAGAAAAGAAAGTCCGCTTTGAAAAGAACCCGCAGCTGATAGGAAGATTATTGACTCCCCCCCCCTTTTAGAAATAACAAGCCAAAAGAAACAAACAGAGCTAAACTGGGTTGGATTGTGTGTGTGTGTGTGTGTGTGTGTGTGTGTGTGTGTGTGTGTGTGTGTGTGAAAGGATAGTCGATCAATCAGCGTCGAGTTGATGGGATTGCTTTATCGTCACCCCACTCTCACCCTCGGGGCCCTGAAAGAAAAGGAAAGGAACGCATGTCGCAGGCACAAACAAGGCCGTACGAGCGGAGGAGGATGGGAGCGGCTGTTATTCTTGGGTGGTAATAGATGGATCAAAGTGTCTGGAGATGGAATAACCTCCTTACCCTTTTGTTTCTGATTTGAAATGGCCTGTAAAAAAACACACACACACACACACGCACAAAAGCAGCCAAGAGGAGATAGGATCTCATAAATCTCCCTCAAACGCAGGCAGGCCGAGCGAATTGGAAGCGGCGAGCGTGAGCGTTTGGGATCTGCGTGTAGGCCAGAGTGCACTCCGAGGCAGTGTGTTGGTGCAAAGATGATGTGTTTTTTTTTTTTTTTTTGTTCTCGAATTTTGTTTTTATTGTCCGTCTCGCTTTGTAGACCGGCTGTTTCGACGGATCCTGCCGGGTTCGGGTGCGCTTTCGGAAACCTTTCAGCGCAGACGGGTGAAAGCGTGCGCCGGGTGGGCGTGCCCGCACGTGCGCGGCTCCGGGTCTTCCTCTTTGTCTTTCCTGGATCTCAGTTAATTACACGCTGGTGGGTGGGGGTGCCGGGAAATATTGCCAACAAGCTCGTCGTGTGTTGTGTGTGTGTGTGTGTGTGTGTGTGTGGGGTGGGGGGGGGGCAAACACGTGTGAGATCTGGGCGCTGAGTGACAGTAATGAGGAGTGCGAGGACAGTGGACAGGACGGACCTCCTCCAAATTCCCAGCAGAGCCTCGTCTATGAAGAGAGGTCTGTAGATTCGCTCCTTAGGCTCCATGATCGTTGAAGATGGTTTTATTTATTTATTTATTTTTATCCTTTTTTGGTTACATTTTACATTTTTTTTTTTTTTTTTACAATAAAATCGATGTATCTGGTTGTAAGTCTGGTTATTATTGTACTTATGGGATACGATGTGCAGTGAGTACCTCCAGGGCCTGGCGCTTTGTGTGTGTGTGTGTGTGTGTGTGTGTGTGTGTGTGTGTGTGTGTGTGTGTGTGTGTGTGTGTGTGTGTGTGTGTGTGTGTGTGTGTGTGTGTGTGTTAGAGCTGGCTGATACGGTCATATAAATTGAATCTCAGATTTATTTATTTATTTATTTGTTTGTTTGTTTATTTTTTGGGCAAAATTAAATTTACATAGTCACACACACACACACACACACACACACACACACACACACACACACACACACACACACACACACACACACACATTCAACAACGTGGTTCTGTTTGAGGTGCTGGAATAAATTAGTCATGCTGCTTCCTTTATTTACCAAAAACTTTAGACAGACTGATGAAACCCCGCCCCCTCTTAGAAACGAGCTCTTCCGATTCGCCAGAGCCGCGATCCCATGTTGTATTTGGAATTTCGCGAAATCGTAAAATCCTAGAAATTTTTCGGATTTTCTACGTAAAACATGAACTCGGATTAGATTAATTGATAACGACGATGAATCACCCAGCTGTTTGTGTGTGTGTTGTGTGTGTGTGTGTGTGTGTGTGTGTGTGTGTGTGTGTGTGTGTGTGTGTGTGTGTGTCAGGTGTTCAGGTTTCTGTCCCTCTGTCTATCCTCCGTCATCCTCCTGTCTGCTCATCCATTCAACAGTCTGTCATTGTTTACCAAGCTCTCTCTCTCTCTCTCTCTCTCTTCTTCTCATCAATTACCTGTTTCATACACCAATCTCTCTATCCATCCGTCTTTCTATCTATCTATCTCTCTCTTTTGGCCGTTGCCTCTCTCCGTATGTCCACTTGCTCCTTTCACGCTGCGATTTGAGCGTCCTCCTTGAAACGTCATGCGATATTTTGTTTAAGTCCCAACCGGGAGATTAATCGCGAATGACGATGAATCGATTAATTCGAGTTGACGCTTCATGCCGATGTTGAAAATACGGATAAAAATTTTTACGCTTTCACCTTGACACACCGCGAGCTCGCGTCGTTCTCCGCCTCCCACGGCTCTGACGAATACGAAGAGCTCGTTTTCCCAGAATGGGGGGGGGGGGGGGGGGGGGGGGGGGGGGGGGGGGGGGGGGGGGGGGCGGGGTGGGGGGGGGGGGTTGGGTTCATCGGTTGTATGGAAATGGTTCGAATTTTGCCCTGAGTTTTCCTGCGCTCGTACTTTACCATGTGCTGACCTGCGTTTCTTTTTTTCCTCCACCCCCCCCCCCCCCCTTCTTGCAGCAGAACCGTTCCTCCTCGCGCGCTCGGCAGGGTTCGTGTTCGACACACTCGAGTGTGCAGACTTTAGCGTTTGCTGCCTAGCAGGCCTATTAGAGCACCTTCAGAAACGCAGGCAATTATCTCTGCCTGCTAGTGTTCCTCCGCGAGTCAGCCTTTAGCTCCCCGCTACATTCAGCCTCGTTTAGCCGCTTAGTCATAGCGTTTAAAGCGATTTATCATAAAGCGAGGCAGGATGTTTTAGGTGCTTTAGAGCAATTAGCCATAAACTAGTGTTCTTTTGTTTGCCCGGGTTTAAACTGCGCGAGTGGCGGCTGCGACTGCGACTGCGGCTGCGACTGCGACGGTGTGCGAGGAAAGCTCTGCGTTTTATTCTTGTCTCTTTGTTGTCGCTCTTTTACACGATGGAAGTACTGATAGAACATTTAGCCGAGCTTTAATCTGTGTGTGTGTGTGTTGTGTGTGTGTGTGTGTGTGTGTGTGTGTGTGTGTGTGTGTGTGTAGTAGTATATGGATATCACCATCATTTATTTTAATGCCTGATGTAATGACATGCCCCATAACAGCTGTTACAAGAAATACCCGCTGATCATAAATCTCCACACGAAACACCCTTCAATTCCGCTCCGTGTTTTCTTTTTTTTTCTTTTTTTCTCTCCTCCTTCTCCTCCTCCGACGATGGATATGGACTGGTGGAAGTGCTTTGCTTGATGAGGAGATGAAAAAAAAAATGCTCGCAAAACTCTGGGAATAAGACGGAGAGATTCCACACCCGGACTCGCTCCTCGCGTGAGAATTCTCGGTGGCGCTTGTGGCGCTTGATAAGAGAGTGTGTGTGTGGTGTGTGTGTGTGTGTGTGTGTGTGTGTGTGTGTGTGTGTGTGTTGTGAGGACGTTTTTTCAGTAACCCCTAGTCAGAGTTCGATGGCCGTTTGTGGAAAAAACCGGACGGGGCTTTCGTTCTTGATCGCAACACATCAGCAGCAGTTACACAGCGTGGAAAAAAGCGGCAAATTGCAAATGTGTGTGTGTGTGTGTGTGTGTGTGTGTGTGTGTGTGTGTGGGTGTGTGTGGTGTTGATGTGTGTTCGTGTGTGTGTTCGTGTGTGTGTTCGTGTGTGTGTTCGTGTGTGTGTTCGTGTGTTTTGTGTCGTGTGTCGTGGTGTGTGTGTTCGTGTGTGCTCGTGTGTGTGTGTGTGTTCGCGGTGTGTGTGTGTGTGTGGTGTGTGTTGTGGTGTGTTCGTGTGGTTGTGTTGGGTGTCGTGGTGGGTGCGTGTGTGTGCTCGTGTGTGCTCGTGTGTGTCGTGTGTGTTGTGGTTGCGTGTGTTTTGTGTTCGTGTGTGGTTGTGTGTGTGTGTGTGTGTGTGTGTGTGTGTGTGTGGCGAGTTAGTTTAGAGGAAATAGAGGAAAATTTCGCCAAATCGTTTGATGTGTGTGTTAAGGTGTTGTGTGTGGCTAGTGTAAGATTATTAAAAATGTCATCGTATGTTGGATTATGTGTATTATTAAAAACAAGTGGGGATGTCCTTGCTATAAGTTGTGTGGTTTCTGTTTTCCGACTGAGCTGAGAGGTGTGAGTGTGAGTTGTGTAAGAAGTGTTCGAGTGTGAATGAGCTGAGGAGTTGTGCGTGTGTGTTCGCGTGTTGTGGTGTGTGTGTGTATGGGGGGATGGTGTGTGTGTGTGTGTGTGTGTGTGGTGTGTGTGTTGTGTTTGTGTGTGTGTGTGTGTGTGTGTGTGTGTGTGTTGTGTGTGTGTGGTGTGTGTGTGTGTAGAGCTAGGGAAAAAGCAAACAGTTATGAGCTTAGAAGATCCAAAAACACAGGGATGTCCTTTCTAAGGGTTGCTGGCAATAAGGAGGAAGATGAAGAATAATAAATGAGGGAGAGGATTGTGTGTGTTGTGTGTGGTGTGTTTGTGTGGTGTGTGTGTGTGTGTGTGTGTGTTGTGTGTGTGTGTGTGTGTGTGTGTGTGTGTGTGTGTGTGTGTGTGTGTGGTTTTGTTAGTTGGCATGTGCTGTAGCTCTCTGTCTCTGTGTCCTTCAGAGCTCCTGCAGCACTTCTGTGCTTATCTGCTTGGGTGGCTTTCAGGGGATTCTCTCCCTCTCTCTCCCTCTCTCTCCACCCTCTCTCCCTCTCTCTCATCTCTCATCTCTCTCTCTCTCTCTCTCTCTCTCTCTCCTCTCTCTCTCTCTCTATCTCTCTTCTCTCATGCTCTGTGTCTCGTTCGTCTCCTCTTTTGCTCTCTCTCTCTCTCTCCCTCTCCCTCTCTCTCTCCCTCTCCCTCTCTCTCTCTATTGCATGCTCTGTGTCTCGTTCGTCCTCTTTCGCTCTCTCTCTGTCTCTCTCTCTCTCTCTCATGCGCTCTGTCTCGTACGTCCTCTTCCACTCTCTCTATCTCTCTGCCCCCCCTCCACTCTGCACATTGGACTTGGTTCTTTGAGCTTTTTAAAAATTCCAATCTCCTCCTCCTCCTCTACTGTGATCTTGCTAGGGGGCAGGCCTTTTGTCCTTGTGTGTGTTGTGTGTGTGTGTGTGTGTGTGTGTGTGTGTGTGTGTGTGTGTGTGTGTGTGTGTGTGTGTGTGTGTGTGTGTGTGTGTGTGTGTGTGTATGTGTCACACCAGGCCAGCATCAGTGCACTGTGCTATTTTTGAGCCTGGCGGAGATGTATTTTGGTTCTGTCTGAACGTGACTCATGACGAACAGTTCCCCTCTGTGGACGCCCACCGCTTAGATGCCTGCCGTGTCTCTCTCTATCCCCCCCTCTCTCTATCTCTCTCTCTCTCTCTCTCTCTCTCTCTCAGACACACACACACACACACACACACACACACACTCCCCCTCTTTGGTTTTTTTGCCACAGCCTGATAAATCTGATGCTAAATTTAGAGGGTTTTTTTCTACTTTGCTGTCAGAGATAGAAAGAGAGAGAGAGAGAAAGAGAGAGAGAGAGAGAGAGAGAGAGAGAGAGAGAGAGAGAGATTACTGATCCTCCCTCTCCTCACGATGTGAATTTAAAGGGATAATTAAGCATTTTTGCGACTTATTAGGAAGACTACCGGTTCTTTGTGCGCGATTTGAAGGCTGTGTCGTAAGCGTTTAGCTGGGATCAGGAATTAGCTAGCAGGCTCTCCGATGAAGCTTTGCGATCGTGTCCCGTATGTCGTCCCTAAACCAACACACACACACACACACACACACACACACACACACACACACACACACACACACACACCGCCCCAGCTGTGTTCGGCTTCACATCCGATTTCGGAAAATATGCGTCGTTTTTGACCTTGAGCTCCGAAAAAACAAACAAACAAACATGGACGTCCTCCATTGTTGTCGTTTCCTTGCAACGATATACACCTCTGTATTGTCCGTGTTCTAAAAAGGCCGTAACCAGTGTTTATAGTTGTATAAATAATATCGTAATTAATAAATAACTATCCGATTTATGATTCGAAAGCAAATACGGCTTATCGAACATAAGAGGAAAATGTGTTTTATTTACAGCCGGCGCTAAAACAAGCAGCCGTATTGATTTGAAGGTCAACCTGCAGTTGAGGAAGTATAGATATTTTCTTCAGGGGAAAAAACAAAACAACAAAAGAGTCGCGTACAAACAAACGAATCAGTCGAGTCATGTTGCAAAAAGGAAACCTCGTAAAGCTAACTGAGATGCTAAAGCTAACGTTAGAGTCTTGCTAGTCTGTGGGGAAAATATAAACGCTGTCCCTCGGCAAAAAACGATCTTTCGGGGAAAAAAAAGTCTGCGGTTACGTGGTGGAGATGTTATTGATAATAAAAGAGCGCCCCCGGATTCGATCTGACTGTAGAAATCTCAGATTAGCACTTTTAGCGTGTGATTAGCGTGCTACGAACAGAACTGTGCCTCACTGATTATGCCTCGCTAAGGGATAATCTTTCAAGGAGAGTGTAAAGTGTGTTTTTACATAAGCAAAGGTGAATTTGAACGATCAGGATAACGCAGGGTGTTTTATTTATTTATTTTTAATTACAGCGACAACTAGCATTAACCGCTAGCTTAAAAAAAATAAAAAAATAAATAAAGAAGCAAGCGCTGTGTGAGGTGTGTGTTAAATAGCTGCCCTCTGTCTGCCCTAGCCCTCTTTAGCAGAGTGTTATGAGAGGATTGGATAGTTGCTGGGTCAGTGAGTGTCGTATTCGAGAGCTAAGTGTCTCTCTAAGTGTATTAGCTTTTCTGACGCTTTTACCTTCAAGCTTTTGGAGGTCAAGCGGGATCTTGCGCTCTCAAGGTCCTCGCTGTATTACCTTCGGAGAAAGGATTCTCTCTCTTTTTATTTAAAAAAAAATCATTTTCTATGCCATATTAAAGTGGTCATATACATGCTTTTTATATATATATATGTTTATGTATTTATTTTATATATATATTTCTTTCTTTCTTTTTTTCCCCTATTTATTTTTTTTTTATGAAATGGTTAGTCCCAGACGGAGTTCTCCCTCTCGAGCGGTGCTCTTCTGTCCCAGTTAGCTTTAGCCGAAAGACTATCGCTCTCTCTCTCTCTCTGTGTGTGTGTGTGTGTGTGTGTGTGTGTGTGTGTGTGTGTGTGTGTGTGTGTGTGTGTGAGAAAGTGAGAGAGAGAGAATATCTGTGTGAATTCGACTCCAGTCTGGCCCACTTTTCTCGATTTAAAAAAAAAAAAAAAAAAAAAAAAAACTGGCCCAGCGAGTGAAAATGCTGTAGAAATGTTCTGCCCGTGGTTTTTGCCCACCGCTCGCTTTTAATAACGCCGGGCGTTGGCGACGGCGTCTTGATTGCGCTCGGAGCGACAAATCCCAGTACGCCCACACGCCATCGATAGTGGAAGTGGCTTTGGTGCGCCAGTGTTTTAGAGGCAATTACATCACAATCAATACCGAGGGGAAGAACAGTGTGGGGTGGAAAAAGAAAGAGGATTGCAATAACCCGACGCATGTAGACAGAAAGAGTCTCGCTTTCAGGCAGCTTTTTTTCTTTTTCTTTTTTTTTTGATATTTGAGAGTTGATTAGGCGGAAGAAGGCTGGGAACGTTCAACACCAAAGTCTACGGTCCATCA
>JACRUU010000028.1:11714263-11729263 GCA_030449085.1 Kryptopterus vitreolus
TATCTATCTATCTATACTAACCATCTAATCTATCTATCTATCTATCATCACCATCTAACCATCATCTAATCATCTATCCATCTATCTACATCTATTTATCCTATTATCTATCTATCTATCATCTACCCATCTAACCATCTATCTATCTAGCTATACACCCATCTAACCATCTATCTATCTATCTATCTATCTATACACCCATCTAACATCTATCTATCTATCTATCTATCTATCCATCTATCTATCTATCTATCTATCTACACTATCTACACTATCTATCTATCTATCTATCTACACCCATCTACATCTATCTATCTCTATCTCAACCCATCTAACCATCTATCTATCTATCTATACACCCATCTAACCATCTATCTATCTATCTATACACCTATCTAACCATCTATCTATCTATCTATACACCTTATCTAACCATCTATCTATCTATCTATACACTTATCTAACCATCTATCTATCTATCTATACACTTATCTAACCATCTATCTATCTATCTATACACTTATCTAACCATCTATCTATCTATCTATACACTTATCTAACCATCTATCTATCTATCTATACACTTATCTAACCATCTATCTATCTATCTATACACTTATCTAACCATCTATCTATCTATCTATCTACATCTTATCTAACCATCTATCTATCTATCTATCTACACTTATCTAACCATCTATCTATCTATCTATACACCCATCTATACCATAATCTATACTATCTAGCTATCTATCCCATCTAACATCTATCTATCTATCTATCTACACACCCATCTAACCATCTATCTATCTATCTATCTACTAACCCATCTATCTATCTATCTATCTAACCATCTATCTATCTATCTATACACCATCTAACCACTATCTATCTATCAATACACCCATCTAACCATCTATCTATCTATCTATACTAACCTATACAACATCTAACCATCTATCTATCTATCTATACAACCCATCTAACCATCTATCTATCTATCTATACACCCATCTAACCATCTATCTATCTATCTATACACCCATCTAACCATCTATCTATCTATCTATACTAACCCATCTAACCATCTATCTCTATCTATACACCTTATCTAATCATCTATCTAGCTATCTACCATCTATCTATCTATCTATACAACATCATCTCCATCTCTATCTATCTATCTACATCTATCTATCTATCTATACAACCATCTAACATCTATCTATCTATCTATACACTTATCTAACCATCTATCTATCTATCTATACACCCATCTAACCATCTATCTATCTATCTATACACCCATCTAACCATCTATCTATCTATCTATACATAACCATCTATCTATCATCTATACAACCATCTAACATCATCTATCTATCTATCTATACACCCATCTAACCATCTATCTATCTATCTATACACCCATCTAACCATCTATCTATCTATCAATACACCCATCTAACCATCTATCTATCTATCTATACACCATCTAACCATCTATCTATCTATCTATACACCCATCTAACCATCTATCTATCTATCTATACACCATCTAACCATCTATCTATCTATCCATCTCACCATCTACTATCTATCTATACACCCATCTAACCATCTATCTATCTATCTATACACCATCTAACCATCTATCTATCTATCTATACACCCTATCTAACCATCTATCTATCTATCTACTATCCATCTAACCATCTATCTATCTATCTATCACCCCTATCTACATCTATCTATCTATCTATACACCCATCTAACATCTATCTATCTATCTATACACCCATCTAACCATCTATCTATCTATCTATACAACCATCTAACCAATCTATCTATCTATCTATACACCCATCTAACCTATCTATCTACATCTATCTATACACTATCTATCTCTACCATCATCTATCTATCTATCTATACACCCATCTAACCATCTATCTATCTATCTATACAACCATCTAACCATCTATCTATCTATCTATAACCATCTAACCATCTATCTATCTATCTCTACACCTCTATCTAATCTAATCTATCTATCTATCTATCTATCTATCTATACTATACACCCATCTATCCATCTATCTATCTATCTAATATCTATCACATCTATCTATCTATCTATCAATCTAACCCATCTACCATCTATCTATCTATCTATACCCATCTAACCATCTACTATCTATCTATATCTAACCATCTATCTATAACCATCTACCTATCTATCATATCTACCTATCTATCTATCTATCTATCTACATCTATCCTTATCTAACTATCTATCTATCTATCTATCTATCTATCTATCTTACACCATCTAACCATTCTATCTATCATCTATACACCCATCTATCTATCTATCTATAACCATCACTATCTATATCTATCTACCATCTATCTATCTATCTATACACCCATCTAACCATCTATCTATCTATCTATACACCCATCTAACCATCTATCTATCTATCTATATCTATCATCTAATCCTATATCTATCTACAACCAATCTATCTATCTATCTCCAACCATCTATCTATCTATCCATACCATCTATCTATCTATCTATCTATCTATCTATACTCTATCTATCTATCTAACCAATCTAACCATCTATCTATCTATCTCTACACCATCTAACCATCTATCTATCTATCTATCTTACAACCATCTAACATCTATCTATCTATCACCCATCTATCCATCCATCCTCCATCCACCAAATTATTTTTTGAATGGGCTCGAGTACATCAGTCTGGTATGGTGCAGATGGGCACTTGGAGGCTATCAGATGTCCGACGCATCTCAGCACCGGTTTCTCAGCAGAACTACCACCATCCGTGGAATGTACGCTCCGCCCCCCCCCCCCTCTATCTATCTCTATCTATACAACCATCTTAACATCATCTCATCTATCTATCTCCAAGATATACCAGCATCAACATCTATACACCCATCCATCCATCATCATCCATCCAAATTATTTTTTGAATGGGCTCGAGTACATCAGTCTGGTATGGTGCAGAGGGCACTTGGACCCCGGGGGGGGGGGGGGGCTATCAGATGTCCGACGCATCTCAGCACAGGAATATGGAGGGGACGGGGTGGAGGGAAAGATAGAAGGAATTTCTCAGCACCGAGGGGTTTCTCAGCAGAGACTCTTACCACCATCCGTGGAATGGACCGGTATACCGCCCCGGGAACACCCCAACCCCCCCCCCCCCCCCCCCCGTACAACCCCGCCCCTCCCTCCCCGCCCTTTTTTTCTGCCTTCCTCTACCTCGCTGTCACTTTCTCCTCCTCCGAGGCTGCAGAAGGGCAGAGCTCCTCTGATTAATGACTCCGTTTCTCTCATTGTTTTTTATTCTGATGGAGAAAGAGAAGACGCGAAGGAAGGGAAGGGAGGGGATTGGGGTAAAAGGGGGGGGTGGGGGGGGTGGGGGGCGAGCTCTCGCACGCTGATAAACGAATCGAGGGAGACAGTCAACTGACCTTTTAGCAAGGCTTTGTTATTGATGCACGTGTTTTGCGCAGGAGCGGCTTGACCTACGATCGCAATTATTGTTTACAGTCCTCGATACGGCTGCTTTTTATTTATTTCTTTATTTTTTTCTAGTCCAAATTAACATTTTATTTTGTTGTTGTTTTTTGTTTTTACCCCCTTGAAATGTTCCCACTGTAAGGAAAAGATCAGCAGCGCTATTGGATAAGACGATACGACTAAATTCAGTGTGTTATTTCGGCCCCCGGTGTGGAAAACTGTTTTTTTTGTTAGCGCTTTTATTATTATTTCTTGCTTTTATTTATTTATTTATTTTATTTATTATTTAAGTTTTGTGTGTGTGTGTGTGTGCGCGCGTGTGCATGATGTGCACTTGAACTGCATCGTGCAAAATGCTATACAGAGGATAATGGAGGATAACGAGTTACTTATGAGACCCGGTACATACCCATCTAAACACACACACACACACACACACACACACACACACACACACACACACACACCGTCCTCTTCCTGGCCAGGTTATACAGGAGACGAGTTTGTTCCTTCAGATTGGGGTTGCCAGGGCTGAAAATGGGATCCTCTGTTGACACGTTGGGAATATGTGACGTTTATGAACCTTGATCACACTGGCTATTAAAAGACCATTACTGATTTAATGAGGGGGAGAGCAGAAATGTGGGTAAGGGGGCTTTCTAATTAGGCTACTTGTCCAGGGTCAGAGCAAAGCTGGTCATACACGTACACACACACACACACACACACACACACACACACACATATGCACATTTGGATATTTGCATTTTTCCCTTGGGCTTGGAAAGTGGCGATTTCCAACCGAATGAATCTAAAGTGGTTACGTGTTTTTTTTTTTTTTTTTTTTCTTTTTTTTGGGGCTCCTGAGACGCGTGTTGTGTGTGTGTGGTGTGTGTGGGGTGGGGGGGGGGGGGGGGATTACAAACACCACAGTCAGTAAACGCTAAACAAACATTACAGTCAGTAATCCAGGGGCATTTTTACAAACACACTTTTGCTGGTTTGTGAGAACACATTGAATGTTGGTGCGGATAAAATAAATAAATAAATAAATAAATAAAACGCTCGGAGACGTCATTAAGAATTGATGCGTATTTTTCCTTACGACTGTGATGCACTTTGAGGTACATTGAATCTCAGATGATTTGTTGTTTTTTTTTTTTTTTTTTTTTTTTTTTTAAGAGAAAATTTGGATACGGTGGGGGGGGGGAATGTGTCTGCGATTTATTTATTTATTTATCTATCTATATATCTATCTATCTATTTATTTATTTATTTATTGGCCTGTTTGTAGTAGGTGTTTTGGGGTTTTGGTGCTCTGGAATGTTTATCGCGCGCAGGGCCACACACACACACACACACACACACACACACACACATCCCCATTCGATAACGTGCTTCTGTTTGAGGTATTGGAATAAACGAGTCGTGCTGCTTCGTTTAGTCGCCACGAACCATCGATAAATGTTACAGCGACAAAACAAGGTACAGCGGGCGACTGGTGAAACCCCGCCCCCTCTTGGAAACGAGCTCTTCGGATTCGCCAGAGCCGCTTGTATTTGCCGAGTGTGATGCGTTGCGGGAGGCGGAGAGATTTTGCGAAAATCGTAAAATTTCGTAAAAAGTTTTTTTTTTTTTGTTTTGTTTTGTTTGTTTGTTTGTTTTTTGTTGATCTGTTTGAGATTTTTTTGACGTAAACCATACATTCGAATGAATCCATAATGCCGGTTAATCTCCCGGCTCTACTTGGTGGAATGAATTCTATTTCCCGAACTGCATACGGTATATAACATGACCCATTAGTCCCGCCCACACGCCCCGTCCTCCATCCCCCGTCCCCCGTCCCCACAACCCGCCTTGAAAACCCGGCCCTTAAAAACACGTGGTAGTTGCACATGCTTTGTGGCATTTCTTTTCCTGCATCCTTTCCATTTTAACGTGAGCCGCGGAGACAGAGGCCCCCTGCTGGACACCCGTAACACTTCCGCAAATAAGCGCGAGTCGCTCCTGACGTCCCCACAGCTGCAAAAGTCTGCATGGACGAGCAAAAACGTACCAAGAACATAAATACTTAGTGGCTTAGTGGTTAGCCCGTTTGCCTCACACCTCCAGGGTCCGGGTTCGATTCCCGTCTCGGCCATGTGTGTGTGGAGTTTGCATGTTCTCCCCGTGCCTCAGGGGGTTTTTCTCCGGGTTCTCCGGTTTCCTCCCGGTCCAAAAACATGCACGGTAGGTTGATTGGCACCTTGGAAAAATTGTCCCTAGTGTATGAATGTGTGTGTGTGTGTGTGTGTGTGTGTGTGTGTGTGTGTGTGTGTGTGTGTGTCCGTGCTAAATTACCAGTGATAATCCTGCATTTTAAGCTTAAGATGTGTCTGTAGAGACAACCATGTGATGTAATTAGTGGTCACATGATCAGATTCTATTGGTATAGAGGCGTACCGTGTGTGAATAAGCGCCGGGCCTAACACGGCAAAGATTAATTGCTCGGAGAAGGCAATGAATTAATGTTGATCTATGTCTCATCATGAGACACACACACACACACACACACACACACACACACACACACACACACACATACACACACACACGGTCTGCCTGCCTGATTTAAACACTTTTTTAACACCAGTGCCAGGGAGGAAATTCAGCAGGACGATTAAGATGGAGGGTCCTCCCTGATAACGAAACCCTTCTCGCTGCGTTATTTCTGGACAGCGGCCGGCGATCGCACGTGCGCTACAGCGACGGGATAGATTAATTAAAGACGAGACGGCTTCTTATTGAACCCGCTGTCATTCCTTCCCCGGGCCTGTTATTTATGTAGTACAATATTAAACGCTTGTGAATCAATGCTCTTTCCTCCACTCCTCTTTTTTTTAACCCCCCCCCCGCCTCCGCCTCCGCCGGGAGCATTAATCAGGCGGGAAGTATAGAAAGGAGGAAAACCACGCACAGATGTCAGATATACGATTCTACCGTAAGCATCGTACGCGACTTTAACGTCTTTATTATTTCCTTTAACGTTCTTTATTATTTATCGATAGGACGAGTAACAGTGACGCTAAATAACACGTAGCGAGAAAAGGCGGGGAGGCACGGTGGCTTAGTGGTTAGCACGTTCGCCTCACACCGCCAGGGTCCGGGTTCGATTCCCGTCTCGGCCATGTGTGCGTGGAGTTTGTGCATGTTCTCCCCGTGCCTCAGGGGGTTTTCCTCCGGGTTCTCCGGTTTCCTCCCCGGTCCAAAAACATGCACGGTAGGTTGATTGGCACCTTGGAAAATTGTCCCTAGTGTATGAATGTGTGTGTGTGTGTGTGTGTGTGTGTGTCCTGCGATGGTTTGGCATTCCATCCAGGGTGTATCCTGCCTTAATGCCCATAGACGCCTGAGATAGGCACAGACTCCCCGTGACCCGAGGGAAGATCGGATAAATAGCGGTAGAAGATGAAGATGAATGAATGAATGAATGAGAAAAGGCGGGAGCAATCGGGACGTACGCGTTGCGTACAGATCCAGAAGTTGCGTTAAGTGATAATCCTACGGGAAGCGGCCGCGTTTTGCTCGTCTTGTAACCGTTTCCCTTTTTAAAAGCTCCGCTGTTGGCATTTTTTTTTCTCCTCGCTGTAGAGCTGTTCAAAAGTTTTCAGGAAAGTGCCCTGAAGGCCCTTTTTTTTTCTTTTCTATTTTTTTTTTCTTTTCTTTATTTACTTATTTATTTCCCCGAGTCTCCTGCTCGTTCGACTCGCAAGTTAGGAGGCAAAAAAAAACCTCCAAACAAATACGGAGTACAAGAGAGTGTCTGGGTTGCGGAGATTTAAGACCCAAATATTCCCTCGCTAAAAATAACAGCGTGTGTATTTTTGGAGCGTTTTTTTTTTCCCCTCTCGTTCCCGACCTGCTCGCCAGCGACGGGACCAAAACGGGATGATCACATGCTTCTTATGAGACACGGGAAGTTGGACGCTGCAGTGTAACGCAGGAATTTACAGCGCAGGTATATACACCATATATATTATCCACCCCCCCCCCCCCCCCCCCCCGCCTCCCCCCCTGCCCTCACCCCCCCCCCCACACCTCCCCCCCCTGCAGGTCGCCCCCAAGGACCACATGAGTAGCTTGGACGCCTGTTTTAATGATTGCCCAACTCATCAATGAGATGCATCGAAAATTTAAAAACTCATTGTTGATAATGATTGTGAGACGTGTCTTCACATAGATAAATAATAATAATAATAATAATAATAGTGGCACGGTGGTTTAGTGGTTAGCCCGTTTGCCTCACATCGCCAGGGTCCGGGTTCGATTCCCGTCTCGGCCATGTGTGTGTGTGGAGTTTGCATGTTCTCCCGGTGCCTCAGGGGGTTCTCAGGTTTTCTCCCGGTCCAAAAACAAGCACGGTAGGTTGATTGACACCTTGGAAAATTGTCCCTAGTGTATGTGTATGTGTGTGTGTGTCCTGTGATGGGTTGGCATTCCATCCAGGGTGTATCCTGCCTTAATGCCCATAGACGCCTGAGATAGGACACAGACTCCCCGTGACCCGAGGGAAGATCGGATAAAGCGGGGCGGTTAGAAGAATGAATGAATAATAATAATAATAAAAGTATAATAATAAATAACAAAAGGCAAATTTGGGGCGTGGTGGTGGCTTAGGGGTTAGCATGTTCGCCTCACACCTCCAGGGTTGGGGGTTCAATTCCCACCTCCACCATGTGTTTGTGTGTGTGTGTGTGTGTGTGTGTGTGTGTGTGGAGTTTGCATGTTCTCCCCGTGCCTCAGGGGGTTTTTCTCCGGGTTCTCCGGTTTCCTCCCCGGTCCGAAAACATGTACTGTAGGTTGATTGGCACCTTGGAAAATTGTCCCTAGTGTATGAATGTGTGTCCTGCGATGGATCAGCATTCCATACAGGATGTGTCGTGACTCGACACTCCAGGTTCCCCCGAGAGAGAAGTCGTATAAAGCCGGCGACTTTTTTTTTATTATCGGACGGACAGCGATGTGGAGTTGCGAACGACAGAACGCAGCCACAATATGCGAGCGAGAATATATAGACTTGGAGCCGCGCCAAAGCACAAACCCCCGACCGTCCTTCTAGTTCCGCCGCCGCCGAACAACAACAACAACTGCGAGTAAACATTTGGTCTCCTTTGAAGAAAAGCAATCTGGAGTATGTTACAAACTGACATACATTAATCTCTAACGAGGCTGTCGAGACCGAGAGCAGCCAAAACAACTACGGTAAATTGTCAGCGAGCGGTTTTTTTTTTTGGGGGGGGGGGGGGGGGGGGTTGGGGGGGGTTTGGGGGGTGTATTGGTCACATGACTAAAGCACTTGTTTCACAGTCCACACTTGCGTTTTTTTTTTTTTTTTTTTTTTTTTTGACATTTTAACGTTTTTATTACCGGAAGCTACGTTTTTTTTTGTTTTGATAACTTC
Source organism: Kryptopterus vitreolus (assembly GCA_030449085.1). Classification (NCBI taxonomy): domain Eukaryota; kingdom Metazoa; phylum Chordata; class Actinopteri; order Siluriformes; family Siluridae; genus Kryptopterus; species Kryptopterus vitreolus. The sequence continues at coordinate 11,723,260 of JACRUU010000028.1, forward strand.
GGAACCCGATTGGGAAAAAAACGGGAATTTCACGAAATTCATGGTCACCGCGGGGCCACATCAGCATTACGGTTGCCCTCGAAGGGCCTGTTGTAACTATAAGACAGTATATAGTGTTTGATGAGCGACGTCGCCTCATAACACAAAACACACAGCGCTTTTTCTCCTCCGCGCACAAACATGTATTTACTGGACATTTTGGGAACGAAATTTCTCAATTCCACTGATTGGAAAAATCGCCCTGGGTAAACACCCAGATACGCTGCACTCTAGTGGCGGGATGCCGTCACTTCGCGGGTAACGTAAGTCGCATGCATGCATTGTGGGAGATGTAGTTTATTAAGGCTCGCTTTAAAGCCTTATTTTAAGACGATCCTACATAGGCCAGACATTCTTGTGTGGGGACACGTTCGGCACCGCGGGCCTCGAGTTGTGGTTTACAGTGTGTGTGTGTGTGTGTGTGTGTGTGTGTGTGTGCTGTGTGATGCATTCAAAACATTTTTTCCAGCACAAAAGGCGCTCCATCTAGCACTTATTGTGGAGAAATAAAAGCGCGCGCGAACGCACCCTCGCGCGATAAATAGCACGTTGTTTGAAGCTAGCAAATAAAATTCAGGAATTCGGTGGGTGTGAAAACACTTAAAAGGACACGGGGTTGGGCGGGGGGGGGGGGGGGGTTGGGTGCGGGTGCGGGGGCCTGCCCTGACGTGCCTGATATCGGAGAGATATAAGAAAATGGAAAACCGTACTCGTACAAAACAGTAAAAGAAAAGGGGGGGGGGGGGTGGAGATGGAGAAAATGTAACACAGCCTTGGTGGTGTTTTATGAGACATTTTTTGTCTACTTGTACTTGTAGATGAGACGCTGATGTAGCTCTGCAACAACACACACACACACACACACACACACACACACTTGCCTGATAACATTTCCAAGGCGCTCAGTGTTGGTAAAACGCGGTTATTATTATTATTATTCATTCATTTGTTCATTCATTCATTCATCTTCTACCGCTTTATCCGATCTTCCCTCGGGTCACGGGGAGTCTGTGCCTATCTCAGGCGTCTATGGGCATTAAGGCAGGATACACCCTGGATGGAATGCCAACCCATCACAGGGCACACACACATACATCACACACACACTAGGGACAATTTTCCAAAGTGCCAATCAAACCTACCGTGCATGTTTTTGGACCAGGAGGAAACCGGAGAACCCGGAGAAAAAACCCCCTGAGGCACGGGGAGAACATGCAAACTCCACACACACATGGCCGAGACGGGAATCGAACCCGGACCCTGGCGGTGTGAGGCGAACGTGCTAACCACTAAACCACAGTGCCCCCTATTATTATTATTATTATTGTGGGACGTTCATAAGGCAAAGTGAAACCCTTTGTGCGATTTGCAAGGACAAACGAAATTCCTCAAGAACCCGTACATAACAATCCGACCACTTATTCCAATTCCGGTCCGGGAAAAAAAAAAAAAAGCCTCGCGCTTCCGAGCGCCTCGGAGCCTTTGAGGCAGGACGTCGGCATTAGCATATTCATCTCGCTGGCGCTTTTTCTCCAGAGCGCCTTATAAAAGCCAGCCCTCGAACGCATTATCCGCCTGTTTAGCCCAGCGCATAAGAAGCGCAGCGTCAGTGGAAACCGAAGCCCGGGTTGTTGTTGTTTTTTTTTTGTTTGAGCGAGGACGAGCGCTTGTCAGGTGTGTGTGTGCGGAAGCGCTGTTTGTGTTCGTGTCAGCGCCGTCGTGTGTAACGCCGTCGCTCTCCTCGATTTGCGCACGTTTGTTCTGCCACTTGCCATCCGGATTAGGAATCGTCCTAACGTTCGGGGAAAAAAAAAAAAAAAACACAATTTTGATGCCTTTCAAAGCAAGGTTTCTAGCCACGTCTACTTATTTATTTGTTTGTTTGTTAATTTATTTATTAAAAGCGGATAAGGACTTAGTAGTTAGCACGTTCGCCTCACACCACCAGGGTCCGGGTTCGATTCCTGTCTCGGTCATGTGTGTGTGGAGTTTGTGCATGTTCTCCCCGTGCCTCAGGGGGTTTTTCTCCGGTTTCCTCCCGGTCCAAAAACATGCACGGTAGGTTGATTGGCACCTTGGAAAATTGTCCCTAGTGTATGAATGTGTGTGTGTGTGTGTGTGTCCTGTGATGGTCTGGCATTCCATCCAGGGTGTATCCTGCCTTAATGCCCATAGACGCCTGAGATAGACACAGACTCCCCGTGACCCGAGGGAAGATCGGATTTTATAAAGCGGTAGAAGCGGTAGAAGACGAATGAATGAATGAATAAAAGCGGATATCTCTGGTTTCGTACCTCGTTAGGACGCGGGGTCGAGGACCGAGTTGCAGGCGGTGGGAAAACTCTTGTGTTTGTAGGAAAAGCCATAAAAGTGAAGGACGGGGCGCTCACACGTCATCGGCAGCCTAAACAAACACTCGTGATGTAAGAGCCTCTAAAGTAAACATTTACCTGCAATAAAAAAAAAAAAAAGGAGGGCAAGTAGAAGTGCTTTTTTTTTTCCTCCCCTTCTTTTTTTTTCTCTTTCCGCCGTGAAAAAGAAGCACTGAATTAATTTCTGAGTCTCCCCTTTATAACATCCCCCTTTTGTTCATCTCTCTTTTTTTTTTTTTTTTTTTCCTCCCCCCCTCTTTTTTTTTTTTTTTTTTTAAACAATTTATTTTTGATTACCCGCATTATTTTGGCTCACAGATGGAAGCCGAAATCAGCCGTTATCTCGTACCTCCCACTGCGTGATTGAGCTTTCAATCTTTGCACTTCTTGTTTCTTTTGTCTCTCTCTCTCTCTCTCTGCCTCACTTTTATTCCTTTCTTTCGCTCTCTGACTTTGAGCTGTGTGCATGATAGAGTGAGAGCGAGAGAGAGAGAGAGAGAGAGAGAAAACAGAGAAGGGCTGTCACACACTCTGTCTCTCTCTCTCTCTCTCTCCCTCTCTCTCTCTGTCAGTCCAATCAGCCTCTGCCTCACCCCCCCCCCACCCGCTCCTTTTCTTTCCTCCGTCCATCTTTCCCCTCTTTCTCTTTCAATCATTCCATCTGTCTTTCTCTTTCTTTCTTTCTTTCTTTCTTGCTCTGTCTCGCTTTCCTTCTCTCTCTCTCTCTCTCTCTCTCTCTCTCTCTCTCTCACACACACACACACACAGAGTTGCGTAGGCCCTTGATTACACCCCCCCCCACACTCAGCAGGCTCTTCTGTCTCCCGGCAGCAGCCAGCGTTTCTGTCTTTCGACGCGCAAAATCAAGCTCCTTAAAAAAAAAAGAAAAAAAAAACTCCCGGCTTTCTACATATTTATCAGCTAATCCAGATACAATTAATCAGGAGCGCGGCGGGCGGCGTGTGATTAAGTGACAAATCCTAGAGAAAGGTTGTGTTTGCGGCGCCCCGTCCAGGACGTTCCCCGGTCCAGGTTTTTGTGCGTCAGGAAAGGAAAGGAAGAAGGAGCATGAGTCATTTCACGACTTTGGTTCGCGTACCCAAGATCCTCAAACCCCCCCCCCCCCTCCCTCCTCCTCTCCCCTCCGAGGACCTTCTCTACAAGGACGCCGCAAGGAAAGGTCAGGCCGGACACTGAGAGAGCCCGGATCCTGGGAGCCGCTTTTGCTCCCTGACCCTTTCTCGCCTTTCCCCCGTGGACCTCCTGTACCTCCATCGCCATGCTTTTATTAAAAACACAATCATGCCTTTCCCTCTCCCCGCAGCCAAAACCTTTACCCCTGTCATTTTGTCTCCTTTTTATTAGCTACCCGTCTCACCCAAGGAGACTGGAAGCGATCGTGGGCTGCGGGGAGGAGGAAAAAAAAAAGAACCCTGATTTATTTGTAGTTTAGGAAAAAAAAAAGAATATGGCTGGGAATGCTGTGGAAAAACGTGTCATGGACCTGGTTGGTTGCATGACCGTGGGATGACCTCTTCCTTTATAGATCGTTCTCCAGCGCTCATCGGGGCCGTCCTTGCCTGATCTCTACGGAGCTCGCGGAAAAAAACTGAAAAGACAACATAAAACATGGGGGGGGGGTTTCGAGCGGCGGTTAGAAGAGTTTCATTCCGCTCGCTTTATTTTTTTTACATTCACACTTTAATAAATACGTTCGGGACGGAGAGCAGCGACTCCAGCCTGGCGCTTTAGTCTTGCGCTTTTGTCTTCCTCCGAAAGGGAAAGTGCCGTCCGGGATCGTCACCAGACTGGATCCAGCAGGTCCCGATCGTGGGGGGGTAAACGAACGTATAAATCACGGCTGATGCAGAGGGAAATCACGAGCAGCGTAACACTCGTGTATTTAATTAGCTGCGTTTGAAGGTCGATGAGTAATTTCACGCCGGCGCGTTAACTGATTTTATTAGCTGCTTCTTTGCGTTCATGTTAATGCGATTTATGCACTGCTGAAGCCATCATACTATTCATGGCATATATATATATATATATATATGTGTGTGTGTGTTGTGTGTGTATGTGTGTGTGTGTGTATATATATACGTATATATATATATATATATCTATATATATATATATATATATATATAGAGAGAGAGAGAGAGAGAGAGAGAGAGAGAGAGAGAGAGAGAGACCTTTACTTTCTGTCTTTCCCCTTGTGTGTGTGTGTGTGTGTGTGTGTGTGTGTGTGTGTGTGTGTGTGTGTATATATGTATATATAATGATGTATGGGCTGCCGATCAGAAGGTCGGGGGGTGTTTGAACCCCGGTATCTCCAAGCTGCCATTCTTGGGTCCTTGAGCAAAGCCCTTAACCCTCTGTGCTCCAGGGGGCGCTGTATCATGGTATCCCGGCTCTGACCCCCCTGCTCCCAAACAAGCCGGGATATGCGAAGAAACAATTTCACCGTGCTGTAATGTATACATCACAAATAAAGGCGGTTGATTCTATTCATATGTGGTTCCAGACCGTTAGTCGTATCGGATGGTTTTGTATGTACGAAACAGCCCTTCACTTAGACAACTAAGAGATTCGAACCTCTTCCAGCATGACAATGTCCCTGTAAAGCGCAAACGCCTGCTCTGCATGGGTTGGCGCGGGAGATCTCCGTCTACAGAGCTCTGACCTCAACCCCGTGGAACACCCTTTGGGATGACTTGGAATGCGCACGTCACCCCAGGCGTCCTCACCTCAACCTACGGTGCTGACTGTGCGAACCCTCGCGTCTGAATTAACATAAATCTCGACAGGCAAACTTCGAGTAGCACAGAAGAGCGGAGGGGACTAAATGTGGAATGCGAGATGCTCGGATAGTTGTGGAAAACCATTAGGATTCGTTTGAGAGAGAAGAGCCTGGAATGAGCACTGTTGCCTAAGGGGCCTGTTGTAGAGGGGGCCCAAGTGGAAATGTAGCCACTCCTAACTGGAACCAGGCCTTGGAGGAGAGGAGGTAGCGCAGCAGGGCAGCATACGGGGCTGGGGTGGTTGGGTGTCCCGGATAAACACCGCGGTGACCTGCCTAGTAAAGGGAAAGACGCATTAACCCTGCACACACATTTCTCTGCAAGGAGTTATGGCCGTGTCATGCGTTAAAGCAGCATGCGCTCCAGCTGCCTTAAATCCCATAATATTCAGGCATTAGTAATGAACAACGCTGCCCTCCAATTCACAACCATCATGGCAGGGGGAGAAACAAGTCGCTGAGGTAAACCAGACTCTCTCTCTCTCTCTCTCTCTCTCTCTCTCTCTCCCGGAGAGTCCACCGCATAATCTCAATCTCAACGGCTCCGTAATATCGAAATTAAAACCATTGTCGGGTGAATATCAATGCCCCCCCCCCCCCTCACACACACACACACACCCATCAGGAGGGCCTCGCTCATCAGGAGGTGACCTGTTTGGTTTGCAGCATTGCACTCCCATTTATATGCCTTCGCTCGTCTCCTCGGCGGGCGGTAATGAGAAAATTCCCGCTCGCCGTTTGCCAAGCCGGAGTCTGCGGCTGTCGTCCCCTCCGTGTTACTCCAACGGTAAAC
>JACRUU010000028.1:11734263-11739263 GCA_030449085.1 Kryptopterus vitreolus
CGAGCATGGCTTATAGACACTTAGTGGTATTAAGCGCTGAGCCATGATTTGGATTCGTGCTCATCACGATGCGAGTAATTCTATCCAATGAAGACTCTGCAATGCAAGATCGCAGGTTCCAATCCTACCACCACCACCACTAGTGGGCCCTTGAGCAGGGCCCTCAACCCTCTTATTTGCCACAGTGTAAAGGATTCGCACAGGTCCGAGTTGGAAGGAAGAAAGACAGACAGACAAGAAGCAGAGAGCTTTCCTTCCCTCGCTCTCCCACCCACAGTCTCGCGAATCGGACCTCCGTCGACGCCCACTCGGCGTCCGCACAGCTCTTGCCCCCTGCAGTTCAGCCCGCTTCCCTCGCGTCCCCCCGGTGTCGGCACGCCATTTCCACGCAGTGCACTCCCAGACAGCCATGTCCTCCTTTCTTCCGGCTCACGCCGCACTCCTTGTCGCTCCGCCCTCGGCTCAGTGACACTCCGCCCTCGAGGCCGATGTCTGTCACCTCTTTATTGTCGTCGCCGGCTCCACCCTCCACTCCCGACTCGCTGGCACGCACAGATGTTAGCTGCTGTGGATAATGGCGTATTCCAAATGATGGAGCAACAACCTTGCGATCGCTTACGCCAACCTTATGAACGCTTACGCCAACCTTACGAACGCTTACGATCAACGCATTAACTACTAGAGGTGATTTATAGATCATCTTTTTGGGGGAATTAATGGGAGCTGCTCTATGACTATGTGGTGTTTGTTTGTTTGTTTATTTATTTATCCCATAATCAGAAATCAAGAGTCACCGAGTGGATTTGGACGGTAATTAATATTAACAGTCTCCTAGAAAGGCTTTGGACTATGATTTTCTACCAACAAATCCGCTTATCACGCTAAACAAATAAACAATGATCATTTTATTCTTACAATTTTTATCATAAACACTTCCGATATAACGATAAACTCCTGCATCCATGTTTCCATGCGAGAGCAAAGGAGGGATGACATCATGCGGAATTCTCACACCCCGGGTCTTTTTGACCTTACCACAGCCTCCCCTCCCAACACACACCATCATCCTTGCCAGTCCACCGCCACTGCCTTCTGGAATTCCAAGTACTTCCCGCATCGGCGCTCCTTCCGAATCCGGATCTGACATAACCCTGTTTGCGCTGGCGTGAGGAGACTTTTCACCGCCCCGTCACGTCGCTCCTGCCATGTTGTCATTGCTAGATGTAGGTTTCGGTGACATCACTGTTAACCCCCCTTTGTATTTTTCCAACTATGGACAAGCCGGCTGGAAATAACCTGCCCCACAGACGGGAACACTCAGCACACGGCCTTTTCTCGAGAACCAGAGATTAGGCTGTATAAGGGAAATGAGAGAGGAGACGATCCTATTGGGCCTTTTTCTTGTTGTTGTTGTTGTTGTTGTTTTTGTTCAGGTGCCGGAGACTCGCTTTAATCGGGTTCCTATTGAACACCTGCATGCGAGTGGCACCTGTGTGGAGTGAAATGTGCGAATTTCCGAGCTGTTTTTGATTGACAGGGGGTAAGGACCATCTACGCCCCTCAGGGCATGAGTGACACGCCGAAGATGGGCAGCCTGTGTATCTGGATGTGAGGATGTGTGCTCGGTGTGTGTGTATGTGTGTGTGTGTGTGTGTGTGTGTCTGTCAGCGGGTTTTTCAATGCGATATAACAGCAGCAGCATGAGAGCGGTGTGAACCGAAGAAGGTGGAGGTCTATTTCAGAGTTGGTTGCTCAAGGAGATGAAGTGTCAAGTCTGAAGTGTTGTGAAGGATCACAAGATGGTGGTGTTTGGCGCTCGAACGACCACGGAGGTCAGAACTGGAGTGGAGAGAGAGAGAGAGAGAGAGAGAGAGTATTCTGTGGAAATATGGGTGGGTTCGTGTATTACACGAGAATGCAAGAGAAGGCAGGTTGATTCTTCTGTCTTTTAAACGACTAGGGGGTTTTCAGCTAGAAGCAGTGAGTGAAATGTACACATCTTACACACACTATGCTCTGTCAGTCTTCTTCTTCTTCTTCTATTTATTTATTTATTTATGTATTTTACTCGGCTGACACTCTCGAGCAGGCGTCCCACAGCTCCCTCGCTCCCTTCACCTGTCTTTCAACTGAGGAGGCTGTAAGTAAAGAGGGGAGAACCAGAAAATACCAGCGTACTCTCGTAAAAGCAGTTCAAAACGGGCAGCGAGAGCGGGCCCAAGCACCGATACGTCTATGAAGGGTTTAGGGGAAAGTCTTATTCCGCCATTAGCTAACCCAACACGGCCTTGTATGGCTTTTATTTACAAGTAAGACGTGTTTCTTCTGGTATGTTCAGAGGGCAATACACATTTGTGTTCTTCGCACCAGCGAAGGTTATAACAAGGCCTTGGTAATCCAAAGGTTTTAGCGCCTCAGGACTTAGCGCATTTCTTTGTCTCAGGGTGCACGTTTACAAGGGAGTACATTTCACGTAAGTTAAAATACGGATAGCGATGTTTTAACAGTGTAGTACTGACTACACTTTTTTTTTTTTTTTTTTTTTATCAATGGTTAAGGCAATGGATTCTGGACCGGAAGATCGCATGTTCAAATCCCACCACCACCAAGCTGCCATTATTGGGCACTAGAGCAAGGGCCCTAAACCGTCAGCTGCTCAGATGGAAGTGGCCTTGGAAAAGGGCGTCTACGAAATGCCGTAAAAGTGAATGTAAATGTAGTCAAGTTAAATTATAGAGGTTTGGGTTTTCACCACTAAGCCACACCCCCTCCAATTATCTTAACGGACCTTGTTTGCAAACGTGAGAATTATAAAGTGCAGATATTTGTGTGAGTAAAAATTGTAGTAGAAATACCGAAGTATTTGTACTTCGTTACTTCCAATCTCTGGCAAACGAAGAGCAGGAGTAGACACAAGGGTAAAAAAAACAAAAACAACAAACCCCGCTCGTCCAGATCACCCTCCTGCCCCCACTTTTGCTTGTGAGGAGCGTGTGACGCACAAAGCCGGTGGATAAGATTAGCTACAGCTGATTCTCAATGGCAAGTGTGCAGCAGACGGTTTTAGCGCTCTTGAATCAGCATGGTGCCTCGGCACTCCGTTTGGCGGGGGAGGGGGGAAGTGGATGAAGGATTCGAGAACTGAGTGAAGGGGAGTCCGGACTGATGAGATCAGCTTGTCAGTTCAGGCAGGTGCATTGTGTATGCCATGTCTTTAAATGAGTCCTTGGCGCTAGTGGTCAACATGTCCCGTTCCGTTGTACATTGTCCCCTCAGGACTTTTTAATAGGTTCTGCTTGACCATCTCAAGACATCAGATTGATGCTGATGCTGATAGAATAACCTTTATTTGTCACATAGATATTACAGCACAGTGAAATTCTGTTCTTAGCATATCCCAGCTTGTTGTTTGTTAGCCGGGGTCAGAGCGCAGGGTCGACCATGATACCGAGGGGGGTTAAGGGTCTTTCTCAAGGACCCAAGGGTGGCAGCATGGAGATACCGGGGCTCGAACCTGGACCTTCCGATCAGCAACCCAGCGCCAACCCCCTTCCCCCTCTGATTGAGATATTCGGGTTGGTTCCGAGCCCACACGGATTAAAGCCAGATTCCGGTGGCAAAGGAAAAGCGGATATCCAGACAAGCGCCACCCTACTGCCACAATAATTACAGCAGTCAGTTCTCAAAAAAAAAAAAAAAAAAAAAAGAAGAAATCTCTGTGGAGCTCCAGCAGGCAGACGCCAATCTTCTGCCACAGCTGCTCATCCGCCCGAGCGTCGGTTTTTTGCCCGGCTTATCCCCCCCAATATCCACACTCCGGAGCCCCATCCAGATAGAACGGCAACAAATGAAAGGATGGGTTTCCCTTCTTTTCCTGCTCCTTTGGGTGCAACAGGAAGAATTTGATCTGGATTTAAATCCTTAAATGACGGTTGATTAAACACGCCGAGCCCGGCGTTTATACAGGAGCGCCGGGCCCAGCGGAGGCTGCAGCTCAGCGTGCACTCTGAAGTCTAATTGGTCTGAAGGTTGCCAAACCTTTGAACAAGTCTGAACAGAGAGTTCACGCTGCCTCTTGCACTCCGATATGTTTGTTCTACCGTTCACAGATGCCGCCTCCTCGTTTCTTTTGTCCTCTCGTGGACGTTAACAGGTAATACGTCTCTTGCTCTCGCTCTTGCCAGGATAGGGATTATGTAAATAAATAAATAAATAAATAAATAGTTCTGACGTTTGCAAGGCCATCCAGGATCGTCCTACAGACTCATAAGAACAAATGAATGAAGACTGGAACATGTACGGGAGTACAGTCGAGCTATCATGCCTCGGACCGATTTCTCCCTCCATCCCCCTTCCTCGGCTGTTCCCCTTGTCTCGCCGAAGAGCTCGCCGCCTCCCGCGGGCCTGTTGCATGCACCGGCACATTTGTTTGTTTACACCTAGTTTTCCCGGCCTGAACTCTTATTAACATTTATATTGGAGCTGAAGGTGCCGGAAGTCCGTCTTTCCCAGCAGGCGCAAACGGCTATGTATTTATTTATTTATTTATTTATTTATTTATTACTCCAAACGAAACGTCAGCTTTTTCTTCGCTCTGAAGTTCGCTTTGTCGTTAACCTTTACGTTCGCACCGATGTGCCAGGGTTTCGGAAATGTAACGGGTTACAAATGACCCTAATCAAAATGTAATAAGTGAATAAAATAAATGTAATAAATACCTTTTCAATTGCTATATAAAAGTAAAGTAAATGATTCTTTTTTTTGAGTACTTTCCTTTGTCCACTAGGTGGCGCTTACTGGAATGAACTTTCTAAGGAGAAAACATTTTCAAAAGTTACAGTAACTTAATGACACGCTTTTTTGTTTCTCAGTAACTTTTAACGAAGTACTGTTTTCGTTAAAGTACTGTTTTACTTTTATTTTGTAATTAAGTAAACTAGTAATTCTCCCCGACACTGTCTATTGGCGACTTAGAATTATTTCATTAGCAGTTGGTGGTT
>JACRUU010000028.1:11744263-11771763 GCA_030449085.1 Kryptopterus vitreolus
CAACTAACAAACAACTAACTAGCAAATAGCCAAACACCAACAAACAGCTAACAAACAACTAACAAACATTTAACCATTTAACAAACATTTTTGACAAAAAAAATTATAAACAACTAACTTACAAATAACCAAACAACACAAACAAATAACAAACACTTAGCAAACATTTTTAACCAAAAACAACTAACAAACAACAATTTCCCTTTCAAATTCTTTACCTGGTCCTGTTTTTTTTTACTTTTTCTCATTTAATTATTATTATTATTTTTTTTAAAGTTTGTATAGTTTTTAACTTTCAAATATGAAAAATGCTGCAAAGACTTTGATTTTGGTTTCCACCCCAATTTATTAGTGTGGTATGTTTTATCATATTTATAACAACTTTTATGAAGTTTTGTTTGTTTTCTTTGGGGGAACATTAAAAAATAAATAAAAAATAAAAAAATGTCATACTACCTATTTTTGTTTGCGGTCCAGGTTCTTTACTAGATTGTTTCTTGAGCGGTTATTTAAAAAATATCTATACGCTTTAATGCAATAAAATAAAATAAAAAAATTCATTGTATTGTTTGAAAAATCCATATATTTTTGCACGATTTTCTTTCTTTTCTTTTATTCAAGTCAATGAAAAGGAAATGTTAATAAAGTAACTCAATCCATCACAATAGCAGCTTTTATATGATCACATGACCTGCGCCTGGTTGGTCTTGTTCGAGCCTATTTTTGCGATTTGGCAGTTGTTTCTTGTCGTTTGTATGGGATCGAGAACGCGCTGTACGTCCAAACCCTTTCTTTTTTCTCGAAACATCTGCTGTGTTTCTTTTTCCTGGACTCTCAAAGGCCAAAAACTGCCTTTAGTGCGTTTATTGTTTGGCGGGAGTGTGAACTCACTCGCCAGGGCGTTTCTTAATGGAAAAAGATCACTGTAATTACCCACAAATCCACAGAACATTTCAGCATAAAAAAAACAAACAAGCAAAAAAAATAAAAACATTACTGTGTGTATAGCGCACTTTGCATTGCGACGCTTGTGACAGTCACCATTCTTTGTAGGTGATGAATCAAAAAAATAATAAAAATAAAAATAAATAAAAATAATCTTTGTAGGTAAAATGAATCAATAAATAATAAATAAAAATAAATAATAATAATAATATATATATAATATATATATATATATATATATATATATATATATATATATATATATATATATATATATATATATATATATATATAGGGGGGCACTGTGGGGTTAGCTTAGTGGTTATCACGTTCGCCTCACACCGCCAGGGTCCGGGTTCAATTCCCGTCTCTCGGCCATGTGTGTGTGGAGTTTGCATGTTCTCCCCGTGCCTCAGGGGGTTCTTTTTTTCTCCGGGTTCTCCGGTTTTCCTCCCGGTCCAAAAACATGCACGGTAGGTTGATTGGCACCTTGGAAAATTGTCCCTAGTGTATGAATGTGTGTGTGTGTGTGTGTGTGTGGGTGTGTTCTGTGATGGGTTGGCATTCCATCCAGGGTGTATCCTGCCTTTAATGCCCATAGACTCCTGAGATAGGCACAGACTCCCCGTGACCTGAGGGAAGATCAGATATAGCGGTAGAAGATGACAATGAATGAATATATATTATATATATACATATATATATATATATATATATATCTATATATATCTTTATATATATATATATATATATATATATATATATATATATATATATATATATATATATATATATAATTTTTTCAATTATTATTTATTTAAAAAAAAAAGAAAAGAAAATTAGCTTTTGGTGACAGAGGACAGTGCAGCGTCGATATTTTTTTATTTTTATTTTTTTTATTTTTTAGGAGCAAGCAATTATTATTTTAATTATCCCTATTGTTTTGTTTCCTTGCGGGAGACGGGGAAATCAGTTGTGGTGCATTTTAAATGGAGCTTGATTAAACTGTCGAGTGGCGGGTAGAGGGTCATAGAGAAAGGTGCGTCTCCTCCGTGCGCCCGATGCACGCGTTACGGCGCGTCGTACAAGCGTCCTGTCGCGGCCCGCTTTAATCTCATTTGCATGCTAGAGAAAATTGGGTAATTGGCATTTACGATGAACAGAAGACACGGAAAAAAAAGAAAGCTGAGGAGAAGGACATTTCTCCCTAGTATTTTTTATTTATTTATTTATTTATTTATTTATTTAGTAAATACGTGAGTTTATTCGGGTGTGTCTGAATCTCCCTCGGTGTCCTGCAATAATCCCTGTATTATTATATAATCGGGAGTTCAAGAAGATTTGTGTGATGTGGCATCGAAACGGCGAAAGAAAATGGAATACTTAAAAATAAGTGAGGAGGGTATTAGGGGGGAATATATGATAAACGTTAGCTTGCGTTTAAGGTGTCGCCCGATTGGCTGCAGCGGCTGGGATTTGAACTCATGACCTTCCAGTTACCAGCAGCTGATGTGATGAGTTTGTTGGCATTGCACGTAAACAAAAAACCAAAGCACTAGCATGAGTTAATCTGGGTTACAAAAAGGCTGTACGTTTGAAGTCGTGGGATTAACAAAAGGGCGTCTGTTCTGAACTTCTAAAGGCTTGTCCAAATCTGTTCTGGGATTAAATGAAATAAAGGATTAGAATCGCCTTTATTTATCACGTATACATCGCAGAAATATTCTCTGCATATCCCTGATGTTTGGAAGCCGGGGTCAGAGCGCCCCCTGGAGCACACAGGGTTGAGGACTTGCTCAAGGACCAAAGGCGATGACATCTTGGCGATATTGGGGCTCGAACCCCTCCCCAACCTTCCGACCCAGCACCTTAACCACAGACCTTCGTTATTAGGGCCCAAGCACTGCATTGCCCAGGACCCTCTTGTTTTTCCTAAGTATTATTTATTCCTTACATTTATTTTTGTCCTTTTCCGGAGCGACTTATAACTGAGCATTATGGGTTACGATCCTTGCTCAAGGGCCCCCTAGTGGTGGTGGTGGTGGTGATGGGATATGAACCTGCAATCTTTGGGTCCATTGGCCAATGCTTTAACCACTGAGCAACCACCACCACCAGATATGCTCCTATAAATAATATCCTTTATTGGTCACATATACATTACAGCACAGTGAAATTCTTTTCTTTGCATATCCCAGCTTGATGATGGTAGCTGGGGTCAGAGCGCAGGGTCAGCCATGATACAGCGCCCCTGGAGCACAGAGGGTTAAGGGTCTTGCTCAAGGACCCAAGGGCGGCAGCTTGGCCATACCGGGGCTCGAACCCGGATCTTCCGATCTGCAGCCCAGCGCCTTAAGACCACTGAGCTACCCACTCCCTATATATATATGTATATATAGGAACATATCTGGTGGTGGTGGTTGCTCAGTGGTTAAGTGGTATATATATATATATATATATATTACACGCACACGCACACACAGTACATTAAGGATTTTTAGAGCATCTTGGTATTTAGGATAAAACATAACAGCGGTACACGTGCTGTAACGGACACTAGCATGGAGTGTGTTGAAGGATAAACATTGAAGCGTTCCGTCAGTGTCGCACACCAACCAGCGGAAAAAAAAAAAAAAAAACAACAAAAAAAAAACAAAAACGTTATCGGCATGTAGCAGGAGACCACGCCGCTGTTTACACCATAAACCTGCCGCTTTTTACTTTATTAATTAAAAAGCCCGTGCTCGGCACCTTTTTGGGTGTTTCGGTTCAAGTGTTATCCCATCCCCCCCCCCCCTCTCCGACCTCCCTCCTCCCTCCCCCTCTTTCTCTTCTTTTCCCTTCAGGAGTTGATTTAGCGCTTGTCCTACTGTAGCTGTCGATATCACCGAGGGACAGCTGTTAAAAGAGCTCCTTGTTTAGTCAAAAGCAAAGGCTTGATTGAAACATTGATTATGTTAGCGGTAATTTCCTCCAGGTTCGTGGCACTCAGGGTACGGTGGGTTATTTCCCGGTGTGTTCTCTCTCTCTCTCTCTTTCTCTCTCTCTCTTTATAAATCTTTAAAACAAGACACACTCATACGGGGAAGAAAAAAAAAAACCCAAAAAAGCATTTTCCCCCCACTTGTTACACTTGTGATAAAGGATGACACCTGCGTTATATATATATATGTGGTCATATTTAATGTTGTGGAACATCTGCAAAAACAAGTCAGATGTTATTATCGCTTCTCTCCGCGGCCATTGTTCCAGCGCCAACCTTTATTTATTTATTTTATTTTTGCGCGAAGACCAAAACACAGCAGAATATCTTGGTTTCGTGACATCTTCCGACCAATTAGCTTCAAGCATTTATCAGTACTTTTAAAATAAATAAATAAATAAAAAAAGGGGGGTCGGAGCATGGAGCGTGTTTTTTGGAGACGAGAGGTGAGGGAGGATAGATTGAGACGGTTTGGACGAGTGTAGAGGAGGGACATGGGGGTAGACGTCCCTGCAATTCTGAGGATGGAGGTACCAGGCAGGAGGGAAAAGGACTTTTGTGGCTGTGCGGATGAAGACATGCAGGTAGTTTTGGGGGGAGAGAGACAGATGTGGTAGAGGACGGGGTGGAGGAGGGAGAAGGATGAGTGGAGAGCGAAAGAAGAAAACATGCTATAACACGGTTAAGTCTTCAAATGATCGTTCTGGGATTAAATTGAAGAAAGGAATAGAATCGCCTTTATTTATCACATGTACATCACAGCATATTCTTCTCATATCCCAGATCCCAGATGTTTGGACGCCGGGGGGGTCAGGGCGCCGGGTCAGCCGTGATACGGCGCCCCCTGGAGCACACAGGGTCTTGTTCAAGGATCCAAGGGTGACAGCTTGGCGATACGTTCTGATCAGCGCCTTAAACACTGAGACACCTTCAGACACCTTAAACACTTACACACCTTCTTTATTAGGGCCCAAGCGCTGCAATACGCAGCATCCTCTTGTTTTCCTAAGGATTGTTTATTTTTTTTTTACATTTATTTGACCTTATCCGGAGCCGAAAGAAGAAAACATGCTATAACGTGGTTAATTCTTGAAATTACTTCACTTTGTGTGATTTTTATTTATTTATGTATTTTGAACGAAGTAAATGGAATGCGTTACTGTCGATTTTTTCGGAAGTGTTTCAGTTTCAGTACACTTTCACTTTAAAGGCATTTTAAAGGCAAATCTCCTGACGCAAAACTGCCGCAACACTCCTGGCCTTCTGTGCGTGGATTTAGTTTAAATACTCGAAATGACTTTAAACTCGTGACAATTTTAATAGAAATCGTTTTTTATTATTTATTATTATTTTTTTTTTTAAAAAAACATGCTTTTTTTTTTTTGGAGGGGGGGGGGGGAGGGGGGGGGGGGGGGGGGCGGGGGGGGGGATGGGGGGGGGGGGGGGCGGGATGCCGGTAAGGATTACTAAATCTGGGGTGGGGGGGGATAAACGGTCAGAGCACAGGGTCATCCATGATATGGCGCCCCCTGGAGCCACAGAGGATTAAGGGCCTTGCTCAAGGACCCAAGGGTTGGCAAGCTTGGCGATACCGGGGCTCGAACCCCCCGACCTCCGTATCCGTAACCCAGCGCCTTAAACCTCTGAACCACACCCCCTCCCCGTGACATTCTATAAATAGCTTGTTGTGCTATGAGTAACATTAGAGTCTTTATACATCAACTGAGAGAGTAGTCAGAATAGGAACATTGTAGTCATAATAAATCACTTTGGATACAGAAGTATTTAATATCGTAATGTCATGTTTAAATGTTTTAAATGTTACTGGAGTAACCTTTGTGTCTGATGTTTGTACCGTTCGTCTAAAGAATATATAATTTTTATATGTTGTACGTTAGCGCGGTGGTTTAGCGGTTAGCACGTTCGCCTCACACCTCCAGGGTCGGGGGTTCGATTCCCGCCTCTGCCATGTGTGTGTGTGTGTGTGTGTGTGTGTGTGGATTTTCACCAATCCGGAAGTAGCCGGGATAAACCACGAACTAAAGGACAGGAGCTAATAATAATAATAATAATAATAATAGAAGGGGCACGGTGGTTTAGTGGTTAGCATGTTTGCCTCACACCTCCAGGGTCGGGGGTTCAATTCCCGCCTCTGCCATGTGTGTGTGTGTGTGTGTGTGTGGAGTTTGACCAATCCGGAAGTAGCCGGGATAAACCACGAACTAAGGACAGGAGCTAATAATAATAATAATAATAATAATAATAATAATAATAATAAAAGGGGCACGGTGGTTTAGTGGTTAGCACGTTCTCTTCACACCTCCAGGGTCGGGGGTTCGATTCCCGCCTCTGCCGTGTGTGTGTGTGTGTGGAGTTTGCATGTTCTCCCTGTGCCTCAAGGGGGTTTTTGTCAGGTTGATTGTCCCTAGTGTGTGAATGATGCCAGTGTGTGTGCGATGGGTCGGCATTCCATACATGGTGTGTTTCCTGCCTCGATGCCACGAATACGCCTGGGCGTAGGTTCCCGGCGACCCCGAGAGAGGAGTCGGATAAATGGCAGAAGTGTAACAGGCAAGGTGTTCTCCGTGTCGGCCTCATCTGGCCGATTCTGGCGTAATCTCCATCTCCGGCGTTCGAGCACCGATACCCGATATTGTCTGTCGAATTAATGTGCGCAAATCTCTGCCAAACACGCAGCGTAATTCAGCGAAACGACTCCTGTGCGCCTCTTGATTACAGCTCGGGCCAACACGTGGCGCTGCAGCGTGCCATAAACTCCTTAAGGTTTGATTGAGCAGGTATCCGCTCTGCGCGATGCGACGAGCACTCGGGGCAATCGGCGCACGTGCTAATGAACGATGCGCGATTGATTGATTGATTTATTTATTTATTTCCGCTTTGTTTGTTTGTTTGTTCGTTTGCAAGGACGCTCCTGGGGCTAAAGATGGGAAGATTCGAGAGAATGAAGTGGGCTTGGCGGAGGGACTGAGGCGAATGAGAGCCCACTTCTGTCTCATCTGCAGCCGCCGCTATAGCCACAAGCTGTTTCCAAAGAGGAAATGCAGATGATAGGGGGGGTTAGGCAAGAGAAAAGCGGGATGGAGGAGTAGGGTGGAAGGGGGGTGGGGGGTTAGGGGGGGTTGCATAATGTATTATGTTTTACAAAGCCACATTTAATGCCCTCTCCATTTCCCCGCTTTCATTTTCTACCCAGTTAATAACGGCCCTCCTGCGCACAATGCAGGACAGCGGAAAAGCTCGCGAATTCTTCCCTCGCTGGGGGCCTCATCGCTTATTCCTTTAGATGACAAAAG
The DNA here is from genome assembly GCA_030449085.1 of Kryptopterus vitreolus. Lineage (NCBI taxonomy): Eukaryota > Metazoa > Chordata > Actinopteri > Siluriformes > Siluridae > Kryptopterus > Kryptopterus vitreolus. The sequence continues at coordinate 11,751,506 of JACRUU010000028.1, forward strand.
CCTGTTAGTGCAGAATTGCCGCTCCTGCTGAGAAGGGGGACGAGTTTCAATAAGAGCCCCGGCGTCTTCGGTGTCAGCCAATTGCAGACACCCTCTCCGAATTAGATCTGACATTGCGCTTATTAATTGCGCCGTTATTTTTTGATTTTCTTTTTTCCTCATATTCATACCTCAGGTTTGAACTCGCATTGTCTGCCGAAGGAGTTACTCAAGGTGCCCTTGCCGTGGTTATTAGAAAACTGATGCGTCATGGTTTTTTTTTTTTTCTCCGTGGGATTTTAATGGTTTATCGTTCTCCAGCTGAGCACGAAGGAAGGTGTTTGATGCCTTATGGCACTTTAAGAACTTGTCCAAGGCTAACGGGCGTGTAGGTGAACACCCTAGGTAGGGAAAGTAGCCATTCTGAGATGGGGAATGTCCAACGTGATCAGTTCAATAGGAGTCTAAACGGTGGCGGTCGAGGTCGGCGTCATAGCAATTCGTTTAATCTCACTTGGCGCCTTCGTACGGGCAAAACGGGTAACGGCGACAATAGAGAGTTGGCAAGTGTTCGAGGTATAATGATGTTACTAAATGATCTAAAATACGGGATGATCTAAAATACGACGGCTGTAAAAACCGCCCGACCCTTTGCCATAACGGAGCAGTAGCAGTTTCTTCTGTAAAACTGATTTATCCCAGACTCCCGAATGGTTCATTACATAAAAGTCAACAGCTCTTTACAGTGGCATTTGAATCGAGAGTACTTACCGTGTCCCTTCTGCTAAAGTACCTCTCTACCACTTGAGTTTTTTTTTTCTTTTCTTTTTTTATAGAGGTACTGTGCCTCTCAGTAAAATGGCCCTACCTTTTTTGGAAAAGAAGCCGAAAAAAAAAAAAAAACCACCTTCGCCATCAATAGTTCCCACTGATGGGACGCCCCTGTGATGGAGCAAGTGCACTGGGCAGGCATGGCGCTTTTAATTGGCTCCCGGACCTTCGAGGTTTGGCGGTGAGGTGGGGGTATGAAGATGATGAATGAACCGTGCGACCCCTGCCAAGTCGGAAAATGAAAAGCCGGGCCGCTCTGTTCTGCCGTTCCCCCGCTCGAGGATGGATGGAAGGAGAATCGGAGTGAGGAGACCTCGGAACGGCGAGGGAGCTGGGAGCAATTAGCGGAGACGGAGCGAGCGGTGAAAGACCGATGAAAGACCGAGAGAGCGAAGGAGAAGGAGAACGCATGAGTTAATGCGAGCGAAAGCGAGGGAGCATGCCAGCGCGTTTGGCGATGAGTGTGTGTGTGTGTGTGTGTGTGTGTGTGTGTGTGTGTGTGTGTGTGTGTGTGTGTGTGTGTGTGTGTGTGTGTGTGTGTGTGTGTGTGTGTTGGGGGAGGGGGGTAAGAAGTATTGGTTTCGCTCCCGAACTCATCTGTCCTGCGCCCCCCAGAGGCTCAAACAGCTGTGGTGTTTTTCTTGCTTAGCTGCACCGCTTCCTCCGGGGGACTGACTGAGGCATAGGAAGAGAGATGGAGAGAGAGAGAGAGGGGGAGAGAGAGAGAGAGGGAGAGAAGTATGGTCAGAAAAGGATTGTTTGTCACTGGGAAACATTTGCAAGAAATCCCTTGATTGTTGTTGTTTCTGCTGGCAACAGCAATAATGCAAGAGGTAGTCGAGGAGTAAACGGGAACGAGGACCTCCCGTAACGGCCTGAAGGGGAACGAGGAGGAAGCCTCTTCTCCACCATGGGCAGACTTGTTGTCTAGACGACATCCCCCCCCCCCCCCCCTTCCCATGCCTTACACAGCTAGCAATCCTTGCTGGCATTCCCATGAAGGCCTCTGTCTCCAGCCGTCATCTCATTTGTCATTGTGTTGGAGCATGATGAGTGCCCACTGACATACCAGGTAGGCTGATGCCCAAGCCTTAATGCCCACTTCATTATTTACAGCAAGGAGAACGGACAAGTCCGCTTACCCTATCTAGCTAATATATATTATATATCTATCTATATATCTATCTATCTATCTATCTATCTATCTATCTATCTATCTATCTATCTATCTATCTATCTATCTATCTATCTATCTATCTATCTATCTATCTATCTATCTATCTATCTATCTATCTATCTATCTATCTATCTATCTATCTATCTATCTATCTATCTATCTATCTATCGACTCTTGTCTTTCCCCCTTTTCTCGCTTTGAGTCATCATGGCCCTACACTCAGGTGGGTGACTCGGCTGGAGCCGGTGCTGCCGGTGTGTGGGCAGACTGACAGCAGGATTTTACCGGGAGTGAGCCGAGAACCAATTAAAACGGTGCCCCAGTGAGCCCCGGCTCCCCTCCCACCCCCACTCTGCATTCCACCCTTCTCCATCCTCCATCCTCCAGCCCTATCCGACCTCCTGAGTGGCAAGCGCACTGGCTCACTAGGGCCAAAATCATACACTCCTATCCGAATCTGGAAATCGAATAAAAACATTACAGGGCACACTTGGTCACCCGGCCCATATTACGCCCTTGACGTAATAATGATATTTAAATCCCTCACAAGAGAAACAGAGGATAAAACATCTGCCTGTAGAAAATTAACACCAAAATAGTTTGCTTTAAAAAAAAAACAAACAAAAAAAAAAAAAAACACGATCGATTAGCCGGATTCTCTCTTCAGAAAGATTGACAAGGGAAGGTCATCCGCGGCTATCGATGTGCCTTTCAGCCGCAGCCCCGGCAGCGATGACGTTAGGCTCTCTCTCTCTCTCTCTCTTCTCTCCCTCTCTCTCTCTCTCTCCTCTCTCTCTCTCTCTCTCTCTCTCTCTCTCTCTCTCTCTCCTTGAGCTGTCAGTGCGTGCAGAACCCAAATGTTCACAGAAAAATAGTTTGTTTGTTTTATTTATTTATTTATTTATTGCGGTACAGGGATCGAACGCTGGTGAATTAGCAATATGCAGCGATTGATGATGAAGCTGTATATAATAATAATAATAATAATAATAATAATAATAATAATATAAACGCACCCCAGAAAGCGCATCGGTAATTGACTTGTTTCATTCCTCGAACCGTCGGTAGACTCGACTTTGAAGTGAATTAGCCATTTTAGAGCGATGGAATCTGCCGAATTAGCTGCGCTCGCGCCGCGCGGCCGAGTCGAGTGATGGTGAATTAGCATCGTCGTCCAAGGGGAGTTCAGAGGACGCTTTAGTGAGTCTGACCTTTTGTCATTCCCTCGGTGGTAATTTAGCCCAAGATTTGAGGTGACCAAGCGTGCATCATTTTGTATTGACCAATCTGGAAGTAGCCGGGATAAACCATGAACTAAAGGACAGGAGCTAATAATAATAATAATAATAATAATAATAATAATAAATAATAATAAATAATAATAATAATAAAAGGGGGCACGGTGGTTTAGTGGTTAGTACATTCGCCTCACACCTCCAGGGTCCGGGTTCGATTCCCGTCTCGGCCATGTGTGTGTGTGGAGTTTGCATGTTCTCCCCGTGCCTCAGGGGGTTTTTTCTCCGGGTTCTCCGGTTTCCCCCGGTTCAAAAACATGCACGGTAGGTTGATTGGCACCTTGGAGAATTGTCCCTAGTGTATGAATGTGTTGTGTGTGTGAATGTGTGTGTGTGTGTGTGTGCCCTATAATGGGTTCCATCCAGGGTGTATCCTGCCTTAATGCCCATAGACACCTAGCCTAGACAAGATAGGCACAGACTCCCCGTGACCCGAAGGGAAGATCGGATAAAGCGGTAGATGATGAATGAATAATAATAATAATAATAATAATAATAATAAGAATAAGAATAAGAATAATATACTGCAGAGTTATCAATATTAGGGAAAACAAAACTGGTTGAAGGTGAACAGTCAAGCTGAGTTGAGACGCTCAGTAGATGGAAATTGACCAGTGTGTGTGTGTGTGTGTGTGTGTGTGTGTGTGTGTGTGTGCTGGGGATAAGGGGCTTATTGCTAGAAATGAACCTGACCTATTATCACACCCCTGTGGCCAATTAACCTTATTGGAGCAATAGAATCAAGCACATGTGAATGACCCGTGTCGGCGGCAGGATCGAGAGAGAAACAGGTGAAAGAGGGACATCAACAGAAACGACGGTCACGTGAAAGTGACCCCCGGGCGTTTTAGAGGAGCCGGATGGAGTGCAGGCGGAGCGGTGGTTTTGACGCGTGGGGGTTGGGGGGGGTTTTCGAGAGACGGGATCAAGTGGAGGTGAATTAGCGATATTAGGCGGATTAGGTAGCGGTGCAGAATTGAACATGGTGGAGGGACTGGTTCGGAGGGAAACGATTGGCGACGGCGACGGCCAATCAGCCGCTCCGTATTAAGCTTGCAAACCGGGTCTGGGGAAGTTATGGTTCAAAAGCATGAGGAGGTCCAAGGTTACACACATCTAGATGATTTCATTTGGGTCCCTTGGTCCTCTGTGTGTGTGTGTGTGTGTGTTTGTGTGTGTGTGTTTTTACGTGGTTTAATCCTGAGCCGGAGTGCTGTAACCTGTCACTCTGCATTTGCACTAAGCGCCTCTCCCCTTTTCATCTCCTCAGCGCTAATTGTAATTTAATTAGCAATTAAGGCTCTATTTATGCACACTAGAGCTGAGATTGGAGCACATCTCAAAAGGGCGAGGAGAAAGAAAGAGACCGACCCTCGGCCCAACCTGCGACTCGGGGCGGGGTTTTGGGGGGAGGGGGTGCGTTTTCTTTCACTCGCTCATTTTTGATGCCGTTATTGACGTTTTTTTTTCCCCCCTCCTCTCTCGCTCCATGCCGCAGTCCTGAGAATCCTCTCTCTCTCTCTCTTGTGCTGACGCGAGGGGAATTTTTGACCTTGAAGCACTCTGACCTTGTTTTGCTTTTCCAGGACAGCCACGCAGCTGTGACACTGACAACGCAGTCGTTTTTTGCACCCATGTGCATTTATAGAAACACACACACACACACACACACATAAAGCAGAGCAGTGCTACCATGTCCTCCACTTCCTGTAGCGAGTAATTGAGCTCATCAGAGTCGTGTCATGAGAAGCACCCGCAGCAACTAGCGTGAATGAGCACAGGTGGCGTTTCTGCCAGACCTGGCTGATAATCGAGGAAAGTGTGTGCGTGTTCAGGTTCACTTTGTCCTCAAAACAGCGAAAAAAAAGAGAGAGAGAGAGGGAGAGAGAGAGAGAGGGCGGTCTAGACGGAAACATCGCTCATGTTAGCATAAGGCTAGAAGGAGTTTATTTAAAAAGCCCCCAATCGAATGAGACGTCGGACCGCAACTACTCCGCGTTTACTCCAGCGAACTAATAATAATAATAATAATAATAATAATAATAATAATAATAATAATATAATAATAAATAAAGCCAGAGGTCATGACAACAAGCGATGTTGGACTTTACGCTTTACGCGTTCGAGCCGACGGGTGTCTTTTTTTCCGCATTTTTCCCATCCGTTTTGAGTTGTTTTGCCAATCGTTAATAAATAATTATAGCAGGAGAGGGTTAAGGGCCTTGCTCAAGGGCCCACTAGGGGAAGCTCGACGTGGTGTGTTGGGATTTGAACCAGCGACCGTCTGGTCCAGAGGCCAATGTCTTCATCAGTGAGCTCCCCCCCACCTCCCTATAGTGATCTAGAGGATATGTTTTTTATTATTTATATATGTGTGGTGTGTGTGTGTGTGTGTGTGTGTGTGTGTGTGTGTGTGTGTGTGTGTGTGTATGTATATATATATATATATATATCTATATATATATATATATATATATATATATATATATATATATATATATATATCATTCATATTATCTTTACTTCTCTTCTACCGTTATATCCGATCTTCCCTTGAGTCACATGGCCGAGAGACGGGAATTGAACCCAGACCCTGCCGAATGTGCTAACCACCGCCCCAATATATATATATGTGTGTTTGGGGGGAGGGTGTGTGTGTGTGTGTGGTGTGTGTGTGTGTGTGTGTGTGTGTGTGTGTGTGTGTGTGTGTGTATTAGGAGGGAGGGGTGTGGCTCAGCGGTTTAAGGCACAGGGTTGCTGATCCGAAGGTTGGGGGTTCGAGTCCCTGGTATCTGCCACCCATGGGTCCTTGAGCAATGCCATTAACCCTCTGTTCTCCAGGAGGGTCATGTATCCTCTGTACACTGTATAAAAAAGAAAAAAGAAAGGAAAAAAACAAACCTCTAAGCTTATGCAGTGTAAATACAGTGTAAATACAGTGTAAATACAGTGTGAATAGTGTAAATACAGTGTACATACAGTGTAAATACAATGTAAATACAGTGTAAATAGTGTAAATACAGTGTAAATAGTGTAAATACAGTGTAAATAGTGTAAATGCCGTGTAAATACAGTCTAAATACAGTGTAAATACAGTGTAAATAGTGTAAGTACAGTGTAAATAGTGTACATACAGTGTAAATACTGTGTAAATAGTGTAAATACAGTGTACATACAGTGTAAATACAGTGTAAATAGTGTAAATACAGTGTACATACAGTGTAAATACATTGTACATACATTGTACATACAGTGTACATACAGTGTACATGCAGTGTAAATGCAGTGTAAATGCGGTGTAAATAGTGTAAATACAGTGTACATACAGTGTAAATACAGTGTAAATACAGTGTAAATGCAGTGTAAATAATGTAAATACAGTGTAAATACGGTGTAAATACAGTGTAAATGTAAATACAGTGTAAATGCAGTGTAAATAATGTAAATACAGTGTAAATGCGGTGTAAATACAGTGTAAATACAGTGTACATACAGTGTACATACAGTGTAAATACAGTGTAAATGCTGTGTAAATAGTGTAAATGCAGTGTAAATGCAGTGTAAATAATGTAAATACAGTGTAAATGCGGAGTAAATAGTGTAAATAGTGTAAATGCAGTATAAATGCAGTGTAAATGCAGTGTAAATACAGTGTAAATACAGTGTAAATGCAGTGTAAATAATGTAAATACAGTGTAAATGCAGTGTAAATGCGGAGTAAATAGTGTAAATGCAGTGTAAATGCTGTGTAAATAATGTAAATACAGTGTAAATACAGGGTTTGGCATGTCTTCCAACTAAAAGGTGGATGGTATTCTCAGCGCTCTGACGATGTTTGTTGATGCGTTGTTCATCCTGAGAAGGAAACCTTCCTTTCGCATCACTCCAATCTCTCCTCGAGACCCCCCCCACCTCCATCCCTCCATCCATCCCTCCCTCCCTCTATCCTCCTCCTTCCGTCACCTCGCAATCACCATTCTCCTGAAATCAACAGGCCCTCCCCAAGAGCTCTGATTGCACAGTGGGTGAAGGGGGGGTGGGGGGTGATGGGGGTATGATGTGTGTGTGTGTGTGTGTATGTGTGTGTGTTGTCATTGTGGGTGTGGGAGCAAAGTTACCTCACTCTAAATCACCCCCTTTGGCTTTTTGTCTAAAACAAGGGCACTTGTGGCAAAGTCAGACAGCTGTAATCAGCTGGCCACAAATACTGCCATTCACTTAATCAGGGCTGATGGAGGAATCGAGTGGGGGGAAAAAGAAAGATTTCACCGTGTGTGTGTGTGTGTGTGTATGTGTGTGTGTGCGAAAGCAAGAAAGAGATAGCGTGTCTGATGGAGAGGATTCCGTTTGAGAGTGGGCTCTTAAGCTCACCCGCACTCCTCCCCGCCCTCTCATCCCAGCTTCGTTCATCACACGGAGTGTCTCAGCGAGATAAAGCACTCCAATACGTCAGGATGCACCTCTGCCTTCTATGGATAGGTGACGTCCGGGGCGAATTAATCCGCCCAGGTTTCCGAAAGTCCAGCTACGAGCTACGCCGTACGAACGCCCCCCCCCCCCTTCACACACACATCTAAAGCCATATAATCAAGTCTTAACCTAATTTCCCGAGTGAAATGGGGCTCCGCCTCCTCCTCCTGTGGATTGGTTGTCATTCCGTTGATTGACAGATCAAGCCTGAGCGGTTGGCCCTTTGCTAAACGGAACGTCCGTAGCTTCCCGTTCCCGCCAGAAAGGAAAGCAAGGATGGGAAAACGGGAGGGACGACGACGGCGTCGCTGTGGGAGAAGGAGCGAACGAGGGAGCGAGGTCACTCGGCCTCCCACTACGGCTTCCTCTCCCGAGGGTTTATCTCTAGCTCGCAGGCTTCGTACACGGCCATGACGCAGAAAACTCCCGCGTTTTCCGCCGCGCGCCGGGGCTTTATTTATTTATTTATTTATTTATTTATTTATTTATTGCTTTTTTTCCCCCGCCGCGCTTCCTGCTATTCTTCCGGCCCGTATCACGTTTCTCCACATTTGAGAATGTATTTATTTATTTATTTATTTATTTTATTTATTTATTTTTGCTCGTGTCTTCCATGTTTCCTTTTACAGCTTCATAACGTCCATATCTCACCACAGTCATCTCCCTCGCTCTCGCTTTGCCGCGGGGCTTCCGTCTGCAAATCCCTGACTGATGGCTAGATAGCGTAGCTTCTCCATCACACCAGTTTGTTTGGCATTATGGCAGTGACTGATACCATGCTAGGTGTGTGTGTGTGTGTGTGTGTGTGTGTGTGTGTGTGTGTGTGTGTGTGTGTGTGTGTGTGTGTGTGTTTGCTGACTGAAGCAGCTTGGAGATCGAGATAAGGTGCCATAGATTCGGGCAGGGGACGCTAACCGCAGGTTTTATTCTCATTTTGTTTTTGCAATGTGATTCTCGTTCCTTTCGATTCTCCGACCAGGTTTTTACGGTCTCGGAACGAATGTTTTTGTTGTTTGTTTGTTTGTTTGTTTGTTTGTTTTTTTATGGTTGGTTTTACGCTTTGAAAAACGCGCATAGCGGTTGAGATAAACACCGTGGGCATGGTTTCATTGCAATGGCGCTGCCATTGTTTTCCAACCCCAGAGTCATAGGATTTGGGCCTGTTTTTTGTTTTTTTTTTTTTTTTTTTTTTTTTTTCCGATTAATCTGACCTGGAAAAATCCGGCGTTCCTTGGACCGGTGAACGAGGACAAATCTGATGCCGGAATCGTATGATTTTCACGTTCTGGAGACGGCCCCCGCAATTTATTAATCGGATATTCGACTGATTATTCCATCGATTAATTGTTTCCATATATATATATACAGACGTGGACAAAATTGTTGGTACCCTTTGGTCAATGAAAGAAAAAGTCACAATGGTCACAGAAATAACTTTAATCTGACAAAAGTAATAATAAATAAAAATTCTATAAATGTTAACCAATGAAAGTCAGACATTGTTTTTCAACCATGCTTCAACAGAATTATGTAAAAAAATAAACTCATGAAACAGGCATGGACAAAAATGATGGTACCCCTAGAAAACACAGAAAATAATGTGACCAAAGGGACATGTTAATTGAAGGTGTGTCCACTAATTAGCATCACAGGTGTCTACAACCTTGTAATCAGCCATTGGGCCTATATATATGGCTCCAGGTAATCACTGTGTTGTTTGGTGATATGGTGTGTACCACACTCGACATGGACCAGAGGAAGCAAAGGAAAGAGCTGTCTCAAGAGATCAGAAAGAAAATTATAGACAAGCATGTTAAAGGTAAAGGCTATAAGACCATCTCCAAGCAACTAGATGTTCCTGTGAGTACAGTTGCACATATTATTCAGAAGTTTAAGATCCATGGGACTGTAGCCAACCTCCCTGGACGTGGCCGCAGGAGGAAAATTGATGACAAATCTAAGAGACGGATAATCCGAATGGTAACAAAAGAGCCTAGAAAGACTTCTAAAGAGATTCAAGGTGAACTTCATGCTCAAGGAACATCAGTGTCAGATCGCACCATCCGTCGTTGTTTGAGCCAAAGTGGACTACATGGGAGACGACCAAGGAGGACACCATTGTTGAAAACGAATCATAAAAAAGCAAGACTGGAATATGCCAAACTACATGTTGACAAGCCACAAAGCTTCTGGGAGAATGTCCTGTGGACAGATGAGACAAAAATCGAAGTTTTTGCCAAGGCACATCAGCTGTATGTTCACAGACGAAAAAATGAAGCATATCAAGAAAAGAACACTGTCCCTACTGTGAAACATGGAGGAGGCTCTGTTATGTTCTGGGGCTGCTTTGCTGCGTCTGGCACAGGGTGTCTTGAATCTGTGCAGGGTACAATGAAATCTCAAGACTATCAAGGAATTCTAGAGAGAAATGTACTAGCCAGTGTCAGAAAGCTTGGTCTCAGTCGCAGGTCATGGGTCTTGCAACAGGACAATGACCCAAAACACACAGCTAAAAACACCCAAGAATGGCTAAGAGGAAAAAATTGGACTATTCTAAAGTGGCCGTCTATGAGCCCTGACCTCAATCCTATTGAGCATCTTTGGAAGGAGCTGAAACATGCAGTCTGGAAAAGGCACCCTTCAAACCGGACACAACTGGAGCAGTTTGCTCATGAGGAGTGGGCCAAAATACCTGCTGAGAGGTGCAGATGTCTCATTGACAGTTACAGGAAGCGTTTGATTGCAGTGATTGCCTCAAAAGGTTGCGCAACAAAATATTAAGTTAGGGGTACCATCATTTTTGTCCATGCCTGTTTCATGAGTTTATTTTTTTACATAATTCTGTTGAAGCATGGTTGAAAAACAATGTCTGACTTTCATTGGTTAACATTTATAGAATTTTTATTTATTATTACTTTTGTCAGATTAAAGTTATTTCTGTGACCATTGTGACTTTTTCTTTCATTGACCAAAGGGTACCAACAATTTTGTCCACGTCTGTATATATATATATATATATATATATATATATATATATATATATATATATATATAAAAGAGAAAATAAAAGAGGGAGGGAGGTGTGTATAGCCCAGTGGATAAGGTCTTGGCCTCTGGACCAGATCACAGGAACACCACCACCACCAAGCTACCACTAGTGGGCCCTTGAGCAAGGCCCTTAACCCTCAATTGCTCAGTTGTGCCAAATTATTAATAATAAATGGTTAGCACGTTTGCCTCACACCGTCAGGGTCGGGGTTCGATTCCCATTTCAACCATGTGTGTGTGGTGTGGAGTTTGCATGTTCTCCCCGTGCCTCAGGGGGTTTTTTCTCCGGGTTCTCCGGTTTCCTCCCAGTCCAAAAACATGCACGGTAGGTTGATTGGCACCTTGGAAAATTGTCCCTAGTGTATGAATGTGTGTGTGTGTGTGTGTGTGTGATGGGTTGGCATTCCATCCAGGGTGTATCCTGCCTTAATGCCCATAGACGCCTGAGATAGGCACAGACTCCCCGTGACCCGAGGGAAGATCGGATAAAGCGGTAGAAGCGGTAGAAGATGAATGAATGAATGTCCTACTGTTTCCTCTCGAATTATTACTATTTTACATTTTCAATGCCCCGATGTTTTTACGTACAGCAATAACGGCGGATAATTTCATTTCCACATAAATCCCATCAGCCCTGACAATGGAGTCCCAAAAACAAAAAAAAAAGGCGAGTCTGATCTCGAGATCAGATCTGATCTCTGATCTGAACGTTAAAGAATCACTAAAACAGTGGCCAGGGCCGGAAAAAAAAAAGCGAAAGGGGCGGTTTTCAAAACGAGTGCAGAACCCGATTTAAACCAATGGGAATCATTTGGAGCGAGCATTTGCATGCTGGCTGGAGATCATCCAAATGGTGTGACCTCATATGCAAAGTAGAAGCGAGGGCGTGAACCTGAACCTGTAGACACACACACACACACACACACACACACACACACACACGGCAGGAAGATCATACAAGTGAAGTTGTGTTGTTTAATGAGTAAGGGATCAGACAGACAGTGTTGCAAATACGCGGTCGACTGGGAAATCCGTCTCGTAGCGATGTTATCTCCCAATGTCTGGCGAACGATTGTCCTCCCATCGCAGTTCGTGTTGATTAGAGCGAGTATCGATTGGTTCGATTAGTGATCGAGCGTTCTACCGACGATTAATCGAGTAATTAAAAAGCATAACATAAATTACAATAACAAATACCTGTGGGGGCACGGTGGCTTAGTGGTTAGCACGTTCGCCTCACACCGCCAGGATCCGGGTTCGATTCCCGTCTCGGCCATGTGTGTGTGGAGTTTGCATGTTCTCCCCGTGACTCAGGGGGTTTTTCTCCGGGTTCTCCGGTTTCCTCCCCGGTCCAAAAACATGCACGGTAGGTTGATTGGCACCTTGGAAAATTGTCCCTAGTGTATGAATGTGTGTGAGTGTGTGTCCTGTGATGGGTTGGCATTCCATCCAGGGTGTATCCTGCCTTAATGCCCATAGACGCCTGAGATAGGACACAGACTCCCCGTTGACCCAAGGGAAGATCGGATATAAAGCGGTAGAAGATGATGAATGAATGAATGAATGAATTTACCAGAGACGACCTGATTACAAGCAGCTGATGAAGTTTTGTACAGATTTCTGTTGTTGTTGTTTTTTTTTATATGTTATAATTAAAAATAAAGCCAGTTTTCCACAATCAGAAATTTTTTTTGTTTATTTTTTTCTAATTATTTTCCTTTGTTTGGATGATAAAACATTCATTTTTTACAGCACGCCCGAAATCCTCCAACAAATCGGAAACGTTTTCTAGAAATCGCCACACAAATTTTCTTCCCTCGCAAAGTTTTTATCTATTTATTTATTTATTTTTAAATAAATAAATATGTATGTATGTATGTATGTATTTATTTATTTATTTATTTATCCCGTTCCCCCCCCCCCTCCTCCCGCTGCTGTCGGAATTGCGCGACCCGGCTGGAAACGGCTGGAAACGTGTTTTAATTTGGTTCGATCGGCTTTAAAGACGCTCCGCTTATCCCAGGTTTCCGGGGGAACGCTGCGTATTCCGGGTGCGAGGGCGCATCCGTAAGAGTAAATGTTTGGGTTTTAGGCTACGTAAACACAATCACGCACATCTGTTTACGTCTCGGGGAGCTGTCTGTCCTGCGATTTCTCTCCCCCTCTCTCTCTCTCTCTCTCTCTCTCTCTCTCTTTCTCTTGCATACACCCATGCACTTAGCTTCATATTTTCACACGGCTGTTTTTTTTTTCCCCCTCCTCCCTTTTTCTTTGGCACCGTAGATTCTCATCTGCCGGAATTAATCGAGGCATTAATATTAATGTATTATTCTATGTCAATTCTCAATTATTTATTTATTTATTTATTTTTCTTGCTCCCCCCTTCGTGCTGCCTAATTGTGTTGGCAAAGGGAGTGGACGTGCGCTTTTAGTGCCGTTATTGTCTTAAGCGCTCGACGTCGGATGGCTGATGGATTAAAATAAACAAATAAATAAATACAACGGTGCGTTTTGCCAAACAAATGAACATGCCAGAGATTTAACAGGGTGGAAAAGGTGCTCTAATGGAGCCCACTGTGCATTCGGTACGTGTGTGTGTGTGTGTGTGTGTGTGTGTGTGTGTGTGTGTGTGTTCATATTTATCCCTTCATTCCCCGAGCAAACCTCGACGACACGCTATCGACAAACACCTCAATCCCTGGAAGAGGGAATGCATTGAAACGTATAGAGGATTGTAATTATCAGTCTTACGCTCATTTGAACTCGGAGCCCAGGAGGATTGTGTGTGTGTGTGTGTGTGTGTGTGTGTGTGTGTGTGTGTGTGTGTGTGTGTTTGTGTGTTTGAAAATAGTTACATGTAAAATTAAAGTGACATGCATCACATTAATGGGTAATGAATGAATAGAATAGATTGTGTCACATAGACATAACAGCACAGTCAAATTGGTTCTGTGCGTATGTTTTGGGTCAGAGCGCAGGGTCAGCCGTGATACGGCGCCCCCTAGAGCACAGAGGGTTAAGGGCCTTGCTTAAGGACCCAAGAGTGGCAGATTGGCGATATCCCTTCCCCCCCGATATTCCGATTTCTAGCCCTGTGGCTTAAACTACTTAGCCACACCCTCATTCATTCATTCATTCATTCATTCATTCATCTTCTACCGCTTTATCCGATCTTCCCTCGGGTCCCGGGGAGTCTGTGCCTATCTCAGGCGTCTATGGGCATTAAGGCAGGATACACCCTGGATGGAATGCCAAACCATCACACTCACACACACACACACACACCACACACACACACACACACACACATTCACACACACATTCATACACTAGGGACAATTTTCCAAGGTGCCAATCAACCTACACCCTGTGGGTGTGAGCCGAAAGTGCTAACTGCTGAACCACCATTGACACACACACACACACACACACACACACACACACACACACACACACACACACACACACACACACATTCACACACTGGGGACAATTTTAACCATCAACCTACTGTGTATGTTTTTGGACCGGGGGGAATCGAACCCGCAACCCTGTGGGTGTGAGCCGAATGAACCACCGTTGACACACACACACACACACACACACACACACACACACACACACACACACAATGACGGTCTCCTGTAACTCAAATTGCTAAAGAAGAACTTGCTTTAGTTTTAATGGTCAGGACTGCTTTGTCAGCAAAACGGGGGCCCAAGACAATATTAGCCAAAGCCCTGAACTCTCTCATCTCTCCTTCGCTGTGCTGTAAAGTACATAAAGTCCCTTTTTCTTTTCTTTTTCTCGTTTTTTTCTTTTCTTTTTTTCGTTTTTTCTTTTGTTTTCCGCACCAAGAAATGCTCCCGGTTTAAGTATTCTGTGCCTTTGAGATTCATAATGGATCAGAGAACAGGGTGCTGGTGCTTTGCTTCAAACCCTTCGGTTCAGAATGACTCACGAGCGAGTGTGTGTGTGTGTGTGTGTGTGTGTGTCTGAGTGCTGGGAGTCGTAGCGCAAGTGAGAGAGAGGGACGAATGTTCGGGAAGTCCCGGCGATGTCGCAGCTCTCGCTTCATCTCGAGCTTTCTGCGGCCCGCCACTCTTCCTCCATCCCCTTCGCCATCACGTTGTCTCCCGTTAACGAGTGTGATATTCTTGCGTAGATATCTGCGTACTGGTGTGTTTATCTGTTTGTGTTTGTCTCTCTGTTTGTCTCTCCAGATGGTCACAAGAACGAAGAAAATCTTCGTGGGGGGTCTGTCGGCGAACACGGTGGTGGAGGACGTGAAGCAGTATTTCGAGCAGTTCGGAAAGGTAAGGGGCTCAGGCTAACACTCTCTCACACACACACACACACACACACACACACCGAGTTCGGTTTGACGTTATGGGGACGTCTCTCTCAGCGGTGAAGTGCGTCTCGAGATCACCGTTCGCTTTTTCAGTTGTTTGTTTCAGTTGGTACGTAATAAATGATTATTATGTATTTATTTCTTTTATTTCCAATGGTAAATAGGAGTCGTGCGGTTCAGGACACACCTGTCGTCTAGTGTCTGTTGATCAGGGCCGGGATTGTTTACAAGATGTAAACAATTTTTGTTTTGTTTTGTTTATTTTTTTGTAAAATGAGTTGCATGGACTTTTGCCTTATTCAGATTTCCATGATCATTAGTTTAAAAGATCGTAGAACTGCCCCGTTATTTAAGGTGTGTGTGGTGGTGTGTGTGTGTGTGTGTGTGTGTGTGTGTGTGTGTGTGTGTGTGTGTGTGTGTGTGTGTGTGTGTGTGTGTGTGTGGTTGTGTGAGATGTTCAAACTCACAACGCGGACGATTTCAGAGTGTCTTTGGTTCTATGTTTGTATAAATAAAGCCAAATGAGTGACATCGCTACAGCGTTTAGTGAGGGCTTTTTTGTTTTTGTTGTTGTTGTTGTTGTTGTTGTTGTTTTTCTTC
Organism: Kryptopterus vitreolus; assembly: GCA_030449085.1. Classification (NCBI taxonomy): domain Eukaryota; kingdom Metazoa; phylum Chordata; class Actinopteri; order Siluriformes; family Siluridae; genus Kryptopterus; species Kryptopterus vitreolus. Next base: position 11,767,260 of record JACRUU010000028.1, read on the forward strand.
CCCCGACACTGTTGCTAATCATCTCAGCCTTGCGAATCTCAACTTGATTGAACGACTTGATTGGCTTGATTATAATATGATGCCCCCCCCCCACACTTCTCTTTCCTTCTGTTTTGTTTGTTTGTTTGTTTGTTTGTTTGTTTCATTATTTATTTTATTTTGCGGAATCCTCGCGCTCGCAGGGAGATAAACAAATCAGTGTGATTAAGAGTGCTGCTGCTCAAATCAGCACACACACACACACACACACACACACACACACACACACACACACACACACACACACACAACGCTGCGTGGTCAGCGTACGGGGAAGGAGAGACTGTTGGTTGACGTTTTTCTATCCGTCTTTCGTTCGGTCTCTCTTCTCTCTCTCTCTCTCTCCATCTCTCACTCTGACTCTCTTCCTCTCGCTCTCCCTCCCTCTATCTTTCCCTCTATCTCTCTCTCACTCTCAATCTCTCTCCCTCTATCTTTCTCTCTTTTTTCTCTCTCATTCTCTCTGTCTCCCTCTCTCAATCCCTTTCTCTTTTTCCCTCTCTCTCCCTCGATCTCTCTCTCTCTCTCTCTCTCTCTCTCTCTCTCTCTCTCTCTCTCTCGCTCTCTCTCTCTCTCTCTCTCCTCTCTCTCTCTCTCTCTCTCTCTCTCTCTCTCTTCTCTCTCTCTCTCTCTCTCTCTCTATCTGTCTTTCTCTCTCATTCTCTCTCCTTCCCTCTATCTCTCTTTTTTCCCCCCTCTATCTCTCTCTCTCTCTCTCTTCTTTTTTTTTCCTTTTTCTCTCTCTCTCCTCTCTCCCTCTCTTTCCCGCTCCCTCTCTCCCTCTCTCTCTCTCTGATTGTGTATGTATATATATGTGTGTGTGTGTGTGTGTGTGTGTGTGTGTGTACATATCCTTATGGTCCACTACAGCCTACATTATAGCTGATTGTGAAAGAAAGAAAGCAAAAGAAAAGAGAGAGAGAGAGAGAGAGAGAGAGAGAGAGAGAGATCCTTGTTTGCGTTCCATTTGCCGCGCGTCCCCGTGTGAGCGATTCGTTACACGCATGTTTGCACATAATACTCCACTATAAAGCCATCGCGAGCTCCGTCCGACATCATTTTATATCTCAGTAGGGAAACTCGTGTCCAAGATCGGAAATATGTGATCAACCTCACTGTCATGCTGAAATCTAATGTAAAGGATTATTTCTTTTTATGTCAGGTATGTTTTTATTTACGGCATTTAGCAGACGGCCTTATCCAGAGCGAGGTACTGAAGAGTCTCCAGTGAAGAATGAAATGAATTAAGAACCTTAAACTCAGTTGTTTGTTGTTGTTTTTTGTCCCTTGTTGTTGTGACGCCAAGAAAGTGAAAAAAAGGAAAAAAGTGTTGGGTTTTTTCGGGAAGAGGAAGGTCTGGAAGATGACCCGTGATGACCAGTATATATGTTGGTGTCATGCTGTAATCGAAGAGTTAAAAAAAAAAAAAAAAAAAAAAAAGGTGGTGGCTTTCTCTCTCATTCTCTCTCCTTCCCTCTCTCTCTCTTTCTCTCTTTTTCCATCTCTTTCTCTCTCTGTCTTTCTCTCTCTCTCTCCCTCTCTCCTCTCCCCTTTCTCTCTCTCCCTCTCTCTCCCTCACTCTCTCTCTCCCTTTCTCTCTCCCTCTCTCTCCTCACTCTCTCTCTCTCTCTCTCCTCCCTCCCTCCCTCTCTCTCTCTCTGTCCCTCTTTTTTTGGGAAGAGAAATGTCTGGAAGATGGCCCGTGATAACCAGTATATGTTGGTGTCATGCTGTAATCGAGGACTAAAAAAAAAAAAGAAAAAAAATGATGGTGGTGAAGATGGAGCACCGGGGTCACACTTTCTCCTTCAGAGCGCCTTCTTCGTCACAACACACCACACACACACACACACACACACACACACACACACACACACACACACACACACACACTTCTCGGAGCAGTCTGTGTGTCGTCTGTAATGGGATGCAGGACGAGCGTGTGCCAGAGTGTGTGTTTGACAGGTGTAGAAGCTTCGCTGAGCCGGCGACTCGGCATGACTCAGGTGTAAATCCCAGGCAGCTTTAGAGCGAGTGGATTTCTCCCGCAGCTCCTACATAAGGCCTCGGCGCGCTCGAACACACTCGTTTCATCTACCCTTATTGCCTTCTCCAAAGTTTGTGCCGGGGAAAAAAAAAAAAAAAAGAAATCGATCTCCAGAAATAAACGACCTGCGCCGAGTTCAGACCGAAAACTGGCGCCCCGGCCAAAAATAAATAAATAAATAAATAATAAAGTCTGGACATGTTTCTGTTCGGCATGTAAACATACATCGTTTTCACTCGTTCCTCACCTGAGGGAAGACGGGAGGGGAGACTGGAGGGAAGACTGGAGGTGACTTTATTTGTAAAAAATAAATAAATAAATAAATAAATAATAAAGTCTGGACATGTTTCTGTTCGGCGTATAAACGTACATCGTTTTCACTCGTTCCTCACCTGAGGGAAGACGGGAGGGGAGACTGGAGGGAGGGGAGACAGGAGGGAAGACTGGAGGTGACTTCTTTTTTTAAAAATAAAAATAAATAAATAATAAATTCTGGACATGTTTATGTTCAGCGTATAAACGTACATCGTTTTCACTCGTTCCGCACCTGAGGGAAGACGGGAGGGGAGACTGGAGGGAAGACTGGAGGTGACTTCTTTGTAAAAAAAAAAAAATAAATAAATAATAAAGTCTGGACATGTTTCTGTTCGGCGTATAAACGTACATCGTTTTCACTCGTTCCTCACCTGAGGGAAGACGGGAGGGGAGACTGGAGGGAGGGGAGACAGGAGGGAAGACTGGAGGTGACTTCTTTTAAAAAAAATAAATAAATAAATAAATAATAAAGTCTGGACATGTTTATGTTCAGCGTATAAACATACATCGTTTTCACTCGTTCCGCACCTGAGGGAAGACGGGAGGGGAGACTGGAGGAAAGACTGGAGGGAGGGAAGACTGGAGGTGACTTCTTTTGTAAAAAAAAAAAAAAAAAAAAATAAATAAATAATAAAGTCTGGACATGTTTCTGTTCGGCGTATAAACGTACATCGTTTTCACTCGTTCCGCACCTGAGGGAAGACGGGAGGGGAGACTGGAGGGAAGACTGGAGGGAGAAAAGACTGGAGGTGACTTCTTTGTAAAAAAAAAAAACAAAAAAAAACAAAAAAATAAATAACAGTCTGGACATGTTTCTGTTCAGCGTATAAACGTACATCGTTTTCACTCGTTCCACACCTGAGGGAAGACGGGAGGGGAGACTGGAGGAAAGACTGGAGGGAGGGAAGACTGGAGGTGACTTCTTTGTAAAAAAAATAAATAAATAAATAAATAATAAAGTCTGGACATGTTTCTGTTCGGCGTATAAACGTACATCGTTTTCACTCGTTCCTCACCTGAGGGAAGACGGGAGGGGAGACTGGAGGGAGGGAAGACTGGAGGCGGCGACTTTTCGAAACGGGTGGAGTGCGGCACTCTGGGAAATAACCGCCCGTATCGTCCGGCTCCTGACCCGTTCTGGTGTTAACAAGCGTGTAACGTAAAATCCTTTCCTAGATCACGTCTCGTAGTTCGATTCCCGCGGAACGATCTTCCCGGAAGCTTCTCCGATGACGCGGGAATTCCAAAAAAAACGCTCGCTACGTTTACCACAGTGGGATTCGGCAGACGCTCTTATCCCGAACGGCTTACACTTGTGAAGGTTAAAGGCCCCACAGCTTGAAAGAGCCGGGATTTGACCCCATGACCTACTGACATTTTTTCGTAGTCGGTATTCCATACATAATTAAAATTTCCACACAAGCGTATTAAATGCCGCACTTCCTGTTTGTTTACACCCCGAGTTGCAATTATTTATTTATTTTTTTAACAATTATTATATTTGCCAGGGGTGTAAACAAGAATGTGGAGTTAGTTCGGTGTCACTGTGGCTACTCGCATAGCGCAAATAAGGCTAGTTTTGCTCATGCTTGAAGTAGCGAAAGAATTCATAGCATTAGCGGTAGCCGCTAACCAGGAAGTGGCTAGCGCTAGCAAGTTTCCCTCACAATTACCTTGATAAGCAATTTTAGGTTTTGCATTTCTTTCTCATAACTCTAATATATTATATATATATATATATATATATATATATATATATATATATATAATATATAGATAGATAGATAGATAGATAGATAGATAGATAAGAGGAGCACGGTGGTTTAGTGGTTAGCACGTTCGCCTCACACCGGCAGGATCCGGGTTCGATTCCCGTCTCGGCCATGTGTGTGTGGAGTTTGTGCATGTTCTCCCCGTGCCTCATGGGGTTTTTCTCTCCGGGTTCTCTGGTTTCCTCCCGGTCCAAAAACATGCACGGTAGGTTGATTGGCACCTTGGAAAATTGTCCCTAGTGTATGAATGTGTGTGTGTGTGTGTGTGTGTGTGTGTGTGTGTGTTGTGTGTGTGTGTGTGTGTGTGTGTGTGTGTGCCCTGTGATGGTTT
>JACRUU010000028.1:11779263-11784263 GCA_030449085.1 Kryptopterus vitreolus
CTTATGAAACGACATTAGGAAATGCCCTTGTGTTACTCTGGTCTCCTTTCCTCCATTTCTCCTGTGTATGTGAAAGAGAGAGAGAGAGAGAAAGAGAGAGAGAGAGAGAGAGAGAATCGGAGGATCGAGTCCTTATCTGTGCCCTAATGAAGCCTCTGAGGTATTGAAGCACGATGTGGGTAGTGACGACAGCACACACCTGGAGGTAGAGGAAATGTGTGTGTGTGTGTGTGTGTGTGTGTGTGTGTGTGTGTGTGTGTGTGTGTGTGTGGGGGGGGGGGGGGGGGCACTTCTCCCTCTGGATGTGTATCAGGGGAGAGAGCAGAATTCTTAGGGGTGGCTGTATCAACAACTTGCCTTAGATTAGGAGGATTTGTGTGTAAGGCAAGGATTCATTTTTCATTTTCTGTACATATACTAGCGTGTGTGTGTGTGTGGTGTGTGTGTGTGGGAATGGTACAAGGAGGCATTTATTTATTTATTTATGTATTTATTTAACTATCCAGAATGCTGCAGGCTGCATTTGTAAACAATAAATCCCTGGAGTATGTTGTTCTAAGAGCTGATCTATCTGCCTGTATACAATCCTGAAACGGAATGATTGGCTAACAAAGACAGGCGGACCCTCTGTTTAGGTGAGCTTATTTTACCCTGATGATACCCCCCCCCCCCCCCCTCCCACCACACCACCCCCCCCCCCCCCCCCGTCAGCCGCCGCCGTCCCGAGGTTTTTTTAAACTTCAGTAAACCGATCCGTTTCGCTTCCTGCTTCCGGCTTCCTGCGTTGCGTTGCACCATAAAGGCGGGCGTCAGCCGGTCACATTCTGCATTTATTTAGTGCTGCCGGTACCCGGTACACACACACACACACACACACACACACACACACACACACCACAACACACATCCTGCTCTAAAGGATATCATCCCGAAAACCGTTTCCACTTAAAATGTTACTCTTAAAGACTTTCTTCTACTTCCGTTCATTTTATTCATCCGACGTCTCTCTCGGGTCGTGGGGAACCTGTGCCTACCTCAGCACCACATCCTGTATGGAACGGCAACCCATTACAGGGGGCGGACACACACACACACACCCCCACACAAACACACACACACACACATTCAACACTTTGCAACAGTTTTGTTTAACACACCCAACCAACAGTTTGTTTAATCGACAATTCGAAAATATCACAAAAGTTTAGCGCAAATTTGTAATGGAAACGTAGCAATAGCGTAATAAATGTAGCACCATTATGTGTATATGCACAGAATAGAATAGCCTTTATTATGTATGTATGTATGTATGTATGTATCTATGTGTATATTTATATATATATATATATATATATATATATATATATATATATATATATATATATATATCTTAGTATCTATAATAATACACACATACAGGTTAAGGGCCTTCTCAATGACCCAAGGGTGCCAGCTTGGCGATGCTGGGGTATGTATATATATATATATATATATATATATATATATATATATATATATATATATATAATATATATAGACACACCACACAAATAATATACACACATACAAAGTTAAGGGCCTTGCTCAAGGACCCAAGGGTGCAGCTTATACAGCTTATATCGATATATATATATGTGTGTGTGTGTGTGTGTGTGTGTGTGTGTGTGTGTGTGTGTGTGTGTGTGTGTGTGTGGTGTGTGGTTTAGGATCTCAGCCACACTTCTATCGCTATTCTACAGGAGGAAATGGAGACAGGCGTCTGTGTTAGGTGCAATTTAAGGCATGACTAGTTTAGGTATTCCAGTCCGCTTCCAGTTTCTCTTCCTCTTTGCGGTTGTTTCAGGCTGACTCAGCGCAGCCCGGGTTCAGCGAGCGCACCTGCCAATTCCGAGCGTTCCTCCATGCCAACGGCAGCACAAAGCTATTTTGGATAGTTTTCGATACACCCGCGTCCCTCGGGCCGGCACAAAAAAAAAAGCCATTTTAATTAAGGTGAATTTTTCTGCCCGTCCGTTCCAACGCCTTCCTCCGCCGAGCGGCCGATCCAAAACAAACCCGGTGCTCGGGGAGCGGGAGGAGACGCTGGCGCGGGAGGAGAGGCATGGGATTCGTTAATGGCTGCCGAGTTGGGCCGCTCAAGCGCCTTGCAACCTATTAACCGAAACGAATGCAGATCACAGGATTCCAGAGCCAGGCAGGGCAGGTGTGGAGGCGCAGAGTGAGCTCACACTATCCGGCTAGCCAGGAAGTGGTGGAGTCCGAGCCAGGGACAGAGAGACTCAAACAGACAGACAGAACTAAATGAGGAGGCTTAACCAAGGGAGTGCTTACATTTTGCCCTGAAATCCCCCCCCATATACCCCCCACACCCACTCGCTTTGAACCCGAGTTGCTGTCACGGGTCCAAATGATATCGCCTGTGTTTAACCAAGCCAGGAAATCACTCCTGCAGTTTTTGACCCGTTCAGCCTCACACTTCCCCCCGGCATTGTCCTGGGAATTTGGCTCCGATCGGGAATGGCGCAGAGGCTATTGAGGGATTGGTTTTTTTTGTTGTATTGTTGTTTTGTTTGTTTGTTTGTTTTTTTTTACCTCCGAATGATCATATGAACCTAAGACTTTATGGACGTACCATAGCAGACTCTGAAGCACATTTATTTCATTAACAAATGATTATAAAACTCGCTTGAAAAACGAGTTTTAACGAACTGATTTAATACGCGATTTATTTATCATCGGTTCTGATCTCATAAGAAGAATTGACCAGAATCATTTGTTTATTTATTTATTTATGCATTTTTACACAAGTTCGATATAGTGTCGTCAAAATGAACGTCCGTTCTAACGCCACTGATTTGTATTATTTATTTATTTATTTATTTATTTATTTATTTATTTATTTATTTATTTATTTATTTATTTTTAAGTAACGTGCGGGTATTTTTGTCGGACGATTTTTATGACCAATATAAATAAATGAACATGAAAGAGGCGAAATTAAAACCTTCAACGATCTCAAAGATCTTTCTTTACTCAGACGTTAAAACAATAAAAAAAGAAATATCCACCTTCGTTTTTTAATCATTAAACATTTGTTTTATTGACGCACCAAAGCGCAAAATCGGCCGTCGAAAGCGTCGATTTACGTCATTTAAAACCCCGTCGTTACGTTAAGTCCCAATTGCGTTAAATCTTTTATGAGAATTTTTTGTCTTCAGGTTTTGTTAAACAATAAACAATTTGCGGAAAGCATCCGTATTCATCCAATCCCATGTTTTGTTTTTTTTTCTTTTATTAAAATGTTTTATATGAAATGCATTATTTTGAATTTATTAAAGATTTAATTGCATAAAAAGTGGGAAAATGGGCAGAAAATGGCCACTATTAGTGTGAAAAAAAAAAAAAAAAGAATAAAATCACCGCAGGAAGCTAACGATTGAAACTGCGCACACAAAGTCTGATTGCTCTTTTTTTTTCTTTTCTTCTTTTTTTTTTTTGTAATAAAGAAAAAATACAGTTGCCTATCCATCAGGGGAACGTGTTAACTCGCACCCGGTCGTAAATCGGAAATGATTTCAGTATTAATTAAAAGAGCTTTTAACAAGGTTTCATATCGATTCAGTGTTGGTTTGGTTGCATGTGACGGGCGTGCAGGTTTATATATAATATATATATATATATATATATATATATATATATATATATATATATATATAAAAATACACACGCACGCCTGTAATGCTCAGAGTTTTCTAATAACAGGCACTCATCAGGCACTTAATAAGGGAACTGCTGTACCTTCTGCACAGTCATGTAATTATCCAATCAGGAAATCGCATGACCGCGGTGTCGTGCATAAAATCACGCCGGAACGGGTCAAGAGCTTCATTTCCACGTCAGAATGGGAAGAAAAAATCTCGCCGTATACGTCTGTGCTACATTTTCACTCGCAGGACGTACAAACAATGAAATCGAAAACCCCAGAATCTACATTTACTTACAACTTAGGACAATTGAGGGTTAAGGGCCTTGCTCAAGGGCCCACTAATGCTTTGACAATGGTGGGATTTTGAACCTGCGATCTTCCGAATTTCCGCTCCGATGCCTTAACCACCGACGTGTGTATGTACAAATAACATCTATCCATCAGGCTGTTACCGTAAATTCTGGACTATAAAGCGCACCTGCATATAAGCCGCATCCGCTCTATTTGAAAAAAAAAACCCCAAAAAATCATAAATAAGCCGCACCTGCATACAAGCCGCATCCGCTTTTGAATTGTAAATGTACATGTATGTACCTAAATAGATCCTTTCCTAACCTGTATTTTAACACGGTGTAACGGTGGACGCTGCACAGAGACGCGGAGATCCGGAATTCATACAAAACAGGATTTATTAGAATAAAGAACTCAGGAGACGCCGCTCATACGGAGCGGCCAGACAGGCTAGGGAGCCTTGCGGTCTGCACGCCGTGGTACCGGGAGTACCGGAGAGCAGGAGTCCGGGAATCGGGAACAGACAAAGGTTAGGCATAAACATATATCGAGCGTCCGTGTCGGCGACACTAGGTATGTGCTACGAGCCCGGACGGGGATTGTAGAGTGAACCGGGCTTATATCGGGAGAGGGAAAATCAAGAAAAGCTTAGGCGGATTTCTGTGTGTGTGTGTGTGTGTGTGTGTGTGTGTGTGTGTGTGTGTGTGTGTGTGTGTGTGTGTGTGTGTGTGTGTTTGTGTGTGTGTGTGTGTGTGTGTGTGTGCGTGTGTGTGTTGTGTGTTGTGGTGTGTGTGTGTGTGTGTGGTGTGTTGTGGGGGGAAAAGAGCAGGAGGAGAGAGAGAGAGAGAAACCCGAGCAGTAGCAACTTTACTGATTAAAACGGGACAGAACCAAGATAGAAAATAAGCGCTATTTACAGTATTTATCTTCATTTCTCCTGTGTGTGAAATGACGTCACCTTAACCTTGTAAAGATAGAGTTTGTCCTCCTTCTATCCGCTTCT
>JACRUU010000028.1:11789263-11794263 GCA_030449085.1 Kryptopterus vitreolus
AAGGTAGTGCACTCAATATAGCACCTACGCTCAGATCAGCTGAAATTAGGGTCCGTGATGATGTCATGGACGAAGCCTGAAGTATTTTTTATTGTATTTTGTATATGTGTGTATACGTGTGTATACGGGTGGCGCGATAATTGGAAGGCCTCCTGAGAGGGGAACTCGCGTTGCCGTCCCGGGTTCAGCCCCAGCTGCCAGACTCGCCCTAATTGCCGCCTGCTTTGAAGGGAAAGCTCCGGCACAAACACGCACGCACGCAGCGGGACGTCGCCATGTGGCCACGCGTAATGGAAAGCATCTCCGAAGCAGGCCTCGCTTATATGCAGCGATACATGTGTCTGAATAATTTACGTCTCCTCCTCATTTCGTTTGGAAATGTGATGTCATTCTCAGCTGTAGGTCGGAACGCCTACGCTTTTCCGCTACGCGCGGAAATATTCAATTTCACTGCAAAATTAGAAACACCGTTTCAGCACCGTTCCTGGCGCTCCGGGCCGAGGCGAAACCGCGGCGGATTTCGTTTGGAGGACGATCGTTGTTGAATAAATCTATATTACTTCTAATATTATATATAATGAATTATAATAATTATAAATAGCAGTCTGAAAGTCAGCAAACACGGGATATGATAGAAAAGTGTTAGTTTCCGCCGGCGCACTTAACTTAATATAACTTAATATAAAAAAAGCTCAAATAAAAAATAAAACTAAAATAAAATAAAAACTAACTAAAAAAAAAAGTGCAAAAACATTTAATTAATGCAAAGAAATTGCAAGATGAGACGCGGGACGGTAAAACAATAACACAGGCTGGTAAAAAAAAAAAAAAAAAACGTCTATATGCAATTTGATATAAATAATATTTTGAGGTAAACATTGAGGGTAAAACATTGAGGTAAACACCTCTATCTCCCAGTCTGAGAGATAGCATGCAGGGGGAAAAGAGAGACAGAAACCAGAGTGCCAAGGGGGAAGGGAAATGAATCTATATAATATAATATAAAAATAAATAATAATACAAATAATTAATAATAAAAATTTTAAAATGTAATAGATATATATATATATATATATATATATATATATATTATATATATATATATATATATATATATATATATATATATATATATATATATATATATATGTGTGTGTGTGTGTGTGTGTGTAGGGGCACGGTGGCGTAGTGGTTAGCACGTTCGCCTCACACCGCCAGGATCCGGGTTCGATTCCCGTCTCGGATCGGGAATGTGTGTGTGTGTGGAGTTTGCATGTTCTCTCCGTGCCTCAGGGTGTTTTTCTCCGGGTTCTCCGGGTTTCCTCTCCCGGTCCAAAAACATGCAGCACGGTAGGTTGATTGGCACCTTGGAAAATTGTCCCTAGTAGTGTATGAATGTGTGTGTGAATGTGTGTGTGTGTGCCCTGCGATGGGTTGGCATTCCATCCAGGGTGTATCCTGCCTTAATGCCCATAGACGCCTGAGATAGGCACAGACTCCCCGTGACCCGAGGGAAGATCGGATAAAGTACCCGGTAGAAGATGAATGAATGAATGTGTGTGTGTGTGTGTGTGTGTGTGTGTGAATTATATATATATATATATATATATATATATATATATATATATATATATATATATATATATTTTTTTTTTTTCTTCTCCTCCCACCGCTGTTCTTGACATCAATGCTAATGGTATATGAGGAAAGTACTCCCGCTTTTCCGAGATGCATTTATCCGCTAACACGCAGGTGGCAGGCTCAAGGTCTAGTTTTCATTCAGCCCGAGCGAAGCCTCGGAGCTTCATATCGGGAGAGAAAAAAAAAAAACCTGAAGTACACAATACTTTTCTCCGTTTTCACACCAGACAAGTAATCTCTAGGATTCACACCTGTGTGTCAGGGAGGGTTTGTGTTTTTTTTTGCTCATCCCGGGAACACACTCGGATCTCGTATCACTCCGAGGTCAGGCGTATGCTGGAATACAATTTAACGACAAGTCGCGTCGAGTCAACCAAACTTGTTTATTGTTTGTCATTTCAGCAACATGTAGTGCAGTACAACAGTGAAAGCAAACGATGTTTGGCGCAGGACCAAGGTGCATCATAAAGCAGCATAAATTAACAAACGGAACACAGGGCTACATAATAATAATAATAATAATAATAATAATAATAATAATAATAATAATAATAATAATAATAATAATGATGACGGAGGGGCAACCGTGGCGTAGTGGTTAGCACGTTCGCCTCACACCGCCAGGATCCGGGTTCGATTCCCGGCTCGGTCATGTGTGTGTGGAGTTTGCATGTTCTCCCCGTGCCTCAGGGGGTTTTTTTTCTCCGGGTTTTTCTCCGGTTTCCCCGGTTTCCTCCCCCGGTCCAAAAACATGCACGGTAGGTTGATTGGCACCTTGGAAAATTGTCCCTAGTGTATGAATGTGTGTGCGTGTGTGTGTGTGTGTGTGTGTGTGTGTGTGTGTGTGTGTGTGTGTGTGTGTGTGTGTGTGTGTGTGTGTGTGTGTGTGTGTGTGCCCTGCGATGGGTTGGCATTCCATCCAGGGTGTATCCTGCCTTAATGCCCATAGACGCCTGAGATAGGCACAGACTCCCCGTGACCCGAGGGAAGATCGGATAAAGCGGTAGAAGATAGAAGATGAAGATGAATGAATGAATGAATAATGACGACAATAATAATAATAATGATAATAATAATAATGATAATAATAATAATAACGATAATAATAAATAATAATAATAATAATAATAATAATAATAATAATAATAATTATAAAAAGGGTCATGTGACATGTCTAAACGCTCGGCACGTCGACAGGAGTCGGACAGTGGATAATTTGATGTCAAGTGCGGCACTGGCCCCGCCCCCTCCTGAAAAAAAAAACGCCCAAAACGGGTGTTTTTGGTGTCTAAACACTCGTCTCTCCAAACGAGCTAGCATTTCGAAGTCAACGCTAAATATTAAACGGACCAGGCTGTAAGGGCCTGAAGAACACAATACTTTCACAAAACAGCTCGCGGCCGGAGCTGCGGTTTGCAGGCAAGCATCACCCAGATTTTCCTCAGGAAATATCCCATGTCTAGTTCATTCATTCATTCATTCATCTTCTACCGCTTTATCCGATCTTCCCTCGGGTCACGGGGAGTCTGTGCCTATCTCAGGCGTCTATGGGCACTAAGGCAGGATACACCCTGGATGGAATGCCAACCCATCGCAGGACACACACACACACACTCACACACTAGGGACAATTTTCCAAGGTGCCAATCAACCTACCGTGCATGTTTTTGGACCGGGAGGAAACCGGAGAACCCGGAGGAAAAACCCCCTGAGGCACGGGGGAGAACATGCACAAACTCCACACACACATGGCCGAGACGGGAATCGAACCCGGACCCTGGCGGTGTGAGGCGAACGTGCCATAACCACTAAGCCACCGTGCCCCTACCCATGTCTAGTTAATAATAATGAATATTACAGATACAAATCATACAAATATCAGAATGTATATCCATGGCAAGCACGAGTGCCATGAAAAACACTGTATTATACCAGTTCTGAGAATTACATCCGCACACCGTTTCACTTGGTTAATAAGACCAACTTTTAATCACACCATGTCAAAGATCAGCCAATTTCATAGACAGAAAAATCATACTTTTGCATCAACAAGGTCGCTCACAAAGGGGGGAAATCAGTAAACAAACTGTGCTACTTAAGCTTGAAGCTGTTTTATTGAATCAGAAGGTCAAGGGAAAAAAAAAGAAAAGGCCTGGAAGGCCAAAAGCTGTTTGTAGCCTTGCACAACGCACATTGTGTTTCTACGTGTATTCAGTGCAACTCGCCGATTGCGCGTGCTTCACAGGATACAAATGTAACTGTAGAGTGAAAACTTTCATTGCGTACATTTATTTATACACTGAACCTGAATGGTACAAAACACACTTGTAAATAAAAAAAAATAATAATATATATATATCTATATATATATATATATATATATATATATATGTGTGTATATTCATATATATGTATATTCATATATATGTATATTCATTCATTCATTCATTTTCTACCACTTTATCCGATCTTCCCATGGGTCACGGGGAGTCTGTGTCTATCTCAGGCGTCTATGGGCATTACATTTACATTTACATTTACATTTGCGGCATTTGGCAGACGCCCTTATCCAGAGCGACTTACAACTGAGCAATTGAGGGTTAAGGGCCTTGCTCAAGGGCCCACTAGTGGTAGTTTGGTGGTTGTGGGGTTTAAACCTGCGATCTTCTGGTCCAGAGGCCAACACCTTAACCACTAAGCCACCATCCTCCCCCCCATTAAGGCAGGATACACCCTGGATGGAATGCCAACCCATCGCAGGACACACACACACACACACACACACATTCACACACACACATTCATACACTAGGGACAATTTTCCAAGGTGACAATCAACCTACCGTGCATGTTTTTGGACCGGGGGAGGAAAACCGGAGAACCCGGAGAAAAAACCCCCTGAGGCACGGGGAGAACATGCACAAACTCCACACACACATGGCCGAGACGGGAATCGGGAATCGAACCCGGACCCTGGCGGTGTGAGGCGAACGCGCTAACCACTAAACCACCGTGCCCCCCATATATGTATATGTATATGTATATGTATATGTTTGTGTGTGTGTCTGTGTGTATGTATTTTCTTCTCTAAAGTCAAATTCTTTGCGTGTGTAAACATGTAAACAGAGCTTTCTGTTTACTGTAGCATTTCGACCACGTGTCTTCTCATGGAAGGAGATGCATATTTTTTGCACATTAATTGATTTTTATATTGTGTGCAATTCATTGTTTCAGAAACAATCGTTTGTTGCATTTGCGTTATTTCCGATGGGAAAAGTAGATTTGTTCATGGCCTACACATGGGCTTCAACTTTATTGATGTATCCTGTGAAAATACACTTTAGCATGTTTGTTTGTTT
>JACRUU010000028.1:11799263-11831763 GCA_030449085.1 Kryptopterus vitreolus
TGTGAGGCTGTACGTGTGCCTTGTATAGGCGCCGGGGTCTAATAGCGCCTATCCGGTGACCCCCACTGGGACGGGGCGGGGGATGGAGACCCCTGCTGCCCACCATCTGGGCATGTGTCAGGATGCCCCGCCACACACACACACACACACACACACACACAGGAATCTTTGCCACCGTGACCAACTCTACTACTGTGATGTTCAGTTATTCATATATTCATATAGACATTGCTTTCACTTCCTGCTGGGCCTGGGATGAGCACAGTTCAGATAGAAGGAAGAGTGCGTTTGTGTGTGTGTGTGTGTGTGTGTGTGTGTGTGTGCACTTGCATGCATGCCTAAGAAGGTCCATGCCACTTCCTGTAAAGCGCAAAAACACAAGAGTTGTGTGTCTGCAGTTTGTCTTTCATGTGTTATTTGCGCGCATTGGCACTGGAAGTGAACGCTCCCACACAATAATAATCGTATCGGCTGCAGCTCAGTGGGTGTTGACACCTTCTTCTTCTTCTTCTTCTTCTTCTCTTCTTCTTCTTCTTCTTCTTCTTCTTTTCTTCTTCTTCTTTTCCTTCTTCTTCTTTCCCTCAGGTTTCCTGCTCTTCTTTGTAGCACTGAGTGCCATCGCATGAAAACTGGATTTAGTCTTTTTATCCTCTGCTTCCCTCAAGGCCATAACTATGCATACGGGAGCTGCAGTATTCATATCGCTGCCTGTGCACCCTTATTTATTTATTTATTTATTTGTTTACTTATTTATTTTTGCCAATGCCGGTTGCGTCTGTTTGAACGGCTCACGTGACACGAGTCGTTTTTGATTGACATGGAGAGCACAGCCACTCATTGGCTCCCTGGTCAAAGTCAAGTCATTTCTGAACACATAGTTCAGGCGTGTGGGTGGAATTTACTGTACATAGTGTAATTAGGCAGGAAGTGAGCATTTTGTCATAGGTGATGCGGGCGAGGGTAAGGATTTGAGCGAGTCTAGACGATGATGTCAGAGCATCTCGTCGGAAACTGCAGACGTTGTGGGGTGTTCCCAGAAACAGTGATGAACCGGTTTGAATTGGGGTTAAGGGCCCCACTAGTGGCATGAGACCTTTCGGCCTTAACATTTACCAGATTTACCAGACACCTTTATCCAGAGAGACTTACCACTGAGCAATTGTGGGTTAGGAGCCTTGCTTAAGGGCCTTCCACTAGTAGCAGCTTGGTGGTGGTGGTGGTGGGATTTGAACCTGCGATCTTCTATTCCAGATCCCGATACCTTAACTACAGGGGTACCATCTCACACACACACCTAACCCTCTGAGCTCCAAATATGGCAGCCATCTTGGATATGGATATTTAAATGAATTACAGCATTTACGTTACATTTAAGGCATTTGGTCGACGCCCTTATCCAGAGAGACTTTGAGGGTTAAGGGCCTTGCTCAAGGGCCCACCAGTGGCAGCTTGGTGGTGGTGGTGGTGGGATTTGAACCTGCGAGTTTCCGGTCCAGATCCTGATGCCTTAACTACGAGGGGTACCATCTCTCACACACACACACACACCTAACCACTAGGCTCCAAATATGTCAGCCATCTTATATATGGATATTTAAATGAATTACAGCATTTACATTACATTTAAGGCATTTGGCAGACGCCCTTATCCAGAGCGACTTTGAGGGTTAAGGGCCTTGCTCAAGGGCCCACCAGTGGTGGTGGGGTTTGAACCCGTGATCTTCCCGGTCAAGAGGTCAACGCCTTAAGCACTGGGCTACACCACCTCCTCGCATCACCACAGCATCATACTACAGTACTATAGTAGTATTCACTTATGCAATCACATGCTGCTCCATATTCCTACATCTGTAAGATCAGGAAAAGAGTTTGTTTGTTTTTGTTTATGCACAAATAAGGATGCCTCCAACTTCACCGATCAGTCAAGCAGGAGAGGCGCCCCTTGCTTTTCGGCTCTTTAAAGAGGGGAAAAAAGGAGAAAAAAAAAAAAAAGGCAGGCGTCTTATTTCCATGCCGGAGTGCTTTCAACACTTAAAAGGGATTACCAATGTTCTCCAAGACAAATGCTGCTGGAGACTCGGGCAGATGCGCAGTGTAGAGGGTTATTACAGTTTTCGGAGTGCGCACGATGTTTGAGAGTGGATTAGTCGACGCAGCGCACCGCGGCGAAACAACAGGGCGTGCAGAATCGACTCGCGGGAAGCGTGCCGCAGACACATGCGAGGGGGGTCTCCTTAAGTTATTTAAGGCTGGGTGCGAAGAAACGGCACCATGATATTAAGGGAAAAAAAAAACCGAAATAAATAAAGTGTGGATACGACAGCGGTACAAATGATCCAGTCCCAGAAAGCTCAGTGGGTTATGTCGGCTTGAAGGTAACCACGGTGGATGGGAATGAGGATGGAGGAGAGCAGTGCTGTTTATATATTAACGGGTGTTGTTTTGTTTTTGTTTCCCCCCCCCCCCTCTTGGCACTGTTTATGGGCGAAATCGAACTCAGAATCCCACTGTTCGGAGTCAAACAGCTCCTGACTCGAAGAGCTCCGCCCAGGACGAGCACAGACAATCAGCTGGGTTTCTCTATAGCAGCCCACCGAGGAGATAAGCAATCACAAGCAGCAAGATGTTAACCGCCATTCATGCTCGCTCGCTCTCTCGCTCTCTCGCTCTCTCGCTCTCGGCACTCCACCGCGTCCCCGGTGTAACATTGCGTAAGAGCGAATGTCCTATTTATTGGTTTTTGGTGCATAACTGAAGTGCTCTGCGATCTGTTATATAGTACGCCGAGAAGCCAACAAAGTGCGGTGGTTATGTTGCGTTTCCTTCGTTTTCCGTCGCAATCCGTTGCACTTGAACTAATTGAATTAGGGCAGGATCAATTGGATCCTGGGTGCGTGAGCAAGGCACTTAACCCTATCTACCGTCGTTGACCCTGCACTCTCGCTTCTCAGACTAAGGCATCGATCGCTCTGTGTGGGTTCCTGTTGGAGGTCTTTTTGTGGCCTCAAACAAACCCATCCAAAGAGTAAATTGTAAAGGGGCAGTGGTGGTCCAGTGGTTAAGGCTGATCATAAGGTTGGTGGTTCGAGCCCCCCAACACCACTAAGCTGCCACTGTTGAGCCCTTGAGCAAGGATCTTAACCCTGTTTTCTCCAGGGTTTTCTCTGCCATATAGGGGGTGTATAGTGGTCTTAGGGGGTGTAGCTCAGTGGTCTTGGAGGGGGTGTAGCTCAGTGGTCTTGGAGGAGGTGTAGCTCAGCGGTCTTGAAGGGGGGTGTAGATCTGTGGTCTTGGATGGGGGTGTAGCTTAGTGGTCTTGGAGGGGGAGGGGGTAGCTTAATGGTCTTGGAGAGGGGTAGCTCAGTGGTCTTGGAGGGGGTGTTGGGGCTCAGTGGTGGAGGGGGTGTAGCTCAGTGGTCTTGGAGGGGGTGTAGCTCAGTGGTCTTGGAGGGGGGTGTTTCTGTGGCCTTGGAGGGGTGTAGCTCAGTGGTCTTGGAGGGGGGTGTAGCTCAATGATCTTGGAGCCCCTCTCTGTGGTCTTGGATAGGGGTGTCTCAGTGGTCTTGGAGAGGGGGGGTAGCTCAGTGGTCTTGGAGTGGTCTTGGAGGGGAGGGGGTGTAGCTCAGTGGTCTTGGAGGGGGTCTTGGGGGGTAGGCGATGGGCTACTGATGCTTATCTGAAGATCCGGGTTCGAGTCCCGGTCTGGCCAAGCTGCCGCCCTTGGGTCCTTGAGCAAGACCCTTAACCCTCTGTGCTCCAGGAGTGCCGTATCATGGCCGACCCCGCGCTCTGACCCCCAGCTTGTGGGATATGTGAAGAGAAGAATTTCACTGTGCTCTAACCTACAAATAAAGGCTATTCTTCTTCTAAGCCTAGCTTCCTGGGATATGCGAAGACCTGTGAAGTGGTTGCTCAGGGGACCTCTAATCAGAAGGTCATGCGTCCAAATCTCAGTATCCCCAAGCGTGCCCCGCTGGGTACTTGAGCAAAACCTTTAACCATTAGATGCAGTAAAACTGCCAGAACTGCCAGATGTTTAATGTAAATGCCATTTTCCACATAGGTGTTATCAACCAGGGGTCCCAATCCACCGGGCCATGGATCATTTGCTTGCGCGCTACATAAAAAAAGAATACATTTTATTCCCATTTTAGTGACTTTAGGGCCACGTTGTACTTTTTTTTTTTGCATTAGAGTTACATTAGTGTTTATAGCACTCATATAGCAGTCATTTGATGCATAATTCATTATGACATGGACAAAGTCCACTCTTTGGTGTTGTTTTTTGTGTGTGTTTTGTGTTTTTTTTCTCGGTTTTTCGAGAGTAACCCAAATGTTGCTTCGGCACTTCGGGGGGGGCGGGGGGAACAGGTTTTTATTTGCGGGCTCTCTAATGACGGGGGAGGGTGGGGTGGGGGTGGGGGGTGGGGGGGTGGGTTGGGGTGGGGGGGTTTGGGGGGGGTTTATAGTAGTAGTATGTCTGCCTTCAGCTCTTTTCACGAACACCCTCGGCTCTCCAAGGTGCTCCTGGGTAACCATAGAGACAGTCCGTAATTGTCCTGAGCAACTGTAATGCTGCAAACATCGTCACCCTGTGTTGTGTTTACTTTATGCCCAACCCNACACACACACACACACACACACACACACACACACATTTCAAAGCAGCAGGAAGAAAGTGACATAAAAGGAGTTCTTCTGAATGCCATAAAAGGCCAGTCTCTTGTATTTGGTTTTTAATGGTCTGTAAGTATTCAGATAGAGTATATTTGAAACCTCGTACCAAACCTCGTTCAAATTGTTTTGCACAGAAAGCAGAGAATCACACGTAACCTGTACTCACTCATCCACACCACCTAAGTACATCTCTTTGGAAGCCATATTAATTCTCTCTAATATCTAGAAGCTTCGAAAACAGCAGGGACATGTCCAGGCAGGCAGTGCTCGGCCCCTTAAAGGCTTTTTAAAGCCGCTCCATAGAATAGAACAGCCTTTTATTTGTCACGTATACATTACAGCACAGTGACATACTGTCACTTATATAGGCTTGTTTTGGGGTGCAGGGTCAGCCATGATACAGCGCCCCCTGCAGCACAAAGGGTTAAGGGCCCAAGGGCAGCGGCTTGGCAATACCGGGGCTCATTGATAAAGCAGAATTTGTCTCCACTCTATCTGTAATAACACACACACACACACACGACCCCTAATGAACAGTAAGGTTCGGACAGCTTTCAGAGTCGTGTGTGTGTGTGTGTGACTTTGCAGTGCCTTCTAGCCGGCTTTAATAAACCAATCTCCTCCAGGAACGGGACGCCGCGACCCCTTCGCCTTGGGAAGTTAGCAAACAGACCGGCGCTCTTCCCTCCAGGCCGGACGCTTCCCAGTCCCGCGACTCTAGCCAGACGGACGGACGTCCAAATCTTCCCTGACATTTCTCGAAAGCTTCTCGTGCGCAAATGACACGCGGGGTAACATTAAACGTCCGCACCGCTCCTCGTCCCTTTTTTCCTCCTCGTCTTCTGAAATCCCTCGAGGCGGGCCCCCAGAATGCATTATTCAACACGGCTTCCTTTCAATTACGCTTATTAATCGATAGATAAATACACATTCGAGAAATAGAGGCGCGAGGCACGTCGGATATTCCGGCGAGATCTTTCCTGACATTTCCGTTTAGCATTTCCTTTGGCCGCGTGGACCGAACCTAGCGCCTTTAGGGCACGTTAGCATAGGGGGGTAAAAAAAAAAACTGTTCGCTTACAATTGGTAATTGCTGCATGTTTTTTTTTTTTTCAAAAAGTTTTTAATTGCCAGTGTCGCGGATTTAAAACGACACCTAGCCTGTCAGGCAGTTCAGATTTCTGTCGGCTTTCTCCGCAGCTAAATGTGATCCTCGCTAATGCAACAGCAGACCTTGTTGCATAAACAGGATTGTGAGCCGTTGTTGTTGTTGTTGTTTTTTTTTGTTGTTTTTTTTTTCCCGGTACGGAAATGACAGGCTGCTAAGTGAAAAGACGGAAATAGTGAGAGTCACGAAAGGATCGACAGAGAGGCGCGTTCGAGGCTCTGCGCTCGGGTTGATGAGCAAGCGCTTGTGTGATGGGTAGATGCACATGGAGAGTGATGGAGCGAGATCCAGAGTCAACGCAGGTAACCCACACCCTGTAATTATTTCAATCACTCTCCGGTCTGCACGCCGGTGTTCGGGAATCGGGAGGATGGTGAAGGTGGGGGGTGGTGAATATAAATCGCTAAAACAAGCCAAACAGGGAGTGCGGAAGATCCAGAGTGTCAGTGGCGGTGACAGCTGACTGTTTACACCACAATTACCGACAGCTGACTGTTTACACCACAATTACCGAGCTGTTTCACCCACAATTCCCAGTTCAATCAAAAACGATGCACTTCTTTCTGCCACAATTATGCAAAAGAAAAAGAAGCCGGTGTTTGTGTCGTTTGTTTTTTTTTTTTTTTTTTTTTTTTTTTTTTCCTCTCCTCCTCTCCTTCCCCGTCGCTGATTTTTTTTTTTTTTTTTTTCCCCTCTCTCTCCTTATTTTTCACCCCTCTGCGACACATTAATCCACGCCGTCCTCGGACGAGAGCGTCCCGTAGCCCCATGCACCGCGTCCTGGCGAAGATACGGAGTCGAATATAATTGATGTAATATGCCACCGGCAACAATAAGGTATAACATCTAATCACATTAAGTAGTCATCACAGAGGTGTAATTAAACTGCTGGAGACAAGTGATTACTAGCGCTGATAGACATGGGGGGAAATTAATTGCGACATTATGCAAATACTAATATCCCCATGCCTTTAATTGCTGGGTTTATCCTAATATTTATCTCACCCGTCTCCAACGCCATCGCGGGCGGTGACCACATGCGCCGCGCCGTGTGCGCTGGAGCCCCTCGCTCCGCGTTGCCGGACCGGTGGCCGCTTGGCCGCTTCCCTCGCTTCATGTTGAGCGACGCACAAGGGACCTCACTGGAAGTGGTAGTGGTACCACCTCCCTCACCATCCCTCCCTCACCTTCACCTCACCTCACAACCTCCACCACCGCACCATCCTCACCTTCATACCACCTCCCTCACCATCCTCACCTTCATACCACCTCAACCTTCACACCCACCTCCCTCACCATCCTCACCTTCATACCACCTCAACCTTCACACCACCTCCCTCACCATCCTCACCTTCACCTCCCCCACCACCTCATACCACCTTCACCTCCCCACCACCTCACCTCACCACCTCACCTTCCACCTCCTCACCACCCTCACCCATCCTCACCTTCACACCACCTCCCTCACCATCCTCACCTCACCTCACACCACCCTCCCTCACCATCCTCACCTCACACCACCCCCCTCACCATCCACCACCTCACACCACCTCCCTCACCATCACCTCACACCACCTTCACACCACCCTCCCTCACCATCCTCACCTTCACACCACCTCCCTCACCACCATCCCTCACCATCCACCTCCTCCACACCACCTCCCTCACACCACCTCCCTCCCCCACCATCCTCACCTTCATACCACCTCCCTCACCATCCTCACCTTCACACCACCTCCCTCACCATCCTCACCTTCACACCACCTCCCTCACCATCCTCACCTTCACACCACCTCCCTCACCATCCTCACCTTCATACCATCCTCACCTTCACACCACCTCCCTCACCATCCTCACCTTCATACCACCTCCCTCACCATCCTCACCTTCATCACACCACCTCACCATCCTCACCTCCCTCACACCACCTCCCTCACCATCCTCACCTCACCTCCCTCACACTCCTCCTCATTCACCCCTCACCCTCCCTCACCATCCTCACCTTCATCACCACCTCCCTCACCATCCTCACCTTCATACCACCTCCCTCACAATCCTCACCTTCACACCACCTCCCTCACCATCCTCACCTTCATACCACCTCAACCTTCACACCACCTCCCTCACCATCCTCACCTTCATACCACCTCACAACCTTCACACCACACCCACCTCCCTCACCATCCTCACCTTCATACCACCTCAACCTTCACACCCCCACCACCTCCCTCACCATCCTCACCTCCCTCACCACCCTTCACCCACCCACCCTCACCAACCTCCCACCTTCACACCACCTCCCTCACCATCCTCACCTTCATACCACCTCAACCTTCACCATCCCTCACCTCCTCACACCACCTCCCTCAACCTCCTCACCATCCTCACCTTCACCACCATCACTTCATCCCACCTTCATACCACCTCAACCTTCATACCACCTCCCTCACCATCCTCATGAAAACTCCGTTCCGACCTCCAAAACTGATTTTCCACCCCGTCTCCTTTCTAAGGAACCCAGAGTGAATGCTGTGCTTATTTATGGCACTTAGATTTTGTTTGTTTGTTTATTTTTTTATTATTATTGTTATTTTAGTCTCCCGTAACGGAGCGGTTCCTCCGCTTCGGAAAGAAGGGAAAGCGGAAAGCCCCCCCCCCCCAAAAAAAATATCCAGCTGTCAGAATTGAAATATGAATATTTCATGGCATGCCAGCTGGAGCATTTAGTGGCGATCAATAAAGGGTATGGATCGCAGCGGGAAATGTATTTTTCCCAGCGTGATCTCTACATCGCACAAAGTTTTTTTTGTTGTTGTCTCTAATTAATTTATCCGTCTCGCCCACAGAGCCCCGTTCTCTCAGCGTGGCTGCCACTTCACCGCTGTGCTTTTCCGAGTCGGTCCGTTTTTGGTTAGATGTGTTAGAAGCCATTGACCCGTGTTTCCCTTGTATATTTAACAGAGTGGGGCGGGGGGGGGGGGGCTTATTTTTTATTTATTTATTTATTTATTTATTATTGCCTTCTATATTTCGTTAATCGATCGACCGGCGCGTTCGGAAAACAACTCGGTGCACTCGAACGAGAGAGCGTGCTCGAGGGGGTACAGCGAGTGTCGGCTCCCGCGACGCTCCTCCGTTTCCTTGGGATGCGTCGATGAAGAAGGTCCAGCAGCGAAGTTTGATTGGATGCACGCGGGGGTTTCAATCAAGCAGATTCTTTCTCAATCTGCTGTTAAAGCTGGACAGGCGGAGCTCAGCAGACGCTCAGCGGCCTCCTCCTGCAGGCGTGAAGAGAGGTGACAGAACCAGAGTCTCTCTCACACACACACACACACACATATATACACAAACGAGCAAAATGCCACAAAGCTGTGACTGGGCAAGGCCTGATTTAAAGACTCTCTAGGCAGCAGAGTTACACCTGTGCTGGTCTTTTTTTTTGTTGTTTATTACTGCAGCTTTACAGGTGAACTCAAGTTGTCCTTGGGGTTTTGTTTGTTTGTTTGTTTGTTTGTTTTTTATCTGGTACGTTCTCGATCCACGGCTAATTGATTTTTATCACCAGATTGCTCATCTTATTAAAAGGCCTAATCGTTGTGCGCGGCTACGGACTACAACCTGAGCGCGGTATTTATCCTCCTAATGCTCTTACCTTCGCAATTACATTCTAATGGAGATTAGGGATCCATCATCGGACGCGACGCCTTTATTTATTTATTTATTTTATTAGTAGTCCCGGTCACGGCCTGCCGACCCTTACGAAGGCAAACAAGCAGCTTCTTGCACGAGTGTGCACGTAGGAGTTCGGAAAGGGAGAGCGGGCCCGAATCCCGGCCGTTCCGTCGTGTTCAGATGGCAGCATCGATCGCTAAAGCCTTTGCGAAGAAAAAAAAAAAAAAGAAAGAAAGAAAGAAGAAGAACAGGGGGAGAGCAGGCAAGCAGGTTTTTTTTCTCACGGTGGAGAGAAAGATCTTCGGCCCAATCCGTCGTGTATTAGGTGCCGCGCTCCTGCAATTAGACCCGGAGATTTGCCGGGATATCGGGTAAGAGCTCAGTCAGGTTCTCAGACATCTTAATGCAACTTAATAGAACTGTAAAGATTTCCCAGAAGCTCAGAGGAGGATTTGCACCCAGCGCCGCACTCCAGGCGTCGCCTCGGCCCGGGGTGTGCGTAAGCGCTTGGTTTTCGGCGTGGGACGGAAAAATACCGTAGCACGAAAGAATAATGCGCTGGATTTGTAGCCTTGTACTGGCTCGCTGTGAAAGTGTAGCTATTGTGAATATGTTCATTCATTCATTCATTCATTCATCTTCTACCTCTTTATCCGATCTTCCCTCGGGTCACGGGGAGAGGAGGGGGAGTCTGTGTGCCTATCTCAGGCGTCTATGGGCATTAAGGCAGGATACACCCTGGATGGAATGCCAACCCATCGCAGGGCACACACACACACACATTCACATTCACACACACACATTGATACACTAGGGGACAATTTTTCCAAGGTGCCAATCAACCTACCGTGCATGTTTTTGGACATGGGAGGAAACCGGAGAACCCGGAGAAAAAAAACCCCTGAGGCACGGGGATAACATGCAAACTCCACACACACATGGCCTAGTCGGGAATCGAACCCGGACCCTGGAGGTGTGAGGCGAACGTGCTAACCACTAAACCACCATGCCCGTGTATTGTGAATATATCAAGTGGATATTTTGTCCGCAAATTCGATGCTAGAAGTAGGAAAAGGTCATGGATGGCCAAGGCTCATTGAGGCGCATTGGGATGGATGGATGGATGGATGGATGGATGGATGGCTCGCCCTGTGAGTTCTGAGGTGAATTGCTGAAGAAGTTAATGCTGTCAACGCTCGATGGATCAGGACTGTTTAGGCAGCAAAAGGGGGCCAACACAATATTAAGCAGGTGGTTATAATCATTCATTCATTCATTCATTCATCTTCTACCGCTTTATCCGATCTTCCCTCGGGTCACGGGGAGTCTGTGTCTATCTCAGGTGTCTATGGGCATTAAGGCAGGATACACCCTGGACGGAATGCCAACCCATCACAGGACACACACACACACACATTCATACACTAGGGACAATTTTCCAAGGTGCCAATCAACCTACCGTGCATGTTTTTTGGACATGGGAGGAAACCGGAGGACCCGGAGAAAAACCCCTTGAGGCACGGAGAGAACATGCACAAACTCCACACACACATGGCCGAGACGGGAATCGAACCCCGAAATTTCTACTTAAGGAAGGTAACGAAGTATTTTATACGACGTTCCTCTTCCTTGTCGTGAAAAGGAACGCATAGGGGGGACGCAGATGCTGTGGATGAGGACAGTGGCCAAGTATGTGTAGATGAGGGGGGGGAGGAAAAAAAAAAGAGGAGAAATGACTAGGTAGATTACAGTTGACATGAATCTCTTCCTCGCTTCTCCTCCGCTGTGACTGATCCCAGCTGATCAAAGCCTCCATCTGTGGCTCTTTGAAATATGTGAATCAATTGTAGTTCGAAAAAAAAAAAGAAAGGGGGGGAAAAAAAAAAGAAAAAGAAAAAGGCCCTGCTTACTTTCATTATGGACTATGATTTCCAGCAATATACAAAGAGTGCATGAAGAATGGAAGAAGCATCGCCGTTGTTGGGGTTTTTCTTTCTTTCTTTCTTTTTTTTTCCCCCCTTTTTTTTTTTTTTTCTTTTTTCCTTTTTTTTTGTTCCGCCACTCGTGGCTGTTTACCCTATTTATACCCTGCATTCTCGCTTATTGCTCACTTTTCTTCAAACAGCCAAGCTTTCAATCCATTAAACAGTCTGCGGGAATGTAATTATTCAACACTTCACCGCGGCTGCTTTGAGCCCCGTGTCTTCTCCAGCTCGCGCCTGTTTGCCATAATTCCTGAAATGTAGATTTATTTATTTGTTTGTTTGTTTATTTATTTATTTCGTCTCTCCTATTATTTATTGCAAGCACCCGAGGAGATCGGCGATCAGGGACGCTCCTCCGGGAGGACGTGGAGATTAGTCGCGACAAGCGCGAATCACTTTTGTATTTTCGTGGGGGTTTTTTTTTGGTTTGCTTTTGTTTGTTTGTTTGTTTTTGTTTTTGCCGTAAACCCGGATTTGCGTTTGGGATTGTTAAGTGAAGAATATCTTGCATTTAGTTGTCGTCTTTCATCGCAGGGCTGCGATTATTTTAGTAATCGGTTTTTACATCGATTAATCGGATAACGGGGATAAGAGAGTACCGTGTTTTTTTGTTGTTGTTGTTTTTGTTAACGAGCAGAAAAACAAAGTGATTTGTTTACTTTGTAGAAAAACAACGGGTGATTTTTAGCGCAGGAATTGCGTATTAGAAGGTCCACGAATAAAGTCATTTAATGCATTGAATGACATATTCTAAAGAAATCAGAAATGAAATTAAAAAAAAAAAAATATGGCTTAGTGGTTATCATGTTCGCCTCACACCGCCAGGGTCCGGGTTCGATTCCCGTCTCGGCCATGTGTGTGTGGAGTTTGCATGTTCTCCCCGTGCCTCAGGGGGTTTTTCTCCGGGTTCTCCGGTTTCCTCCACGGTCCAAAAACATGCACGGTAGGTTGATTGGTACCTTGGAAAATTGTCCCTAGTGTGTGAATGTGTGTGTGTCCTGTGATGGGTTGGCATTCCGTCCAGGGTGTATTTTGCCTTAATGCCCATAGACGCCTGCGATAGGCACAGACTCCCCGTGACCCGAGAAGATCGGATCCCCTATATAGCGGTAGAAGATGAATGTAATGCATGTAGTGTTATATATATATATATATATATATATATATATATATATATATATATATATATATATATATATATATATATATATATTATTTTATTATTATTTTTTTTTTTCCAAATGACAAAAAAAAGAAGTAAATTTGCTGTACAGGGTTTTCTTTCCCGTTTTCCTTCTCCTCGCTCTTCTTCCTCCATTTTTCATTGCTCAACGTCTTCTGTGTTTTTTTTCCTGTGCCGAGCACTCCGGGGGTTTTAGCAGGGGGTGCGTCAGTAATAATGGTCCGTGGAGAAACGCAGAGCAGTACTCCATGTGTTGTCAAATGCGCTAAACGAAACTAAAGAGTAATTTGCTTCAATGTTTATATATAGATATATATATATATATATATATATATATATATAATATATATATATATATATATATATATATATATATATATATATATATCGTATATAATAGAATAGAATAGCCTTTATTTGTCACATATACATTACAGCACAGTGAAATTCTTTTCTTCGCATATCCCAGCTTGTTGTTGGTAGCTAGGGTCAGAGCGCAGGGTCAGCCATGATACGGCGCCCCTGGAGCACAGAGGGTTAAGGGTCTTGCTCAAGGACCCAAGGGTGGCCATACTGGGGATCGAACCCGGATCTTTTGATCAGCAGCCCAGCGCTGAGCTACCCCCTCCCTGGATTATATCTATATATATATATATATATATATATATATATATATATATATATATATATATATATAAATAAAGCTGTTGTATACAGCTTGAACCTGTGGTCAACCCGTAACCTGATGTATCTCACGCGCATATAAATGCGCAATAGAAGTGCGCAAATACACTCAAAGCCCAGACGAAGAAAGTCAGCACCACCGCCACCTAGCGATCCGGAAGAGTTACTGCAGAGCGACGCAGAAGTATAAATGGTCATGGGTAACTCGCTCGATGCAGTGCTATAGTGTTGATGGTGCCCCAAAGGGTCGGGAAGGGTGGAATTTGAAAACCAGTAGCGTCAATCATAGAACAGAAAAGTGATCAGAAGATATTAAGGGAAGCGAGTGACGGGAGACTGGAGATGATAAAGTCTTTGATAGAGTCCCCTGTGTTTTTTTTTTTTTTTTTTTTTTTCATCTTCATAGAAATCCCGAAGGCTTGAGCAAATCTCTAAGAGGACGAATGATAGGGTGCACGAAGCCGCCCTCCTGTTAAAGTGTCAGTGTGCGGTAAGGAATGCAGACGCGCGAAATGTAAAACACAGTGCTTTCACAAGAGGTCAAAAGAGGTGGAACCCAAGTGGCCCGAATGCAGTCGTATCTGAAAATCAGTGTGAAGTGGCGAGATGATGACAGCGTTTAGCCCCGATGACTCACGGCCTGTGGTTTGTGGTTACAGTGTGCGGTGAGCCGCCTGTGTTAGCCCCGGCACTTTTAGAGTCCTTTACACACACACACACACCAGCCTCCTCAATGACACCTCGTCAACCAGTGGCACCGGGCGGGTTTTTATTTATTTATTTATTTATTTATTTTTCCCGACGCGCCCGGCATATGGTTTTACTTAACCGCTGCGCTCCTGAGCCGCGAAAAGAACGTGCAATTTCAAACCCTACCCGCGGCTCGCGTGCTATTCCATTACATGGGAGCCTTAAAACGACACCCCATTGCTTGCCATTACAGGAACGACTTTTTTTTTTCCCAATTAGTTGATAGGATGCGCTTTTTCCTCTCTCTCTCTCTCTCTCTCTTTTTTTATGCCGAATCTGACGGGCACCATCTCTCTGGCAGGGGGTTAATTGAGTCACAGCAGCAATGAGACCGTCTGAAACTCGCCGCGCCGGAAAGTTTTCCTGTCGTCTCGAAAATCTGCCGGTGGTGGGGAAGAACACAGGAAAACTCCGCCCGTGTATTGATCGGGTCACGGGGCTCCTCCTGTTTACAGGGGAGGTGGGCGGCCTGCAAGGTCACCTGTACGAAGAGTTTTTTATTTATTTATTTTTTACCTATTACTGATGACTGATAGCGCTCTCGCTTAAACTCTCAGGCGGCTCTGGTTGATTTAATAGAGACGAATTAAAATGAAGTCCGGAGATGAATTGGGACAGCGATGGGGGGGAAAAGGGGGGGAAAATCTATACGGCTGATCTATAAAACCTATTAGGGCCTTCGATTTGGATCACGCTGCTTATTTGGCCCGGATTGCCGCGATCGCACTTGGGTTCAGGTTCAGACACATCCGTGTAGTTCTGGGACTTGAGGCGGAAAAAAAATGCTTTTGTTTGTTTTGTTTTTGTTTTTTGTTTTTTTTTTAAGGATTTTCACGTATATCGTTTTATTGAAATTTAATTGAATCTTATTGTTTGTTTTTCATCTTGTGTTTCACTGCCGTAAACAACAACTCGAGCAGAAAAAGGTGCCAGTATTTAGTGTGGGACTGAAATTATTCCTCGAGAAATTCAAATTGAAATAAAAAACAAACAAACAAACAAACAAACAAAAACAGCAAGAAAGCAGATTATTTTCATTTAGTTCATTTTATCCACCATGAACTATTATTACTATATATATATATATATATATATATATATATATATATATATATATATATTAACTCATATTTAACAGTTTTTAAAATAAGATGAACCTTTATTCATCCCAAAATGTGGATAATTTCGATGTTACAGCAGCACCCTGGGTGTATAAAATAAAGAAAGAAAAGAAAAGAAGGATGATTTTCATACTGTATAAATACTAAAGTAAAATAAATAAAGAGGGGGAAAAAATAGACCCGGATGTAAAGCTAATTTAAAGGCGAATGGCTTCCTCCATGTGACTCCTGTTTTTTATTGTCTCTTGTACAGTATATATTTATTATTTATTATTCTATATATAGAATACTTGATTGATGAAATACTCATTTTCCTAAAATTCCTTTTCTTTTCTATTTGATATTTATATATATATATATATATATATATATATATATTATATATATATATATATGATGTGTGTGTGTGTGTGTGTGTGTGTGTGTGTGTGTGTGTGTGTGTGTGTGTGTGTGTATGCTATATATATATATATATATATATATATATATATATATATATATATATATACTATATATATATATATATATATATATATATATATATATATATATATATATATATATATATATATATATTTTTCACCCTCACATGAATCCAGGCGTTCTCCTTTTGCTCCTCAGCTTTACTGCAACAAAGCAGCGTTGATATTTCCTCTGCCTATATGATGACCACCTGTAGCCATTTTATTATCGAAAGAGACAAAACAAAACTTTCAAAACCGGGAGGGGAAATCACAGAGGAGATTACTTTTCTGAGGCTGCGTCAGATTCGATCCAAAAAAAAAAAGCTGGCTCGTAAATCTCTACAATAAACAGCACAGTAAAAAAAAAACAAAAAAAAAGCTGATTAGACAGATTGGGTGATTAATTTTCATGTGTTTCTTGGCATGGGGCGGGGGGGAAGGGGAAGGAGGAGGGGGCGTGGGGCTGGTGGGGGCATTCGTAGCTCTACTCGCTATCGTGCACATCATAAACCGGATTCCAGCTTTTTGTCTTGAGCTGGGAGCTGGAATAATAATAATAATAATAATAATAATAATAATAATAATAAATAATAATAATAATAATAATAATAATAGGGGCACGGTGGTTTAGTGGTTGGCACGTTCGCCTCACACCGCCAGCATTCCGGGTTCGATTCCCGTCTCGGCCATGTGTGTGTGGAGTTTTGCATGTTCTCCCTGTGCCTCAGGGGGTTTTTCTCCGGGTTCTCCGGGTTTCCTCCCGGTCCAAAAACATGCACGGTAGGTTGATTGGCGCCTTGGAAAGATTGTCCCTTGTGTGTGTGTGTGTGTGTGTGTTTGCCCTGCGATGGGTTGGCATTCCATCCAGGGTGTATCCTGCCTTAATGCCCATAGACGCCTGAGATAGACACAGACTCCCCGTGACCCGAGGGAAGATCGGATATAAGCGGTAGAAGGCGGTAGAAGATGAATGAATAATAATAATAATAATAATAATAATAATAATAATAATAATAATAATAGAGACATGGGAGCCGTAGGGACTGGTTTTTTTTTTGTTCCCTGATCCTCAGCACTGAGTATGTGGGACATATAGGTGTGTATTCTTTTGTTACACCAATTTGTAGCTGTTTAAAGTCTCGAAGCGCTGGGGCTTTTGTCGCCGTCTTGACGTTCCCGCCGACGTCGAATGGAAAAAAAAGGCGCTTTCTTTCGCTCTTAAAATAAATGCCGCGATCAGGCGATATTCCGCCTGCGTTCCGTCGGAAGGAAAGCTACTCCCGGTGATAAAATAATAGGCCGGGAAATTGGATGGAAATTGTATTTCTATCCGTCACGTTCTAATCCGGCTGTCGCTGTGACATTAGGGGGAGAAAATAAACTGACACATGGCAGCCACAAAACATGATTCATGCACTAATATTTGGTTCTCCGGCTGATAAATAAGCACTTAGGTACAGATATTTGTTAATATACTAAGCATTGCTTATAAAGGTTGTGTTGTGTAAATAAAATTGTGTCGATGCATTAAAATGACACGGATTCGAGACTTTATTTGTCACATGTACATTAAAGCACAGTGAAATTCTTTCTCTGCTTATCCCTGCTTGTTTGGAAGCCAAGGGGTCAGAGATGATGCAACACCCTCTGGAGTACAGAGGGTTAAGGGCCTTGCTCAAGGACCCAAGAGTTACAGCATGGGGATACGGGGACTCGGTCGCTTTCAGTCCCCTCCGACTCGAAAGGGAAAACGGACGGATGTAGAGATAACAAACCATAAAACCAAATAACAAAAACAAAATAACAAATACAAAAACAAAATGACAAAAACAAAATTAGGAATCCGAAAACAAAATAACAAATCCGAAAATAAAATAACGAATCCGAAAACAAAATAACAAAAAAAAAATAACAAATACAAAAAAAAGAAAAACAAACAACAAAATAACAAACACAAAATAAAAAACAAAATAACAAACACAAAAACAAAATAACAAACAAAAAAAAAAAAAAATCACAACATAAACAAAAACAAAATCTGGAAACAAATCAAAAATCGAATACAAAAAAACAAAATAACGAATCCGAAAACAAAATAACGAATACAAAAAACAAAAGAACGAATCCAAAAAACAAAAGAACGAATCCAAAAAACAAAATAACGAATCCAAAAACAAAATAACGAATACAAAAAACAAAATAACGAATCCAAAAAACAAAATAACGAATCCGAAAACAAAATAACAAATACAAAAACAAAATAACAAATACAGAAACAAAATAACGAATCCGAAAACATAACAAAAAATACAAAAAAAAAATAACTAACCGGAAAACAAAAACACGAATCCGAAAACAAAATAACAAATCCGAAAAAAAAATAATGAATAGCAAAAAAAAAAAAAAAAAAAACGAATTAAAAAAAATAACAAATCCGAAAACAAAATAACAAATCTGACCTTCCAATCAGCGCCTTAAATCACTGAGCCACACCTCCGTCCCTACTTTATCTCCTTTTACGATACTGATGGGATGGATGGAAGTTCAAGGCCCAGCTGCTACTTTTAGGCCCTTGAACAAGAAAGTTCCCGTGTATGGCTCCATGACGTTTCATGTCAGACCCTTTGCTTCCTAAAGTCTCTGTGATACGCAAGTTTCATTCATTTCTCGAATTCGGATTCGAGACTTTATTTGTCACATGTACATTAAAGCACAGTGAAATTCTTTCTCTGCTTATCCCTGCTTGTTTGGAAGCCAAGGGGTCAGAGATGATGCAACACCCTCTGGAGTACAGAGGGTTAAGGGCCTTGCTCAAGGACCCAAGAGTTACAGCATGGGGATACGGGGACTCAGTCGCTTTCAGTCCCCTCCGACTCGAAAGGGAAAACGGACGGATGTAGAGATAACAAACCATAAAACCAAATAACAAAAACAAAATAACAAATACAAAAAAAAAAAAAAAAAATAGGAATCCGAAAACAAAATAACAAATCCGAAAATAAAATAACGAATCCGAAAACAAAATAACAAAAACAAAATAACAAATACAAAAACAAAATAACAAACACAAAAACAAAATAACAAATACAAAAACAAAATCACAAATACAAATAAAACAAATCTGGAAACAAATCAAAATATACAAAAACAAAATAACGAATCCGAAAACAAAATAACGAATACAAAAAACAAAAGAACGAATCCAAAAAACAAAATAACGAATCCAAAAACAAAATAACGAATCCAAAAACAAAATAACGAATCCAAAAAACAAAATAACGAATCAAAAACAAAATAACAAATACAAAAACAAAATAACGAATACAAAAAAACAAAATAACGAATACAAAAAACAAAATAACAAATACAACAAAAACAAAATAACGAATCAAAAACAAAATAACAAAAAAACAAAAATAACAAATACAGAACAAAAAACAAAACAACAATAATCAAATAACAAAAAAACATAAAATACAAAACAAAATAAAAAAAAAATAAACAAAATACAAAAAAACAAAATAAACGAATCAAAAAACTAAAAAATACAATACCAAAATACAAAAAACAAAATAACGAAACCATAAACAAAATAACAAATACAAAACAAAATAACAAATACAAAAAACAAAATAACGAATACAAAAAACAAAATAACGAATCCGAAAACAAAATAACGAATACAAAAAACAAAACAACGAATCCAAAAAACAAAATAACAAATACAAAAACAAAATAACGAATACAAAAAACAAAATAACGAATACAAAAAACAAAATAACGAATACAAAAACAAAATAACGAATACAAAAAACAAAACAACGAATCAAAATAAAATCCGAAAACAAAATAACGAATCAAAAAACAAAATAAAACAAATAACAAAAACAAAATAACGAATACACAAATAACAAAAAAAAAAAAAACAAATAACGAAAAAAAACAAAAGAAAACCAAAACAAAATAAAATCCGGAAAACAAAATACAAATCCGAAAACAAAATAACAAATACAAAAACAAAAAATGCAAAAACACCAAAACGAAACCAAAGAACAAAACAACAAATACAAAAACAAAAATAACAAATACACAAAAAACAAAATAACAATACAAAAAAACAAAATAACAAACAAATACTACAAAAACAAAATAACGAATCCGAAAACAAATAACGAATACAAAAAACAAAAGAACGAATCCAAAAAACAAAATAACGAATCCAAAAACAAAATAACGAATCCAAAAACAAAATAACGAATACAAAAAACAAAATAACGAATCCAAAAAACAAAATAACGAATACAAAAAACAAAATAACGAATACAAAAAACAAAACAACGAATCCAAAAAACAAAATAACGAAATCCAAAAACAAAATAACAAATACAAAAAACAAAAATAACGAATAAACAAAAAAAAAAAATAAATCACAAAACACAAAAAACAAAATAAACAAACGAAAATAAAAATAACAAAAACAAAAACAAACGTAAAACAAAACAAAAATACAAAAACAAAATAACAAAAATACAAAGTAACAAATAACAAAATACAAAAACAAAAATAACAAAATACAAAAACAAAAAACAAAAAAAAAACGAATAAAAATCCAACAAAAAACGAATCCAAAAAACAAAATAACAAATCACAAAAAACAAAATAACAAATACAAAAACAAAATAACGAATACAAAAAACAAAACAACGAATCAAAAACAAATACAAATCCGAAAACAAAATAACGAATACAAAAAACAAAACAACGAATCCAAAAAACTAAAAAACAAATACAAAAACAAAATAACGAATACAAAAAACAAAATAACGAATACAAAAAAACGAATAAAATAACGAATCAAAAAAACAAAAAACAAAATAACAAATACAAAAACAAAATAACGAATACAAAAAACAAAATAACGAATCCAAAAACAAAATAACAAATACAAAAACAAAATAACGAATACAAAAAAACAAAATACAAAAAACAAAATACAAAAAAACAAAATAACGAATACAAAAAAACAAAATAACGAATACAAAAAAACAAAAAACGAATACAAAAAAACAAAATAACGAATACAAAAAAACAAAATAACGAATACAAAAAAACAAAATAACGAATCCAAAATAACAAAAAACAAAATACAAAAAAACAAAACGAAAAATAACAAAAAATACAAAAACAAAATAACTAACCGGAAAACAAAAACACGAATCCGAAAACAAAATAACAAATAGCAAAAAAAATAATGAATAGCAAAAAAAAAATAAAATAACAAATCCGAAAACAAAATAACAAATCTGACCTTCCAATCAGCGCCTTAAATCACAGAGCCACACCTCCGTCCCTACTTTATCTCCTTTTACGATACTGATGGGATGGATGGAAGTTCAAGGCCCAGCTGCTACTTTTAGGCCCTTGAACAAGAAAGTTCCCGTGTACGGCTCCATGACGTTTCATGTCGGACCCTTTGCTTCCTAAAGTCTCTGTGATACGCAAGTTTCATTCATTTCCCGAGCGCTTTTCACAATGTAGAAACATTCTGAGTGTGAATATACGTGACTTGTGTGTGTTTATCCCTGATGAGCGAGGCCTGGGGCGACTGTGGCAAGGGGGGGAAAAAAGATGGAAAGACGGAACCCATCCTTATTTCATGTGTGATATTGTGAATGCGAATATGCAAAGAATATTCAACTCATACCTCCAGGGTTCGATTCCCTCCTCCTCCGACGTGTGTGTGTGTGTGTGTGTGTGTGTGTGTGTGTGTGTGTGTGTGTGTGAAGTTTGCATGTTCTCCCCGTGCCTCAGGGTTTTTTTTTTTTTCTTCCTCCGGTTTCCCCCTCGTTCCAAAAACATGCACGGGTAGGTTGATAGGCACCTTGGAAAATTGTCCCTAGTGTATGAATGCGCGTGTGTTTGTGTGTGTGTTTGTGTTTGTGTGTGGGTGTGATGGGTCGGCATTCCATACAGCAATGCCGTGATGCCCGAAGATCCGAGAGGGAAGTCGGATAAAGCGGTAGAAGATGAGCTAATGAATGAATAAAATCAAGGTAAAGATGGAAGGAAGGAAGGAAACATGATGAGAAATCCCTATTCACACCTGTGCTTGTTAGAATACATGGATTGATGGATGGATGGATGGATGGATGGACGCTCTACAGAATGCTGTAAAAAATAAATAAATAAAAATAAATAAACAAATACAAACTCGGCTGATGTTCTTCCAACATGCTTGTTGTTTTTGGCATTCTAAGGCTAAACAGTATGATTATGCGTTCTGCTTTCAGCGAGCTCGTTTCTAATGAGTGTGCATGTTTCCCATGGTTTCAAGTCATAATGGCTCTTTGCAGTAAATTGATTAGTGGTAATTAGTGGACGCATTCTGTTTGTACTCAATTAAGGCACATTCCAGAGGCAGTGAGGGTTTACTTATGTGTGGAGTCTCTCTCTCTCTCTTTTTCTTTCTCTCTCGGTCTCACTAGTCAGCGGAGGAGAAGATCTGTGTACATAAAAGCCCATCGGCCTGCATCACGTAATGGCATCACTGACATGTTTGTCCTCGGATCTGCTGGCGAGCTTTGTTACTCCCGGCTTAGACGGCACACAAACACACTATCTCCATTTCCTTTTTACTCTCTCTCTCTCTCTCTCTCTCTCTCTCTCTCTCTCTCTCTCTCTTCTTTTTTTTTTTTGCTTTTCATTTTTAGTCTTTTTTTTTTTTTTTTTAACCCCCCCTCCCTTTCCCATGGCCCGTCCACCTATTCATCACCCCTTCATTTATCAGTACCTTTCATCTTATTATATTTCATTTTCTTTTCTACCTTTCTTTTTTTTTTTTTCCTTCAATTTCTTTGCTTATTCTCCCCCCCCCCCCCCTCCCCTATTCGTCCGCGCTTTCTGATTAACGCGCCTGATTAATCTTCGGAGGAACTTCAGAATGCTTTTTTGACCCCTTTGAAAGGAGACGGTCTAAAAAGCAGAAATTAATGGAAGTGGGCGAGATGTGAAGATGTGTTCACACACACACACACACACACACACACACACACACACACACACACACAGTCGCACACACTCACCTCATTCGAGGATGTACATTTCAATCAGGGATTTCTCTTTAAAAAAATAAAGGAGGAACTTTGTAGTTTGAGGGATGGAAATGTTCCTCTTTGGTCTGAGCAAATACGCGTCAGATCATCCGGGAGACTCGAACTCGATAACGGATCAGTTAGGAAACGAATGAGGCTTTTTTTTTTTTTTTTTTTTTTTTTTTTATAAAAGCTTATCTTTGACGGCCTCATTTTTGCCATGACGTCAAATAGCGAATACGATCCTGTGCTGGGTTTTTTTTTCCCCCCGTGTGATGAGTCCGTCTGGGAGTTTTTGAGCGCTGAGTACGGTGTCCGAGAACAGCAAAACAAATCATGAAACAAACCATAAACAAATCATAAAACAAAATAAAAGCAAAACCAACAAACCATGAAACGAAATAACAAAAAAATGTATAAATCCGAAAACAAAATTACAAACCATAAAACAAAACATTAAATCAAAAAACAACATAAAATCTAACGAAAACAAAATAACAAACCATAAAACAAAATAACAAACCATAAAACAAAATAACAACAAAATAACAAAAACAAAAGCAAAATAACAAAAACAAGATAACGAATCCGAAAACACAAAATAACAAATCCAAA
Organism: Kryptopterus vitreolus; assembly: GCA_030449085.1. Classification (NCBI taxonomy): domain Eukaryota; kingdom Metazoa; phylum Chordata; class Actinopteri; order Siluriformes; family Siluridae; genus Kryptopterus; species Kryptopterus vitreolus. The sequence continues at coordinate 11,822,674 of JACRUU010000028.1, forward strand.
AACAAAATAACGAATCTGAAAACAAAATAACAAACCATAAAACAAAGTAACAAACCATAAAACAAAATAACAACAAAATAACAAAAACAAAAGCAAAATAACAAAAACAAAATAATGAATCCGAAAAAACAAAATAACAAATCCAAAAACAAAATAACAAATCCAAAAGCAAAATAACAAATCCAAAAGCAAAATAATGAATCCGAAAACAAAATAACAAACCATAAAACAAAATAAAAACAAAATAAACCATAAAACAAAATAAAAACAAAATAAACCATAAAACAAAATAAAAACAAAATAAACCATAAAACAAAATAAAAACAAAATAACGAATCTGAAAACAAAATAATGAAAAAATAACAAAACAAAATAGCAAATACAAAAACAAAATAACAAAACAAAAAAAACATATCTGAAAACAAACTAACAAATATAAAAACAAAATAACAAATCTGAAAACAAAATGACAAATAAAAAAAACAAAGTAACACCCGAAAACAAAATAGCAAATACAAAAAACCCAACAAACAAATACGTAAACAAAATAAGCTGCGTGATTAAGAGCGATGCGTACAGAACGCTCCCGTATGCCTTCGCTGTTTGATCGCCGAGCGTGCGAGCGTCTGCTATACGCGTCGGATCCTACCGTTGTGTTCCCTCGCTCGCTTCCCCGAGGGGAAAAGGCCTGTCTGTGCCGAGGTTATCTTTCTTCGTGGAGGCGCTGACAGCTAATCAAGTCGCCTGATGAATGGAATGGAAAGAGAATGAGTAAGGAATAGAGGAGAAGAAGAACTGCCGCGTCTGTGATTTTTCCCCGTCGTCCTTCGAGTCGCATTAACCACGGGGGGTTCCCGATCGTCCCCATCCCGACTGCGGGATTAAACCCCGGCTCGACGTCTACACGCAATGCCTTGTCTCTCGGTGACCTGAATTAATTTCAGTTTTTTCTTGTTGTTGTTGTTGTTGTTTTCCACCCTCTTTCCTCGCCCTTTGATCCCACCCAAGTCTACTCACTCGCTCCCTGTGTATTAACACCAGGCCCTGCGCGATCGCACGAAAATAAACGACAGCACGAGGTGAAAGAGTTGCCTTTTAAGTGTACAGCTTGTCAGGTGGAAACAGATCAGCAGTTATTAGTCCAACATCTCATTAATCGGGCTCGGAGACGACGCTAAACGCTCCCATCGGCGGGGGGGGGTTGCAGACGGGCCATCGTGGCGCTGTTCACAGGGCGTCACAAGCTCATCTGGCAGCCTCTCGGAGACAGCGGTGTACAGGGAAGCAGAGACGTGGAAAAAGAACGAACGTGTCCATAGAGGGCTTTTTTTTTTCTTTCGTTTTTTTTTCTCTACGCTGACCCAGTGTGCTGTGACCGAATGATGCCGAAGCTATCCAGCCGAGCCTCAATTTGAGGCTCAATTGCCACGGGGCAATGCCAAGGGCAGTTTCTCCCTGTTACAATCCTAATGGAGAGGCTTTAAAATCGTTCGCCGCAAATGGACCGTCATCAATACCGCCATGAATGAATGGTCCGGTATTTCTAGCAAATGTCAATGACTTGTATATTTGCCCTGTCGATGAACCAGGACTGATATATATATTTTTCCTGCACGTGCATGTTTTTGTGTTTTGTTTATTTTTTTTTGTCAGTCTGCGGTTCCGATTTTGGCGTCGCAGGCCGAACGTTAGCCGCCCACTAGCTCTCGGCTAAGAGGGCGTGTGATTGAGGTGAACGTCGAGGAAGGGATCGGCAGGGTGCGCATGATGGACTCCCCACTGGGGTTCGGCCTTGTGAGGTTGGCACTGCATTCCCGGCCTTCCTGCTGTGATGCCGAGTTCACCGTTTGCCAGGCACAAAGTGCAGCGCGTTCGGCCTCTAATGAGCCACGGCGTAATGGTTCGATCATCACCACCACTCCTTGTCTACACACTCATTTCCGTTACCTACCCAGGGTGCCTTTTTCTTCTATCCATGTTTCCTACTTTATAACAACACATGGCCATCCTCAGTAGTGATTCCGAGTGACCCATGCATACCCCCCCCCCCTGAAAAAACGGCAAATTCAGAGACGACTTTTTCTCTGCCGCCGTCCACCAGGACTGGCCCGATGTCACCACGGTAATTGAGGGCGAGGGAGTGGAGACGTGTGGGACGCAGGTGACTTTCCCCAGCGCTGCCAGGGAGAGCCTGGATCCTTGTGAAGAAACGATAAGCTTTGGCAGAGGCAGGCTTGATGAATTACCCGCTTATCTAGCGCAGACTTGAGCGCCTTTCTACACATCATGGACGAGCCAAGCAACCGAGCAACGCGCTGTTATATACAAGTAGCGCCCCCGGATTACGATGGAGATGACACGACGGAGATGAAGGCGAGACATGGCCTAGCCCCCCCGATAGTTGGTGCGAAGTATGTCGTCGCATAAGGCGGCGGATGCGTACATCCTGACCAAACAACAACATCATTGTCAACAACATCAGACTTATGACATCACAGACTACGCGTTGATAATTTGTTCATTATTTAGCGATATATGATTGTGTAGTATACCAGATAAATGTTGTGTTTACTATATGGGAATATACACGCCTTGTGTATCTTAGGAATGTTCAAGTTTAAAGCTAAACGGCCATTTTAGTTGTAACCTATAGCACAGAGGGTCTTGCAAAAGGGCCCAAGAGGGGCACCTTGGCAATTTTGGGGCTTGAACCCCTTTTTCCCTTAATATTCTCTATGGGGGCACGGTGGCTTAGTGGTTAGCACGTTCGCCTCACACCGCCAGGGTCCGGGTTCGATTCCCGTCTTGGCCATGTGCGTGTGGAGTTTGCATGTTCTCCCCGTGCCTCAGGGGGTTTTTCTCCGGGTTCTCCGGTTTCCTCCCGGTCCAAAAACATGCACGGTATGGAAAAATTGTCCCTAGTGTATGAATGTGTATGTGTGTGTGTGTCTGTGTCCTGTGATGGGTTGGCATTCCATCCAGGGTGTATCCTGCCTTAATGCCCATAGACGCCTGTGATAGGCACAGACTCCCCGTGACCCGAGTGAAGATCGGATAAAGCAGTAGATGATGATTGAATGAATGAATGAATATTCTATATGACGGGTATGGGCAAACGTTTTCGCTCGGGGGCCACGTTGACTTTTAAAATTTGTCAAGACGGGCCACACCAGCAACACATGCACACATATCATACAAAGGCCCAATGTTACAATGTTACTACTCAACATATCACCGTGCTTAATGCGCCACCTAGTGGAAAATCAGGCAATTACAAAACAAGGTCAAATGAATGCAGTCGTAATTATGATACGATCCAATCATGGACAAATCTGTACCGGTCTTTGCGGGCCGGATTAAAAGGGCTAAGGGCCCGGATGTGGCCCCCGGGCCATAGTTTGCCCACCCCTGCTTTATGGCACGGTGTTAATCAATCATTACATTGCCACTGTGTGATCCTGCGTGATGATAAGTGTGTTTTTTATGGTTCCTCTTTTCTTCCTCAACCTCTTCTCCTAATCGTCGTCTTGTTCTCTTAATCCCCCTCTCCACGGCGGGGCTGCATTTCGTATGGGCACGGTAGACTCCTGGCACGTGGCCATGGGCAGAGAGAGAGAGAGAGAGCGCCTAATTGGAATTAAGGGGGTTTGCTAGGGACCCCATCAATTCCCTTAAAATCCCAGATAACAGCAACAGATGTGTGTTTGATCGTGAAACAGACCTCTAAGCCTATTGGGCCTTCACATTCCACCCACCTGCAGGAAAAACAAAAAGCAAAGCACAGACTAGCGAGGAGCCTCAGGGGTGTACAATAGACCCGTTTCACTTTTATCCCGAGCGCTCTTACGGAATTGCGGCAGAGGATCAGCGCGACCGTTTAATAACGGCTGGCTCTGTTTTGGCGTGACCTACGAGAAGAGGCGATCGTAACGCACGGAGGGCAAATGGGGCGTTTTATCTCGCAGCATTTTAGCGGGGAAAGCCGTACAGCAGTGTTGCGCTCTACGGAATCCGAGAGCGCAACAGAAGGACGCCGTGGGCCACGGCTACAATCCTGACAACTCCGACTCGGAGTTTCGTTGCGCTCAAGGCCAAGTTTGTCACTGCTGCTGCGAGAGAGAGAGAGAGAGAGAGAGAGTATGAAAGGGAAAAAGCATGTCACCCTTTGCATGCTGCTCTCTTTGTTTTCCTCGCCTCCTTTTGTTTCACGCAGACAGCCGAACAGCAGCCAGACGGACAGACACTCAGTCAGAGACTCCGTCATATTCCCAGCTCTGCACATACCACAATCCCACCTTCCTGTTCACGGCCCACATACTCCTCCATTGTTCTGCTTTAGAGCGTCAAGCGAGCGGCATCACTCAACTATATTATCCCGGAGCCATTACTGTCTCGCGGATCGCTTCTCTGAGCCATATTAAAGACTCCCCAGACAAAACTGCCTGTCATGTTAATCCAAGCTTTAATAAATAGGGGGCTGTGTTACTGTATTCAAATTGGAGCCTCCTGCGTTTCGGGGCTGACAGAGAGGGACGAGCTATCAAAAGCGACTCGCACTACTGAGGGGGGGGGGGGGGTGAGGGGGGGGTGATGTGTGAGGGAATAATGAAGAAAGGTTTGACTGGCGTTTATTCATTTCTATTGTGATGGAAAATGTCATATTATTGATACGGCCTTTGAAAGAGATTAAGGCTTAATCTGAGGGAAAACACCGGTGACGAGTGCACCCGATCGGGGTGTGGGGGAGGGGTGTGTGTGTGTGTTTTTTTTTCTTTCCCGCGGGCGTAATTGAATTTGTCGCTCCTTCGCTTAAGTAAGCTTTTAATGCAGTGTAACCGCATCGCGAGGTGACAGCTATCCGAGTTGAAAGGCCCCCAAAGGGAGCTGATTTGATTACTTTAACCGTCATTAGACCCGATACGAGGGTATTTTAAATAAGAACGATTCTACCGACAGGACGTCTTTAGTAAAGCGCTCTCTCTCTTGTGCCATGGTTGATAGCAATAGTCGTGTGGGTGGGGTGGTGGTGGTGGTGGGGGGGGGGGGTGGCAATCGTACGAAGCTTTGGGGTCAGAGTGATTTCCCGAGAATGCCAAAGGCATTGAATCCAAACCTTGTGCTTGGCTATCACCTCAAATCACCGTCTAAAAAAGTGAAGGAAGGAGAGAGTGAGAAAAGATGCGATTACTTTTTCCATTACATAGAAAATGACACTGCTCTCAAACTCGCTTTCTCCCTCACCTGCCTCTTTGGTTAGCTATCGATCGGCCAGCGGGAGTGGAGATCGGGTTTAACCGGCATCTCTCGCCGCAAGAGACGAATGGCTCCGGACGCTCTGAGGAGGAGGGGGAGAAAAAAAAGAAAAAGAGAAAGAGGGAGGGGAAAAGTTTTTCTTTATTTGTATATAATTTCTCTCCATCCTTTTAAATGAAAACTGACATATTTGTATTTATTTTAAATTAGAGCGATCGGGCGCCTGCGAGTGTCAGGAGGAACGTATTTACATAGCAATTAGCAGATTTAATAAGCACTTTTTCCTGTTGATTAATGTAATTAGCATATACATAAACGGCTCTGTCGGGGAGGATGGAGGGGTGGAAAACAATATGTTGTTGGTGGAGAGGGGGAAAGGAAAAAGACTGCGGTAATAGATTTCCAGGGAAAAAGAATAATGGTGATTGCTTAGGCAAAAACGAAAGGAAGAAAGACGGAGGGCATCGCTTTAAGGAAGCCATGTTTACGGGTCTGTCTTAGACACATGGATTTCAATTACCTCTAATGCTGGCGACCGTATTTCTGCGTTTGCGCTACGGTGCGTGGGAGGAAGGAATTGTGGGAGAGAGAGAGAGATAGAAAACAAGAGAGTGAGAGAAAGAAGGTAAAGTGCACGTCTCAGAGGCATTCTGCTTTCTGACAATAAGCCGAGACTCTCTGTAGAGTACCTGTGGCGGAGATGGATATGGCTACTACATTAAAGCCCTATTAATAAAACTCGGCTATAATAGACGGACCCCTGCAGTGCTCTCTTTTTCTTCTTCTCTTTGTATTCACACACACACACACACACACACACACACACACACACACACATACACACACACAAATACCTCATGGCCAGTGTGCCCATATCCATACTTCTCCCATTGCCATTAAACCCTCATTGACCAATCAGGTGATAGGTTTATCGCCCGACATCCCCTCCGTAACCCCGTGTCCCGCGTAACCCCCCCCCCCCCCCCGGATTTAATTTCGGCTTGCTGAATACACCCCAGTCGACACCCGGTGTCGTGTTCACGATTGTAACGGCTGCCATGCGAAAGGGCCCTTATACAATATGCATCAGCTCGTCCGTGCTCCGGTTGGTCGCGGCACCATGCGGCTCATGCATATTAACGGCAGGCAGATTTGAGGAATCGCACTCGTCGCCGGGCCTCCGTCGCCCGGAGGGTTGAAAGTTCTGAATTGTGACTCAGTGGAAAGGCTCAGACAGCAAACAAATATCAAAAGATTTGTGCGTTCGCTGTGTTCGACGTGGAAAATAAGTCGGAATAAACACATGCAAATCGAAGCCGCTTTTCATTTTCAAGGTTCCTGGGGATCCTTTGCTGCGGAGCACGTAACAAGGGTCCTGTGGATGTGTCTCCGGGAAGCTTTCATTATCCGAGAACGTCCGGTATCGCCTGTGTACGCACCGGGAAAGGCTCGCGGGCCGGGCCGGAGCTTTGGATGTTGCTCGCATGTATTTCATTGTTAGAGCTAAGCCGTGTGTAGAGGAGGTAGTGGGGAGTGTTTTTCAAGCTGCCGATATTCATTCATTCATTCATCTTCTAAGTTCTAACCGCTTTATCCGATCTTCCCTCGGGTCACGGGGAGTCTCAGGCGTCTATGGGCATTAAGGCAGGATACACCCTGGATGGAATGCCAACCCATCACAGGACACACACACACCATTCATACACTAGGGACAATTTTCCAAGGTGCCAATCAACCTACCGTGCATTTTTTTTTGGACCGGGAGGAAACCGGAGAACCCGGTGAAAAACCCCCTGAGGCACGGGGAGAACATGCAAACTCCACACACACATGGCCGAGACGGGAATCGATACACAGAATCCGGACCCCTGGCGGTGTGAGGCGTACGTGCTAACCACTAAGCCACCGTGCCCCTAGCAACCGATACAATACACGGATTTAGTCCACTGCGGAGGGACTTTTTGAACGTACTGTATAATCGTATGCTATAGATATTATATATATATATATATATATATATATATATATATATATATATATATATATATATATATATATATATATATATATATATATATATATGCTCATTCTGTCACCGCACTCCAGAAACAACATGGTCTCACTTCCTGCACCTACTCGCCAGATTTGGCTCCTGCGGATTTCTCCCTCTTCCAGCTTAAGATCCAGCTCAAAAGGTCGGCATTTTGACACCACTGTGGAGATCCAGCACGGATCGCAGAAGACGCCAGGAAGAAGACTTCCAGGAGGTATTCCAGAAGTGGCAGATATGCTGGGTGTGCTGTATCTCTCTAGTGCAAGGGGACTATTTTGATACCTTATGAACGTCGTTATTTCTTGTAAACGGAGATCGTCTCAGAACTTCATATATAGTTTCGGTGTGAGAGATGTTAAAGCAGTATAATGTCTAATATATGGACAAAACCTGCATAATTAGGTTTTGTCCCATTCGTCGGCAGAACCTGGTTGTAGAGCTGGGCGATACGTCATATAAATCGAATCGCCGATATTTTCATTTATTGATATTTTTTTTTAACAAAATTCGATTTTTCGATACAGTGTCCGCAATTTCTACCTGTGTTATTCGGTGTTTTGGTGGTTTTTACCGCAGTCATGTTTATCCCCACACACGCCTCAACACCATGGTTCTGTTTGAGGCGCTAGCATAAATTAGCCGTGCTGCTAGCTTACGTTGCCACAAACTTGAGGCAAAATTTTACTTTGGCGTATTGAACATATGAAGACCCCGAAGCGTTTCCATACGACTGATGGAAACCACGCCCCCTGTTGGAAACGAGCTCTTCGGATTCGTCGTGTCGTTTGCCATACGGGAGGCGGAGAAATACGGAAGCTCGTCGGAAAAATGTACACGGTAAATTAAACGATAATGACGATTGTAAATAGTAAATTGATTTATAGTGATATTGAATAGTGGGGGCACGGTGGCGTAGTGGTTAGCACGTTCGCCTCACACCGCCAGGATCCGGGTTCGATTCCCGTCTCGGTCATGTGTGTGTGGAGTTTGCATGTTCTCCCCGTGCCTCAGGGGGTTTTTCTCCGGGTTCTCCGGTTTCCCCCCGGTCCAAAAAACATGCACGGTAGGTTGATTGGCACCTTGGTAAAATTGTCCCTAATGTATGAATGTGTGTGAATTTGTGTGTGCCCTGCGATGGGTTGGCATTCCATCCAGGGTGTATCCTGCCTTAATGCCCATAGACGCCTGAGTTAGGCACAGACTCCCCGTGACCCGAGGGAAGATCGGATAAAGCGGTAGAAGATGAATGAATGAATGAATGATATTGAATAGTGATTTGAGGATTCGCCGGCTCAGACCACCCGAAGTATTTGCTTTTTTTTTTTTAAATGAAGAAACACACACCAGTACAAATGCGTGCAGTTTAGGGATCCGGCCTTTTGTAACATGTGTGCTGTGATTCTGCTCAGCGCTCAGCTTGTGTTTTGTGTGTGAGGGAGGATAAAAAAAAACCAAACAAAAATCAAACAAGAACACATTCCTCTCTGTTTAATGCCCCACTGTGAGCCCTGGCTCTCAATGTTAATATCTCATTCAGTCAGGGCCGAGCGAGGCAGTTACACAGCTTGAAGTGACACGTTGTATAACAAATGATGACTGCTCATATCCGAGATAGGAAGAGGAAGAAAAAAAAAACACACAACCAACACGGGCTTACCGGGAAAAAAAAAAACAAACAAATTTACCGTGAGGCAACATCAACCCTAGGGGGCACGGTGGTTTAGCGGTTTGCATGTTCGCCACAACCTCACACCGCCAGGGTCCGGGTTCGATTCCCGTCTCGG
>JACRUU010000028.1:11836763-11841763 GCA_030449085.1 Kryptopterus vitreolus
TAAGGGTCTTGCTCAAGGACCCAAGGGCGGCAGCTTTGCCATACCGGGGGGGGGGCTCGAACCCGGATCTTCCGATCAGCAGCCCAGCGCCTTAAGACCACTGAGCCACACACACACACACACACACACACCCACTCCTACCCCTCGTTATAGTCAAAAGTGTGAGAAAACAACTGTGTCAAATGTCCTGTTGTGATAACGTCCCCCCCGGAATTAATCATTAGCCTAATATTTTTTGGGGGGGATATTTACCTGAGATATGCAAATTAGGCCTACTGACTTTTTGCATGTGTATATCTTAAAGGTATCAAATCACCATTTACTCTCACATTTTTGGTTATATTTGAAGTTGAAGAAAAAGTTGAAAAAAAGGGAGGAAGCAGCCCTCGCGTCTTTTTTTTTTCCCTTTCTTTTTTCTTTTCTTTCTTTCCTCGTGCAGACTTTTTCCTCGCTAACATTCACAAGGTAAGAGGTGACTAGCGGAACCTTTTCTTCATTGTTACAAAAGGCCAGCCACTCCAGCGCAGTCTCAATCGCTCTCCTTTTACATACGATAAGGCCACCATTATCCTTTGAACCGTTTGCTTCAGAATAGAAGGAGAAAGGAGTGAGAGATTTCTTGCTTCCCTTGAGTGAGCATGGCCCCCATCTCGTGGTTTTGTGTGTGTGTGTGTGTGTGTGTGTGTGTGTGTGTGTGTGGTGAAGAGGTTCTTAACCTGCTATCAGATGTTGGAAGAGCACAGTGTGTGCTGTGAGAAGTTGCATTGAAAAGGCCTGCAGTACTGGAGCATTGTATAAAAGAGATACGGCTCTCTTGTGTGTGTGTGTGTGTGTGTGTGTGTGTGTGTGTGTGTGTGTATATGTATGTACAGACGTGGACAAAATTGTTGGTACCCTTTGGTCAATGAAAGAAAAAGTCACAATGGTCACAGAAATAACTTTAATCTGACAAAAGTAATAATAAATAAAAATTCTATAAATGTTAACCAATGAAAGTCAGACATTGTTTTTCAACCATGCTTCAACAGAATTATGTAAAAAAATAAACTCATGAAACAGGCATGGACAAAAATGATGGTACCCCTAGAAAACACAGAAAATAATGTGACCAAAGGGACATGTTAATTGAAGGTGTGTCCACTAATTAGCATCACAGGTGTCTACAACCTTGTAATCAGCCATTGGGCCTATATATATGGCTCCAGGTAATCACTGTGTTGTTTGGTGATATGGTGTGTACCACACTCGACATGGACCAGAGGAAGCAAAGGAAAGAGCTGTCTCAAGAGATCAGAAAGAAAATTATAGACAAGCATGTTAAAGGTAAAGGCTATAAGACCATCTCCAAGCAACTAGATGTTCCTGTGAGTACAGTTGCACATATTATTCAGAAGTTTAAGATCCATGGGACTGTAGCCAACCTCCCTGGACGTGGCCGCAGGAGGAAAATTGATGACAAATCTAAGAGACGGATAATCCGAATGGTAACAAAAGAGCCTAGAAAGACTTCTAAAGAGATTCAAGGTGAACTTCATGCTCAAGGAACATCAGTGTCAGATCGCACCATCCGTCGTTGTTTGAGCCAAAGTGGACTACATGGGAGACGACCAAGGAGGACACCATTGTTGAAAACGAATCATAAAAAAGCAAGACTGGAATATGCCAAACTACATGTTGACAAGCCACAAAGCTTCTGGGAGAATGTCCTGTGGACAGATGAGACAAAAATCGAAGTTTTTGCCAAGGCACATCAGCTGTATGTTCACAGACGAAAAAATGAAGCATATCAAGAAAAGAACACTGTCCCTACTGTGAAACATGGAGGAGGCTCTGTTATGTTCTGGGGCTGCTTTGCTGCGTCTGGCACAGGGTGTCTTGAATCTGTGCAGGGTACAATGAAATCTCAAGACTATCAAGGAATTCTAGAGAGAAATGTACTAGCCAGTGTCAGAAAGCTTGGTCTCAGTCGCAGGTCATGGGTCTTGCAACAGGACAATGACCCAAAACACACAGCTAAAAACACCCAAGAATGGCTAAGAGGAAAAAATTGGACTATTCTAAAGTGGCCGTCTATGAGCCCTGACCTCAATCCTATTGAGCATCTTTGGAAGGAGCTGAAACATGCAGTCTGGAAAAGGCACCCTTCAAACCGGACACAACTGGAGCAGTTTGCTCATGAGGAGTGGGCCAAAATACCTGCTGAGAGGTGCAGATGTCTCATTGACAGTTACAGGAAGCGTTTGATTGCAGTGATTGCCTCAAAAGGTTGCGCAAACAAAATATTAAGTTAGGGGTACCATCATTTTTGTCCATGCCTGTTTCATGAGTTTATTTTTTTACATAATTCTGTTGAAGCATGGTTGAAAAACAATGTCTGACTTTCATTGGTTAACATTTATAGAATTTTTATTTATTATTACTTTTGTCAGATTAAAGTTATTTCTGTGACCATTGTGACTTTTTCTTTCATTGACCAAAGGGTACCAACAATTTTGTCCACGTCTGGTATCAATATATATGTGTGTGTGTGTGTGTGTGTGTGTGTGTGTTGTGTGTGTGTGTGTGTGTGTGTGTGTGTGTGGTATATATATATATATATATATATATATATATATCTCTAATATCATATATAGACTATATCCACATATATACATACATACACACACACACATAGTATATGTGTGTGTGTGTCGGTGGAGTGTGACAGCACTCAACGGTCACGCACCAGGAGCTCTCTCACTACTGTCCCGCTACGTGTGTATAGATGTATACAAAGGCTGGACTGACTTCATCTCCGAGTGCTCACTGAATCATGACCTGTCCTTCAAAAGAGGCGGCGCTCGGATGGAATAGCAACTTTAGTCGCTCGCTCTTGTGATAAGAATCAGCTTTCTGTGTGTGTGTGTGTGTGTGTGTGTGTGTGTGTGTGTGTGTTTGGTCTGTCGAACGTGTTTTTCACTGGTTCATCACCGATAAGCATTTCTATAATCGTTCCATATTGCCGAAATTTCAGTCGGAAAATGTGTGTGTGGTGTATATATATATATATATATATATACACGTTTGCTGTTTTCTGACGTTTTTTGCATATACACAAGGTGGCATCGACATTTTCCGAGACTAAGTGGTGGTGCTTTTCTTTTCCGGACCGCGTCGGCGATTTCGACCCGGGACAGCTGGTACGGTGCCCCTTGGAGAAGACAGGGTTAAGAGCCTTGCTCAAGGACCCAAGGGTGGCCACTGACGATACCAGGGCTCAAACTCCCGACATTCCGATCAGTAGGAGGCCAGTAGACCCGCTGAGCCACACCCCTCCCCCCATGGAGCTAACACCCCTGGCCCCCACTGAGCTACTCCCCTCCCCCCACTGAGCAACCCCCCCCCTCCCCCCACTGAGCTACTTCCCCTCCCCCCACTGAGACCAACCCCCTCCCCCCACTGAGCAAACCCCCTCCCACAACTGAGCTACACTCCTCCCCTCACTGAGAAACCCCCTCCCCTCCCCCGACAGAGCTACACCCCTCCCCCCACGGGGCTACTTACTCCCCTCCACCCACGGAGCTACATCCCTCCCCCCATTGAACTACTCCCCTGCCCCCACTGAGCTACACTCCTCCCCCACGGAGCTACTCCCCACCACCCACTGAGCAATGCCCTCCCCCATGAAGCTACACCCCTCGGCCCACGGAGCTACACCACTCCCCTCACTGAGCTACATCACTCCCCTCACTGAGCTACACCCCTGCCCCAACTGAGCTACACCCCTTTACCACTGAGCTACAACCCCTTACCACTGAGCTACACACCCCTACCACTGAGCTAAACCACTGAGCTACACCCCTTTACCACTGAGCTACAACCCCTTATCACTGAGCTACACCCCTTTACCACTGAGCTACATCACTCCCCTCACTGAGCTACACCCCTTTACCACTGAGCTACAAACACCCCTTTACACCCTTTGACTGAGCTACAACCCCTTACCACTGAGCTACACCCCTTTACCACTGAGCTACAACCCCTTACCACTGAGCTACACCCCTTTACCACTGAGCTACACCCCTCTACCACTGAGCTACACCCCAACACCACTGAGCATCCCCTGCCCCCCACGCAACTACACCCCTCTACCACTGAGCTACACCCCTCTACCACTGAGCTACACCCCTCCCCTAACTGAGCTACATTGTACACGGTCATCGTCGCCACGCAAACATTCGCTCCGTGTAACCTGGTGGAGTAAAAAAAATGATCTACTATAATCGTTCACTGGCACACAGGCCAAGTCTTGGAGCGAGTGTGTTCTCACCTGCCCTGAAGAACTGCCCCAGGCAGGATCACACATGAGGGGGGATCTATTAGAAATGTGAAATGACAAGTGCACACGTTCTAAACAAAAGGAACCAAATAAATGATAAAGATACTGCAGATACTGTGCATCACACGTGTCAAACTCGAGGCCCGCGGTGCCGAATGTGGACCGCCACGTCATTTTATCAGGCCTGCACGTTTTCCAACATGCGGAATTGAGATCCTGAAAGGAAAGAACATGTTTGTGTTTCAAGGAAAAGGTGTGTTATGAGGCGATGTCGCACATTATACACTATATACTGTCTAATAGTCACAACTGGCCCTTCGAGGGCCTATATAATGCTGATGTGGCCCCACAGTGACAATGAGTTTTACACCCCAGCTGTACAGGGTCCCCTCATGGTCCTCTCTTTAATATCCAATCAAACCCACTCTCACTTCCCTATACAGAGTCCTGGAGTCCTTGTTCTGTCTTTATTGTGTGTGTGTGTGTGTGTGTGTGTGTGTGTGTGTATGTGTGTGTGTGTGTGTGTGTGTGTGTGTGTGTGTGTGTGCAGGATGTACATCTTACTGACCTGCAATTGAAGGTGCTAAAGATCTAACCATCATTATGGTGTGATAGTTATGGAATCCTGTACACAAGTACACAACACACACACACACACACACACACACACACACACACACAC
>JACRUU010000028.1:11846763-11851763 GCA_030449085.1 Kryptopterus vitreolus
GGCCTCTATCTTTAGAGAGCAAGGTCCTCGGACAAAAGAGCATGGAGCACACCATCTCGCTGGCATTTACAGCGCGAAAATGAGGGCGATTGTGTTGGAAATTGAGCTTTCCAAAGCCATCAGTCCTGCCGCCCTGCTGCATTGTGGGTTAATGCAATGGCCCTGCTCTCGCCCACTGGAGGTGTGTACGAGTGTGTGTGTGCCGGAGTTCATTGTTCCGGTTTCGGAGGAACATTGTCTCTTTCTTGTGCCCCACCCCCCCCCTTCCCTCTTGCCTCTGTTTTTCCTTGACACCTTAAATCAGTGCGAGGAAAAGCGATGTCGTGTGCAAGCAGTCGGAAAGCCGGGGCGCTCTGGTGCTCGGCGGCACTTTTCCGCGGTATCGGATCGAGCATTAGTTTGCGTTAAGCATTAAGGTTGAGCGCGCTGCAGTCGTTAATCTCGCAAGATATTAGCAAGGCGAGAGCGCACAATGGCCGCACAGCGCGACTTTTCCCTGTGACACATCGGTGAATACAGTGCATTGAATCCGTGTCCCTTCTTTCTTCGCATATATCCCAGCTTGTTTGGGGTCAGAGCGCAGGGTGAGCCATGATACGCCGCTCCCTGGAGCACAGAGGGTTGTAGCTCAGAGATGAAGGCATTGACCCCTGGACCGGAAGATCTCGGGTTCAAAAGCCACCACCACCACCAAGCTGCCACTAGTGGGCTCCTGAGCCCTCAATTGCTCAGATGTAAGTCGCGCTGGATAAGGGTGTCTGCTAAAAGAGGGTGTATGGGTACACAAGAGTGGCAGCTTGGCGATACCGGAGCTCAAACCCTCCAACCTCCTGAACCGTAGCCCAGAACCTTAAACACTGAGCTACCCCCCTCCTTCACAATTCTTTCTTCCCATGATTCCAGCAGGTTTGGAAGCTGGGGTCAGAGATGATACAGCGCCCCCTGGAGCACAGAGGGTTAAGGGCCTTGCTCAAGGACACAAGAGTGGCAGCTCGGCAATACCGGGGCTCGTACCCCTGACCTGCCGATAAGTAGCCCAGTGCCTTAAACCACTGAGATATCCCCCCCTCCATTAATATTCTTTCTTCCCATAATTCCAGCTTGTTTGGAAGCTTGGGTCAGAGATGATACAGCGCCCCCTGGAGCACAGAGGGTTAAGTGCCAGGCTCAAGGAGCTTGGCAATATCGAGGCTCGTACCCCGACCTTCCGATCAGTAGCCCAGTGCCTTAAACCACTTAGCTACCCCCCTCCTCCACAATTCTTTCTTTGCATAATTCCAGCTTGTTTGGAAGCCGGGGTCAGAGATAATACAGCGCCCTCTAGAGCACAGAGGGTTAAGGGCCTTGCTCAAGGACACAAGAGTGGCAGCTCGGCAATACCGGGGCTCGTACCCCGACCTTCCAGCTTGTTTGGAAGCTGGGGTCAGAGATGATACAGCGCCCCCTAGAGCACAGAGGGTTAAGGGCCTTGCTCAAGGACACAAGAGTGGCAGCTTGGCAATACCGGGGCTCGTACCCCTGACCTGCCAATCAGTAGCCCAGCACCTTAACCACTGTGCTACCCCCTCTCCGTGGTGCGTGAGAGTGTGAGCAGTCAGATTCTGGGCTCCTGAAGCTGTAGAGTACTTAACCGAAAGCGAACGCATTGCTGCGCTTGCAACTTTCGTCTTCCAGCTTTAATATCAACCAATTACCTGTCAGATATAAGAAGGCTTCTATTGTTCCCGGCGCAGGCTGCATTCCCGCTGAAAACATGCGCAGCATATTAAACAGAATTATTCTAGAAATTAAAGCAAAGCAAAGAAATCCCTTTTTTTTTTCTTTCCCCGACCACACGTCGCTCCGTTCAACCTGCAACTTTCCGCCTGTGCATTGGAACCTGTTATTTTCCCGTCAGAAGCCTGACTTACCAGGCAGGCGGTGGGCGTCGATGTTGATCATCGACGGACGCGCGATGGGCTCGCGCCGACGATCGAGCGAAAAAACGTACCGACCTGCCTTCTCCACCGGATTCCGTTTCCCACGCTCTTGTCTACAAGCGCGAACGCTTTCGCGCGTCTAGTTTCACCTTGACTCTCCCTAATTCGCGTTATGTTCTTCCCCCGTTGCACACACACACAAAAAAAACCCTATCGAGGATCACCTTGATGTCCCCGGTGCTCACGATTCAAAAACCGCCCCTCCCCGGCACTCGGCTCCGTGTTTCCTTTAATGAACCGGTAGCGGCGGGATGATGAAACGGCGTGAAACGGTAACGCTAGCGTGCGTCCCCCCCGATCGAGCCGGGGAAGAGTTAGCATCCAGATGGCATCCAATCCACAGAGTTAACAAAGAGTGTGTCTGATCACAGGTTAAAATTCGTCAGTTTTTTCGAAATGATGCAAGTGTAAGTAACTTAAGCTGTGATTGGTCACGGCGAGGCGTGGGGATGAAAGCCGATTCGCTACGGTGAGAGTAGTTCAGGCTTGAGAGAGAGAGAGAGAGAGAGAGAGAGAGAGAGGACGAAAAAAGATGGAGACACAGGTGTTGGGCTGAGTGAGGAATTCTTGGCTGTGGACAAGGTGTTGTTTTGTGTGTGTGTGTGTGTGTGTGTGTGTGTGTGTGTGTGTGTGTGTGTGTGTGTGTGTGTGTGTGTGTGTGAAGCATAAAGCACTGGTTTGTTCCTGGAGGAGAAACAGAAGGCTGCATTGTGCACTTCTCTAATCTGCTTACCTGGATCGGCAGCACAGGGAGCTGTTTCAGTTCCCAGCCTGCAGCAAGAAGCTCAGCTAACTGCTCCAAGCTTGTGTGTGTGTGTGTGTGTGTGTGTGTGTGTGTGTGTGTGTGTGTGTGTGTGTGTGTGTGTGTGTGTTCTTATATTATTTCGTGTATGCCTGCCTCTGTCTGATAACTGTTAAAAGTATTTGTCGGTGCCCAGCTTTGTCTTTGCTATTCTAATGTAGAGAATAATGAGACGAGGCATTAAAGGCGCCGATCCTGTCATTCCGAGGCAACGCTAACGCCTCGATCCTGCTCTTAAGTTGATTGTCAAGGACAAAGCCAAACGACTCTTCAATCAAGCAGTGCGTTAGGGGGCACTCGCTTATCCTAGACTAGAGAGAGAGAGAGGGAGAGAGAGAGAGAGAGAGAGAGAGAGAGGGAGAGAGAGATGGCACAGCTCCACTGTCTGGCACGAGAGACGGTGCGCTTGGCTCCAGACGAGTGCCAGGCAATCCTGCTTACCACTACCAACATTCACAGCCCTCCCCAAACACCACCACCACCACCACCACCACCATCTCTCCTCCTATCATTCTCTCTCTCTCTCTCTCTCTCTCTCTCTCTCTCTCTCTCTCTCTACTACGTGGCACGAATGGACACTTTTGCGAGTTCTTTACCAGACGAACACAAAATACGATAAAAGGCAAATGAAAGCGTAACCGGCTGCCTATTATTATTATTATTATTATTATTATTATTGTTATTATTATTATTGTTGTTATTAGTTATTCATTCATTCATTCATTCATCTTCTACCGCTTTATGCGATCTTCCCTCGGGTCACGGGGAGCCTGTGCCTATCTCAGGCGTCTATGGGCATTAATGCAGGAATACACCCTGGATGGAATGCCAAACCCATCACAGGACACACACACAACACACACACACACACACACACACCACACACACACACACACACACACACACACACACACATTCATACACTAGGGACAATTTTCCAAGGTGCCAATCAACCTACCGTGCATGTTTTTTTTGGACCGGGAGGAAACCGGAGAACCCGGAGAAAAACCCCCAGAGGCACGGGGAGAACATGCAAAACTCCACACACACACATGGCCAAGACGGGAATCGAACCCGGACCCTGGCGGTGTGAGGCGAACGTGCTAACCACTAAGCCACCGTGCCCCGACTATTATTATTATTATTATTATTATTATTATTATTAGTTTCGTCCCACTTCCTAATCATTTATTAATGCTATATATCACCTAATGTACTAATATGAATAGAATCGCCTTTATTTGTGTGTTTGGAATCCGGGGTCCGAGCGCAGGGGCTGCCATGATATGATACGGCGCCCCCTGGAGCACACAGGCTTAAGGGCCTTGCTCTCAAGGTACCTGGCTCTGACTTGTCTTCTCATACGAACGGGTCTTGCGCTTTTCTCCCTCTCCCTTTCGCAGGAGGGAAGAAAAGAGTGCAGGAAGTAGGAGAATATGTGGAATCCTGCCTGAAGAGTTCAGGCGGAGATTTTTCGATACGGTATCGCGTTTCATTCCTCTCTCTCTCTCTCTCTCTCTCTCTCTCTCTCTCTCTCTCTGGACCACGCCCTACTGTGGTGGAAAAGGACGCGGTTAAACAAAATACATTTTATTTATTTATTTATTTATTTTTTACTGGAATGAGTTAGTAGTCATTATAACGCCTGTGCCCAAGTGAGCGTAAGGGTTGGACGGCGTTAGTCCGCACAGGGAATTGTGGGGAATTTCCCACCGGGCGCTCTCGCCTGCTTAACCGTGACTCTCGGCAAACGGAATTAGGCGACCTCGCCGTGGCGTTCGGAGCTCCTTCACTTCCGCCGTGGAAACTCTCGGCGGTATTTGGGTTTTTTTTTCCCTCAGCGACTCGCCCTGATATCAGCGATTAGTGTGAATGTCATTTAAATGGCACACCTAATCACGTGCATCCTCCTCTTTCTTTCTTTCTTTCTTTTCTCTCTCCGTTTTCCAGCCGAGGGTTTTTCCCTCCCAGGCCTCATCACAATGACAAAGGAAATGATGTGTTCACTCACTCTTAATCACCGCTCAGCTCATCAGCCAGCTGCCAGGAGAAAAGCTTGCGTGTCTTTCTCCAGTGTGTGTGTGTGTGTGTGTGTGTGTGTGTGTGTAGGTAAGTAGTTAGGGCATGAAATTCAGGCAGCGCCTAACACTCCCTAACTGCCTGCCCCGGCCCGGGTCTCTTTTCGGCCACGCCCACCTCGTTTGCGCATTAGAGCTCAT
>JACRUU010000028.1:11864263-11871763 GCA_030449085.1 Kryptopterus vitreolus
TAACGCTCAAGCCAAGCGTTTTCGTCGCCATAGCAACCCCCCTCCCCCCGGGCATCTCGGCCCCTTTTTTCCCCTGCATTCTCTCCTGCTGGATATTCATCTCCGTCATTGCTGTATCAGTTGCACTTTGATGTACTCGGTCTTGTTTGATGTCCTGCTTCGGCGCAGACATCAAAAGACAGCGGCGTTGTGATGTCACGCCGCTGTGCGAGCGCGCTGGCTGGAAGGAAGACCTCGCGGCGCTGCGTCTAAGTGGATAAATGGGTGGGGTTCGTAATCGCGGCTGGAAAATGGTTCGAGCCCACCTTCGCGCTTCCCGCCCCCCCCTCTTCCCGTAACTGCACTGCTCAATTTGGTGGTGGTGTGTGTGTGTGTGTGTGTGTGTGTGTGTGTGTGTGTGTGTGTGTGTGTGTGGGTGTGGGTGTGTGTGAGAGTGTGTGTGAGTTGGAGCGCGTGCGATTGTGCGGATGGCGCGCTGCACCTCATCGGCAGCAGCTTGAGTGAATGGAACAAAGGTGTGACATTGCGTTAATGTGTTTTTCCTTTAAACGCTGTTCCATCGAGTGGCAGAGCAGCGGGTTAATGAGAACTCACCTCCCAGGTGTCAGCAAGGGTTGGGAGAGAAAAAGAGATAGATAGAGAGAGAGAGAGAGAGAGAGAGAGAGAGAGGGAAAAAAGAGGCAGATGAGAAAGCGGGTCTTGGGGAAGTGAAGCGAACGGCGAGAAAGTAAAGGGAGGAAAGGGGAAAGGTCGTCTTTCTCCGGAGACGATGGACTTCGGAGGAGCGTCCGAGCTGATCACCGGGAACAGCGATCAGGAGGATCCGGTTTCTATCCGGGTTCACACAGCAGCTCACATCGTCCTGATCTTCTCTCAGTTCTTTTTTCTCTTCCTTTTTTTGTCTCCGTTTCCTGTTGCATTCTATCCCAAAAAAAAATTCCCTGTGAAATTCCAAAATATAACACCACAATTGGTATTCGTACGCATAATTCCGCGCTATATATGAATTCCCGAATGTTTTCTCGTCTGGCCATCATGTATGATGCACCTCTTTAACCCTCTGTTCTCCAGGGGGCGCCGTATCGTGTCTGACCCCGGCTTCCACAAACGCACTGGAATATGCGAAGAAAAGAATTTCCCTCACATTCATTCATCTTCTACCGCTTTATCCGATCTTCTATCCGATCTCAGGAGTCTATAAGGCAGGATACACCCTGGATGGAATGCCAACCCATCCCAGGACACACACACACACACACACACATTCACACACTAGGAACAATTCTCCAAGGTCAACCTACCGTGCATGTTTTTGGACCGGGAGGAAACCCGGAGAAAAAAAACCCCCTGAGGCACGGGGGAGAACATGCAAACTCCACACACACACATGGTTGAGACGGGAATCGAACCCGGACCCTGGCGGTGTGAGGCGAACGTGCGAACCACTAAACCACCGTTCCCCTTATTCCCTCACAATATCGAAAAAAGGTTATTATTATTAAAAAAACTTTCATTTTTTTATTAGAAATACTGCTCACAAAATGATCTAATAATAAATATATCGAAATTAAACGTCTTATAGAAATGTCTTATAGATGTCTTAATGTCCTATATATATATATATATATATATATATATATATATATATATATATATATATATATATATATATATATCTCCTTCCCTCTCGCTTTCTCTAGCTCTGCCATTTCAGCCCTTTCTCTATGACGGATAAAGCTCCAGAGGGAGGTGAGAGGAGAAAATGGCTTCTTTCAGCCTTCAGATTTCATTTCAGTCCTTTTTATCTCTAGAGGACAATGTCAGCCGTAGGCCTTATCGGAGTAGGCCCGAGGCCCCTGGACTGTCCACACACACATGCGCGGGCACACACACACACACACACTCACACACACATACGTAGCACAAAGGCCCGTGGAATATATTTATGTCCACTGGAGAAGGTGGGCCAACTCGAAGACCAGCCCTTTGTGCGCTTGACATGGAGGGCTGAGTGCACAATGGGGGAAAAAAAAAGAGCTCCAACACACACACACACACACACACACACACACACATGCACTGTCCCTTTGTGTGAGGAATTCAACATGTGTATCATAGATGTACTTCTTTTGCCTTCCCCTGTTCAATACGCATAAGTTGTTTTATACCCACTCTGTTATAACACACACACACACACACACACACACACAGGTTGTTTGTCTGGTAGCTCTCCATCTACCAATTATTCTTTCCAAAGGATGCATATACTGATGTGTGTGTGTGTGTGTGTGTGTGTGTGTGTGTGTGTGTGTGAGAGTAAGTGAAAGATAAAGCACTTTTACTCAGACAGACTTCATAAACAGCTTCCATTGGAAGTGCTCTATACGTGCTGTAGTGTTCATCACCCTGGACTTGATCTGGTTGTGTGAATAAGAGCTGGCAGGATGATCTGCCCACACCTGCCTCCTCAGGACACCGCCACCATCACCAGAACGCTTCGAGCACCTCAGCAGTTACCTTATCCGCCCCCTCTGTGCACAGGATGTGTGGATTTATTACTGCAGCTCCCGGAAATCTTTTTGCTCACTATGCCGTTAGTGGAAAGTGCCTTTGCCTTGCAGCCTCAGGAAGTGTGTTGAGGTTACTTGTATATGTGTGTGTGTGTGTGGTGTGTGTGTGTGTGTTGTGTGTGTATATATATATATATATATATATATATATATATATATATATATATATGTGTGTGTGTGTGTGTGTGTGTGTGTGGTTGAGGGGGCAATGTCCTGCGATAGCCAGCCATCAAATCCAGTGGTGGGTGTCTTCCGCTCTCATGCCCAGTGGAACCGGCGCCATCCTGACTTTTACACTGGAAATGAAGGAAAGATGTATTTTTAGTGCGCTAGGTGGCAATTTCACAAGACTGCACTTACACAAGCGTTAGAAAGGGCACCAGACATCTGTCCGAGCCCCTGTGACATTCTGTCAAGTGTAGAATGTACTACAAAAACTATTTCTTTTATTTTTTTTTTGGGGGGGGGGGTGTGGTGGGGGGTGTGGGGGGGGTATTTTTAAGCTAAAAATGTACATTTGACATATCCAATCGTAGGTGAGATGGAGTGGGTCACAAACATATGACTGCCGCATGGCAATCTGCGGAACTGAGAAACTCGGACACAGGGTCATGTGACATGTCTAAAACGCTCGACACATCGACGGGAGTCTAGTCGGGGAGACCGAATAATTTGATGATGTCAAATGATATCACTGGCCCCCACCCCCTCCTGGAAAACTGCCATTTTGGTGTCTAAAACATACGTCTTTACGATTGAGATTATATTATATAATATATATATATAGAGATATATATATATATATATATATATATATATCTATATATATATATATATATATATATATATATATATATATATATGGGAGGCACGGTGGCTTAGTGGTTAGTACGTTCGCTTCAACACCTCCAGGATCCGGGTTCGATTCCCTTCTCGGCCATGTGGGTGTGTGGATTTTACATGTTCTCCCCGTACCTCAGGGGGTTTTTTCTCCGGGTTCTCCGGTTTCCTCCCCCGGTCCAAAAAACATGCACGGTAGGTTGATTGGCACCTTGGAAAATTGTCCCTAGTGTATGAATGTGTGTGTGTGTGTGTGTGTGTTGTGTGTCCTGTGATGGGTTGGCATCATTCCATCCAGAGTTGTATCCTGCCTTAATGCCCATAGACGCCTGAGATATAGACACAGGCTCCCCGTGACCCGAGGAATGAAGATCGGATATAAAGCGGTAGAATAGCGTTAGAAGATGAATGAATGAATGAATGAATGAATGAATGTGTGTGTGTGTGTGTGTGTGTGTGTGTGTGTATATGATATATATAGATATATATATATATATATATATATATCTATATATATATATATATATATTATATATATATATAGATATCTATATATATACCTGTCTAAACACTCGACGGGAGTCGAGCACGTCGACGGGAGTCTGGATGGAAGACTGGATAATTAGATGATGTCACATAATGTCACCGACCCCGCCCCCTCCCGAAAAAAAAAACAAAAACATTTTTGGTGTCTAAACGAAGTCAACGATAAATATTAAACGGACCCGGCTATACACACAGACACACACACACACACACACACACACACACACACACACACACACACACACACACAGATCTCTATAGCTAACAGAGAACTTCACAGCAAGACACTTTACCTTTTTTTTCATCATTTTGTGAAACTGATAAAATGTCAGGAAATTGGCGATGTTTAAAAACGAAATATCAGTGACGTGACGAGTTGTGTTGTGTAAAACAGAGAGAACGAGAGAGAAAACTGGGTGTTAAAGATTATAATCCAGCTGTCTGGGTATCCGCACTAATACAGGACTCCTTTTCTCTGCCTCTATGTCTCCTCCTGTGTCTCTCTCTCTCGCTCTCTCTCTGTCTCTCGCCCGGTAATCATGCTTTCAGTGCTTGCGAAATTGTCTTCATTGTTTCCGAGCGGAGCTTCTTTCACTCTGTCACTTTCAATCAGGGACAATATAAAGGCGCTGACTGTCAGCTGCCTCCCACAAGCCCCTGTTTCCATACAGGGAAACGAGCCAGACTGCGCTAATGCTACGCCGCTTAGCTCTCGCACAGACTAGCAGAGCAGACTTTTTTTTTTGTTGTTGTTGTTGTTTTTTTTTTTTTTTTTTTTATACCCCGATCTGCGGAGTCAACACCAGGCAGGATGGCAAGACAAACAAACGGAATGTTCGGCGAAGGCAAAATTTTGTACGTCGATTCCTAAAAACGTCACCTTAACGTGATTAATCGCTTAAATGTGATCGTTTCTTTCTTTTTTTTTCCTCCCTCGACGGATCACAATTTACACAAGAAACCGAAATATAATATATGCTGTTTTATGAAATAGCATAGCGTCCATTCGATACCACACGCATCTATAAATCATCATTTATATCAGGGTATGTATTAGGGCCGCTTTATCTATAGAGCTCATTTGAGGCCGAATTTCTGCTCATTTTGGAGCGTTATATGACTGAGTGATGGATGGGAAGATCAGACATATTAGGTGTGTGTGTGTGTGTGTGTGTGTGTGTGTGTGTGTGTGTGTGTGCTTGTTAAAGACCAGATGCTCATAAAGCTACACTGATATGGATTTACGTTTAAACCGAGCAAACAAAGACATTATTGCACCCCGAAATATTTCACCCGGAGATACCGTTTAGCTATCCGTATGATGTCATCGTCAAATTAAAGCGTAGCTCCCATTAGGGGGCGCCGCAGCGGATCATCTCTCTGCACACTAGCCTGTCCTCTACCACCCCAACTGTACCTGCATGTCTTCTTTAGCACATCCGTAAACCTCCTCCAGCCTCACTCCCAATGAATATCTTCAACTCTGCTGCCTCTAGCTCCGCCTCCTGTCTTTTAGACGACGCTCCCTCCTGTCTCTAAAAGCGTAGGTCTCACCATAGTCTTTCCCTTTCACTCCTACAGAGACCCTTCCATCACAAATCACTCCTGCAAACTCTCCGTGCATATATAAGAAGTAGAAAGTACAGATGTGTTAAGTGTTTACTTAAATGTTGCGTAAAAAAATGAACGTAAAAAGTTAACCGAGATATATTCCGAAGTTCATTCATCCATTCATTCATCTTCTACCGCTATATCCAATCTTCTCGGGTCACGGGGAGTCTGTGCCTATCTCAGGCGTCTATGGGCATTGAGGCAGGATACACCCTGGATGGAATGCCAACCCATCACAGGGCACACACACACACACACATTCATACACTAGGGACAATTTTTCCAAGGTGCCAATCAACCTACAGTGCATGTTTTTGGACCGGGAGGAAACCGGAGAACCCGGAGAAAAACCCCCTGAGACACGGGGAGAACATGCACAAACTCCACACACACATGGGCGAGACGGGAATCGAACCCGGGTCCTGGCGGTGTGAGGCGAACGTGCTAACCACTAAGTTATCCGAAATAAATAGTAAAGTAGTGATACCAGAGAAACCTACTTAACTATTTGTACTTTCCGCCTCGGCGATCCCTCTGGCGTTTATTTACGTTCGGAATCTTTGAAAAGTCGCCGCCGATGATTAAAAACAAATTTCCGAACAAATTTCCGAAAAAAAATAAATAATAATTTTCCTCGTTATCAGTCCATTTTCCGTCGCCTGAAAAAGCCATCACGGGCCAAAACGGAGGAAATGATATTGCTATCTTCGTGGACACGTTGCTGTATATCGCAGTGCATTATGGGTGATATGAGGAGGAGGGGATTCACGTCGCTCCGTCCAGTGGATTTTTGCCCTTCCACCTGTGACAATGCGGCAGCTGCCGAGGGCTTTATTTATTTATTTATTTATTTTATTTTTGTATTCCCTGCCCCTACCCCTCTTCCCCTTTCTACACACACACTCTTAAGAGTCACTGAAGGAAGACGGCGCTAAAGACCCGATGAAAGACGAACGCGTTTATCCTGTTAGCGGTTGTTTGCTTTGGGTTTATCCGCTGCTGAATGACCGGCTGCTTCAGACGGAGCGCTTTCCCACAAATTCACCGGTAACACGACGACGATGGGATTCGGATAAGAATTTCTAAGGATTGTGCCGAATAACTCGGACGCCTGGATCCTCCCCGAAGATCCTCCAGTGATAGCGAGACCTGCGCTAACTCCGAACGACGCGCTTTCATATACGGCGTCGCATTTTCACGCATAGTTTTCCTCAGAAAAAAAACGGTTTGAACGCCGAAACTTTCCTCAAAGTGCGTTTCCCCCCCCCCTTCGTCATGTGGCGTTTGTTTCGCTACGTGTGAAACGCGACGTACCGAATCCAAAACCGCGTCGTTCGGAGTTAGCGCGGGTCTAGCTATCAGTGGAGGAACTTCTCACAGAGCGACTGTCTTACATTTACATTTACGGCATTTTGGCAGATGCTCTTATCCAGAGTGACTTACAAGTGAGCAGTTGAGGGTTAAGGGCCTTGCTCAAGTGGCAGCTTGGTGGTGGTGGTGGTGGGATTTGAACCCATGATCTTCCAATCCAGAGGCCAACACCTTAACCACTGGGCTTCCACACCTCCCTGTCTTACAAACAGCGTCGGTGGAGGAACTAGTTACATGTAACGGCGTTATGTAATGTCATTACAAATGAAACGTAACAGTAATTTGTTACAGTTGTTACTGAGAGAAAATGTGGAATTAAATTACTTCGGAAAAGGTTAAAGATCACAAATAGTGTTATATTCATTTCTTTAAACACAGAGGATATGTTGAATAATAATAATAATAATAATAATAATTTGTTAGCATGCTTGTATTGCACCACCAGGGTTGCTGGTTCGATTCCCGCCTCCACCATGTTACATTTTTTCGTTATGACGTCTGGCTTTGTTGTTGTATATAATATAATGTTGTATAATATAATTATATATAATTACAAAATCGT
>JACRUU010000028.1:11879263-11894263 GCA_030449085.1 Kryptopterus vitreolus
TCTCTCTAAATATCTACCTTCCATCATTTCCTTCTTTCTGTCGTCCTTCCCGCCACGTTCCCTCCGCCTTCCCAAGCTTTTTTCTTTTCTCTTCTTTTCTTGCGCACGGCGTCAGTGCAGCGATCAGGGCGAGAATCGCGGATGACCGTTTGATCCGCTCACATCACTGACATTTAACGCCGCCGTTCTGCCGAGGCTTGAAGGCAGTGCTGCAACTTAAAGAGTAACTCTGTGTCTCGTGCCATTCTCTCTTTCACGGTCTCTCTATCTCTCTCGCTCTGTCTCTTCGCGCGTTCTCCCTCTCGCGTTTTCTTTTCTCTCTTCTTTTTCCAACTGCTTTTAACCTCTTTTGCTCGAAATTGCCGCTATCATCATAACATACAGAGATTCCCTCGGAGCTCAGAGGAACGCGCGGTGCTCAAGTGTCCGTCTCGCTCTGTTACCGGGAGAATAAACGATTTAATCACCGTCGTTTCAGCACAAAAATCATCCTCGTCTTTTAATCGTCAAATCACAACACGCGGATTTAAACCTACATTACTTTCTCCAACGTCATCTTTACATTTTCTATCTGTCTGTCTGCCTGTCTATCTATCTATCTGTCTATCTGTCTGTCTGTATCTATCTGTCTGTCTATCTATTCTGTCTATCTGTCTGTCTGTCTCTGTATCTATCTGTCTGTCTGTCTATGTCTGTGTATCTATGTCTGTCTGTCTGTCTGTCTGTCTGTATCTATCTGTCTGTCTATCTGTCTGTCTGCCTGTCTATCTATCTATATCTGTCAGTCTCTATCTGTCTGTCTGTCTATCTGTCTGTCTGCCTGTCTATCTATCTATATCTGTCAGTCTGTATCTATCTGTCTGTGTCTGTCTGTATCTACTGCTGTCTGTCTATATCTATCAATATCTGTCTGTCTGTCTATCTATCTATCTGTATCTGTCTGTCTGTCTGTCTGCTTGCCTGTCTATTTATGTCTGGTAACTGTCTGTCTCTGTCTGACTCTCTCTCTCTATCTGTCTGTCTGTGTGTTTGCGTGCTGTTCTGTCTGTCTGTCTGTCTATATATCTATCTATCTATAATTGTATGCATTTTTGTGTTTCTGCAGTGTTGTTTGTGTATGGTCGGTGTGTGTGTGTGTGGTCTGTGTGTGGTGTGTGTGTGTGTGTGTGGTGTGTGTGTGTGTGTGTGTGTGTGTGTGTGTGTGTGTGTCTGTGTGTGTTCCTGCACGTTTGAGTGGGACCATTTAGACATGGAAAATTCGCACCCCACCCATGCAGACTTGTCAGGAGTCCAGAAAGGAACACACACACACACACACACACACACACACACACACACACACACGGACACAGAGGTGTGAAGGGTTATGTTGAGACCACCTGTGGGGCCTGATGGAGCTGTGTCCATGGCGACCAGGCTCTCTGATTGGTAGAGCACTTCAAAGAGTTCTTTATTTTTTACGCCCCTCCACCTCTCTCCATCTTGGAGTGTATGTATGTATATGTGTGTGTGCGTGTGTGTGTGTGTGTGTGTGTGTGTGTGTGTGTGTGTGTGTGTGTGTGTGTGTGTGCGCGCGTCTGAAGTTGAGGTCGTGTTTGTTTCCTCACCAACAGCCTCATTCGGAGCCCTAAAGCAGCAGCGTACTCTTCTTTCTCACTCCTCCAGAGAGGACAAAGAGTTTGAAGTGATCCAAATAAATAAATAAATACGTAAGTAAGTAAATAAATAACATAAATAAGTAAGTAAATAAATAAATAAATCCCACTACTGGGATTGAAGTCACAAGTCGTTTCAGTGGCAACTTTAACACAATATCGCCCCACAGGACGGAAAATTCTCGGAATTGGACCAGATGTGTCAACTTTTTGAATTGTTAATAAGATAATGAGAAAAGACAAACGAACGGAATGGACCTGAACGCTCCGTAGTCTCTCTCCCACACCTCTCATTGGCGCTTGTGGGGCCCTTGAGCAAGGCCCTAATAATCGAATTTCACTGTATTCACTGGGCCGCTTTTATACCATCCAGCAATTTATCACGGTGTATATTTGATTACCTCAGCGTGTATGAAAAGAATTTCACTGAATTCCATCTGAACAAGCAGCTTTTACACCTTTTATTTCAATTATTTTGATGCCATATTTTGATATGCATTTTGATCGCAACACTTTATATATATGACTATGTAGAGAAATATCATATGAACAATTTTTTTGTGTGGAAAAATATATATATATTATAGAATAGATATATATTATATATATTATATATGCTGAATTATTATAATATAGAGATATATATATCATATATATATATATATATATATATATATATATATATATATATATATATATATATATATATATATATAAGATGTGTAATATATATATATGTGCAATAAATAATTGGATTTTAAACAATGAATCCCATCTCTGTCATCTCCTTAATAATAAATAGTAAATAATAAAGTATCTGTCTTTTGTAGTGTTTAGAATAGAAATGTATTAGAGTGGAAAATATTTTATTTCGTATTCTAAAATGGGCACGGTGGTTTAGTGGTTAGCACGTTCGCCTCACACCGTCCAGGGATCCGGGTTCGATTCCCGTCTCGGCCATGTGTGTGTGGAGTTTGCATGTTCTCCCCGTGCCTCAGGGGTTTTTTCTCCGGGTTCTCCGGTTTCCTCCCGGTCCAAAAACATGCACGGTAGGTTGATTGGCACCTTGGAAAATTGTCCCTAAGTGTATGAATGTGTGTGTGTGTGTGTGTGTGTGTGTGTGTGTGTCCTGTGATGGGTTGGCATTCCATCCAGGGTGTATCCTGCCTTAATGCCCATAGACGCCTGAGATAGACACAGACTCCCCGTGACCCGAGGGAAGATCGGATAAAGATCGGAGGGTTTAAAGGAAGCGGGTAGAAGATGAATGAATGAATGAATGAAATCTAATCCTTTGTTGAGGCGAAGGACAACAGAATCTACACTTTTAATAATAATTATAATAATACATTTTATTGCAGGCGCCTTTCAGGTCACTCAAGGTCATCGTACAATAAATAAAAACAATAAATCACAGCAATAACAGTAAGCAACAGCCGAGAAAGAAGGAGAAAGAGGGGTCAGGAATGAACTATCACTTTAAATTTGACACAAGGCATGTTAAGGATAGCTCAAAATAAACATGGTTCAAAAGCGGATCAGATATTGCGTTTGAATTTAAATACAGAACGCTTTAAAAACACACTAACAATGCTGCACTTCCTGTTTGGAGACGATTAACGCATCGTTTTCCAGACAAGTGCATTTTTAACGGAAAAACGTTAGCAGGAAAAAGAGGAATACCCCGCGCCCTATGCGCACACATTCACTCGTCCGACTCTTCATTTACCCAAATGTAAATGTTATCATTTTGTAAATGGATAACAAATATTGAAGTTTTGCGACGTCACACTCGACAAGCGTTTAAAATCGTCTCGCTACGTGAGTAAATTTGTTACTTTCCTCCGTAATCAGTGTTACGTTTTTAAAAACCCGCAATTTTGTCAAGTCGAGGTTTTTATTGTCATTTCAACCACATATAGCTGACTGTGTACACAGTGAAATGAGACAACGTTTCTCCAGGACCCTGGTGCTACTACACAAAACAACATATAACACAAACACAAGAACGCAAGGCTGAGGACGAGACTAAGTTTGTCCTAGCTACATAAAGTGCAACCTGGTGCAAACAGCAAAGACAGAATAGGACTGTATTGACAACACGAGACAGTGCACAACAAACAACTAACACAATATAATAAAATAAAAAAACACAACAACGACCACTTAGCGCAAAGTATCACAGTTTGGCGAGTGTGCAACGGAACAAATAGAGCAGCAGTGATAAAAAGTAAATGTGCAAAATGTCCATGTAAACAGTAACACTGTCAGTGAGAGCAGTATATACAATACACATGTAAAGGCCAGTGATGAGGTAGATAAATAAATAGGGCAGTGGATGGTGTTTGAGTGTACGTGTGAATCCCAGGTGTGTTTTAAAAAAACAAAAAAAAATGTGCGTAAACAACAACGTTAGGCTACAAGCAAACAAACAAACCACAGCGTGAAAAATACAGCGCTAATACCGGCACGTGTTATTTTGTATACAGAACGCCGTCTATGACTTTAAAAAAAAAACACACATATACAATGTTGTAGTTCCTGTTTGGAGACGATTAACGCAGCATTTTTCCAGACCAGTGCGTTTACGGAACGACGGAAAAAGGAGAATACTCGTCCGACGCTTCTTTTACGGAAAAACGTCCCGTTTAGTGTTCGTCTTACTCCGTTGCATCCTGAATGAATGTTTGCATCACACGACTTTCAATAGCAGTAAATAACACAAATATCAGGGAAAGAAGAATTTGGCCAGTGATGATATCATGTCGTGTCGACTTTAATATTTCTTTCGGTTTGATTTGGAGTTTAAGCAAATAGAGCTTATAACGCGTAATAAACCTGTAAAAATCTCGCACTCGAAGCCGAGGTGGCCTCGGGGGTTCACTTCATTTCTTTCGGGGTTCACTTTCTTTTTGACTTCCCGGCTGGGTCTCTGTACCACTCCTGTCTACCACCCGCTTTTTAGCGCAGTATTTTCCGCGGTGGGAATTGTTTGTTTGTTTGTTTTTGACCTGCTGTTGTTGTTTTACATACTTGCTAACACATTTAAAACGTGGCTAAGTACGTCAGACAAAACATACCGAAGAAAAACACACTTGTTTCGTTTTTTGTTATGAACCAGCGTACATTGTTTATATTGTATTCTTTGTTTTGCTTGTTTTGTCTGGCCTGTAACCGTGACCTTGAGAGGTTTGAAAGGCGCTTTAAAATAAAATGTATTAAGTAACGGTAAAAAAAAAAAACACAGAAGTAACCGGAATCGAAGTAGCAAATTGCATTTACTCACGTTACAGTAATGACGTTATAACGAGATTATTATTTATTTATATATATTTTTTTGGCGTATGTCACTCAGGTCACGCAAGTGGATTATTTTATATTTTTTATTTATATTTTTAATTTATTTTTATTTTTTTGTTAGCGAACTTTAAGTGGGTATCTTTAAGTTGAGCTACGTTAGAATCCCGACTGTTTAAATAAATAAAATTATCTGTGTACATTTTAAAATTTTAACTTTTTTACTTTTGCTTAAGGGACACGGTGGTTTAGTGGTTAGCACGTTCGCCTCACACTGCCAGGATCCGGGTTCGATTCCCGTCTCGGCCATGTGTGTGTGGAGTTTGTGCATGTTCTCCCCGTGCCTCAGGGGGTTTTTCTCCAAGTTCTCCGGTTTCCTCCCGGTCCAAAAACATGCACGGTAGGTTGATTGGCACCTTGGAAAATTGTCCCTAGTGTATGAATGTGTGTGTGTGTGTGTTTGTCCTGTGATGGGTTGGCATTCCATCCAGGGTGTATTGTGCCTTAATGCCCATAGACGCCTGAGATAGGCACAGACTCCCCGTGACCCGAGGGAAGATCGGATAAAGCGCTAGAAGATGAATGAATGAAATTACTTTTGCTTAAGTAGATCTTTAGGACCGGTAACTTTCCGTGTACCAGACGCCCTCTCTCGGGCCTTAATCGAGGTCCTTAAACAACCATTGGTGCTGCGTTGTGGGAATAGGGAATTAGTATCATCTCCAAGCCGGGCTGCGAAAGGAGAAAGGTGGGCTCGTTTTTTTTTTGTCTGGCTCTTTCCACCTCTGGATATCAGCGTCTGGTTGGTTGATTGACACCGCCACTGGATTGACAGATTATTGGTTTGCACCGTATTGTTCAGGAGAATTGATAAAAAAAGGTTGGAGCGTACAGTATATATATATATATATGTGTGTGTGTGTGTGTGTGTGTGTGTGTGTGTGTGTGTGTGTGTGGGGTGTGTGTGTGTCAGCCGTTATCTTTCAGTCCAGCTTCCGAGCGTCCCGAAACGGCAGAAAGAAATTCGGCTGGCCGTTTGATCCGCTCACACCGCTGACATTTAAAGCCCCCGATCCTCCGGTGCTTGAAGGCAAAAACTCTGTCTTAAAGTCCAGCGAGGCCGAATTCACTCCCGTCTTCTCCCTGCGTCCTTTTTTCCGTAACCTTGTGACGATGCATATGGAGAGGAAGGTGAACTTCCTCCGACCCCTGACGTCGTCCTCCAACAGCCACCCTCCCCCCCCTAGTGCCGTCCCCCGGTTCCCACCTCGGCCTTGTTTATCAGCGCTGCCGGGGCGGTCCAGTTCTGACTCTGGCCTTCAGGTCTCTTATCTTCCGATTTGGATCGGAGGTAAAAGGTAAAAGGTGAGTGTGTGTGTGTGTGTGTGTGTGTGGATAACCTTTCAGATGAATTAAACCTGGTGGTGGAGACCCCACTGGTTCCCTGGCTTCAAAGGTGAGTGGTCCGTAATGGGGTGGGCAGACAGTGGTGCCCGCTGTGCTATTGATCAGGGCATCTCAAAGGGCAATTAGAAGTACAGTACTTCAGGAAAGGCCAGGGGACACATGACCGCAACCGTACGCGTAATAACGTTTACAATCCCCGGGTTCTTGGCGCCATTTTTTATTTATTTATTTTTTCCGTTTGTAATCTGTCCACTTTTTCTTGCGTTGCCAAGAATACCAAGGCCAAAAAAAAAAAAAAAAACCTTGGCGCTCGCTGTCCAAAGGGATGAAATCACCTTTGAGTTTGACGGACACTTTCAGGCTACATCCAAATACCCTTCTTTTTTATCTGCCAGCCTACACACTTCAGCCACCTTTCGAAAATGGCGGGAGGGAGGGAGAAATAAAAAAGGGCTTCAGGTGCAGCTCGCAGTAAACTATCGCCGCATTCCGTCTCCAGCCCTTGTGTCGTCCCGCGTGTGAAGAGTTGCCGCCGAGCGTCCCCCGTGGTACAGGATTAGCTCCACTCATTTGGAGCGCCGCTCCGGCGCCGCAGATGTGGCCTTTGAGATTGAAATGAGCTTTTCCAGTGCAAAGAGTGGAGTTAAAAGACATTTCTAAAGAGGGAGAAGCGTTACGTAGAAAAAAAGAGAGGAGAAAAAGGAAGGCTTCACTTCGTCTCCGAGTCGGTGTGCATTTCCTCCTTTTTCACTCGGGCTTTGACTAGATAGCATGCCTCGTTTTCTTTTCTCTCTCTCTCTCTCTCTCTCTCTACTGACTCCGTAGTGATGAAGTCTTCAGGAAAGCAATAATACGAGTGTAACTCATTTACATGGTGACGAGTCGGCGCTCGTCCGGAGTAAGCCGCTGTCGGCTCTCACGTAAACATTTGCATTTTATTCATTTGACGGCTGCTTTTATCCAAAGGGATTTACAAAGCGAGGCCCAATACAGTCACGGGGAAGAAAAAAAAAAAAGCACTTAAAAGACATGACAGCAAGTTTCCACCAGAAACGTGGGAAAATTTCAGGATGACAAGGACCATAATGGTGCACACGGGCCGGGGGACTTAAAGCTCCACGAATACCCGAGCACTCGCAAGCGATGTCACTAATCCGTAAGGAAGCGAATGCGTGAATGGCAGGGAGATGTTCCCGAACATTACCTCAAGGTCAGCCAGATTTCCTTATTGTACAATGATCCTGATAAGTAGTGCAAAGTATTACTGTGTGGGCGGATTTGTGGACTAAAACGGAAAAGTGTTTGTTTGTTTTCCTTTTCACTATGAAATATAGGTACCAACTCGTCGTTCGGGGTGTTTCCAAACAATTTTCGATTTGTATTGCCACTTTAAAGCAGCTTTATTTATAGACAATCCTACACTATCCTTTTAAGCTCTTACGGGCCGCATTCGGTCCGACGGCCCTGAGTTTGCCACGTGTAAAGAATAGAAGAATTTATTGGTCACATATACATTACAGAACAGTGACATTCTTTCTTCACATATCCCAGCTTGTTATTGGTAGTTGGGGTCAGAGCAGAGGGTCAGCCATGATACGGCGCCCCCTGGAGCACAGAGAGTTAAGGGTCTTCCTCAAGGACCCAAGGGGGGCAGCTTGGCCATACCGGGGCTCGAACCCGGATCTTCCGATCAGCAGCCCGGCGCCTTAGACCACTTATTGCCACACCTCCTCCCTAAGAGTGTGCTCTATGTTGTGGTATTTTGACTCTAGTACGGTCCGTGTAGTTGACAGCGAATTTCGAGGCAAACCCTACCTAAACGGCTACCTGGTCCAGGCACTTAGTCCAGGGAAGGATGAAAGTCGCTATGCCTAATGTGACCTCCGATAAAATGTATATATATATATATATATATAGTTTATATATATATAACGACGCTCCCTATTCGATACAAATGATTCGTTTTGAAAACGAATCCTCGCCAGGCTTCACTCGGTTTCCACGCACATGTTGAACCCTTGGAAGACGGCGTTTCCAAAATGGCTCAGGACCATGCCAGCGAGCCCCTGTTTTAGGGCGCATTATGCTGCAAAGACAAAGACATAAATAGAAGTATACAACACTTTTGTATACATTTACACACACACACACGCACACACACAATAAACAACAACAAAGCATATCCCGCCAGCTAAATTAAAAGCTTTTACGTGCATCGATGTATTTACAGGAAAACATGTCCGTAACCCTCCGAGATCTTGACCGTGCCTGCTGGTCTTTCACATCGCTGGGTCGCTCGGGTTCTTTAGTGAGCGGATGATGAGACGGGCGAGATAGAGAAAAGACAAACCCGAACGAAATGAACAAAGGCGCAGTTCAGCGCCGAGCAGGGCTTTTCAGTGCGGCTAATTCATGTTGGCTGGGGCCCAGGTGCCATGATTAAAGTGTGTGAAGAGCGATGGCGGCGGCAACGGCGTTGCCCCCCCCACTCTCCCCCCCCCCCGGAAACACTCACGTGGGATCACACAACCAATTAAGCTGCACTTAAAAGATAAAATGAAACCCCGACGCTTTGAACATGCACACGGATGACCCTGCTTTAGAGTGCGTATATGTGTGTGAGAGCGAGAGACTCATTTAAAAGACCTTTTCATTTTTAATCATGTGTAAACAGTAATCACACGTGTACATCCGGCGCTCATTTCGGTGCATCTTCTCCGCCGTGCCCCGGACCTCTCTTATTCCCCCACAATGCACCAGGGCTCGTTGGGTGTTTCTTTTTTTCTTTTTTTGTGTCTGCGGCCACCTACGAGCGTTCCTCTAGCATTCTTCACCCCCTTCCATTATGATGGGCGAGAAAATAAAGGAAGCAGTCAGGCATACAAGTGTTTGCGCTCGCTCATTAAGCGCCGTCTTCTAGGAGCGCGGACACGGCGGCCGCAGAGTGCCAACATCGATGTTCTTCATTATGAGCGAATCGATCCGCTACCTCGCCTTTTAAAACACTGGCCACCAGGCACGCTCGTAAATAGGAGAGTACCTAATTAAGCTGAGTTAATGCTTCTTTACGGCCAGGGCCGATCCGTTAACCAGCTACGGCGCCTTCGCAGCTCCTCTGGGGTTTTTTTTTTTTTATCCCGACCGCTGAGCTATTACACGAGCGGTCCCGAAATCCAAACGGACGCAGGCTCGTTTCTTTTAATTACGGGAAGGCGGCGTGTGGGTCGCGCTACGGCTTTTATACCGCCGAGCGTTTTGTCACGGTTTGTATTTTATTACCTCGGCTGGTATGAAAAGAGTTCGGAGTTACAAAGACGTCCGTATGTTAGATATTTGGCAGATAGCCAGAGTGTCGGTGTGACAAGTATTCAGTCGTGCTGGATGGATGGAATGACAAAAACGAACAGGGGATATTGGCTCAGGTTATGTATTTTAATAACACTTCATGCTACGCTATTCCACGTACAGTTGTAATGATCGGCGGAATTGATGATATCTCGAATACGTATCCATTCACCGATGTATTGCCCGAGGTGGCGGGGAACCTGTGCCCATCTCGGGCGTCTTCAGGCATCGGGCACCGTTCACACACTGTACGGGAATTTTCCCTCGGGTTGCCCGATGACCCGAATATCTGGTTATTGTACCATAATTGTAGTAGATGTTTAATCGGATCCTCTGAGAGAGAGAGAGAGAGAGAGAGAGAGAAGTCGGATAAAGTCGGGTAGAAGATGAATGAATGAATGAATGACACTTAAATGATTCATTTGATTCAGTTGAATCGCTTCCGATTCAGGTGCCATCACTTGGAATCGAATCGCCTTTATTTAACACATATACATTACAGCACAGGGAATTTCTTTTCTTCGCATGTATCACCTTGTTTGGAAGCTGGGGTCAGCCATGATATGGGCCTTGCTTAGCTTGGCGATACCTGGGGGCTCGAACACGGCCCCGCCCCCCGACCTTCCGAACAGTAGCCCGGTCCCTTAAAACACTGAGCCACTGAGCGTATTGATTTGTTTTTATTTATTAGTTTATTTCGATGCACTTAATATTAAGGTATTTTGGTATCTTTTTATTTTACAATACAGTTCGATGTATCTTTGCTTCCACATCTGGCCAGAGGCTGTTTCTTCTTAAGTATACACTGTATATGTTGCATAAGAAATTTGTTGTATTTTTCTTCGTTAGACTTCTCATCGCTGGCCCTTCTTCGCCACACATCCTAGTGGCGTAACCCAGAATCCGTACCTTCCCCTGCCCATCCCTCCATCCCTCCATC
The DNA here is from genome assembly GCA_030449085.1 of Kryptopterus vitreolus. Classification (NCBI taxonomy): domain Eukaryota; kingdom Metazoa; phylum Chordata; class Actinopteri; order Siluriformes; family Siluridae; genus Kryptopterus; species Kryptopterus vitreolus. The sequence continues at coordinate 11,889,908 of JACRUU010000028.1, forward strand.
CCACACTCCCATCCAGCGCTCATTTATTATTCATTATCTCTCGTCCAAATCCAAATTTCATCTCAAAATGAAAAATGGTAATTAAGCCCGGATGAGAATGGTATCCGTATCGAGGCTCTCGGGCCGGCACAAAAGGTGCATATCTGCCACGGAGCTTTCCCAATTCCAGCTTCGAAATTGAGCCAAGTTCTCAGAGTTCCCCAAGCTGCCCAACCTCCCAGGTATTGTCCGTTTCAGCCCAAAAAAATTGTATCGAGCTCGAAATCTCCGTCGGGGCTGTGACCGTTTAATCATCCCTGTCGATTGTGTTATGTTATTGCTTTTAGTTAATTAAGCACACCTGCAATTTTTTATATCGCATATCACCTTTTTTTTTTTGTGAAGATATCGTAATAATTTATAATCACGGCGCTATTGAATTCTCCCGACTCTGATTGGACAAAAGGTGCGGCGATTAATTTCCTACGAAAATGGCTCCAGAAAATAGATCTGATCGCGAGAACATTGTGCGGCGGACGTTTTTACCCTATATATTTTGCAAAAGGAGAGATTATCGAACAAAGGACAAGATATCCGTCTTATCGCATTGTTTTCTCAATAACTTAATAGCACTAATTAACTGTAAGTGAATGAAATGCTGCATCATATCACCTGTCGTTTTGACAACCCAAGTTTAGGCTTAAAAGGTAAGTAAAACAATGCAATATATATATATATATACATATATATATATATATATATATATATATATATATATATATATATATATATATAATATATATATATATATAGCCATGATATGGAGGACAGAAGGTTAAGGGCCTTGCTTAAGGACCCAAGGGTGGCAGCCTATGGTGCCTATAGTGCCTATGGAATAATCAGGCACCTGGGAAAGGTACCATCAAGGCTAAAACAAAGCCCCCAGATTGAATCGAAGACACAATGCTGGGATAATATCCCTTTCCTAGAACACCAGCAAAGGTCTTCTGAATTCCCAAAATGTCCAAATTCTTAACTACTTTGGGTTTTTTTCCCCTTATTAAAATGGTACATTTAGACATTTCAATGGTCTACTGGGAATAATAAAGGGAGCGGGGTAGCTCAGTGGTTTAAGGTCAGGGTACCGAGCCCCGGTATGGCCAAGCTGCCACCCTTGAACACCCTTGGACGCACGGTGGTTTAGTGGTTAGCACGTTCGCCTCACACCGCTAGGGTCCGGGTTCGATTCCCGTCTCGGCCATGTGTGTGTGTGGAGTTTGCATGTTCTCCCCGTGCCTCAGGAGGTTTTTCTCCTGGTTCTCCTGGTTTCCCCCCGGTCCAAAAACATGCACGGTAGGTTGATTGGCACCTTGGAAAATTGTCCCTAGTGTGTGAGTGTGTGTGTCCTGCGATGGGTTCATCCAGGGTGTATCCTGCCTTAATGCCCATAGACGCCTGAGATAGGCACTGACTAGAAGCGGTAGAAGATGAATGAAGTTCCCAAATATTTTGGGAATTGAGGTTGTGGAACAGCAGTCCCCCCCCACCACCCCCAGTTGTTAGGCAGTCAGTTTACCTCATCCATTGATGGGAAAGTGCAAGGTTGTCTTCGTCGCACTTCAGCACCTTAACTTTCGAAGCACTGCCGCACAAGGGGAATTCGCCATTTCGAGCGCGCTTCATACAAGAGCCTTTCTCCCGACGTCTAGACTTGTGCCGTAGTGGCAGTCACGGCTGAGACGATGTCCATTAAGGACCCCGACAAAGGGTACTCTAGGACTGACCTGGACTACTATTACGGGCCATTTTTCGGTCCGGTCAGGCGGGCTCGGTAATAAATGCCAGCTCACTGGCATTTTTTATTTATTTTTTGTCTTTTCCCGTTCCTGTCTTTGTAGGTTTGTAAGGGGCGTTCACATTGGCTGTGGAAAACACACGGCATCTGGGAGCACGGCTCGCTCAAATGAGAAGCGAGTGCGTGTGTGACTAAGTAGGACAGAGAAATTGATGGCCCCTTCGCTGTTCGCTGACCTACATACAGACACAGACAAAATAGTCCTTTCTGCATGCTCACGCCGATCGACTCTCTCGGTTGCGCTCTCGAAAGCATGCAGAGTTGGCTGGGGAGCTTGCACATGCACACACACGCACACACACACTATGATAAGCCTGCACGTAAACTCTCGGCTCACCAGTATAAAGAAATTTGCATGGCGCGCCCACAACGATGCCAGACTCCAGCGCCACCTGCTCGCTTCCCCTCTCTCGCTCGCTTATTCCTCCCTCGTTGTGATTGACGTGCGCTCGTATGTCCTCGGTTGTGCACGTCTTTGCGTGTTAACGCGAGGAGGCAAAGCCGCCGGGAGACGTGTCGATAAACAGGTGTAGTCGGGAGCACGCACCACGTCCGTTTACGGGATTGGCGCCGTCTCTAGTGCCCTTCTGACGGAGGGTTGGCTCTCTGGAAGCTCAATCCAAATGCCCTTTGCATGAATTAGACGTTTTAATCTTTTAATATTAGACCAGCCAACATGTAATTCCTGGGAAGAGCTCTTACGCACACCTATATCATTTCCTCCAGCCTGGCACCTCCATCCAGAGTCCACAGAATGGCGATCTTCAACATCTGCCACCTCCAGCTCCCGCCTCCTGTCTTTTTGTCGTCCGGTCTCGTCACGGTCCCAATACCACTCCTGCGACTCTTCTCCACCCACTCCACCTCGGACGTCTCCATTACTTTACCCTGTGAACTCCAGGCACTTCAAACCATCTAACCTCTTCTTCTCCCTGCAACCTCACCCCTCCTACTGACTTTCCTGCCTCCACCTCTCCAGTGCGTGCCTCCACCTCTCCGGACTCGTCTCCCTACCCTCACCGCGCGTGGGCGAAATCGTCCGCAAACATCGTAGTCCATGCAAACAGCATCAGCACTGCAAACAGGAAAGGGTCTCAGAATCGATCCTTGATGCAATCCCACCTCCACCTAGAACCAGTCTGTCGTTTCTACTGCACACGTCACAGGTCCTTCACCCGCCCTCACATACTGCTCTACTACACCCTCGTGTAATACCACAAAGATCCACAAATGCACAACTCTTTCCTCTATACTTCTCCAAGAACATCCATCTGCGGTGCTTTTTCCTCCGCATGAAACCCTACCGGCGCAACTACCTTTACTCTATCCCATCATTTCATGGTGTGTCCTGTTAAGCAATCTCGTTAGAACCTCCACTTCCATCTCTCCTAAACATCATCTCGTCCGCCCCTCGTCTTAATAGCTGCGTCCTCGCGTCCTCTATACTATTTCCATTCGCCTCCGGCTTCAGCATCTCCCCATCCACCACCCTTCTCTCGTTTTTCCCTCCTTCACCAGCTGCTCAAAATCCTCCCTCCACCTTCTCAACACGCTCTCCTCACCAGTCACCACATTTCCATCTGCATCCCTTAGCGTTCCAACTTGCAGCACATCTTTCCCAGCTCGCTCCCTCTGCCTGGCCACCCGCCACTAATCCTTTTCTCCTTCCTTAGTTGTCTCCGATGTCTTTCAAAGTCCACACCTTCCTCCGCCCTTCTCCTTCTCCTTACAATACGTATTGCAAACCGAATCTCATCCACATTCCTGTCCTTAAGATCGTACCTCCTCATCACCTCTGTTCTCTTCGCCAACACCGGTCTGTCCTACATATACCACTCCATCAAGGAGTCTTTCCTTCTCCTCCACCTCACAACCTACTTGCGGAACAACCTCTTTACCTCCACTACACTCTTCTTGTACCCCTTCTTCAGGATTACACTTGTTACTGTCTCTCTTTCCGTCCTTGCCGTGCTAGAAGGGTTTAAGCGCCTTCGCGAGGTGGTTAAGGCGTTGAAACTCCGGATCGGAAGATCGCAGGTTCGAATCCCAGCCTCGCCAAGCTACCACTTAACCCTCTGTGCCCTAAGTCGCTCCGGATAAGGCTGTAGAAATGCCATAAAGGCGTCATTTACATGGCATTACACTCTTTCCACTTGGTCTCCTGAATGCCCGTCTACCTTTCTCTCCATCATATCAGCCAACTCCCTTTATATACAGCAGTTGTGGTACAGTAATACTATAGTAAAGTACCCACCCTGACCTCCACTGCCCTCCTTTCCCTTCAGTCTCTGTAGACGTCTTCCCCTTCTCTCCTTCTCTTCCATTGTCCAACAGTAACCCTTGTTTCCTTTTGGCTAACGATACCTATGGTGTGTGTGTGTGTGTGTGTATGCATAAATCTATTTACAGCATTGTGTATCTCCTGTAATTGGAGGATCATTCGTGTAAATGCCACTCAGCCCCGTGCAACAAAAAAAAAACCCAGCGAAAAGCGGTAATCTGGCGTCGGCATGCTGGCCAAT
>JACRUU010000028.1:11896763-11924263 GCA_030449085.1 Kryptopterus vitreolus
GAGCAGAGGGGGGGGCGGGTACTAGATGTACTTCGGGCAGTAGTGGTTTAGTGACACAAGAATAAACGCTAGAGATTGAGCCAGACAGAGACGGTGGGGGTGAGGGGTCAAATAGGAGAGCGCTTGTACTCCTGCATAGGGATTGGATGTTCCACTTCCCCACTCCCTCCTCCCACCCCCCCCCCCCCCCCAACTCCCCGACCCCCTTCACACCCTATTCCCATGTTATTCCTGTTGCTGCCTCAGCGCTCGCTCATTAGCCGCTCGGCTCTACCGCGAGGGTGGAAGTAGGGCAGAGATCATTAGCACTTTGGAGGGAGTGATTTGTTTTGTTCTACAAGTTGTTTTGCACAATGTCTTTGTAGTGGCAATGAGGGACCCCCCCCCCCCCACCTCGACCCCCCCCATCCCCTCCTCCGCTTCCTATTCCCGTTAGTTTTAACATTTAATGTTGCCATTAATCAAACGTGGCACTTTCTCCTGCGTTTGCAAGACTGTAGACCTCCGTCTCGCTGAGGAGTGCCACTTCTGTCATGCATCCATGGTGTGCAAGCTTGCGTCTGTGCTTGTGTGTGTGTGTGTGTGTTTTGTGTGTGTGTGTGTGTGTGTGTGGTGGGGGGGGGTTCGGTGTTTGTGCGTGTGCGCGTGCGTGTACCTGGGCTCGTGTTGCTAGTGAGAGAGTAGCCTGAGGGCAAATTTGTGTGAGTCAGCAGGCTTTGGAATGGGGACATGCTGATGTATGATTTTAGGAGGAGATATGATCAGCAGAGGACACATATTTGCGCGACTAAAATAAACACAAGCGCCCTTATGCCTTTGTCTCGTTCCAAGTGTGCGTGTCTGTGTGTGTTTGTATACTGTACACATATGCGCAATTTATATAGCCTTAAAAGTCATGTATTTCCATCACTTCCACACAAAAAGTATACACACACACACACACACATATATATATATGTAAATAACATGTTATATTACAACATTTACACACATATGTGTGTGCATTATTTTTTGGTGTGTATGTGATGCAAATACATTACTTGGGATGAGTGTTATATTGCTGTAATAGTAATAGTATGTATATATATATAATATATATATATATATATATATATATATATATATATATATATATATAATCATGATTAATCACGTGATGTACAATAAATGAATACTTTTCGCGTTTCTAATACTCTCACTAACTGCAACTGATGTTATTATTATATTCTTGTTTCTTTCAATGTTATTTTGTTTAGTGTTGGTTTGAAGTGTAAAATATGGGACGTGGCTCCTTTAAGAATTGTGTTCCGGTTGCTTTTCCATATACACTGGTGATGTTTAGGTTATACAGAAGCGCATTGCCTTTACCATAAAACGAAAAAATGCGCTTTATTGCGTAATACGGATTTGGGAATGCGATGCGCTTGCGTAAGGTTCCATACGGTAATATACGCTAATATAGTGGAGGACATCATACCTGTTGTGAATGCGCAGCTAGGGGGCGTAATTCGGGGGGAATTTAGGAAGCGTGAGGCATGCATGCACTTTTGTTCATTCACCAACACGACGCAGAGTGAAGGGGCAGATAATGCACACTGCGTTAATGACGCATTAGTGGCGTTGTAGTGAATTTGAGTTAACTCTTTAATAATGCATATATATATATATATATATATATATATATATATATATATATATATATATATATATATATATATATATATATATATATATATATATATATATGTGTGTGTGTGTGTGTGTGTGGTATATATGTGGCCCAGTGGTTAAGGTGTTGGACTCTGGACCGGAAGATCACAGGTTCAAACCCCACCACCACCACCAAGCTACCACTAGTGGGCCCTTGAGCAAGGCCCTTAACCCTCACTTGCTCAACTTGTAAGTCGCTCTGGATAAGAGCGTCTGCCAAATGCCACAAATGTATATATATATATATATATCTATATATATATATATCTATATATATATATATATATATATATATATATATATATATATATATATATATATATATATATATATATATATATATATATTACACACTGCTCAGTGCATACAGGCATAGTGCAGACTGGACACTATCTGTTCATGTCCTGAGAGCCACGTTCCGCTGGTTAAAAAAAATGTGTGCGTTGCTGAGTGGGAATTTTGCGCCCAATAGAAGTTCCGCCTGTTTTCGGCATCACCCCGGCGGTCCCTGTTAAGCGCCTAGCGTAAATGCTTCGGAAGACCTGGACATTAAAGCGAAGAAGCATTTTATTTTGTTTTTTTTTTTTACGCTCATTTCTCACTCCCCGAAGGAAAGATGTAGGAGTCGAAAACTTTCAGGCAGACAGTTTTGAACATTTAACTGCGCTCACTTTCGAACTTTCCCTCAACACTTGACTTGTGGAAATTAGGGCCTCTTTGGAAGTCTCTCGGAGCCGTTTGATTTGTTCTGCCTTAAATACATTAAATTGCTTTTGAAGCAAAGGTCACTTCAATTTAGCATTTAAATGGGTTTTTTTTTGTGTGTGTGTTTTTTTTTTTGCCTGTTGCCTGGTATTGAAGCGTTAGAGACCCTGACTGAGAGGACGGGTGCGAGATGTGCGGCGGCGGTGTGTGGAGACACGGGCTGCTAGCGCCCGGCTAATAAGTGTGAGCTACAACTCAGTCATCCATGACGGCCAGCCGACTGGCGCTAACACCTATTATCGGGCGTGCGATTGCAAAATCGGTGTGTTGTCGTAGAAAAAAAAGCCGATTGTTTAAGGTTGAGGGAAAATTGGAGTGCGTCCGAGAGGTGTTGCGGCCCTTCCCGAGGGGGTATGTTTCGAGGGGGAAGGGAAGGGTACAGCCATTTCTTTATAACACGAGGGAGCTTGTTTCATCTACCATCTGTTGCACCCAAGTGGGGCAGCGTTGGTCCGGGGAATGAAGTGGGTGACCGCAGTACAGAGGGGCAGAGGGGACTTGGGTTTCAGATTGAACCCCACCCGGCCCGTCTCTCCCTCCCACACGCTGCAAGACGATCTGGCCTCCTTTGCCGAGCATGTGTGCGGTCCAAAGACAAGAAAGTAGTACGCGTGAAGGCATATGTGGTGCACTCTATGGCTCATTCCCCCGTCTGTTTCGCCAGCAATCCTTACCATCCATAACTGTAACAGAGACGTCAGGGTCCGTGTTTGCCGGATCCCTCAACATCTGCTGTAGAAGAGTTACCGGGTACATGCGAGAATACTGTGGGATGTTTAGTCTGTTTGGATTGAGGGAATGAGGGAGGGAGGGAGGACGGGAGCGTTTCAGGGGTTTAGTATCTCAGCAGTGCCCTGCTTGGGTCAGAAGGGTTACTGCAGGATCGCACCGAAGCCGAGCGTACAAGTTGACAGCAAGACTCTGTGCCGAGGCCAGATGTGTTCTAACCCCTCTCTCGCACGGTGCGTGTCACTCCTCTCGGGCTTCGCCGCTGACAGCCGGCTCATGACGACTGATTTGTCAGATATCAGAGTGCCGCTTGCAAGGTCACCCTTACACTTTCTCAAGCATGTTTAACCAGTCCACTGCTTTTCTTCCCCCACCAACCCCCCCTTCCCCCTTTCCTTCCGAAAGGAGCCTCGCCCAGGCTCTTGAAGCGACACTGCGGTGTGAATAATATCTCAGCCTGGCCGCTCTTGTCTGAACCCACCGTTATGTCACACCTACGAGACCGGAGGTGTATTTCAAAGGAGGCAATTACTTACAGGAGGGCTGCCGCTGTTTTTTTTTTTTGCACTCGTATATACCTTGCTTATTCCTCTCTGTAGCCCAATTAGTTCGCTTTTCCTTTTGCGAAGGAGAGGCGCGCTAAAGTAGTTCCCCGGTCAAAGCCAGAGCTTTTATTCCGTCGATTACAGCTTCTCTTTGCCAGCTCCAATTTCCACGCTTAGCGGTAAATAATGAGAGGGAAAGATTAAGGGAGGTGAACAGCTTGTAGCGGCGAGAGAAAGAAAGAAAGGGAGGTGGACAGAAATTAGGGCGAAGTGCGGGGGTCAATCGATCGGCTCCGAACGTTTCGGTGTTTGGTGTTTGTCGTAAACTGGAGGGACGTATCCTTCTGTCTACGCCCTAAGATGCCGACGGAGGCCTTCCGCAGTCGAGGGTGCGACACAACCTGGGAAACCAGGCACCAGAGGCAACCTTCCCTTCACCTCTCTTCTGGGGGTGTGAACGTTAATGAGCGCTGGGGGGGGTCACTTTTCTACGTTGCGCTCTCATTAATTTGCCTCCTTATCGCCCCCGCTGTCTTTTATCCTCCCTTATCTGTTTGTCTCGCAGCGTCCACAGCTATCTCCGAGCACTTGACCCCACTCGCGACCCCACTTATCTCGCCTCCCGGGGCATTCAAAGGTTCGCTCCGAGTGTAGATCTTGGCTGTGCTTTTTCCTTTCTGTTCGCCATTCAGATTAGGATCGGACTCGGGGAAAGCCCTGCGGATTGGGGGCGACCCTCACAACCCGTACGACGAAAACTCGGATTGTGTCGCGCCAGATCCTGTGCGTGATTTAATGCACGGCGAAGTTGTTGTTTTTCTTTTACGGCATCCATAGTGTATTTAACGAGCGACGCGCATGTATCCATCTGTCAGCAGTGCCGGGACTCCGCTTTCCCGCGCTGCTTTTTCCGCTTTTGTGCGTGTCACTCGTCTCTATAACACAGCTGCTCTTGAATATAGAGATGATACTCGTGATGAAGTGTGCGTGTGTATATGTGTGTGGTGTGTGTGTGTGTGTGTGTGTGTGTGTGTGTGCACGCGATAGCAGGTACCGCCGAACATTTTTTCGACCGGAATAAACAGACGGCAAAGCGATGGTTTGCCATTCATAGCAGCTTGTTTTCTTTTGTGTTCCCACAGTAAGCCCCCTCTTAACACTTGCCAATGGCAAGTAATTTCCCCTTTTGAGGCTCAGCCATACAGATAGAAAATTGCTTTTTGTGCGTCGCCATCAGAGTCTAATGCAAAAGAGGGATCGCAGATGCCTGATGAATTCCGGCAGCTCTTCTCCTTCTTTTTTCTTTTTTTTTTCCCCCTTCTTCTTCTTCCTCTACGGGCCAGCAGGAGAGGGTTAAGCTTTTATTTAATAAATACGAAGAAAAAAAGAATCCCATGGTCAGTGACACATTTCAGATATTGGCTGCTCCCGTATTACCATAAAAAAAAAGAAAAGAAAAAAAAAAAGAAAAAAGCTTGTTATACAGTGAAATTTCAATGAAGGGAACACAAAAATGCATTTAATGAAATTCAGATGCTGGAGAGCGGCTTTCCGTGAATCTCATTAAGCGGGGCTTTTGTGCTGTTTTTCCCCATCTCTTTCTTTTGTGCGGAGGAGCCTCTCCACCGTGTCTAATAATGTCAGAGATTTCATCATTGGCCCCGTTTTTTAAAAAAAAAAAAAAAAAAAAAAAAAAAAATGACAATGTCTGTCTGGTGGGGGGTAATAAATAAATAAATAAATAAATAAATAAATATAAATCACACTTGATGTGTTTTGATGCTTTGTTTTTTTTTTTGTTTTTTTTGTTTTTTTTTTCTCCATCTGATATTTCCCTGCTGATCCGACGGGACAATTCTAATTCCCAGAATATGATGTGTATTGTTTTTTGTTTTTGTTTTTAGTTTTTTTGTCTTTTTTTTTTTTACAACTTTTAAATAACACCTCATTTATCCCGTTTTTTTTTTCGTTTTCTTTTTTTTCTCTCTTTCCTTTCTCCGCAGGCTTTGGCTTCGTAACGTTCGAGAATGAGGACGTCGTAGAGAAAGTCTGTGAAATTCATTTCCATGAAATCAATAACAAAATGGTGAGTCGTTTCCTGGATTAATACTCGATTTCTTTTTTGCCTGTTATTTGTTTAGTTGTTTGTTTGTTTTTTGACATGGGGGGGGGGGGGGGGGGGGGGGGGGGGGGGAGGGGGGCGTTGGAGAAAATTGTTGCGTTTGTTTAAAAAAAAATTGTCTTTTGTTTTTTTTTTGAAAAAAACACATGTGGATGTACAGATTGGAGACATAGTGTTGCATGCGCACTGTCCAGGAAGCGTGAAATTGGGTGTGAATGTGGCCTTGTGTATGCTGTCGGATAACGGTAAGAAGACAGAAACCTGCTCCTTTCGGCTCTTCGTAAATCCCTACACTTTTAGTTGGCAGAGAAAGGCAGAGAGAGAAAGGGAGGGAGGGAGGGAGGGAGGGAGGGATGGACAGATAGACTTGGCAGCAGCTGACTTCATTAAAGACGGATTATCGCCTTTTGCGATCCTTGTAATGACCAGCCTTGGCCCTGGAGCTGACTGCGTCACACGGCTGATGTCTCAGGGTCACACACATGGGATAAGCAGCTATTTTTGTGCGACTTCATGCCGAATCTGATTAGAAATATCACTTTTGGAGACGCGCGCGCACACACACACACACACACACACACACACATGCGAGTGTGCGCAGATGGTTCTTTATGTTGCTTTTACACGCTTCGGAAGAAAGACTCCTGATTCGTATTTGTGCTTTTCTTTTTTTGCTGTTCATGTCTGAGCTTTTTCCACTCTCGGCTTGCCTTGACTTCCACTGTTTAGGGAGGTGGTAGCGGAAGATCATGGGTTCAAACCCCACCACCACCACTAGTGGTGCCACTAGTGGGTCCTTGAGCGAGGCCCTTAACCCTCAATTGCTCAGATGTAAGTCGCTCTGGATAAGAGCGTCTGCCAAATGCTGTAAATGTAAATGTAACAAGAAGGAGGCGCTCATCTGTTAGGAGGTCGGAACGCCTGATTTAAAGGTCATGGGATCCACCAAGGACCCTTGAGCAAAAGCCCTTTTACTCTCAACGGCTCATTTGTAGAATATGGACGTCGCTCACAATCCCATAAATATATAAGGAGCAGTCTGAATTTGCAATATAGGGGGCTAGCTTAGTGGTTAGCACGTTCGCCCCACACCGCCAGGGTCCGGGTTCGATGCCCGGTCTCGGCCATGTGTGTGTGTGGAGTTTGTGCATGTTCTCCCCGTGCCTCGGGGGTTTTTTTTTTCTCTCGGGTTTCCTCCCGGTCCTAAAATCCTCCCCCTGGTCCTAAAACATGCATGGTAGGTTGATTGGCAACTTGGAAAAATTGTCCCTTAGTGTATGAAATGTGTGTGAATGTGTGTGTGTGTGTGTGTGTGTGTGTGTGTCCTGTGATGGGTTGGCATTCCATCCAGGGTGTATCCTGCCTTAATGCCCATAGACGCCTGAGATAGACACAGACTCCCCGTGACCCGAGGGAAGATCGGATAAAGCGGTAGAAGATGAATGTATATATATATATATTGAGGTTGACATACAACATTAATTAACAAGACACAGGACTCACAAATCACAAAGGAAAAAACATTCAGAATAAAAAGCATATTCGTATACGTATGTATACGTTGGGGGGGGGAAAGGATTCGTTCCTATGCAGCCTCCGCAGTAATGCGCTCGATGTAGCGGTCCGTCATGGTGAAGAAGGAGCTGAGCTGCAAGGAAAAGCTCTCGGTCAGTCTACATTCCTACTCTTATCTATAGATATAGACTTTGGGTCATGACCGAGAGATCCCGGATACAGGCGGCCGAAGTGAGCTTCCTCCGCAGAGATCACTCTCCATATCGAGAGGTGACTCGGAGGTCTGTTTCGACGCCTCCTGGGTGCCTACCGGGGGGGGGGGGGGTATGTTTTGGGCACCAGGAAGAGGTCTCTGGGAAAACCCAGGACACGCTTGAGGGACTATGCCTTCTCGACTGGTCTGAGAACGCCTCGGTATTCACCCCCGGAGGAACTGGAGGAAGTGTCTAGAGAGAGAGAGAGAGAGAGAGAAAGAGGGGGAGAGTGAGAGAGAGAAAGAGAGAGAGAGAGAAAGAGAGAGAGAGAGAGTGAGAGAGAGAGAGAGAGAGAGAGAGAGAGAGAGGGAAATCTGAGGGATATCTGAGGGATATCTGAGCTTCTCTGCTTAGACTTCTGCCCCCTCGACATGGTTCCGGAAAAAGCGGTAGAAGATGGATGGATGGATGGATGGATGGATGGATGGATGGACAAAACTCTTTTTTTTTCTTTTTTTTTTCCTTCTTTTTTTTTTTACCTCAGAGTCCATGTGTGTTTCATCTATCTCAATCTCTCTTTCTCTCTCTCTCTGTCTCATTGCTGTTGAAGTTCTTGACCACTTTTTTCACCCGCTCATGTAAAAAAAAAAAAAAAACAAAAAAAAAAAAAAAAAAAAGGAACGACTGGTTTTGCGAGATGTAGTTGAGTAAAATAAGATCCAATTTAAAATGTTAAAATTAGTAAAAAAAAAAAAAAAAAAAAAGGTTATAATATATATATATATAATAATACTATAGGGAATCCGCCCATATCAAAAATAGTGTTTATATTATATATATATATATATAGATTGGTATGATAGTATCCGCCCTAAATGAATAATATATATTTGTTTAGTTGTTTGTTTGTTTGGTTAGTTTCGCAAATTACATACTTCGGTTAAGTACATGCGTAAAAAAAAAATGCATAAAAAAAAACAGCTACATCGTTACTGTACATTACATCATAATTATGGCCTTTAGAAGGGAAATGAAAAATGTTACACTCATTATAACAAAACATGATCATAAGATAGTTTCATTCATTCATTCATTCATTCATCTTCTACCGAACTATGAAAATTTATTTCCGATCTTCCCTCGGGTCACGGGGTCATCTCAGGCGTCTATGGGCATTAAGGCAGGATACACCCTGGATGGAATGCCAACCCATCACAGGACACACACACACACACACACACACACATTCATACACTAGGGACAATTTTCCAAGGTGCCAATCAACCTATCGTGCATGTTTTTGGCCCGGGGGAGGAAACCGGAGAACCCGGAGAAAAACCCCCTGAGGCACGGGGAGAACATACAAACTCCACACACACACACATGGCCGAGACGGGAATCGAACCCGGACCCTGGCGGTGTGAGGCGAACGTGCTAACCACTAAACCACCGTGCCCATCATAAGATAGTTTAGGCAACAAAAAAAAACAAGTCTCCAAAAAGCCCAGTGCAGCTTTTTTTTTTTTTCCAGACGTATCGTTATTTGATTGACGGAGACCACAGAGCAGAAAGCAGCAGCAGGAGACTGGAGACACTACTCTCTCTCTCTTCTCTCTCTCTCTCTCTCTCTCTCTCTCACATGCTTTCTCTGTCTTCCCTTGGGTACTATATATGTGTACCAAGCGAGCGATTGATGTCTGCCTTTGGCCCCTCTGAGACAACATGGGATGACTCAGTGAGGGCAGGACCTGTGGGCTTTGGGTATCAAGAATACAATCCCGGTTCTAGACCAAACACACACACACACACACACATATTCATTTTCTGTCCTGTCCCTCATTCTTCTCTGTCCCGACCCCGTCTCATGCCGCCTGTTCAGCTCTTCAGGAAAGGTATGAAACCCAGACGATCAATTCTTTTTTTTATATATACGATCGGATGCTTTCATCACTCGCCAGCACCAAAGCCAGGTTACTGGTTCCACAGCACTTCCGAGCTGTTCCTCCCATCCATCGCCTGGTGCCTGTCTCCGAAATGAGCCTGCCAGGAAATTGCATGCGTCATTATTACCAGATGAGTAACCTCCAGCTAGGCAAAAAAAAAAAAAAAAAAAAAAAAACAAAGGAGAAAAAAAATACACCATATTTCAATATACTTCATTAAATCCGGCCCGTTTGGATCAACGATGGAGCGGAGCGTTTCGCTTTTTCCCGAGCGAGCGGGTTTCCCGCGAGCGGTGTTTAAAAGGAATGTGGAAGAGATGTGCGAACAGCCCGAGTCCAGTTCGAGAACCGAGTTCGAGAGAGTTTGGGGTGCCTAACCAGTCCCCCCCCCCCCCCCCCCCCCCCCACTTCCCCCCTCCACCCTTCGACATTCGTTCCCGGAAAAAAAAAAAAAAAAAAAAGCTCGTTCTCTGCCAGCAAGATCAAAGCGAGCTCAGAAGCATCACCTGCTTGCAGCCTCATTGCTTATTTGACTTGCTAATTTGCTTGCCTCGTCCTCATCGTCGCGACGACCGTTATTACTATTTTGTAAACCTCGAGTCGCCGCTTCAATTGGGAGATTTGGAAAGCTGCTGTTTTCCCCCCTCGTTTCCCCTTTTTTCTTTTTACAATTTATGTATTTATTTATTTATTTTTTTATTTTTGCCCGAAACCATCTGTTGAGGTAACACTTGAAGCTACGAGCCAGGTGCCCCCTTACACCTACAACCCAGATGGACCTGGGAGGGATTCCAGTACAGCAGGGGGGGGGGGGGGGGGGGGGCAAAAAAAAGAGGGGGGAACCTTCTTACTGCCAGCTGCCTTTGATCCCCCCCCCACTTTGGACAGCCTATAAAACATTCACGAGTCTCCTTTCTTCATTACGGTACAAAATAAATAAATAAATAGCGCTTGGTTCAAGTCACACAGTGCTGGACTGACATTAAATAGACCTGGCATTATGCTCATATCTGGAGACATATAGAAACGGATGGAGGACAAAGTACGAGGAAGGGGGGTAAAAACTTTTTAGCACGATTTTAAGAACTCCATCTGGGTGGGGTCATACATACTTTATTGATCCCGTGAGGGAAATTCTGTCTCTTCGCATATATCCCAAGCTTGTTTTTGGAAGCTGGTGGTCAGAGCGCAGGGTCAGCTGTGATACAGCGCCCCCCTGGAGCACACAGGGTTAAGGGATCCAAGATCAAGGACCCAAGGGTGGGAGCTTGGTGATCCCGGGGCTTGGAACCCCTCCCGACCTTATAATCAGCAGCCCAGCGCCTTAGACCGATGTCTGGAAACAAACGTGGTATCATTCAGCAGAGCAAACACTGGAAGAATTTCAGTAGATTGATTAATAAACAATAGGCGCGTTTGCGTTACAAGTTTTGCGTAAAAGATTTGCGATATTTTCTAAATGTCGATAAAAAGCAGCCGCGAAATGTTTCCGTGAACCATATCATGTGACTAAAACTCGTCCTCTCGCTATAAGTCATTCAAAAAAATATAGACGGATATCGGCAGGCTTACTTACATTAGGCGTTTTTATTGGTAATCGGAAATGTAGGCGCGTTATACAAGCATTAATAACGAGGCGATTCCCCCTATTCTCGGGAGCCGCCACGTATGCGCTTGTAGTGGGAGGTAATATTGCACGATTTCACGGAGGACCTGTGTATTCACAATTTCCGGATGAACAAGTCCACTTTTTTTGGGCAATAGCGCCTCTTGTAGCACCTGCAGCATCACGCCCCAAGGCAAGGCCAGGTAGATCATGTGACCTGCGGATAAAAAACATTACAGTTTTGCTAATTATTCCTTTTTCGAATCGTCTAAAAAACCACCTCATGTGAGCGGAATTTTTTTTTTGGCGATACGTGTGTGTTCTTGCGAATTTGCCGAGTTTCCATTAGGCGTCTTTTCTAATTAAATTAGCGCTTAATATCCGTCGATAAGTCTTTTAATCGTTATGCCGGAGTTATTATCAAGCCTAGGTCCGTCAAGCCAACCCCAAACTAGCACACAAAGATTGTGTTAAGTAACCTTAAAACTAGGGGTGTCGAAATAAAAGCGTTAATAACGCAAATTCCTTTTAACGGCAAAATTATATTAGTGCGGGGCGCATTTCCGTTTATATTAAAAATATAAATAAATGAATATAAAAATCACACTGCAACACATTCTATTCCTGACGTTGAGGGTTAAGGGCCTTGCTCAAGGGCCCACTAGTGGTAGCTTGGTGGCGGTGGGGTTTGAACCCGTGATCTTCTGGTCCAGAGTCCAACACCTTAACCACTGGGCTACGACCTCCCCAGACAGGCAAACCTGTGGGTAGCTCAGTGGTCTAAGGCGCTGGGCTGCTGATCGGAAGATCCGGGTTCGAGCCCCGGTATGGCCAAGCTGCCGCTCTTGGGTCCTTGAGCTAGACCCTTAACCCTCTGTGCTCCAGGGGCGCTGTATCATGGCCGACCCTGCGCTCTGATCCCAGTTACCAATAACAAGCTGGGATATGCAAAGAAAGAATTTCACTGTGCTGTAATGTTTATGTGACCAATAAAGGTTATTCTTCTTCTTCTATCTCGGGCGTCTTCAGGGAATCAAGGCAGGATACACCCTGTATGGAATTCCGACCCATCACACACACACACACTCGGGATCATTTTCCAAGGTGCTAATATATTTACTGTACATGGCAAACCTCGAGGCACGGGGAGAACATTCAAACTCCACACACACACATGGAGGAGGAGGGAATGGAACCCTGGAGGAGGGAATAGAACCCGCGACCCTGGAGCCACCTTTCCCACCAACTTTTATAAGTGTGGAATTTGGCTGACGCCCTTCCAACCCTTCCAAGTCGTTCATCCAACTGACCGGTCGAGGGCCTTGCTCAGGGGCTCAGGAGTGGCAGTTTGGATGTGGCTCGGGTTCGACTTTACCACTACCGGCTGTCCGGTCACTCTGCGACAAAACAGCTCCAAGTCAGCACTTTCCGCACGACTTCAATACTCTAAACGGCGGTGCGAAAAAAGGGGAGTGGAGAATTACAGCTCTCTCTCTCGCTCTCTCTCTCTCCATAGCCCAGGGAAAGTTATTCGCTTCCTATACTGTAGGCTCTTCCAGCTGGCTGACATCCTTGGCCTGGATGTCAGGACGACAGGAGAGCCTGAATGCACCCTTCTGTCCACAGAGCAGAGATGTGAAAAGTAAAAAAAGAGGGGGAAAAAATGGATGGTAAGTGAGAAGGAAAGCGTGAGAACAGCAGAGCTCTTCATTCATTCACTGACTTTTCAGATCTGATTACTGCTGCTGCCTCCACTCGCTCTCCCTGGGGGCTGCTGGGAATCAGGAACGAGAGAGTGATTGAGAAAATGGCCTTCGTTTGCTCCTGTCCTTGCCTCTCTCCTCCCCTCCCGTCCCCTCCCCTCCCGGTCTCGTTCTTCCTCAATGGCTCCTGATCACTCGGCTGCTTGCTTGTTAAGATGCGAGTTCTACCTCATCAACGAAGTGCAGGAAATAGGAGTGCATATCAATAAGCCCCGTTCTCGATCTTTTCCACCCCCGTCTGTTTTTTTTTGCCACAGTGTGGCTTCAGTGTGGCCGGGCCAGTTATGTGCTGCTGCTTATCTGTTTGCCTGCAGAGCGCCTGGCTTCGGTGACCATCTCACAGATAATAACCCAGTCATTAAAACTCACTGCCCCTGCTCGGTCTCAAAGACCCTGGGACAGACGGCAGACCTGCTTCCCCAGATGTTGGACCGAGTGGGGGGGCGGGGGGGGGGGGGGGGGGGGGGGGGGGGGTGAGAGAGGCATCTAGCAGATCGGGGCCTCTGTATCCTCCCTTGTGACATTTATCACAGCCATTTAGAATGTCATTCATTTGTGTCGTGCGACTAATGGACTGATGTAGTGGGTGATGATGACTGATGAGCAGGAAGGCAACACACACACACACACTGACTCTGTTGCCTTTCTGATTCACAACCTGCTATAGTCTTTGGTCATCTTATAGCCCTGGGAGCCCTGGAGAGTAGCATAGAATAGATTCATTACAGCACAGTGAAATTCTTTCTTCGCATATCCCAGCTTGTTTTTTTTGGCACCCGGGGTCAGAACGCATGGTCAGTCACAGTACGGCGCCCCTTGGAGCACCTTAAACCACTTAGCTAAACTATCCCAGCTTGTTTTGGTCAGAGCGCAGGGTCTGCCATGATACGGCGCCCCTTGGAGCACAGAGGGTTGGCTCAAGGACCCAAGGATTGCCACTTGGTGATACTGGGGCTCAAACCCACCCGGACCGTCCGATCAGTAACTCAGCGCCTTAAACCACTTAGTAAAACTATCCCAGCTTGTTTTGGCCAGAACGCAGGGTCTGCAATGATCTGGTGCCTTTTAGAGCACAGAGGGCTTGATCAAGGACCCAAGGGTGGCAGCTTGGCGACACTTTAAACCACTGTGCCGCACCCCCTCCCATTACTCCTCTTTGCTCATCATTAAGCGAATCAACTTGTTATTAGCTTAATTGTTAAGTTAATCAGCTTGTTTTTTGGCAGAGCACATGGTCAGCCATGATACAGAACCCCCTTGGGCTTGCTCAAGGACCCAAGGGTTGCAGCTTGGCGATACCAGGGCTCGAACTCCCCCAACCATCCGTTCAGTAACCCAGCGCCTTAAACCACTTAGCTAAACTATACCAGCTTGGTTTACTCAGAGCATAGGGTCAGCCACAATACGGCGCCCCCTGGAGGACAGAGGGTTAAAGGCCTTGCTCGACAACCCAAGGGTGGCAGCTTGGCGATACTGTGGGGGCTCGACCCCCCCTGACCTTCTGATCCGTAGCCCAGCGCCTTAGCGAGTGCACTGTGCTGCACCCCCTCCCGCTACTCCTCTTTGCTAATCATTAAGCTAATTGAATTCAAACCGTATTGAAACTGTTAAGTGGCACTAAATTCCCAAAGGAGCGATTGATCGGTAATTAATTGATTGGTGCATTTGATGGACGCCGCCCCTAGCCCTCGGCTCCTACGCTGTCCACTTACACTAACATTCAACTCATACTGATCCAAGCAAAAACAGATGAACGGATTCTGTGTCAATTGTAATGCAAACACAAGTGTCCTCTTGTTCGGTGTTGCTCCCTGTAGGGGGCGCCAACAGCAAATCACCGTCCTTTAGTAATATTCGCTTCGGCACATGGTTTACGCAAACCTCCCCGTTTATCCGGGCATAGGGACATGTCTTTAGTCTAGCCTTGTTCGGGAAGCTGTCATTCATTCATTCATTCATTCATCTTCTACCGCTATATAATAATAATAATAATAATAATAATAATAGCCTTTATTTGTCACATATACATTACAGCACAGTGAAATTCTTTTCTTCGCATATCCAAGCTTGTTGTTGTTTTGGTAGCTGGGGTCAGAGCGCAGGGTCAGCCATGATACGGCGCCCCTGGAGTCTTGCTCAAGGACCCAGTGGTGGCAGCTTGGCCGAGCTACCCCCTCCCCTCGCTGTTGGGGTTTCGCTGTTGGCGCCCCCTACAGGGAGCAAGATATCCGATCTTCCCTCGGGTCACGGGGAGTCTGTGCCTATCTCAGGCGTCTATGGGCATTAATGCAGGATACACCCTGGATGGAATGCCAACCCATCACAGGGCACACACACATTCACACACTAGGGACAATTTTCCAAGGTGCCAATCAACCTACCGTGCATGTTTTTGGACCGGGAGGAAACCGGAGAAACCGGAGAACCGGAAACCGGAGGAAACCGGAGAAAAACCCCTGAGGCACCGGGAGAACATGCAAACTCCACACACACATGGCCGAGACGGGAATCGAACCCCGACGCTGACGGTGTGAGGCGAACGTGCTAACCACTAAGCCACCGTGCCCCCGGAAGCTGACATTTTATATCATGTTTATATCAACTAAAGCCTGAGCATTTTAGTCTTATTTTAGTCATAATTATCCGTAACTTTTTTTTGTCTAGTTTTAGTTGAAATCTTAGTGTAGTTTTAGTCTATGAAAATTGTATTTCGGTCTCTTTTTAGTAACGCGATTCTGCGTAACCCAGCAACTTTAGCAGTGCGACCCTGACGCAGCCCCTGAAGTGAAACAAAAACACTACCAAATAATAGTAATAAATAACGAATTGGCGAATAGCGCCTCAACATTTCGTCTCGTATTGGCCGACGACTACTTTTAGCAGGGTTTTAATTTTGTAAACCACATTCACTCTCGTTTTTTGTTCGTCAACAATATTGCATTTCTCATTCAATGATGGTCATCGTCACATGACCAGCATTTGTCTAGTATCATTTCTGTCACATGATATACGTTTGTCGACGGCGATATGTAGTCGTTATTTTTGTTGCAGAAAGAAACACTATTCTGTGCTTTTCCTTTGATGGCTTGGACAATGATGTAACTCTCAGACTCGGCATCTTTGCGGATTAGCAGCAGCGTAGCATTTAGCATAATAAATACACAGTTTACCATCTGAGTCAACAAAATTGAGAGACATTTTAGCATAGTTTTGATTGTGTAAACATGTAGTGTCGTTTTTAATTCGTCAACAATATTGCATTTTTGGGGGCACGGTGGTTTAGTGGTTAGCATGTTGGCCTCACACCGACAGGGTCCGGGTTCGATTCCCGTCTCGGCCATATGTGTGTGTGGAGTTTGTGCATGTTCTCCCTGTGCCTCAGGGGGTTTTTCTCCGGGTTCTCCGGTTTCCTCCCCGGTCCAAAAACATGCACGGTAGGTTGATTTGCACCTTGGAAAATTGTCCCTAGTATATGAATGTGTGTGTGTGTGTTTTGTGATGGGTTGACATTCCATCCAGGGTGTATCCTGTTTTAATGCCCATAGACGCCTGAGATAGGCACAGACTCCCCGTGACCCGAGGGAAGATTGGATATAGCAGTAGAAGATGAATGAATGAATATTGCATTTTTCATTCGGTCATCGTCACATGACCAGCATTAGCGTCTCCCCTCGTTTCCGTCACACGATGAAAGTGCGTCCACGACGATTTTTAATCAGAATTCTCGTTAATTCAAACCCGGCACCGCAGTGGAATTTTCCTGTGCTCTTCCTGTGTCTTTAATGGCTTGGACAATGATGTAACTCTCAGACTCTTACTGCGGATTAGCGGCAACGTAGCATTTAGCCTAACAAACACACAGTTTGCCCATCTGACTATGGCTGCTTCCAGCCACATCACCGATAAATAAACGAAAAGAGCAGCCGTTTCTCCCCCTGATTAAAACTCTACGCGTTGGAATTGATGTTTGCGGTGCGAAAAGAGCAGCCGTTTCTCCCCCTGATTAAAACTCTACGCGTTGGAATTGATGTTTGCGGTGCGGATCGAGCTGGCTGATTATGCCGCCGCGCTCCGAGCTTTGAACAATCGTTATTGATTAGGCTTTATTATTTGTTCTTTGCTTGCATTTAGTGAATGGCAATTATACAGCGCGTCTAAGATTTATAAATTTTACACATAAAAAAAAAAAAACTTTTAATCACAGTGGTGATAAACAAGTGCTGTGGGATGGTGTCTGTTTTATCGCTGCTAAAGAATGTTTTTTGGATAATTACTGAATCTTTTCAGTGCTGATTTGATGAAAGACTGAACATATTATACAGTAAATGTACTCCCACTTTTTGGATCTAACTAGCAAATTGATGCCCATGTCAGTAGAGAGTACGGAGTCCCGAGCAACACCGATAAGCTGTTGTTCGAAGGCTAGGACAGTCTACGAACAAAAAGCCGAATGCTGAGGAAAAACCCTACTCGGGCTAGACTGAGGCTTTTATTATGTAGATTTGCTGGGAAAGAGGGAGGTGGTGGCTTAGTGGTAAGGTGTTTGGCTCTGGACCAGAAGATCGCAGGTTCAACCACCAAGCTGCCACTAGTGGGACCTTGAGCAAGGCCCTTAACCCTCAATTGCTCAGTTGTAAGTCGCTCTGGATAAGGGCGTCTGCCAAGTGTAAATGTAAAGAGACCTGGTGTACATTAATAGCAAGTATAGGGGCTTTTCTTCTTTGTTTTTTTCCTGGGGAAGCATATACACGGGGGGACGGCTACGACGGAAAGGCGATATAGAGCCCAGTCTCATAGGTAAAGTGTATCAATAACGTGTAATCTCATTCCGGCTCGTGTGATTCACATGCCTGGTCTTTGCTGATGGCTTTGAACGGCCAATCAAGCGACGTTTTTCTCATTCGCCACCTGCGTGACAGGGGAGTAAGCGTCAGGGAACGCGAGCGAGGTTTTGCCTGGTGTGAAAACTCTTCAGCTCAATAGCCACAGTATATACGGCCCAGCTAAAGACCTTTATAGATTTTTCATGCATCATGTTTCTAACTGAAGTGCACGGGCGTCGAGAGATGTGTCATCAGAAACTCGCTTTTCTACAAGAAACCGCGGCTCTGGAGATTTCGCGGGGCGGCGAACTAACGGCGAGAAAGGGGTTCGTCTGCAGTCGGAGCGGCTGTTTTCGTTTTTTTTTGTTTTGTTTTGTGTTGTTTTTATTGAAATGCTAAGCGCCAATGTTCTCAAACATCATTTGCGATGTTGTTTAGTTGAAACCAGTTGCCTCAGGCCTAAATGATCTTCTCCATGTTTAACCTGGTCCTACAAAAGAGCGCTGTTTCCGTGTAAAATATATAATATATATATATATAAATAAATAATTCCCACATGAGAATCTCGTTATTAGGAGGAAAAACATCTTGTTACGAACGGAAAAGCACCTCCTGACTACGTGAAAAGCATTGCTATTATGAAAAAAAAATAAAAAGGGTCATATTATCGGAGAAAGCATCTTGTTACCATGAAAAACTATTTGTTACTAAAAGAAAAGCATTATTTGAATCTATGTATTTGTGTGTATACATATATATATATGGTGTGTGTGTGTATGTGTATATATATATATATATATATATATAGGGAGGTGATAGCCCAGTGGTTAAGGTGTTGGACTCTGGACTCTGGACCGAAAGATCATGGGTTCAAACCCCACCACCACTAAGCTGTCACTAGTGGGTCCTTGAGCAAGGCCCTTAACCCTGAATTGCTCAATTGTAAGTCGCTCTGGATAAGGAGCGTCTGCCAAATGCTGCAAATGTAAATGTAAATATATATATATGTATATATATATATATATATAATATATATATATATATATATATATATATATATATATATATATATAGATAATATATATATATATATATATATATATATATATATATAGTGTGTGTGTGTGTGTGTGTATGTATGTATACGTGTGAACATATGAAATATATGTGTGTGTGTGTGTGTGTGTGTGTGTGTGTGTATATATATATATATATATATATATATATAGATATATATATATATATATATATATGAACACAGGAGTGTAGATTTTTTTTTTTTCCATTTTATTCTTTGTGTTCTCGTACCGCTCAATATTGGATAAGAGGATAAAAAAAAAAGGATGCCCGAAAAGAACAAAAATAAATAAATAAATACCGGTGTATTTGATAGTGGTTGCTTTCGCATTTCACCACCTTTATATAGATGAATGTGGTTCTTGTCTTAGAAACACTATAATGTTTTTGGGTGTGAAGAAAATAAATAAATACTTGCTCCTGTCATGTTCACATAAACTCGTGTGTATCTGTATGAACATTCTTTACCATCCCTGATCCTTTCGTAATTTCTCTTTGTTATAGCGTCTCATAGAGGTGACTTCTACTATTAAACGTTCTAGTATTATATACATTCCTTTATAATCACTTTATAAAGGGACACTTTTTAAGGTGCACGGTGGTTTTAGTCCGGGTTAGCTCCACGTTCGCCTCACACCGAAAACCCTTCCAGGGTCCAAAAATGCCATGCCGGGTTCAAAAATTGTCCCAGGTCTCGGCCATGTGTGTGTGAGTGTGCATGTTCTCCCCCGGGTTTGGCCATTCCATCCAGGAGTGTTTTCCCTCTATATGCCCATATATCGCCTATATATATTTAGACTCCCCGTGATACCCGATAATGATCGGATATATATATAATATCTATAATATATTCATATATTATATATATATATATATATATATATATATATATATATATATATATATATATATATATATATATATATTGGATTATTAATGGTCTAATGTCTTGAACATTCTGTGTGGTGATTTTTGTGTATGATTTGTACAAGTCCTGCGCTTTTGACGATCGACATGTAAATGAACAACGTGCTCATTCAGTTGTGGATTTGAATATACCAGGGTTAAATAAATAAAATAAAATAAAATAAATAAATAAATAGTCTGAGCCGTAATGCATTCTCAGTTTGACAGGGTTTGTACCCATGCTGTGCTGGAACAGATAATGGATTCTGCACTTTTCCCTGTGATTGCCAATATTACCGCCTACCTCTGTTCTATAGGTTTCCTTAAACCCTGTGCCGCAGGAACGTCGGGATTATGAGCGCTTCCCTTTGAGAGGCAAACTGTCGTGAACATATATGTAATTGCACACGTATGTATGATGCGGTGTGCGATAGGAGGGCATTACCTTGGCAGGAACGCGTCGGCGTTAGCAATGGGAAGTTCGCGACGGCCAGAGACATCGAGGCTTTGTCTTCTAGTAATAAAAGATCTTGTTTATTGAGTTTATAAGTTAATAAATTAAGCTAAAACCCTTAAACGGGTATTAGGTGCATACGCCCAGCTTGCACCTAAGACAAAACCAAAACGAGTAATTGCGAGTAACGAGTAACGAGTCTTCTGATCCGAGTCGTTCGTTCTTTTGTCACATGACTCCCATAGCGGCTGTCCAGTGCATTACACCGGACTTGAACGATTCTGCTCATGAGTCTCCGTTTTAAGAGTCGTTTTAGGAGTCGACTCGGATGATGTGACTCGTGAGCCGAATCGTTCGATTGTGTTTCCGGTGTAATGCACTGCAAAAGAAAAATGAACCATTCAGACCATTATTCTGTTTACTCTCCCATCTCTCCTCCATCTCTCCTCCATCTCTCCTCCATCTCTCCTCCATCTCTCCTCCAACTCTCCTCCACTCTCCTCTCTCTCCATCATCTCTCTCCATCTCTCTCCATCTCTCTCCATCCTCCATCTCTCTCCTCCATCTCTCTCCTCCCATCTCTCCTCCATCTCTCTTCCATCTCTCCTCCAACTCTCCTCCACTCTCCTCCATCTCTCCTCCATCTCTCCTCCATCTCTCCTCCATCTCTCCTCCATCTCTCCCACATCTCCTCCATCTCTCCTCCATCTCTCCCATCTCTCCTCCATCTCTCCCATCTCTCCTCCATCTCTCCTCCATCTCTCCTCCATCTCTCCTCCAACTCTCCTCCATCTCTCCCATCTCGCCCAGTGGCTTATACTGTTCCACGACGGAGAAACAGCATAGTGCTAGTGGACAGTTAACACACGATGTGCTCTCAACCTCTACACCTATCCTGCTGTGTGTGTGTGTGTGTGTGTGTGTGTGTGTGTGTGTGTGTGTGTGTGTGTGTGTGCACAAAAAGTGAGAAATGGCGTTTTGTGCATTCAGTGACGAAGTTTTTCCCCCAAAATGACCACATTATTTAATCCATTTTCATGTATACAGTATGTTGTAGGATAAGATAATAATCTTTGAATTATTGTTAATTAATCCTTTTAATAATTTATAATCGACAAATAATGATGCATGATGAATAGAATAGCCTTTTATTTGTCACATAGACATTACAGCACAATGAAATTGTTTCTCCGCATATCCCAGCTTGTTGTTTAAGCTGGGGTCCAGCGGGTTAAGAGGCCATGCTCAAGGACCCAAGGGTGGCAGCTCGGCAATACCAGGGCTCGAACCCCCGACCTTCCGATCAGTAGCCCAGCGCCTTAAACCCACTGAGCTACACTGATCCCCCTCTCTTTTATTTATTTATTTATTTATTTTTTTTGCATGCTTTATTGGTAAATTCTTTTCTTCACAATGTGGGGTCTGCCATGATACGGCAGAAGACTAAGGGCCTTGCCACCCAAGGGTGGCAGCTTGGCAATACTTGGGCTCAAACCCCACGACCTTCATTCATCTTCTACCGCTATATCCGATCTTCCCTTATCCGAGCCTGTGCCTATCTCAGCCCTGGATGGAATGCCAACCCATCACAGGACACACACAACACACACAACACACACACACCACACACACACACACACACACACACACACATTCATACACTAGGGACAATTTTCCAAGGTGCCAATCAACCTACCGTGCATGTTTTTGGACCGGGAGGAAACCGGAGAACCCGGAGAAAACCCCCCTGAGGCACGGGAAGAACATGCAAACTCCACACACACATGGCCGAGACGGGAATCGAACCCAGAGGCGAAGGGAAGATAAGAAAAAGTGATAGGAGATGAATGTGTATATCTTATAAATTATATATATATATATATATATATATATATATATATATATATATATATATATAATAAAAGTGGTCACACAGGAAGCGCTGCATAAATCGTGTGTTAAAAACGATTGCAGTTGAATTTGTGTTGTTTTTGACATAATAATAATAATAATAATCCATTAATATTAAATTTAGTTGATAGTATTAATAGTATTAAATAATAGAATTTATTAATTCTAAGAGCTGTTACTGAAAGACAACAAATTCTGAATATTTGATTTACAGGATGCACTGCTGTCAGAGCTGCTGTTACAGGGGGGGGGGGGGGGGGGGGTAAATAAATAAAACTAAAAAGTTCCGACCAATCAGCTTGGAGATTCACGCGCTACCGTTGTGCTGAGGATGTGCTCAGTGGTGCTTCTGTGGTGATTTATAGAAGCAGATGGACCAGTCGGTGATGATCAGCATGCTGTTGTGGACTGGCGCTTTGTGGGCTTCTTGGCAGTTTGGCAGATGAGTGGGAGCGAACCGACATCTCCACTCCCTTCCTATCTCCTCGTTCCCCACCACCCAAAGTAGCCCAGCCTTTTACACAGCTCTCACCCAGAGAGTGATGTTTCTCTGCCAATCTGTCATGCCTTTCGAAATATTCCTCACATCACATGCGAATGAATCGTCCCTTATCCCGACTGTCGCCAAGCCTGGGCACAGAGTTTCATGTGGGACAGGACGTTTGAACAAGATAACACACACACATACACAGTATCCCTGGTGGCCCTTCCTACTCACTGGCCAGAGGTTCATTTTTAACCTCTCGCTGCAGGAATAACAAGCCTTACGTGCCTTCAGTGTAACGGGAATAGCTGACGTTGACATTCCTCGCAGGGGAAAATACAATCTTGTATGTAAAACTCTGTTAACACTGCGCAAAAAGTAGAAAGCCGCGCTCTCCAGTAGCGTCGCAAAGCTTTATTCTGATTGGTCCGAAGCGTTTGGTTCATTATCCACATTCAAGCATTGGTGTTTTTTTTTGTTTTTTGTCCGATCCTGAACTTTTTCCTGTGATGTAATTGGTCTTTTCCCCAGTAGGGGGCGGCGTGGGTCGGTCCGTAACAGGATATGACTAGCGGTTGTATTGGGGCGATTGTATTATGATTTAAAATATATTTATATATATATATATATATATATATATATATATATATATATATATATATAATATATGATATTTATTGAAGGGGCACGGTGGTTTAGTGGTTATCACGTTGTCCTCACACCGCCAGGGTCCAGGTTCGATTCCCCCGATTCCCGTCTCGGCCGGCCAGTTTGGGTGTGTGTGTGTGTGGAGTGGAGTTTGCATGTGTGTGGAGTTTGCCTGCACATGTTCTCCCCGTGCCTCAGGGGGTTTTTTTTTCTCCGGTTTCCTCCCGGTCCTCCCTCCTCCTTCCAAAAACATGCACGGTAGGTTGATTGGCACCTTGGAAAATTGTCCCTAGTGTATGAATGTGTGTGTTTGTGTGTGTGTGTGTGTCCTGGGATGGGTTGGCATTCCATCCAGGGTGTATCCTGCCTTAATGCCCATAGACGCCTGAGATAGACACAGACTCCCCGTGACCCGAGGGAAGATCGGATAAAGCGGTAGAAGATGAATGAATGTATTTATTGAAGTAAAGAGATTTTATTTATTGTCATTGTAGTGATACAATGAAATTCGCTTGGTAGCTCTCAGACACCAGCAGCAGTAAAAGGGGGAAAAAAAGATTAAAATAAATAATAAAAAAATAAGAAATAATTATTAGGTAAATTATTAGGATGCGTTATGGAATTAGGAGATGGCGCTAAATATCAACCTATTCATTGGTGAAAATAATGTTATGATGCATTAAATAATAACTACACATGGGACATTTCCTGTGAGTGTGAGTGATGCTTGGCGATGCAAACCACAGCTCCAGTCGTGGTCCGTTTATTATTTAGACACCAAAAGTTTAGACACCAAAAATGCCCGTTTTGGGCGTTTTTTTCCAGGGGGGGCGGGGCCAGTGACACACGTGACATCATCAAATATCCAGCATCCGGCTCCCGTCGATGTGCCGAGCGGTTAGAGGCCACGTGACACCATGCGGCAGTCTTATGTTCGCGACCTACGAGTGGATATGTCAAATGTGTGTTTGGGCCAAATTTCCCCATTCATTCTCTATGGGTCCGGAATATCACAGATTTCCCCAGAATTCCGAATTCCGTGTATGGGGTTCGGGAGGTATATGATCGTGATCCACTCCGGACCCCCTGCAAATGGATATGCCATATGTGCAGGTCGGACGCTCACATGCCGAACTGTGAGGCACGAAAGTTCGGCCCCATTCATTTTCTATGGGACAAAAAAAAATTCCCGCTTTTTGGCCCCGGGTTCGGAATTCCGCAGGCCTCGTGAAAGTAATAGCACACCTCACACCATCGTGCCGCGCGATACGAGGTATGATGGGTGACGATCGGATGCTTTTGCAAGCATCACTAAATATAAGTGCTTACCGTGCAGCGTAGCGTCTCACGGCATTAAAAGCAGACAAGCCCCCTAGAGGCTGCTCTCGGAATTGCAGCAGATCGGAAGCCGGAACGACTATGGATTTTTGCAGATAGGCGATAATCGACTTTGCGTCTGAAACCTTTCTTGATAAAGCCAGATGTGATGTGATATGAGTCCAAAAGTTTGTGCCCCCCTGTTGTAACATTAGAATTATTAAGCAAAATAAATAAATAGCAACAATTAACAGTTTCTGTTGACGCCTTTATCGATAAACACTTTTTCCCGACGAGCACGATATGAACGTGTAATCCCATGTTTTTCGATGGAGCGCTCTATGGTGCTAGCGAGGTGGATAAACAGCCAGATGTTTCTGATTAGCTGTTTATATAACATCAGGACGGTTGTTCGGCTCGTGTGTATCTGAGGAAAGCGTTGATGCCAGATCCTTACTGTCGTGTCGTCTTGATAGAAGATTCGGGGGTGCTTTGGCAACAGCTACTCAGGTTAAAAGCAACCTTCGAGGCAGCCTGAGGTCACACACACACACACACACACACATATACACACACACACACATATGCACGTTTATATGGAGTGCTTTCAAAGCGTGCTCCTGCTGGAAAAAATCACAGCTTTCTGTAAACGCTTGTCTTTCCTGAAGAGAGCGAGAGAGCTGGCCGCTTAAATGGAAAGGACTCGGCCCAAGAGGCAGACTTTCAGGAACAAAAGTGTGTGTGTGTGTGTGTGTGTGTGTGTGACCTCAGGCTGCCTCGAAGGTTTAGCCGTAAAAAGTGCACAGTTGTTGTTGTTGTTGTTGTTGTGTTGTTAGTGAGATTATACTCGAGCAAACATGCATAACCTTGATCTCTCCCTCTCTCTTTCTCTCTCTCTCTCTCTCTCTCTCTCTCTCTCGCTCTCTCGCTTCTCTTCTCCTCTGATTGTGGCTAAAAATATTTCCTTGATTGTCCGGATGAATGCTGAGTGTGTCTGTGTGATGAGTGTCAGCGGGAGAGCTGCTGCCGCCGCGTGTACACGCGCTCTCTCCTACACAACAACCCGTCTTGACCTTGGATTTATTTATTTATTTATTTTATATATTCGGGCGGATGAATCTTGGGAAAGAGAGAGAGTCGCCAGATTGATTAGATGGATAGATAGGAAGGGGAAGGGAAAGGAGAAGGAAAGCATGCTTTAACCCACCCCCCCCTTTTCCCCCCACCCCTTCACCCCCGAGTCCCTCAGACGGACAGGCCCGGGGCAGGCAGGCTGACGAGTCGATCACCGCCGCGCGGCACCGCAAGACATTTTCCGGTGGGATCCGGGCTCGGCCTATCAAAGAGCGGAGTCCTGTCACAAGGGCGTCACGGATACGAGAAGACGCGGCGGTGCTGTCAGGACCAATCTCGCGGCTCGAGCCATGTTTGAATTTTCGTCATATTTACAGTTTTATAGCGTCTGATCGCACCGTCTACTTTTAGTCGCCTTACGCAAGACTGCCGAAACACGCCGAGGGGAAACGTGTTTTTTTTTCCGTGTCTCTTAATGAATAAATACGTCCTTTGCCGTGTCGGCAGAGACGGTTTATTCGATGTTTTAAATATTCAGATGCATCCCGAGTTCATTTATTCATTCCATCCATCCATCCATCCACGCTTTATCTGGCTTCTCTCTGGGGGAACCTGTAGCCTATCTTTGGGCATCAGGAACCCATCGCAGGGTACACACACACAAACACACACCACACACACACACACACACAACTTTTTCCATGTTTTGGGACCAGAAAAAAAAAAAACAAACAAACCCTGTGGTACTCGGAGAACATGCAAACTCCACACACACGAGATGGGACTCGATCCAGCAAAACCCCCGGAAGCGGACGTGCTAACCGCTAAAACCACAGCGCCCCCCCCACAGGTCATTTATTCCAGTAATTCAATTAAAGATCAGCCAGCGGTCTTCCCAATGATTGTGTGGAATAGTGAAACACCATTCTGAAGCCTTAGGAGACCTTGTGCTGTAGGGCCGGGCGATATGCGCTAGGAATTTAATCACCGATTTTTTTAAACACAATACGATTTCGGATACAGTGGGGAAAATGTGTCCGATTATTTTTCTAGTTTTTATTTATTTATTTTTTTCCTGTTTGTTATCGGTGTTTTGGGGGTTGCCACACCAGCGCCACACACACTCCACATGTTGGAATTAATGGCTTTGACAGTGTTTCCTTTTTTTATTTATTTTTTTTACATTCACGCATAAGTAAATTAATGTTTTCAAAAGTAAACAAACATGAAAAATGCCATTATGATAATAATAAAAATAAATAAATCTCTTTTAATAGGAGATATTAAAAGAGATATTTGTGATTATATATATATATATATATATATATATATATATATATAGATATTATATATATATATATATATATATATATATATATATATATAGAAAAGCAATACGTATTTATCTGTAAGGTGCATAACAATTACTGGCCATAATAAATAAGTTTAAAATCATAATGATACTCATATTCATTATTATATAACTATATAATCATAATTATGGGATTATTAAAGGCCGGTTGCTAACAATGTGTGATTTTGATGCGATATAGGTCTTAAATCGTTTTATATAGACTGTATAAAGTCTTATATATGACTTTGTGAAACCTGCATTAATCCATATACATGGATATTCTTGTAGGTTATGAAATCACATTTATACGCGGGAAATATCGACTCCGTCTGCCTCGTCGATATCATATTCAAATTTTGTGTGGTACATACATGCAGTGCGACATGCAGTGGAATGCTGTTTACGGCCGTCCAACATGTAAACAAAAAAGAAAGGAAAGAAAGAAATAGGGGAGGGGAAATCGGATGAAATAAATAGGAATGGAGAAAGAATAAGGATAAGAATGATAAAAATTGTAAATATATCCAATATATTAAAATATAGAAATTTCACTATAAATC
>JACRUU010000028.1:11926763-11956763 GCA_030449085.1 Kryptopterus vitreolus
TATATATATATATATATATATATATATATATATATAGTATATATATATATATATATAACCGTAAATTCTGGACTATAAGCCGCTACTTTTTTTACTTTTTAACACGCACAAATCAGCCAAAGTTGTTCTTGATTTTCCCTCTCCCGATATAAGCCCGGTTCACCTCTACAATCCCCTGTCCGGGCTCGTAGCACATACCTAGTGTCGCGGACACGGACGCTCGATATATGTTTATGCCTAACCTTTGTCTGTTCCCGATTCCCGGACTCCTGCTCTCCGGTACTCCCGGTACCACGGCGCGCAGAGCGCAAGGCTCCCTAGCCTGTCTGGCCGCTCCGTATGAGCGGCGTCTCCTGAGTTCTTTATTCTAATAAATCCTGTTTTGTATGAATTCCGGATCTCCGCGTCTCTGTGCAGCGTCCACCGTTACACCGTGTTAAAATACAGGTTAGGAAAGGATCTATTTAGGTACATACATGTACATTTACAATTCAAAAGCGGATGCGGCTTGTATGCAGGTGCGGCTTATTTATGATTTTTTGGGGGTTTTTTTTCAAATAGAGCGGATGCGGCTTATATGCAGGTGCGCTTTATAGTCCAGAATTTACGGTATATAATAATTATATAATTATATAATATACTGCAAAAAGCATGTGCCTTTGAATGGACATTCTGAAGGGCTTGTAGTGAATTTATTTACATATACTGTGTGTTTGTGTGTGTGTGTGTGTGTGTTGATGCGCACTGAAGATACGGCTTGAACATTATTGATCACCTGCATGACAAGTGAGGTCACTGTTGATTAACAGCGTGATGTGCCGGGCCCTTGCCGAATTGTGTGTCTTGAGTTCAGGTTGTAGTCCCATATGGAAATGAGCCTGCGTAGGCGGGGCCGGGCGTTGCCAAGGCGTACGGAGGTGCCCAATGGAGCACAGGCTGCATTACCGGCGCAAATGAGGAGGAAAATTGGGATAATGCTCTATTAGGGGCTCACCAATCCATCTGCCTGACCTCTGCTCTGGCTAATGACAGCCCCGGTGAATCTCAGGAGCTCCTCGCCGCTCCAGAGCCTAGCACTTCATCACAGTCGTTCCCTGTAACACACAAGCGCCCGGCACAGCGCAGCAGGCGGTTCCTCAGAGGCGGCGCCCCGAAGAAAAGCAGAACAGAGTCTGATTCATGTCCTTTAGCGCCTGTGCGATGGTAGCGGCGGTATGCAAATGGCACTAGGGCCGCCTTTTTCTTGCCAGCTTTCCCTGCAATCTGGCCGGATTGAACTTTTAACAAGCTGTGTGAACTTTTCCAAAGTTCTTACGTTTCAATGCTGAGCTGTAGAGGAAAGAGAGAGAGAGAGAGAAAAAAGGAAGGGGAAAAAGAGAGAGAGAGTCTTTGGAGTGCTCATGTGAAAATATTAACTCCAGACTTATCCACACTCGTGCTTATCTAAATGAAATTGGAAAACGCAGGGCAGCGCGACATAACTTAGTATAATTTGCATTCGAGCGGGAGGGGAGAAGAAAGAAGAAGGAGAGAAAAAAAAAAGAAAGGGGGGGGGGAGCAAGAAGATCAAGACTCATTATTTAAGGAACTGTAGGTTCCCTTCTACGCCAGATCTCATTAAAACTCCTTCCCCGGCTCCTTTGTTTACCAGGCCTAATCGAACCATTTATCTTTATTGTGTTGTGCTGCATGTATGTTTGCTGAAATGAATACACATTGGAGCCGGTGCGGAGTTTGGGTGTACCAGATGGATAATTGATTTTAAAGCGAATCGGAAAGCGCTGAGCCATAAAATAGGTGCATTAGTGCGCATATTAATAACGCCGAGAGGGGGGGGGAAGCCACGGCGGCGAGTCCGGCGTTCTAGAGGAGCCCTTATTTTACGCCGCGTGCATCGTGCCGAGGGTCCGACGCCTGGTTGGGTTAAAAAAACATCCGTGACCGGCTTCACGCTGTAGTGATTCATTCATTCATCTTCTACCGCTTTATCCGATCTTCCCTCGGGTCACGGGGAGTCTGTGCCTATCTCAGGCGTCTATGGGCATTAAGGCAGGATACACCCTGAATGGAATGCCAGACTATCGCAGGACACACACACACACACACATTCACATACACATTCATACACTAGGGACAATTTTCAAGATCCAAGGACACCTCGTGCATGTTTTTGGACGGGCGGAGGAAACCGGAGAACCCAGAGGAAAAATGAGGCAGGGAGAACATGCAAACTCCACACACACATGGCCGAGACGGGAATCGAACCCGGACCCTGGCGGTGTGAGGCGAATGTGCTAACCACTAAGCCACCGCAGCCCCCGCTTTAGTGATTGTATTTATTTATTTATTTATTTACTTTTCTAGTGAGAATCGTCTCACTAGAGACTCACGCAGTGCCTCCTCAAATGAGACGATTCTCACTAGAAAAGTAAATAAATAAATAAATAAATACAATTCGATTCCCGTCTCGGCCATGTGTGTGTGGAGTTTGCATGTTCTCCCCGTGCCTCAGGGGTTTTTTCTCCGGGTTCTCAGGGTTTCCTCCCCCGGTCCAAAAAAAATGCACGGTAGGTTGATTGGCACATTGGAAAATTGTCCCTAGTGTATGAATGTGTGTGTGTGTGTGTGTCCTGTGATGGGTTGGCATTCCATCCAGGGTGTATCCTGCCTTAATGCCCATAGACGCCTGAGATAGGACACAGACTCCCCGTTGACCCGAGGGAAGATCAGATAAAGCGGTAGAAAATGAATGAATGAATGAATTAAAAAAACGCATTAATTGCGCTAGCACTAGTTAATGTTTATTAATCAACAAAAATAATATTTCCGCGTGAATGTTTTAAAGTAATAATAGTCAATGACGTAAATCGTCAGGACACCGGACTGAACTCGCGCTACGTTTCCGCACGGACGGTTTTAACTACCGGATTTATGCATCGTGGTTTATTGATTTGCCGCATCATGAATATGAAATAATAAAATAGTGTGAAATAATGTGTAAAATAGTGTGAAATAATAAATTTTGTTCATTTATTTTATGTTCATTCATTCATTCATCTTCTAACCGCTTTATCCGATCTTCACTCGGGTCACGGGGAGTCTGTGCCTATCTCAGGCGTCTATGGGTATTAATGAAGGATACACCCTGGATGGAATGCCAAACCATCACAGGGCAACACACACACACACACATTCATACACACACATTCATACACTAGGGACAACCTTCCAAGGTGCCAGTCAACCTACCGTGCATGTTTTTGGACCGGGAGGAGGAAAACCGGAGAACCCGGAGAAAAATCCCCTTGAGGCACGGGGAGAACATGCAAACTCCACACACACACATGACCGAGACGGGAATCGAACCCGGACCCTGGCAGTGTGAGGCGAATGTGCTAACCACTACGCCACCGTGCCTCCTTATTTTATGTTATACATAATACATATATATATATATATATATATATATATATAAAATATAATATTTTTATATTATGGAATATATTTTAATAAAAATAAATAAATAAACAGAAACGTCCTCTACATTAATGGGCGCATTTTGACATCCCTATTTATTATTATTTATTTTTTAATTTTTTTAATCGAAGGAAAAAATGTCAATTACAATACGACGAAAACAATAACACATAAGACATTCGCTTTTTCTTCAGTTATTAACTAACAAAAACAAAAACATCAACAACAACAACAGCCCTGGTTCTGGCCGATTGTTGCGTTTCTGGCTCGCTCGATGCGTGTGACTTTCTTCCGGTGACCCGAGACCAATTTAGCGATCGATTGTAGCGAGGCTTTGATTAGCGAAGATTAATCCTGAAAGGGTATCTCCCGAGTGTCTCGCTTAAAAATGCCCGGTCACACTCTTTTTTTTGTTGTTTATTTATTATATTGTTTGTTTGTTTATTATGCCAAACGTCATAAAGGCCCTGGGTTACGCGAATAGCCTCGGCGTCTCGATCTCGCCCGCAAACACGAGCTCCGTCACAAATCTTATACACGCGTGTCGGAATAGTGCATGTGTTTATAACACAGTTCGGTCTCTCTGAAAGAATTCCTTTCACACCCGTCCTCACACACCACTTGGCTTTGAGCACAAGTTGTTGTTTTTTTTTTTTTTTTTATTTTTGGACAAACTAAAATCAATAAAGCGTATAAAAAAAATAAAACAGTAATAAACCGGGCCAAGAGTGTCCGATTTGCCGACCAAAACTCTGGCGCGTCTCTCTTTTGTGCCGCACCAGAGATGGAGAGCAGATGGCGAAGAAATTCCCTCGTGACGCATTCCGATTCAAGCTCTCCGCCGCGTGCTTGCAGACGTAAGGGTTGTAATACCCGCGCGCTTGTCGAAGCCGATATCCCGTACGCGGTCTCTCTTTCAGAGAGCTCTCTTTTTTTCTCTTTTCGTTCTCCTTCACGGCGCGTCAGAGATCTACAGCGATGTTTTCAGCGACCGTATAAAGCGTCCTTCTCCAGGAGGGGGGTTTAAGGCGCTGGGTTACTGATCGGAAGGTCGCTGGTTCGAGCCCCGGTATCGCCACTCTTGGGTCGTCGAGAAAGACGCTTAACTGTCTGTGCTCCAGGGGGCGCCGTATCGGACCGACCCTGCGCTCTGACCACCGGCTAATGTGACAATTAAAGGCAATTCTATTGTGTACTGAGTGGATTGTCGTTAAAGCGCCCTCTGTTGCCCGCACGAAGAACTGCAATTGCAAGAAAAACACACGGATCCGCTTTCCTCTGTGTGTGTGTGTGTGTGTGTGTGTGTGTGTGTGTGTGTGTGTGCTGTTAAAGCTCTGATGGAGGAGCTGATTTTTAAATCCGTCAGCTTTGTTTGTGTCAGAATGTCACATCTAAACAAATTCTTTCGTCATGATTTGAGAGGCATGTTTTTATTTATTTATTTGTACTCATAGTGTGAGCGCTAGAGGGGGATAAAAAACAAAAAACTCGCGAGTTGTGCTAATGGACATTAACGATCCTCATTACCTCGGTCTCACTTTGAGGAATGTTTGTGTTAGTGCGCGGCGGCGTGCGCATCTCGCTGACCGATGGTGGTCGTTTTCTACTATATAATCGGACGCTCGCTGCATCCGGGTGGAATTCGGTGCACCCTGCGACTGCGTTTTAACACAGTTATGAAACGACTAAACTGTCGACGAAACATATACAGAACAACAAAACGTATACATAACAACAAAACATATACATAACAACAAAACATATACAGAACAACAAAATATATAAACAACAAAACATATACATAACAACAAAACATATACAGAACAACAAAACATATACATAACAACAAAATATATAAACAACAAAACATATACATAACAACAAAACATATACATATACAGAACAACAAAACATATACATAACAACAAAACATATAAACAACAAAACATATACATAACAACAAAACATATACAGAACAACAAAACATATACATAACAACAAAACATATAAACAACAAAACATATACATAACAACAAAACATATATAACAAAAACATATACAACAACAAAATATAAACAAAACACCAATACATATACAAACATAAACAACAAAACATACAACAACATATACATAACAACAAAACATATACATAACAACAAAACATATACATAACAACAAAACATATACATAACAACAAAACATATACATAACAACAAAACATATACATAACAACAAAACATATACATAACAACAAAACATATGCATAACAACAGAACATATACAGAACAACAAAATGTATACAGAACAACAAAACACACACACACACACTATTATATATAATAACAAAACATATACATAACAACAAAACATACATAACAACAAAACATATACACAGTATTACTAAGAGTCGTCTGCTTTTCTTTCTAACTTGTCTGTCTGTCTGTCTGTCTACTTTAGGTTACCCTAACATTGTGGCGACCTATGGACGTGGATACACTGGATTTGCTCCGAGTTATAGCTACCAGTTTCCCGGTAAGTCCTTGTTTAACGACTTAATAAAATGTGGAAAAGTGCCGCCTCTGTAATCGCCAAGTCGTTATGGAGCGACGTTAGGACGGAGGAGTCACCGGGTTTCGAGGTCGGGGGCGTATGGGGAGGAAGGAGAAGGGGTTGGGGGGATTTCCTACCCCAGGTTTGACGAGGTTATTACCGAGGAGGCACTTTTTCCCCATTAAGTCTTCAAAGACGTTCTCCACCTGCACGTCTGATATGTAGCGAAATCGCACTATTTAACAACAATTCTATTACACTAATTGTGTTGTATTATTGTGGAATGTGTCCTGGCAGGTCTAATAGTCAGTGGGTGCACAGGTAACATTTTTGTTTAAATACACAAATAGTCGCACTATTTTCTTAGCCGTTTGCTTTGTAGTTGAAACCAAACGCCACTAGTTTGAACACTCGGAGTGTGTTTTCAGTGTGTGTGTGTGTGTGTGTGTGTGTGATAGAAATGGAGAGACGTAAAGCGAGTGAGATTGTAAGAATGATTAAGGAAAGTGTTAAGGGCTCTTGGCGGCGAGATGTTGGCACCGATACGCGCCCACGTCTCGCTGCCTGGTGACTTCCTGCTTTATTTAAGCCTCTTTACACATGCCCGTTCGCCGCCCCGGACATCGGTGGCACGCGGCTGATAAGCTCCAACGGGAAACGTCTGACAGCAGCTCAGATCTCCATAATAGATTTTCTTAAGCTGCATGTGTGTGTGTGTGTGTGTGTGTGTGGAGGACGTGAGGATTCCGATTGATGCCGCTCTCGCCGTCCCTCTCGTTCCGCCTCGGCTCGGCAGGTCGAAAAGGATCTTAATAGTTCCGCTCAACATTTTGCCTTTTGTTTGAAGCGCTCGGCGGACGGAGACAGTGGAGTCATCAAAGCCAAAAAAGCACTAATTGCACTTTTCGGCTTTGCTGATTGACCCGAGCAATTAGGAGTGCGTTCCACTCCCGACTCCTGTCAGTTTTAGCGAGGGGAGACCGGCTAATTGGAGACCAGCTTTCGGTGCGGCGGCGTGTAAACTGTCCGTGGGAATGAAAAATAAATAAATAAATAAATCATCATCAAACCGCAATATCGATCATTCCGTCCTGTGCCGGGGAATGTGGAATTCCATCTACGGCCCTATACTGAAAGGAGAGAGGGGAGATGAATGAAATGAGGCGGTAATGCAGTGTAAATGAGGAATCTGTGTGTGTGTGTGTGTGTGTGTGTGTGTGTGTGTGTGTGTGTGTGTGTGTGTGTGTGTGTGTGTGTGTGTGAGAGAGTAAGAGAGCATGCTGGCAGGGTTACCGATCATCACTGTGTAACATTATACCAGGCCTTACATTAGAGCAGCATTAGCATGGTGGCATCATTAATGCCACCCACGGTGAACTCCAGCCGCTCTCTACTTTCTCTAGTGCTGCTTTTAGATGCCTGTTAGGCCTCCATTAGGCGTGTGTGCTGCTCTTCTTCTGTTTACCTCACAACAATCCGAAAAAGGCAAAAATTGTCTGCACACTTACTGTCTGTCTGACTGTCTGTCTATCTGTCTATCTATCTATCTATCCGTATGCCTGCCTGTCTATCGATCTATCTATATCTGTCTGTCTGTCTGCATGCCTATTGGTCTATCTCTCTATCTGTATCTGTCTGTCTTTCTTTATAAATGTGTCAGTCTGTCCTTCTTGTCTATCTATCTATCTATCTATCTATCTATCTATCTATCTATCTATCTATCTATCTATCTATCTATATCTATATTTTATACATATGCCTGTCTGTCTTCTATCTATCTATCTATCTATCTATATTCTATCTATCTATCTATACTATCTATCTACTTCTATCTTCTATCTGCTTTGTCTATCGATCTATCTATATCTGTCTGTCTGTCTGCATGCCTATTGGTCTATCTCTCTACTGTATCGCTTGTCTTTCTTTATAAATGTG
The DNA here is from genome assembly GCA_030449085.1 of Kryptopterus vitreolus. Classification (NCBI taxonomy): domain Eukaryota; kingdom Metazoa; phylum Chordata; class Actinopteri; order Siluriformes; family Siluridae; genus Kryptopterus; species Kryptopterus vitreolus. The sequence goes on from JACRUU010000028.1 coordinate 11,934,726, forward strand.
TCAGTCTGTCCTTCTTCTATTCTATCTATCTATCTATCTATCTATCTATCTATCTATCTATCTATCTATCTATCCGTATGCCTGTCTGTCTATCGATCTATCTATATCTATCTGTCTGTTGTCTGTCTGCATGTCTATTGGTCTATCTCTCTATTTGTATCTGTCTGTCTTTCTTTATAAAATGTCTGTCAATCTGTCCTTCTTGTCTATCTATCTATCTATCTATCTATCTATCTATCTATCTATCTATCTATCTATCTATCTATCTATCTATCTATCTATCTATCTATCTATCTATCTATCTATCTATCTATCTATCTATCCATATGCCTGTCTGTCTATCGATCTATCTATATCTATCTGTCTGTCTGTCTGCATGCCTATTGGTCTCTCTCTCTCTATCTGTATCTGTCTGTCTTTCTTTATAAATGTCTGTCAATCTGTCCTTCTTCTTGTCTATCTATCTATCGATTTTATCTATATCTATCTATCTATCTATCTATCTATCTATATCTATCTATCTTCTATCTGATCTCTATCTATCTATCTATCTATCTATCTATCTATCTATCTATCTATCTATATCTATCTATCTATCTATCTATCTATCTATCGATCTATCTATCTATCTATCTATCTATCTATCTATCGATCATATGCTATCTGTCTGTCTATCTTGTGTCTATCGATCGATCTATATCTATCTGTCTGTCTGTCTGCATGCCTATTGGTCTATCTCTCTATCTGTATCTGTCTGTCTTTCTTTATAAATGTCTGTCAATCTGTCCTTCTTGTCTATCTATCTATCTATCTATCTATCTATCTATCTATCTATCTATCTATCTATCTATCTATCTATCTATCTATATCTATCTATCTATCTATCTATCTATCTATCTATCTATCTATCTATCTATCTATCTATCTATCTATCTATCTATCCATCTATCCGTATGCCTGTCTGTCTATCGATCTATCTATATCTATCTGTCTGTCTGTCTGCATGCCTATTGGTCTCTCTCTCTCTCTATCTGTATCTGTCTGTCTTTCTTTATAAATGTCTGTCAATCTGTCCTTCTTCTTGTCTATCTATCTTATTATCTATCTATCTATCTATCTATCTATCTATCTATCTGTCTATCTATCTATCTATCTATCTATCTATCTATATGCCTATCTATCTATCTATCTATCTATCTATCTATCTATCTATCTATCTATCTATCTATCCGTATGCCTGTCTGTCTATCGATCTATCTATATCTATGTATCTGTCTGTCTTTTGTCTGTCTAGCAATCCATCTGGCTATCTGTCTGTCTGTCTATCTATTTATCTATATATCTATCTATTTATCCATCCATTCATCCATCCATCTGTCTTTATAAACGTCTGTCTATCCATCTGTCTCTGTCTATCTGTCCTTCTTCTTGTCTATCGATCGATCTATCTATCTATTTATCTATCAATCTATCTCTCTGTTTATCTGTCTATCTATCTATCTATCTATCTATCTATCTATCTATCTATCTATCTATCTGTCTATCTCCATCCATCAATCCATCCATCCATCTGTCTGTCTTATTTTATAAATATCTGTCAATGTCTGTCCTTTTTCTTGTCTTTCTATCTATCTGTCTGTCTGTCTGTCTGCCTATTGGTCTATCTCTCTATCTGTATCTGTCTGTCTAGCTATCCATCTGGCTATCTGTCTGTCTGTCTGTCGCTCTGTTTGTTTGTTTGTCTATCTATCTATAGACTATCTATCTATACATTCATTCATCCATCCATCTGTCTTTATAAACGTCTCTATCCATCGGTCTGTCTGTCTATCTGTCCTTCTCCTTGTCTGTCTATCTATCCATCTCCATCCATCTGTCTTTCTTTATAAACATCTGTCAACCGGTCCTTCTTCTTGTCTGTCTGTCTGTCTGTTTGTCTATCTATCTATCCATCCATCCATCCATCTATATAATTCTCTCTTTCACTACTCCTACATTGGATGTTGTTAAAAATAGATTCTTCTCGTTCGGATGAACTGAACTTTTTTTCTTTTTTTTTTTACATCCTTAAAGAAAAGTTACACTTTCGCACCTCACAAAATTATACGCTGCAAATGTATGTTGTGCAGCCGCTTCATCCTCGCTGTGGCTAAATTTAAGGCTTAACGCTGGATCACGAGAGGAACTTGATATTTATGAGATATGTAACTCGGTTTGCTAAGAAAACTGCGGCGGCAGAGAGAGAAAGAGAGAGAAAGAAAGAAAGAAAAAGCATCCTTGTTATATCGGACGCGTTTTATTCTATCCATCCATCCATATATATATATATATATATATATATATATATATATATATATATATATATATATATATATATATATATATATATATATATATATATACCGGCCCTCGAATCCTCCTTCCCTTCCGATCAGCAGCCCAGCCCCTTTACCCCTGAACTACACCCTCTCCGTTTAATGGTGGCCATTAAGTTCTATATAATCTATAAAATCTCCGACCCGCTTTTCCACAGCGATATTTCTATTAGTAAATAATAAACAGACGGCCTAAAAGACTTCTTTTCGAAGTTAGCGTCTGCGTCGGCACAAATCCCCCCCCCAAGCTCTGGCCCCTTAAGACCTCCTTCTGCCTTCCCCCATATCCTAATCCAGCCTCTGAGTGACCTTGCAGTACAGTGGAGAAGGTGAGTGTGTATGGAGAGGATTTGTAGGAGTCTTGGACGGGGGGATTTTCGTGGGGGGGGGTGCTCGAGATGACTCGGTTTCGAAAGGACTAGAGCTCATTTTTGTTTCAAAGTGCTCTCTCTAAGCCTCATTCCGTGTGGAGCATGTAGGGTGGGGTCGAGGGGGGGGGGGGGGGTGGAGGAGAGGAGTGAGAGGAGAGAGAGAGAGAGAGGGGGGGGGGGGGGAGTGATGCTCCTTCTGTTCCCTGTCAATGAGGGCATCCCTCTCAATTTCACAGACCACCCATATGCTCAAGCTGCTCGGCTTTCTCAGACCCGAAATGTTCAAGGCTCGGAATCATGAATACCTGCCCCCTTTGTTTGTGTGTGTGTGTGTGTGTGTGTGTGTGTGTGTGTGAGTGTGTGTTGTAATTATAGTTACAGTGTAGTCTCACCACACACACACACACACACACACACACACACACACACACACCACGGGTCATCAGAGGGCTGTCGGAAATGACAGGCGTCTCTGTTGGCGTCTCAACCCGTCCCTATATATCAGAACGCAGAGAGACGTGACGAGCAGGAGAGCCGGAGGTGGCAGGAAACGTCTCTCTCTCTCTCTCTCTCTCTCTCTCTATCTATCTACTCCAGCATCACCACTCATCCTTCCTTCCCTCCCTCTATCTCTCTCTTTCGGTTCCTCTCCTTCATCTTTACGAGACACGGCCGCACTCGAGCGCCGCTCGATCACGCGGCCTCTCTCGGTCCCGGCGCCGATCGGCCCCACAAGTTGCGTCAACGGCGGGGAAATAAATAAATAATATAATATAACATGGAAGGCTATTAGTCAGGTTATTGCATGTGGAAAAAAAAAAAAAAAAGGAATGGTAGGAGGACAAGATAAGGAACTGGAAAGGCACCATAAATGCGTTTTTTAAATTATTATTATTATTATTATTATTATTATTATTATTATTATTATTAATGATTCATTCATTCATTCATTCATCTTCTACCGCTTTATCCGATCTTCCCTCGGGTCACGGGGAGTCTGTGTCTATCTCAGGCGTCTATGGGCATTAAGGCAGGATACACCCTGGATGGAATGCCAACCCATCGCAGGACACACACACACACACACACACACACACACACACACACACATTCATACACTAGGGACAATTTTCCAAGGTGCCAATCAACCTACCGTGTATGTTTTTGGACCGGGAGGAAACCGGAGAACCCGGAGAAAAACCTCCTGAGGCACGGGGAGAACATGCAAACTCCACACACACATGGCCGAGATGGGAATCGAACCCGGACCCTGGCTATTAATGATTCATTTTCTGGTTAATCGTGTTTAAAAGGTTTTTTTTTGGGGTCTGGATCTCCCGCGCTGTTTGTGCGTAGAACACAAGGTAGGCGTCGTATCTGCAGGGGCTCCATTTGGTTGATTGAAGAACAAGTTGGAAATGTCAGATTTTGTCAGAAGTCTCGGATCACCTGCGGGCTTCGCAAACTTTTTATATAACGCCGACTTCGCTATAAACACGCCGTTTATAAAAATAAAAAAAAAAGGGTTGATTATAAACCTGTATACAGTGGATATGAAATGTATAAACAACTTTCTTAAAAAAATAGGACGTTTTTAAAATATAAAGCCTGAAATAACAACATAAATGTCAAAGTTGTTTTTTTTTTATATCTTTAATGTGATCCTCCAACAAACAAAGATCCAGCGGGTGGGAGAGAGAAAAAAAATCCTATAATAATAAATAAATAAATAAATACATACATACATACATTTGAGCCCCAATTGTTTACCTAAATACATTTAGCTAAATGTGATTGGTTAAAACCATTCGAGCCCTTATTTGTTTAGGGTGTTTGTTTTTTTAATTTCATTTCAGATGTTTACAATTATTTAGAGAAGAGTTGAAATGAATAATGAATAATGAACTTAATTTTAATTAATAAATAAAAAATAAAAACATTTCACTTTACACACACACACACACACATATATATAAGGAAGACAAATGAAATTTTAATTGAAGTATATAGTTTTTATATTTTTTTCTGCCATAATAAATAAAATGGATATTTATTAAAGATTTATTTTATTTACTATTGCAGAAACTATAAAAACTATATTGATTTTATTTGTCATCCTTGACATTAATTTATATATATATATATATATATTTTTTTTAATTTATTTATTTATTTATTTATATATATATATATATAAAACTCTTTGAGTTTACACTTTATGGCATTTAGCAGGCGCCTGTATCCAGAGCGACTTACAACTGAGCAATTAAGGGTTAAGGGCCTTTCTCAAGGGCCCACTAGTGGCAGTTTGGTGGTGGTGGTGGGATTTGGACCTGAGATCTTCTGGTCCAGAGTCTAATGCCTTAACCACTGAGCTCTCCCAACCTCCTCTCTCTCTCTCTCTCTCTCTCTCTCTCTCTCTCTCTCGTTTCCACACACTGACAGTAAACAGAGCAAAAGCACACAAAGACAAGAGGTGAAAGTCAGTGAGGATCGTTTTACTGTGGCACAGGGGTCATAACCATGAACACACACACACACACACACACACACACACCACACACACACACACTTATTCGTCTGTAAGTTATTCACTTGCTCAGAGGGCAGTGAATGCCTAACCTCCTCCTCTCCATGATGAACAGGAGTGGCCCGTTTGCTCACACACACACACACACACACAACACACACACACACACACACACACACACACTCTTATTTGGACAGTGTGAAGTGCTGCGCTGTCATTATGGAAATTGGCCATCTGGAAAGAGGAAGCGCTCTGCTTTTATGGCTCGGCCCCGAAACAGCTCCTTCATTCTCATTCTCCTTCCTCGTCTCCGCCTCTCGGCTGACGCGTACGAACGCTGAAGCTTTAACCGGACCTGAAATAATCAACTCGGGCCGAATTCGCAGCGTGAGCCCGGCTCTGACCCAACCCGAGACGTCTGCGCATGACCTTCTTCATCACCTTAATCAATCCTGACATTCCTAATGGCTTCGCTTTAGTCTCTAATGACTGCAATAAACATCACAGCTCCTGTACACGGAGGGGAAATGGATCATTTCCAGTCCAATGGCCAATAAGAGTTTCTAAATACAAAGCGGCATTCGAGATCTTTTAATGTTATAAAGCAGGTTTAAAAGGAGTAAATCATCGGGACGTCAAACGGAACTTTTTTTGCGGTGACCGGTAGCTCAGTGGTTAAAGCGTTGGCCTCTGGATGGGAAGATCGCAGGTTCAAATCCCTCCTCCACCACCACCACTAGGTGGTGCACTTGAGCAAGGCCCTTAACCCTCACTTTCCCGGTTGTAAGTCTCTCTGGATAAGGGCGTCTGCTAAATGCTGTAAATGTTATATTTACGCTCAGTGTCTATCTCAGTGCTGAAGGCTACGGGTTACTGATCAGAGGTTCAAGCTGCTGCTCTTGTGGCTCATGAGCAAGGCTCTTAACCCTTAGTTCTCCAGGGACGGACCCCCGGCACTCAGACCCCAGCAGCTCCTGACATCACTTGGATATGCGAAGAATGTTTTGTCAGTGTGCTGTAAATAAGTATAAACGATCTTTATTTGTGTTTGTGTGCATACAGTGTGTAAACGGTCACACACTTGGTTAGCGATCCCCTTAGCCGTCTCACGGCCTCCATGACACAGTGGGATCCGAGGTACTTAAAGGGTTTAATAAGCCTAGGACCCATGGTGTTGGTTGTTGTGTGGGGTGGGGTAATGTGTGTGTGCTGTGTGTGTGTGTGTGTGTGTGTGTGTGTGTGTGTGTGTGTGTGTGTGTGTGTGTGTGTGTGTGTGTGTGTGTGTGTGTGTGTGTGTGTGTATGCATGTGGTGTGTGAGCTTGCCTGGTTTGGGAATCTCGCACCTTCTCACTAATGCCCAAGCTATGGCGCAAAAAAAAAAAAAAGCGTCAGAAGTGTATGCGTAGTGCCCGATAGATAGGAAGGAGAGATAGGATAGGTAGATAGATAGACAGACAGACAGACAGACAGACAGACTGAATAGATAGATAGATAGATAGATAGATAGATAGATAGATATATAGATAGATAGATAGATGGATAGATGGATGGATGGATGGATGGATGGAAGGCAGATAGAGAGAAGATAGATAGATCGATAGATAGATAGATAGATAGATCGAAGATACGATAGATAGATAGATAGATAGATAGACGATAGATAGATAGACGGACGGATGGACGGACAGGGACAGATAAGAGAGAGAGATAGATAGAAGATGGATGAGAGAGAGATGATGGATGGATGGATGGATGGATAGATAACAGAGAGATAGATAGGACAGATAAGAGAGAAAGATAGATAGATAGACAGACGGACAGAGAGAGGAGAAAGATGATAGATAGATAGATGATAGATAGATAGATAGATAGATAGATAGATAGATAGATAGATAGATAAGATAGATAGATAGATAGATAGATAGATAGATAGATAGATAGATAGACTAGATAGGATAGATGAGAGAGAGATAGATAGATGGATGGATGGATGGATGGATGGATGGATAGGACAGATCAGAGAGAGATAGATAGATGGATGGATGGATGGATGGATGGATGGATAGGACAGATAACAGAAAGATAGATAGGGATAGATACACAGAGATCGATGGATGGATGGATAGATAGATAGGACAGATAAGAGAGAAAGATAGATAGATAGACAGACGGACAGATGGATAGATAGATAGATAGATAGATAGATAGATAGATAGATAGATAGATAGATAGATAGATAGATAGATAGATAGGACAGATAAGAGAGAGAGATAGATAGATGGATGGATGGATGGATGGATAGGACAGATAACAGAAAGATAGATAGGATAGATAACAGAGAGATCGATGGATGGATAGATAGATAGACAGATAGCATAGCTAGACAGATAGCATAGTATAGCATAGCACCCCTGTAGAGTATGGCCTTAAGGTCAATGCTACTCCTTGTCTGAGAGCGATTCCCCGAAGCACACACCAGTGTATTTCTATCCATGTATTATGGGATACAGACGGAGGATCAGTAGAGATCAGGTGGTGTTTCTGGCGAGCAGGTATTTCTCCTGACTTTCAGACCTTCCCTTCCAACACTGTGATAGAGGGAGGCTTTCACAGAGGACCACATGGGTCATCCAAGGACCTCCGAGACGGCAAAAAAAAGAGAGAAAAAAAAACAGAGTAGGAGAGGAAAGCCGTAACATTATGGGCAGCGGTGCATCTTCCATTAGCCACAGGTCAGGATTCGCACTAACCTGGCTATTTGCGACGGAAATTATTTATTTCGCCCGCCACCGCCGGCCGCGCTTGCTCGACCGCCTCCTGGAGACACCGTGGCCCCGGCGCGCCGGCCCGAGATACAGGCTAAGTTTTGATGTTTTATGATACATGCGGAACACGGCTCTCGCGGAGGCGACCGGGGGCGAGCGAGTCACCTCCATAAAGAACGTCCGGCGGAACGGTAATGAGCGAGTAATGCGGGGCCAAAGCCATACATCACAGTGTTACAATAGCCTTATTACCCGCGCAGGGCACGGAAGCTCAGAGCGCCGCCCCCGTGTGTATCCAGCTGTGTAAGTGTGTGCTAATGCGTCATAAATTACACCTCGGCTCGGTACTTTCAGTCCTGCTCGGCTGATGAGTTCAGACTCTAGTTAGGCTTGCGAGACGGTGCCTGTCATGCGCTTTCATATACAAAATGACATGCCATTACGGAGCTGGCGAGGAAAGAAAAAAAACGAATGCAACGCGGCCGTCTGAAGTGCTGCTAATGCACGGGGAAAGAACAATGGTGGTGTATTTCTGGGAAACTTTTTCTTCCCGCTAACCCTTTTCAAACATTGGCTCAAGTATGTGTACTCATCAGTGCAAAGCCTGTCCTACAGGGCTGCTTTATTTCACCCTATATAGAACGTCTTTTGTTTCGAATCCAGATGGGAGCGGAAACGATGCCCTGTGTTAAATCCATCCGGCCGTGCGCTGTGTTTAATGAAAGTTAGAGGAGAGACGTTCGTTTTGGGGTAAAGATACAGCGCTAATGTGGCTCATCATCGAGGTTTTTCATTCACTTTGTATTATTATTATTATTATTATTATTATTATTCATTCATTCATTCATCTTCTACCGCTTTATCCGATCTTCCCTCGGGTCACGGGGAGTCTGTGCCTATCTCAGGCGTCTATGGGCATTAAGGCAGGATACACACTGGATGGAATGCCAACCCATCACAGGACACACACACACACATTCATACACTAGGGACAATTTTCCAAGGTGCCAATCAACCTACCGTGCATGTTTTTGGACGGGAGGAGGGGGGGAGGGAGGAAACCGGAGAACCCGGAGAAAAACCCCCTGAGGTACGGGGAGAACATGCACCAACTCCACACACACATGGCCGAGACGGGAATCGAACCCGGATCCTGGCGGTGTGAGGCGAACGTGCTAACCACTAAACCACCGTGCCCCTATTATTATTATTATTATTATTATTGTTATTATTATTGTTATTATTATTGTTATTATTATTATCACCTCCAGGTTTTCTGGTAGAACTTGTGGGTACTGAACCTCCCAACCTTCAGATCAGCTTTTAACCATTGAGCAACTACTTTATTACTATATCAGATTAATTGTTTTCTAATTGTAAAATAGCTGAAATGTAAGTCATAAATAAAAACAATTTATTTTATGACAGATTTCTGGCTTTGAAGCATAATGTCAACAATTAGCCTCTATTTTGTGTTCTAATTCTCTCCGGTCCTCCTCAAACTCTAGTTTTCTGGGAAGATGTTTCACCAGATTTTCGTGTGGAGATTTGTGCTCATGCCACAAGGGGCGCTGTTAATCCACCATATACACCATATTCAATCCATAGGCAACCCACATATACTCCATATACATTCATTCATTCATCTTCTACCGCTTTATCCGATCTTCTCTCGGGTCACGGGGAGTCTGTGCCTATCTCAGGCGTCTATGGGCATTAAGGCAAGATACACTCTGGATGGAATGCCAACCCATCGCAGGACACACACACACACACTCACACACACATTCATACACTAGGGACAATTTTCCAAGGTGCCAATCAACCTACCGTGTATATCCACCATAAATTGAATGGAGGCTTTAGTGGTAAGGTGGCTTAGTGGTAAGGTGTTCTGGACCAGAAGATCGCTAGTTCAAACCCCACGACCACCAAACTGCCACTAGTGGGCCCTTGAGCAAGGCCCTTAACCCTCAATTGCTCAGTTGTAAGTCGCTCTGGATAAGAGCGTCTGCTAAATGCCATAAATGTAAATATACAGGGTCCTAAGTAGTGCTAAGAGGCCCGGGATTGGCAGCTCGATGTCTGCCTGGGAATTGAACTCATAACCTTTAGGCGGAAGTCTTAAGCTAACTCCCTGGCTGACCAGGGAGAGAAATAATGAATGATGAATAATGAATTCATGAATTTCTCCACTTGTTAAGAGAAATCATCAATCCTGATTCCGTGAGATCTCCACTGTGTAGAACTGTACTGCGTGTGTACAGTGTAAAGAGGCCCCTGGGCTCGGGGGCCACTCGCTTGGATTCCGGCGTCGTGTCGATCCTTTCTAAATGCAATAAATGCCACTGGCTTGCTGCGGAAAATACGGTAGTCGCCAATCCTCTGAAGAAAAGATTGCAATAGCGCTTCTGCCCTTGACTATTCTTATTTGTCATGATTTTCTTTCTCTTTACTGACCCCCCCCCCCCTTTTTATTTTCAAATACGAAGCACAGAGGCCAGTTTTCGATTTCCCACGACCCTGCAGGCTGAGGAAAGAAGGAGCAGCCTGAGTGCTGGCGGATTTGGCCCGGGAGTCTCGGCTGTATTTACAGCTTGATCCTCTTTTTATGAGCGCTGGTGCTGCGGCGTGTGAAGTTTAGCCCCGCGTTCGCTGGCAGATTTGCTGTTTCAAGGGTCTCAGGATTCGACTGGCATCAGCTACTTTCTGTTTTTTTTTTCCGGCTTGCTCTCGCGGCGAGCCGGGACCATTTGCTTGAATGCGCATGGAGTGTATATGTTAGGGCCAAGCACTCTTTGACTGAGGGGTAATTCCTTATAGTGTTTCACGCCACGGCAGGCGCCAAAGATAATAATAATAAAAAGGCAGCAGGTAGAGGCATCGGGATGCACGCAGAAGGAAACTAATACAGGGTTCTGTTATAGTAAATGGCGTCCAATAGAAATGACCCTAATTTGAACAAGTTGCGGGGAACTACCAGTTTGTTACCAATGATATAAATCGGACTATCGAAATATATAAATTGCCTTGAAACTTGAAAGGGTGACGAGGGGCAGCGCTGGACAAGATTTGGCGGCGATTGCGTGTTCGGGCGGGAATATATTCACGCGGGAGATTACAGTTATTCACGGACCGGCAACATGGTCTTCAAAAATGCAAATATATCGAACAATACTAATAACATTGGGGGCACGGTGGCTTAGTGGTTAGCACATTCGCCTCACACCTCCAGGGCCCGGGTTCGATTCCCGTCTCGGCCATGTGTGTGTGGAGTTTGCATGTTCTCCCCGTGCCTCAGGGGGTTTTTCTCCGGGTTCTCCGGTTTCCTCCCGGTCCACAAAAACATGCACGGTAGGTTGATTGGCACCTTGGAAAATTGCCTCTAGTGCGATGGGTTGGCATTCCATCCAGGGTGTATCCTGCCTTAATGCCCATAGACGCCTAAGATAGGCACAGACTCCCCGTGACCCGAGGGAATCGATCGGATAAAGTGGTAGAAGATGAATGAATGAATGAATACTAAAAACAAATTACAAATAAACGATATACATTAACAAGATCGGGACTTAAATTTTGCCTTGCCGGAGAAAATAACACATTTAATGCATGAACGGGCGCATGAGCGGGACGAAACGTAAGTATTGCGGGCGGGAGCGGGACAAAATAATGTATATTTTTGCGTGAGCGGGCGGAAAAATCGGTCCCGTGTAGGTCTCTACAGTAGTGGACCTTGTCTTGTCTACCACCGGTCAGCAAATGTGTAAAGGACACAACAGGCTGAAGGAGACAACACGTCTCATGTCGGAATCGGCTTCAGGTTCGGATCTTATTGGAACGTAGGTTTCGGTTTTGCAAACGGGCGTCTGCGGGGGGGGGGGTTTTCGTGCTGCACCGAACACGAAGCGTGTTTGCTCAGCGCCTCTTTCCCTCCGAAACAGAAAGGCTCCAGGTCCACGAGGACCCCTGGCATACAGTTTGGGACTCTCTCCCGAGACCTCTGGCCGAGACTATAAGCAGATGTGTCCTTGCGCCCCCCCCCCCCTTCCCCGGAGTCCTGCCGTCTGTCCCCCTGTGCAGCTACAGCAGGGGCAAAAACAACATGGGGAGGGGAAAGAGAGAAAAAAAAGTTCAATCGAAATATTATCGCAGCGGTTATAAAAGGGCCATGAAATTGATTTAATGCCGCAGCACCTCTCGTGGGCGGCTTCTCGGGGCGCCAACGCAAAACAATGAGCTGGCAAGAACTATTAATTAACCCTCCTAATCCGGCACAGTTAATCTGTCTGAAGAACTTTCTTTCTTTTTTTTTTCTCTTTGCGCCAAGTTTGAGAGCAGGGCAAGGGAGCAGTGACGACGACGGCGACGAGGGAGACAAAGTACTCGAGCTAAATAAAAGAGCGTTTGACTTGTGACTCTGGAGAGGAGCATTTTATGATGAAACAGGCTAAGAGGTGGACCGAGCGAGAGCAGACAAGAGGCTGCGGGGGTTTTCTCTTTTTTTTTTTTTTTTTTTTTTTTTTGTGGAGGAGCACAAGGTTCATGATTGTAATTACCATAGATTCGGTGCGGTGAAGAGATTAATGAGTGCGGATAAAAATAAAGAAGGGAGGGAAAAAAAAGTGGCATTGGGGTGAGGATGCTAAGCCAGGGCAGAGTCTGATTGTAAAAGTGACCCTGAGGAGTCGGTCTTCTTTTGCCATCCGTACCACCCGAATATTACATTTGCAGCATTTGGCAGACGCCCTCATCCAGAGCGACTTACAACTGAGCAATTGAGAGTTAAGGGCCTTGCTCAAGGGCCCACTAGTGGTAGCTTGGTGGCGGTGGGGTTTGAACCCGTGATCTTCTAGTCGAGAGTCCAACACCTTAACCACTGGGCTATACACACCTCCCTGGTGGTATTAACGCCGTCACCTCTGATATTCAAATACCGTCTCTTCCTATTCCAATGGAGGCTGGTGGGACGCAAGTTTTGTTTTGCTAAGACTCCATTACATCTATATAAAGTGTAACGTTACAACTTCGTAGCACCTTCGTCAACCGGCTTTGAGGTCACCGCAGGAGTTCGTTCGTCTCCATACCAGCGTGTCTTCTACATCCAGCTCTTTCAAACCAACGACCTGCCAGGGCTTTCCTCGCTACACTACATCCATTAAACCATCCACTAGGCGCTACCTGTTAACAAACTCTATAATATATAAACAGAGTTCAATTATGGTAAGAAGTTATAAATACATACAGAACTGCGCAAAAGTTTTGAAAAAAAAAATGCCGTAAACAAAGAATTGCTTTAAAAATGGAAGTGTTCATTATTTACTTTCGTAAATGAAGGAAATGCCGTGAAGGAAGAAAAGAGAAATGGAAAGCGATATTTGTTGTGAACACATTTTACCTTCAAAACATCAGTAATACTTCTAGGTACACACACTTACACACAGTGTTTATGAAGGAACTCGGCTGGTTGTTTGTTCCATGTTGGAGAAGTAAACACAGATCTTCTGTGGATGGAGACGTTCTCACATCCTTCTGTCTCTTCATGTAAATCCACACACACACTCCATGATGTAGAGATGTTCAGGGCTCTGTGGGGGGTCGTGCTCATCGCTTCCACTACTTCTACTTCTTCTAAACGTCACTCACAACAAATATTGACTTTCTGTTTTTCTTTGCATTTTGTAAATAGACAAATTATTATTTATATTTATAAGCATTCTCTGTTTACAGCATTTATTCCGCAATGGCCTAAAACTACTGCACAGTGCTGTATATCTTCAAGTAGGCACATGAGGCTACGACGGTTTCATCATAGTAATTGTCCAGCAGTCTCTGTCATTATTATTTAACCTAAGCCTTTTAATGGTCCTCTCTGCCGCTCATTAAGACTTTTAAACGAGACGGGTGTGTGAGCTGATGCGGGAATTGGACCGATAGTGGGGGTTGAATGAGCTGTCCGAGCTGAGCTATGTCTGATTACATGCCATCAGTCCGCCCGACTGCGAGTTCCATCTCCGCTCTCGGACCCCCGCCGTCTGATGAGCTGCTGTCGCGCACTGATCTATGCCTTCATTAGAGTGCCTGGTCTGTAATTATATTTATTAGAATGTAACGTCGCAGCCGTTGCTTTACATTACATCGCGCGACTCTGATGTACGGCTCTAAACAGATGACGCTAATGACGATGTTTGATTACAACGTTGGGAAGAAAGTCGCTGTAACGACTTCAGTAATCTTACATCTTGACACTCGGCTTTGATCGTATATGTCTGATGAGACGCATCAGTCTCCTCGATTAAGGCTGTTTGAGAAGCCCACATCGAGAAACAATGGCATAATAGGCACTCAGTAAAAAGATATTAATCCCTTTGTTCCCTTCTTCTTTTTTTTTTCAGGGCGGGCTTAGCTAATTAATGCCAGTAGGGAAAGCAAGGTGTAAACACACACACACACACACACTGGCTGACACCAAATCCAAGTTTTCCCCAATCTCAGAATGATCACATGACTTTTATCACACATCTTTTGTCTCTCCCAGCTGTTCCCATTAGGGGGCGCCACAACGGTCAGACACGATTTTCATAGACAGGCCTTTAAGGTGACCCGTCGCAATAAATCCATATTTCACGTAGGGACTCCTGGTATTATCTGTTAAATGCGGCTTTCTTTGAAGTCGTAGGATCGTCTTCCGTCTCCTCACTCGCCTTATGCAAAGAAATTTTCCAAAGACGTTTGTATTTTGTTCATGTTGCTAGCTTGGGGGGTTACGGTAATGTATTACCGGCCCTCGGGGCCCGTTTAAGAAGGTAGCGGGAATGTCGAGGCGTGCATCTTGACATGCATCAAGAATGAGTGATAGACAGATAGACGGCGGCGGAGAAAAACGGGTAATTTTCCAAAATAAAGTATAAAAAGGGAATAATACGTTACGTATTCTTTCGGGGGGGCACGGTGGTTTAATGGTTAGCACGTTCGCCTCACACCACCAGGGTCCGGGTTCGATTCCCGTCTCGACCATGTGTGTGTGGAGTTTGCATGTTCTCCCCGTGCCTCAGGGGGTTTTTCTCCGGGTTCTCCGGTTTCCTCCCCGGTCCAAAAACATGCACGGTAGGTTGATTGGCACCTTGGAAAGATTGTCCCTAGTGTGTAAATGTGCGTGTGAGTGTGTGTGTGTGTGTGTGTGTGTGTGTGTGTCCTGCGATGGGTTGGCATTCCATCCAGGTGTGTATCCTGCCTTAATGCCCATAGACACAGACTCCCCGTGACCCGAGGGAAGATCGGATAAAGCGGTAGAAGATGAATGAATGTATTCTTTCTGTGCCGCCCCATTGACCCAGGGACGGTTACAGGTTCGCCGGCCCCGGGGTTGGGGACCGTCGCCATTTCACCTCTGGACAGGAGGTTCAAATCCTTAGTGGGCCCTAAACCAGAATTGCGGAGTTGTTAGGTATAAGGGCATCGACCAAAATGGTCTACTAGTGAGGAAGGGAGGAAAAAGTGGAGGGGACGAGTAAATGCCAGACACGTCTCTGACTCGATAAGGAGGCATTGGAAGAACTTTATCAGAGCTCTGGTCCTAATTATTTCCTTCGCGTAAACGATTGTGCCTGCACCCCGGTTATAGTTAGTTTATTCAGTCAGTGCCTCACAGCCGTGCTGGATATGCGAGAGATAGAGAGAGTGAGAGAGAGGGAGAGAGAGAGAAGACGAAAAGAGGATCAAATTTTTATGGCCATTGCTTATTCATGGTTGCCCTCTGCAATCCACTTACGCTCAAACTGAAATCTTTCTATTTCCTTCCATGGCGTTTCTTGGAGATCCACTGAACATATACAGGGATTACAGCGCCACGGGGTTTATTTATTTATTTGTTTGCTTATTTATTTATTTATCTATTTATTTATTTATGTGTACACGTTAAAAAGCACTATCCAAATAATTGTCGGTAAAGAGCATCCGGCAGGGGCGCGTAAACAAGTACTAACAGCTTGTGTTGTGTGTGTGTGTCAGGTTTCCCGGCGGCGGCGTACGGTCCGGTGGCGGCGGCGGCAGCGGTGGCAGCGGCACGAGGCTCAGGTAGGGGCGCCCGAGGAAGAGGCGGCTACGTGGCGTACCCACAGAACCCGGGGCCAGGTAAACACTCTGACCGCGTGTGTTCTGTGTGGTCACGGCTGTATCCATCCTCTTCTGCACTCTACACTTACACATCCGAAAACTCGAGAGTGGCAGGTTCACCCCCTAACGCCCCCAGGGCCACCCCCCACCCAAAAACAACCATGCAAACTAAATCACTAGCCTGCTGATCATTAGTATTTGTTCCATAATATGCATTAATCGTCAGTAACCCGCAAGTGCATCCCGACCCAATCCGCAGCTTTTTCCTTTCGCTAATCACGTATCAGCGCCAACAAATCTGCCTTAGCGGTAAATAATAAATCAATGGTTTCTCAGGAGACTCCGCTTGCCTTTAGCAACGCTTTCGAATCTGAGGTGATGGACATCTTTAATGGGCAGACCGACACCCCCGGGGGACCCCCGCTGCGTTTTGTTCGGTAATTAAGCACCATCTTGGAGTGGCTACCCTCTGGGTCCTGTGCTGCGATTGGATGGGCCGCGGCGGAGATCTCCGGTCATCTGCCTCCGTCTGTTTTCCTGTTTGTTTGTTTATTTATTTATTTATTGGCGCGTTCGATCCGCGCGCGTTGAACCTGACTAATCTTGCATGAGAGTGGAGTTACTACTCGAGGCCGTTACAAATAACCACGTTTAGCGCCGCCGTTATCGTCGTGGCCAGGGTAGCGAGGCATGTGCAAGTGGCGCACTAGAGGCACGTGTGATCTTTACCGCTTCATACACATATTTAAATGTGGTTTTTTTTGTGCATTAAACTGTAAATAAGAACTAAACGGAGTTGGATAACTGAAAGGTTGTCATGCGGTGATACGTAAATAAAACGTTTGATGCTCACTTTTTATTTATTTATTTATTTATTTTGCGTTTTATACTTGTCATGATGGTAGTCGTTTCTGAGTGTGTATATGGATGATGTTTAAATTAATTATGGATATTAAATCGCTTTCTCAGGGGCACGGTGGTTTAGCGGTTAGCACGTTCGACTCACACCTACAGGGTCCGGGTTCGAGTCCCGCCTCTGCTATGTGTGCGTGGAGTTTGCATGTTCTCCCCGTGCCTCAGGGGGTTTTTCTCCGGGTTCTCCGGTTTCCTCCCCGGTCCAAAAACATGCACGGTAGGTTGATTGGCACCTTGGAAAATTGTCCCTAGTGTACGTGAATGTGAGTGTGTGTGTGTGCGCCCTGTGATGGGTTGGCATTCCATCCAGGGTGTATCCTGCCTTAATGCCCATAGACGCCTGAGATAGACACAGACTCCCCGTGACCCGAGGGAAGATCGGATATAGCGGTAGGTAAAAGATGAATGAATGAAATCGCTTCTCTTACGCCACCTTGTGTTCAAAGGTTACATTTAGACACTGTAACCTTGCACAATATGGTGACGTAACCTCGCTGATGAACCTCGCTCGGGTGCACGCTTAAGCTAGTTCACTGAGAATGTGTCGGCCTTTATGAAGGTGACTCTGCGCTTCCGTCGCTCGAATACTTTCGAAGGAGAAATGAAAATGCAGCACTCGTGTTCTCATGCCGTCATAGCCGCGGGAATGTTTATCTGCGTAGAAAAAAAAAACGTGTGAGGTAGTCGGAGTATGTGAAGCACTTCAGACACAAGGACATCTGAAAGGCTGAGGGGCATTATTTTATTTATTTATTTATTTTTTTGGGGGGGGAGGAGGGGAGCGTTGCTATACCTAGCCATAGTCTGTGCCTATCTCAGGCGTCTATGGGCATTAAGGCAGGATACACCCTGGATGGAATGTCAACCCATCACAGAACACACACACACACACATTCACACACTAGGGACAATTTTCCAAGATGCCAATCAACCTACCGTGCATGTTTTTTGGACCGGGAGGAGAACCCGGAGGAAAAAAAGAGAGAAAAACCCCCAGAGGCACGGGTAGTAGGGGAGAACATGCAAACTCCACACACACATGGCCGAGACGGGAATCGAACCCGGACCCTGGCGGTGTGAGGCGAACGTGCTAACCACTAAACCACCGTGTCGCCTATTATTCTTATTATATTATATTTAAATAATCAATAAATAAAATGTGGCTCTTCTTGACTTTATCTCTGGGAATAGACGAGGAATAGTTATAATTATAATTATTTTTTATTTTAATTCTTGTTTTTTTACTATTACGTTATAAAATGTCATACTTTAAATAATTTTTTCACTTATGTAATGTATTTATCATTTGTTGATTTTTACACCGACTCTGTAAAGTTGCCGACTCTGCGCTCCTGTGTGGTTGTTTAACTCTTGTCTGAGAGCCTGTCACATGGAATTTCGAGTACAGAGTACAGATGGAGGCTGAGCGTTGACCTGTCTATCTGCCTGTCTGTCTGTCTGTCTCACTGGCTGTCCCTTTGACTTTGTCTCAGCTGTTCCCCGTCTCTCTGTCCGTCCGTCTGTTCGCGGCCCTCACGTGCAGCAGAGCGTGTGTGAGCCACAGGGTGGTGCACCGCAGCAGGCGCTGCCCTCTGGAGGTCTGTCTCTCACACTTCTGTTATCCTCGCCGTCCTCCATAGCTGGCTGCGCGTCTGTGCGACTGCCTCGCTGGCACACACCCCGTTGACTCGCCCTGTCTCTCTGCCTCACTTTGACTCTAACGGCTCCCTGTTTATCGGATCATTATTTTTAGTAGATCAGTTATGTCAGTTATTTAATGACACCGGAAGCATCCGTAGCACTCACTTCCGTATGCATCACACTTGCGAAGTAGCAAATGCGACCCTGACGAATCCGAAGAGCTCGTTTCCAGGAGGGGGCGGGGTTTTATCGGCCGTAATGGAAATTTATCGGGTTTGCAAATTCAGACGTTCAGCAAGCCAAATGTCAAAAAAAAAAAAATGTCTAAAGTTGTTGGTAAATAAAGGAAGCAGAACCACTTTGCTGAATGGGCGATAAACAAGACCCCAAAAACACCGGCTAGACGCACATTTTCCCTCCAAAATTGAATTTCGTCTCCAAAAAAAATCAATGTATGACGCAT
This sequence comes from Kryptopterus vitreolus, assembly GCA_030449085.1. Classification (NCBI taxonomy): domain Eukaryota; kingdom Metazoa; phylum Chordata; class Actinopteri; order Siluriformes; family Siluridae; genus Kryptopterus; species Kryptopterus vitreolus. The sequence goes on from JACRUU010000028.1 coordinate 11,953,899, forward strand.
TTCTCGCCCGGGTCTCGCCCGAGTTTGTCCAGAAGAACAAAACAACATAAAGTAGTACAACATAGTACTAAAGTAAGTTGTCCTTAATAATTAAACAGATGATAAAATATCAGCCAGTCTTAAAGCTTGCTTTCCTTGTCGTTCTCTAAGGCCTCATATCTTTCCTCATACATCGATTTCCAATCCTCCTTCCTCTCTCCAGATATTTCGAGAAGCGCTTGTCTCATTTGTAAGCCATGCTTCGTTACTCCTTTATTCAACTTCAATAAATGCTTTCTTTCGTGGTCATTATGGACCCGAAGCCTGTCCCGGGACGCCGGTCCATTGCGCAGCATCATGTACAATTATTTAGACCTGAGATCAATTTGCTATTCTTTCGCATTCGCTTGGCGAGAATCTAGGTTATTGTTTTTCTCGATTTGCACGCTGGACCCTGGACGCTATTTTGTTTAGGGTTACAAGTGGCTCTAATTGGGCCGTAAGGTTATCGTTGCCCACTGCTTTCTCCGGGATAAGCAGTTCTTCCGGACGGAATATAAAACCCACTAGACGTGCCTCCGAGCCACAGGGTGACCCGACACCCTGTCACAAATTTTCCTTCCCCGGGAGATCAACGATTGTGGAAATATTCCGTCACCATGCGAAAGCCGGAACCGGTTCCTCTTAAGCAGCCAGTCGAGCAGGGAAATGGTCAGTATTTCACACAGGTCCCATTCTGTATGCATGTTCTAGTGGTCCGTCATCGTCGTCGTCCTCCTCCTTGTCGTCTGCTTCCTTTGGCGCTATCGTCCGGGCACATTATCCTGATGAAACAAGGAGGAAGTTATTGTACGGAGCCCCATCCGTGCCCTAATGAAGCCTGCGCTTGGCTAGACACGAAGCTGCTCTCGTTTGGCTGAGTACCTCCCATTATCTGGAGATCATTATGCATTTCATCGCAACAAGCACTGTGATCGCTGCTGAGAGGCTCGACAGAGGGCCACGTTGGCTGGCGCTGCCGCGGCGTAGATTAAACTGGCTCCCCGGCTCTCGCGCGAACCCGTCTACCGCGTTCGTACGCAGCTGCGCCTCCCGGCTCGTGCCAAGAGGACCGACGGCAACGCGCCGCTCTCAAAGATGCTCCGCGTGGCTTCCGGTCCTGGAGGCTCGCATGGCGGAAAGATAAATGTTACGTCGAAAGGTTAGAGAGGTACTGCGCTCCTCCTACCCACCCCTCCACCCCCCCCCTTTTTTCCGTGTCAGGATGGTCTCCTCTACACAGCTGTGACGGGCAGATGCTCAGAAGGCGCCTCTGGGAGGTACCATCCTGAACTTCAAAGGGGGAAGCGCGCTCCAGAGGTGCTCAGCTGTAGCCTGCTTTCATCTCGCCACTCGCAGAGACGGAAAGAAAGTCTCCGTTTTCAATCTCCTCTTCTTCCTGTGACCTTTAGAACAATGTGAACGAGAGGTGTAGGCTTTATTATGTACCTGATACTTTACTTTCTTTAGTTAAGGGGTGGAAGGAAGGGCTTGTTCTACTCGGAATCAATTGTACTCCGTCAAACTCGCATAGGAAGCCAAAAGGGTCATTCTTTTTGTCCCTAAATATAGGGCCGAACTTGGCCATTAGACAACAAACAAGGAAATAACGTTAAAAAAATAAAGCAGCAAGTAAAACAGTAGAGGTCGAGCGATTGATCATCCGGCCGGTTAATCAGGCCTATTTTTGTGCCACGTTTTAATTAATCCACATCGGCTGATTGTGCTGCAAATTAGACCGACTATTAAGCGGGTGCTGACACACCAAACCGTACATGCACGAGTGAACATAACCAGCAGGGGGCAGCAGTCTGTATTCAAACATTAAAACACGCCTTAAAACAGGGCTCACCGACCTTTCTGAACCTCTGAGAGCTACTTCATGGGTACAATTTCCCACAATCATTACTAACAATGACTTGCACATATTAAACGCATCTCACTGGGCTGTGGGCGACTCGTTTGGTGTTTGGGGGGTGTCTTGTGATGGTGATCCCTGCCTTATAAGCTAGAACTGAATATATCTAAAACACACAGGGGTTTTCACCGCCCGCGATCGTTACTAACCCGGCTTTTTCAATCTTCTCCGAAGTCGCAAAGACAACAGCAAGAATGACAACATGACAACAATCGCCATCAATTAAGCAAATTTGCCTGAGCAAGGTGCTTCGCATTTTTGCCTTGGTTGAGGTTCATTAAGGTTTCGGGCTTCTCTCAGGACTCTTAGTAGTGACTGAAACAACTCCTGTGTTCGCTTTTGTCCGTCACAAAACGTGAGTACTCCCAGGAAACAGGGAGGTCGAGAAGCCGAGATGAAGCAGCGTTGTAGGGATGTGCAAGTTAATGTACGTCGGGAGTGGAGGGCGGAGCTGGACGGAACGCTAGTAACGATAAAGTGGTGAGAGACATCAGCCTCGGAGAGAGTCACAGCGCAATCAGGGAAATCGGCGTTCCGGTCGGCGAGTGCACTCGAGTGAAACGCAGTGCTGACCCGATCGAAGCGGCCCGATCTGTGGGGAAGAGTCAGGTAGACGCCGGCATGACCGTGTACCGGTCCGCGAGAGGGAGGACGGCTCCCCTTTTCGTGAGACTGTGGGTGTGTCCTGGCGTGAGTACGAGGGAAGGAAAGCCCCGGGACTCACATCGAAAGGGAAAAAAAAAAGAGATGACTCTCTGCTTGGTGATCTTGTTTCTCTCTATTTCCTCCAGCTCAGACCCGTGAAACGTTTACAATGATATTTCCTTGCGGGCCGGATATAATGGATCACCGGGCCGGAATTGGCCCGAGTTTGGAATGTCTGCTCAAGTCAGATGCCGTGACCATCCGACAGTCAGGCATGCGTTCAA
>JACRUU010000028.1:11969263-11979263 GCA_030449085.1 Kryptopterus vitreolus
ACACACACACACACACACACATTCTGGAGAAACAAATAAAAAGAAAACCCCAGTCTGATTGGAAATGAGTACATTGAATTCCAATGTCTGGGTAACAAGCAGCTGCTTTTGACACCGTATCTAAACATGCGCTCGGCGCCGCGCAAAACTTGCTTTAATAGGCTTTTTTACTTTTTACTGGCAGAGCGCGGATTCCTCTGAATGTCACAGATGTCAGCGCCTATTTCTGAATCGCTGCAGCTCTTAATTTGGAGAAAAGGGGGAAGAAAAAAAGGATGCATTTGTAATGAAGTGCCAAATTGAAATTCAATTATTCACACGCTCCGTCTCGCACAACTAAGTGTCTTAACCAGCTCGACATTAGATATGCGCTTTATGACAAGGTGCATAACGCCAGTCATCCGAGGCCTCCTTTTCCCCGCCTTTATGAACTGAATAGCTTCTTTTTTGTGTGTGTGTGTGTGTCGCCCGCTATTATATTTATGGAACAATGCTAATTATAATACAGTTATCAAGTAATTCTGCTCATTCTGAGGATCTCTTTTAGTGCTTTACGAGGATAGTAGCCTCGAGCGTCCCAATGCTTTTACTCTGTTAAACGCCACCCACGGTGACTTGAAATAGAAATGCGTGTCGCACATCTGTAGCTTTATTTATCAGTAGTGATTTCAAAAAAAGGGGGGGGGGGCGGGGTTTGCACGTGTGCACAGAGGCGAGAGGTTAATGTTTGGTGGTTTGGGGTTGAGTTAGCGCCTCCGCGGGGGTCGTCGTAGTCGGAAGACGACATCACCGAGCAGCACGGGAAGTGGTGCAGGAAGGCGTATCGCCTCCGCTCTGGTTATTAATCTGCGACGATTAGCCCACACGGTAACGGTATCCAGCAAACGCGTTCCGGTATTTGCTGCCCCCCGGAGGCTCCTCGGTGCTGTGACGCAATTTTTGGGAAGGTTTCTTTGGAAAATGTAATAAGTAGTGTAACTTTTCAATTACTTTATAACTGATTACTCAAGTTTATAACTTTAAAGTTAACCTTATGGTAGTAACTCAACTCTTGTTTAGTGCAGGAATTTCAAAAGCTTTCATCACTGAGTGGATATTCATTTAATATTTTTTAGCACAGCCAAAACAAAGCCAGACGTCTTAACAAATAATGCATTTAATACTGTTTTAGAAATCGAATCTTTGCATAGCTATGACAGGACACGCCTGCAAGTGACATGGCGGAGGCGGGAATCGAACCCACAACCCTTGGCCTTATTGAGGCAAACCACTAAGTCACAGCGCAAGCGCAAAAATTGTTGTTATTATTATTATTATCCAACATATCCTAGAAATGATAGGGGCACGGTGGTTTAGTGTTAGTGGTTAGCACATTCGCCTCACACCGCCAGGGTCCGGGTTCGATTCCCGTCTCGGCCATGTGTGTGTGGAGTTTGCATGTTCTCCCCGTCCCCGTGCCTCAGGGGGGTTTTTCTCCGGGTTCTCCGGGTCTCCGGTTTCCTCTTGTCCCTTCCTCCCCCGGTCCAAAAACATGCATGGTAGGTTGATTTGGCACCTTGGAAAATTGTCCCTAGTGTATGAATGTGTGTGTGTGTGTGTCCTGTGATGGGTTTGACATTCAATCCAGGGTGTATCCTGCTTTTAAAAATTAATGCCCATAGACGCCTGAGATAGACAACACAGACTCCCCGTGACCCGAGGGAAAGGGAAGATCGGATAAAGCGGTAGAAGATGAATGAATGAATGAATATCCTAGAAATGGTTCAGATGTAACCCCATTTGTAACGTTTTCATAAGTAACTGTAATTTAATTACACATCGTCTCCAAGTAACTGCAACGAATTACATTTAGTTTATGGTAATTCAATAACGTAAATTACGCCGTTACACGTAACTAGTTACTCCCCGACACTGGATCTGAGCGACCCGCGAGGAAAAGCAACGCTAGTTACGTGCTATAATGAGACGAGTGTTAGCGGGAGTAAACACTTCCCCTTCAAAGCTGCCAGCCGGAGCAGATTCTGACTTATTCGTATGGATTAAACTTCTTTCTGAAGCGCCTCCGTCACGATCACAATGGGCTGATGACAGGCCCGATAAGAGTTGGTGAGTCCCCCCCCCCCCCTCTCCTCTCCTCTGAAAAAAAGAGACATGTTGACAGTTTGCCATTTTGCCTCGTAAATCTGCCGCGTGGGCGGTTCGCGCCGCCGACGCAATCAGGAAATCAGACAGCGTTGGGGATTTGCATATGGAGGGGGAAATTGATCGTCTCAAGACCGAGAAGAGACAAGGGTGGACGTTTTAGTCATTTCGTACGTGGGGGGGGGGGGGGTTGGTTAGGTTTGAAGTATTCCAGCTATCCTGCTAGCATGAATGAGAGCATCAAACCGCGGGATGAAAATAAGCGTGCGTGCCAGGATGCTTGTTGAAAGCTCAGGGGCGAGCGAATGTCGATTCTAACGCGTTTGTCATGCTTTAGTTCTTCTCTAGGTTAAAGCGACGCTAGCTGGCATTAACTAGGAGAGTCCCTCTTTTATTTTTAGCATTATATATATATATATATATATATATATATATATATATATATATATATATATCGCTTTTTTACCACAGAAATTGATCCCGGATTGAGGTAAACGAATAATGTATAACATCTGTCCACATGCGAAAGGTAACTCTGTACATTCGGGTTGCCTTTCCTGGAAAAACGCGCTCCGTAAATGCACTATAATTAACTGACAAATATTGTAACATTTGCATTAAATGAAATTGATTTATTTATTTTAAAAGGTCACTGTAGACTTCATTTTTCCCCCACTTTTATGCCACAAACAAGTCATAGAATGTTACCTTTATAGCTATTTATGCCTTGAATGATGGTATTAATGCTGATTTATGGGATTCATGCTGAATTTAATAAGGATGTCAGTGTTTTTCCCACACAAAGAGAAAAAAATCTTCACAAGTGTAGCACAAATTATGTGCAATATGCTTCGATGTTAACTCTAAGGCTTTCTTATGTGTGTGTGTGTTGTTTTTATGTCTAACTCCTACCCTCCTACACTGCAGATTCAGCTCACTGTTTGTGTTTGTGACTCACTTGTGCTGATAGAACCCTGTGGATGAAAATGTACTATTTACTGCAACGCTTAATGACATTCACCCCAACTCTATACTTCTAGGGTCCCTTGATTGCGACGGCTTTTACAAACGGATACCATTGAAACCTAACAGGTGGTCGGTCGCCATCTCATTGGAGGTATTATGTTTTCTTTTCTATTGCTCGGTGGTGCTTTGTATCACTCACCCCCCCCCCCACCTCTAATTTCTCCTCCACATGTTCTCGCCTTTTCACACTTCATACATTTAAGCTTGAATAGTAGACTATGGGGGAAATGCACGCAGTGGTCGTCTTGCATGTTTTTTACTTTCAGAAGTTTCATGTATTTTATTACTAAAAGCCTTTTTTTTTTTTTAAATAGACGTGTATTAAATAGAATTGTATTACAGTCCATGAGCTGGTAACAAAGGCAGATCCAGATGCGCCATTTCTATGGTCATTATAAAAAAGAAAAGAAAAAAATGGATGTTTTGGAATTTTTTGTTTTGGTGCTGATTTGGCTTTTAAATCTTATTGTCATATAGATAGCAGACTTATACGCCGCAAACACTGAAATCTAAAATAAAAAAAGAAATTTCTATAAAGTCATTTTGTTTTGCCATTATTAATATTATTAAAAATGATACTAATTCCAAAACAATGGAAGGGGGTGTGGCTCAGTGGTCTAAGGGGGTGTGGTTTAGTGGGAGGAGGGGGTGTGGCTCAGTGGTCTAAGGGGGTGCGGTTAAGTGGGAGGAGGGGGTGTGGCTCAGTGGTCTTAAGGCGCTGAGCTGCTGATCGGAAGATCCGGGTTCGATCCCCGGTATGGCCAAGCTGCCACCCTTGGGTTCTTGAGCAAGACCCTTAACCCTCTGTGCTCCAGGGGGCGCTGTATCATGGCCGATACCCTGCGCTCTGACCCCCTCTACCAAACAACAACAAGCTGGGATATGCGAAGAAAGAAGTTCACTGTTCTGTAATGTATATGTGATAAATAAAGGCTATTCTATTTGTCCGTTGTGGATTTTGGACTTTTCCCCGGGAAAACTACCGAAAGTGGAGGAAAAAAAAACGAATACATATTTTTGTTTTTTTTGCCATTGTACTGTAAATTTTAAAGTAAGAAAATTGTACTTGTTAACTCCTTTTGAGGAACATTTCACTAGAAACAAGTGACCTTTTCCAAGTGCAAGAATAAAACGAATGTCCAAATAGAAGGTTGTGCTGATTTTAAGACTAATACCCACAACCTGTGTTTTATAAAACTTGGAAGGCAGGCGGGAGATCGGTTGGAGGTGGGAGTCCAGTGGTTACGGCGTTGGCCTCGAGACCAGAAGGTCGCAGGTTTAAATCCCACTGAGCTGCTTTTAGTGATTAAAAAAAATCTTTTTGGCCTCTTAAAGGATTCAGGAGAGTTTATTATCGACTAGATATTAATGCTAGTTTCAAGAAGTCAATTTTGTTTTTATTTATTTATCTTTTTTTGCTTAATTTTAGTACATTTTAACTCTATATAAGTGAATCTCGCTTGTTTCAAGGAGGGCATTTTTTCTGCAGTGTAGAGCTTCACAGCTGGTCAAAGTAAAATGAGACAATGTGAGATAAAATGAGATAATTGGCCTCTAAAAGCCTATTTCGGGATTTTAACACCTGCAAGAGCAAAAATCGATTTGAAATCTTTAAAAAGAGAAAAAAAAAAAAGTGGCACAGGAAGACTCGGGCACGAAAGAAAGAATTTCAAGGACGTGACTCGCCTCTGGTCATCTTCGCCGCTGTTTGGGTTGGTGTCTGTCTCTATTAGCTCCCTGGGAGAATCCCGACTCTTTCCTCCCCGGACTGAAATGTTCACATCTGCGGAGTGTTGATACAGATCCCAGACTCGGCGTCGCGGTAGTGCCGCCCGGCCCTGTCCTCTCCGATCACTTCCACTAGGCCTCTCTCTTCCACGGGAACACTTAGAGAGAGTGGCGGCGCGGGGTTTGCTTTCCGTAAACAAAAAGTTTCTGCGTAAAAATAAATAAATAAATAAATAATAGTGATAAATGTAGGTTGACAGGCTTAGCAGAACAACTGAATACATGAATAAATATTCATAATATGACTATAATGCTTTATGAACAGCTACGGCGGCGTCTCAAAGCGCCGCGACGAAGTATTCGGACACCCGAAAGAGGAAGAATAGACTTTATTGGCACAGAGAAATTCTTCGCATATATCCCAGCTAGTGTTCGGCCATGATACAGCGCCCCCTGGAGCACAGAGGGTTACGATTCTTGCTACCACAATCCCCCCCAAACCTTCAACAAGGTTACCGTTGAAACCACAGCCTTCTGTAATTATTAGTACATTGGATTTATCAAAAGGTATTGAATGATTCGTTTGTATTATTGCACGCATTAATGTTTCTAAAGTAAATAAATAAATAAATACATAAGTTGTTGTATGGTGTGCAATGTACATAAAGGAAAATATGGAAGTAAACCTGTTATTTAATGCTTATGATGCAAGTGATAAATGTCTTAGACGTGTACAATAAACGTAAAAGAAGTACACGTCATTAAATGAATGAATAAGGGGTTTAGTGATTAGCACGTTCGCCTCACACCTCCAGGGTCCGGGTTCGATTCCCGTCTCGCCCATGTGTGTGTGGAGTTTGCATGTTCTCCCCGTGCCTCGGGGGGTTTTTCTCCGGTTTCCTCCCGGTCCAAAAACATGCACGGTAGGTTGATTGGCACCTTGGAAAATTATCCCTAGTGTATGGATGTGTGTGTGAATGTGTGTGTGTCTCCTGTGATGGGTCGGCATTCCATCCAGGGTGTATCCTGCCATTAATGCCCATAGACGCCTGAGATAGGCACAGACTCCCCGTGACTCAAGGGAAGATCAGATATAGTGGTAGAAGATGAATGAATGAATAAATGAATGAATAATAAAAGTAACGTGACCTTTAATGGTCATAGAATAGAGCAGGGGTGGCCAACTAGTAGGAGGCTAAGAGTTTCTGTGTTACTGCAAAGAGCCACATCATACACATGGGTACACATGAACATCATCCCATTCCCATTGACGCATGTTATGTGAAAGCTCCTAAAGAGCCGCATGAGGCTCGGGAGCCACGGGTTGGCCAGGCCAGGTCTAGGGTTTGTTCTTGTGGGTGTTGAAGTTCTTTCAAACGAGACCAACATGCAACAGCCAATCAGCTTTCTGCTATTGGAACAAATCTCTTTGGGATTGTACCATAAAAGTAAAGCAGATTTTATGGGGAAGTGCACGTTTGTGTTTGTGTTTTTATGCTGATATAAACCTTGAATCTTAAATGCTCGTCTTAAATCGGACACAACTTGAAGCCGTTACCCGTTTTATCCCCGCAGCGTAAATGTGGAGGTCCCGGGAAGACGGGCCAAAGTTTCTAACTGGTCGTGTACAGGTGATGACGTGAGACTTCAAGCACTGCAGCCTCCCATCGGTGGAAAGTGACGGAGGGTGGCACCCTGAAAGAAGAAAGGATGAAAGGATATGTTAAGCTCATAAAAAAAAGAGATTAATAATAATAATAATAATAATAATAATAATAATATTAACTGCTGTAACATAAACTACCCCCCACCCTCTTGTAACCACGTAACTTTTATTTGTTCTGTACGGCATTTTATTTCTCTTCATTTACTTTCGCTTTTAGTTGGTTAAGTCGTGTAAATGATGACTTAAAAAAAAAAAAAAAAAAAAACAAAAAAAAAAGAAGAAAAAAAAAAAGTTTGGTTTGTGATCATTTCAATTTTTGCTTATCATTCATGTGCGTTTTCTTTCCGCGGTGTAGTACGTGTGTTTTACTGGTCATGTCCGAATTACCTTTGGTACCAATTGTTGTAAAGCTCCGATTCTATGGTGTCATATTTGCACAAGAGCGGTTAAAGATCCGGCGTTTCGAACCTACGACAGAGCATTTTCATTTTCGCGTCGAGGACAACAAAAAAAAAAAAAAGAAAAGAAAAGAAAAGAAAAAAAAGTGAGAGGGGTAACTGATCTAAAAATCAATCTTAGTAGCTGTTTTTAATTCTCGTGATGTCTCATTGTCGATCATAATTACCTATTTTTGGGCAATACAAAGAGGACTCCAATATTTTTATGGTCCTTTTTTTTTTTTATAAGTGTTGTTTTTTGTCGTTTAGGAGAAAAAGAAGAAGAAAAAAAATGTATACTATGGCATTTTTTTCAGATGAATACATTGTGAATTGAAATTTAAGAGGGGGAAAAAAAAAAAAAAAAAGAGGAAAAAAAAATGAATGAAAAATGTAAATATTATTCCAGTCATTGCATATAACCTACACAGAATGGGGATGGGGTGGGGGAGGGGGAAAAAAAAAAAAAAAAAAAAAGTACATATTTTTCTGATCATGTGTCAAAAGAAATTGTTCCAGGATGTGAATAAGCAAAAAGAAAATATAGGTCTTAACAGATTTTTATTTAGGTGTCACTCGAGTACAGTAATGTTTCCCCCGGTGACAAAGCGGATCGATCGGATTGCTGTTTTTTGGTTTGGGTTTGTTTTTGTTTTTTCTGTTCTGTTTTTTCGCTTGCTGTGTAAATACTCCGAGCTGAATAATTTTCCAAATGTGTCATACCAGCATATTTACAAAGCGGTGACTACAGGGCGCTGCTCGGCAGTCTGCGAAACGGAAAAGAGCGCTGGGTGGAGGCTTTTTATCTCCGCGCTGGAGATTCGAGCTTGAACTATTTGAGAGGACGATGTTTTAATCCAAAGCACACTGTAGGTAGCGGTAGAGATTTTACTCTGTGTGACCCGACACTTTTGTACTCCTGACAAGAAAAGTGTATTAAAAAAAAAAAAAAAAAAAAAAAAAACAACCAAAAAGAAAAAAACAACAAAAAAAAAAAAACTATGTTATTTGGTGGTGGTGTTTGTCCTGTACACTCGGTTCCACCTGATTTTTTATTTTTTTTTTGGATTGGGAGGGGGGGGAGGGGGGGGTGGGGGGGGGGGGGGACGGGACTTCATATCTGGCCTGTAGGCATGTGCTGATAATTCCTGACGAGAGATCACACGATTAAAGTGAAATTCTAGCCTTTGTTTATCTGAGAGGAGGAAAAAAAAATAAGTAAAATGTTCTAAAGGTGCTCATTTTAGACTTTCATGAAAGTAGAATACATTTAAAAGTCACTGGATTAAAATTCTGTATATATTATATAACATATATATATATATATATATATATATATATATATATATATATATATATGTGTATGTATATATGTGTGTATATATATATATATATATATATATATATGTTTATATGTGTATGTATATATATATAGATATATATCTATATATATATATATTATTTTATACACACACACGTACATATATAGTTTTTTTTCCCCCATGTTGTAGTCACGTTTTAAAAGTACGTCATGACGATTATCCGTGATTATTTATCGTTTAATCGCGATTATGACCGAATACCAGCACATGCCTAGTCGCAGCTTGTCGAGAAGGCAGATCTTTTATACCATACCTCAGTGCTGTGAGTTTGAACAGTGAAAACGCGTAGAAAGGGTAAAATACATAAAGAAATAAATACGTACATAAATAAAAGGATAATTTATTTTATCAGCGAGTTCAAAGCTAAACCATGCTTAAGGCTAAATCATTGCACTGTGACCAGTGGAAAAGCCCTCTGACCGCTTGCTCTTTTTTTTTTTTTTTTTTTTTTGCACATGTTGAATGCTCCTTGACCAGGGTTTCACGTATGAAGACTCCATATGAATGTCGATGCAAAAAGAAGGGAAAAAAAAAAAAAAAAAAAAAAGAAAAGCAGAAAGACCTCGGAGCTCAGATCTCATTTCATGTCTCGAAAATATATTGACGTATTTTACGTACCGCTGATAGAAGACACTGAATATGTTTTGTGCAGAGAACCAGAGCTGCTGTGCTGACCTTTTTTTCTTGTATAAAGGATTTTTGTTTTTTTGTTTTATTTTTTTTTTGTTTTGTGGTCAGAAGATATATAATGTTAAATGAAATGGGTTTTAAAAGTGTGGTTTGTTGAAGGTGATGATTTGATCGATGTATATTTGTACATTTGTCTCTTGTTTCCTGCTGCAAATGTATACTAAGTTTTTCTTTTGTTTATTTTTTTTCCTTCTTTTTTTTTCCCCTTCGGTTTGACTTTGTTTCATTTTGATGTACACCGACGCTCCGAATAACCAGGTGAAGCAAAATGCTGGATGCTTTTTACACAATCTGGAGATACGATCAAGTAATAATAATTTAAACAAACTGAGAAAAAAAAAAAAAAAAAAAAAAAAAAAGATGACTATTGTAATGTTCAAGAAAAAAAAAATGAAATACAAAACTTTAAAAAGGAAACGAGATGTTCCTCCGCTGATTTCTATTTCGAACGATTTTATGACACAGTTTTGTTGTTGTATTAGTCAATACACAAATTATACTCCGATGTACTGTGTACTCAGCTTTCTCTTTATATCTCTCTCTATCTATCCATCTATCTTTTTCTATCTTTTCTTTATCACCAAGGTTCAGATCATCACTGATAGGCATGTGCTGAAATGTATCATTTATATTAAATATGCACAAATTTACTAAACGCACACACACACACACACACACACACACACACACACACACACACACACACGTTAGGGACTTGATCAGTCAGAATCAACCAAATATATTCTAATAGTATCCAATTAATTTTATGAAATAAAGGCATGAGACGGCCTTTAAATGTAAATGTATTTTTAAATCAGTGCTAAAGTACAACAGAGGCTCAGATTTAAATAATGCGACAATAAATAATGGAATTCATTGTAATAAAGTTAATAGTAATAATAGTATAATGTTAGTTATAAATAGATAGA
>JACRUU010000028.1:11984263-11994263 GCA_030449085.1 Kryptopterus vitreolus
CGTTCTAAGCGCTAAACCACCTTTGAACAATACTTTTGTTTGTTTATTAAACGTGAAAATTGAAAAGATGTTTAAACGCAATTCCGGCTTTCTCATTTGCATATTTCACTTCTATTCGTCCGCTCACAGAATCACCCTGAATATGTGGATCCGTTTGGTACCTCGTTTACATGATAACGCTAACCGGGGGATTCTTTGATGCTTTAGTTGTGTTTGACGACATGTTGTATTCCGTAGCGTATATAAGAGCGCGAGGCAGTTTAGGCTCCGACATCAGAGCAGCTGCCTCGCCCTACCTAACGCAGCATGTGCTGGCACTCTCTCCTGGTCTGGGTCGATGACTCCTGAGCTACTTTTTAATAAGCGTTATTAAAATAACTTTTTAATAACTCCGCTCCGGTGTACACCAGCAGGCTCTGTAACACGGAGTGAGACGGTGCCAAGTCAGGCCAAGGACGCGTCTCCGTTCCTTTTCACTTTCTTTTTTTTTTTTTTTTTTTTTAATCGAGAACCGAGTCGTTTCTCTCCTTAAAGCGCTCCGTCTTCCGAATCAAGGTAAACGTTGCTCATTTCCTGCGCGCTACGATATTAATCAATAATTAGTCGGCGCACGTGCCCACTCGCGGTGTATCCCCGGCTTTGTTATTTCTCCCGAGTCCTTTATTCATTATGTCAAAACAAAAACCAGACTGACCTCCAGTAATCTGGTGGCAAGTTAATTATCTCGCATTAACGAAGCGATCAGAGAGTCGCCTTCCGTCTTTGCCGCGCCGCCGTGTTACGTTTCGAAATCCGCCCCTGCAAGACTGTCGAAGTGAAGGGATTTTTGACATTTTTCTTCCTCTTCTTTTTTTTTCGTATTATTTTAATCTGAGGATGTCCGCAGGAGGGAGCCGAATTTTTGATGTTATCCCCGAGCGTGCCGTCGAATGTTAACGTCCCCGAATATGATTGTCAAACTTAATCAGCAGTGTTTTAGCCGTGATGGGAAACACTATTGTATTGTGTTCCGTCAGCAAGAATCGTCTGCTTTTGTTCTTTCCCTGTCTCATCCTCACCCCCCCATCCCCTCATCCCCCCCACGTCCTCGTCTCATTTCCACGTCTCAGACTGCTGCTGAGAATTACAGGAGCCTTCATTATTATGGACGTTATGAATTAATTCTGCGTGCCACCTCTCTCGCCCTCTTTCTCTTTCTCTCGCGCCGTCTCAGCCTTCATTACGATGCTTCAGCCGGCTTCGCTTTCTCTGCTTTTCTTCTTTTAAATTCTGCTCCTGCTTCTTTTTTTTCTCCTTTTTTTTTAAAGCAGACATACATTTGAAGTACTGTATACATAAACATACTGTACATACATTAATGCATTCAAAAAACGCATAAATAGATGCATATGTACACTCCTTGCAGACGCTCTTATCCAATGCTTTGAGTCTATCAGTAAATAAATAAACACCGGTTTAAAGATTATAAACTTTGTTATATACTTTTATAAACTCTGTTAAGAGGAATTTTGAAGGGGCACGGTGGTTTAGTGGTTAGCACATTCGCCTCACACCGCCAGGGTCCGGGTTCGATTCCCGTCTCGGCCATGTGTGTGTGGAGTTTGCATGTTCTCCCCGTGTCTCAGAGGGGTTTTTTTTCTCCGGGTTCTCCGGTTTCCTCCCGGTCCAAAAACATGCACTGTAGGTTGATTGGCACCTTGGAAAATTGTCCCTAGTGTGTGAATGTGTGTGAGTGTGTGTGTGTGTGTCGGCATTCCATCCAGGGTGTATCCTGCCTTAATTCCCATAGAAGCCAGAGATAGACACAGACTCCCCGTGACCCGAGGGAAGATCGGATAAAGCGGTGGTAGATGAATGAGTGAATGAAGAGGAATTTTTGTTTTTTTTATAAATATAAAGATAAAGCAAACCAGGAAAAGCACTGGGAAATATAAAATAAACAGACTGTAATACCATTCAATTCTAGTCCAGTTAATAACCTAAAATGCTACGATGGTATGCAGTAAACGGCCAGAAATTGGAGAAAAAAAAACATTCACGTAACAATGTAATGGATTAAAAAGTTTTTCTACCGCAACAGAAGTAACTTGAAAGTCAGTGATAATCATTTCAACAAATTTCTTTCCCTGGTTTTCCCGGTTTTCTTCATTTCATACACTTTCTCTTGCTTCTAATAGTGTACGTTGTATGTTCTGCTTCAAATACATGAGAACGAAACCATTTCTCCAACCAATCAGATTTCAAGATGGTTACACACCAGGGTAATAACGCCTACATTTTCAGGCGTGATGGTCGCAGGACGCGCCGGTTCACATCTGAGTTTGCATGTTCTCCCCGTGCCTCAGGGGGTTTTTCTCCGGGTTCTCCGGTTTCCTCCCGGTCCACAAACATGCACGGTAGGTTGATTGGCACCTTGGAAATTTGTCCCTAGTGTGTGTGTGAATGTGAGTGTGTCCTGAAATGGGTTGGCATTCCATCCAGGGTGTATCCTGCCTTAATGCCCATAGACGCCTGAGATGGACACAGACTCCCCGTGACCTGAGGGAAGATCGGATATAGTGGTAGAAGCGGTAATAAAGGCATTCATTTGTACTGGGTGAAATGCATGGTCCATGATACGATGCTGTGTTCCGTTTCTGTATAAAACATTGCGATTTCTAATACGGAGGCATCACAACGACGGTATTATTTCAGACACCACTGAAGGCCAAGGCGTGTAACACACGGCTACACAAATACACCCAACACACAGGGCGCGCCAACACAACTGCTGTTCCAGCATCGTTTGGATTCGCTTTAAATCAGTCAAACCGGCTCGGCGGTCATTCGAATACTTAAACCTTTCAATCCTGCTCTCAGCCAGATGGAGAAAATGAATTGTCCAGTTAGCGGAGCCGGGGGCAATCAGCATTCCTTTAACTTTCCAAACTCCTCCTATCCTGCTTTCAGAAACTCCGTAATGACATTTTCTACCTCATGAATTTCGGTGAATACGAAATGAATATTCTCATAAATGGATATTAAGCTGTGGGGTGCGTCTCGTGTGCTGCTACGGCATAATAGAAATTCACATTTTTACTTAAGCTGTACAATAACTCTGCAAATAATCCCGTGAGGTATTATTCCCGGCTCTATGCGTTACTTTATTAGTTCTCTATGGCACTGATCTATAGATAAAAATACAGGGTCGTGATTATATACATAGATATACACATATATATATATATATATATGTCGACAAATCGGTCTTATTAAATTTTAATCTGCTCAGAGCCGTCCCTTTCCAAAATAGCCGAACGTTATTAACTATAGATGTCAGAAGCGAGTCTGTGCCGTCGCAGGAAGGACTTAATCACGCGTTCCGATGGGCGACAGGTCAAACATATGTCACTGTAATGTTCTTATCCGAGCGCAAGTCGAAAAATCCTTGTTCCAAGTTCAAAGCTCTACAAACTTTATCTCAATTCGAAATGTTGTATTAGTCGATGTATTGCTGAGTGATGGAAGCTGTAACGGACAGTGACGGGGAGTAACTAGCTACATGTAACAGCGTTACGCTATTTAATTACAAAATAAATGTAACGGTGGCGGAACAGTGGCTTAGCGGTTAGCACGTTCGCTTCACACCGCCAGGGTCCGGGTTCGATTCCCGTCTTGGAGTTTGCATGTTCTCCCCGTGCTTCAGAGGGTTTTTCTCCGGGTTCTCCGGTTCCGGTTTCCCCGGTCCCCCGGTCCAAAAACATGCACGGTAGGTTGATTGGCACCTTGGAAAATTGTCCCTAGTGTATGAATGTGTGTGTGTGTGTGTGTGTGTGTGTGTGTGTGTGTGTCCTGTGATGGGTTGGCATTCCATCCAGGGTGTATCCTGCCTTAATGCCCATAGACGCCTGAGATAGACACAGACTCCCCGTGACCCGAGGGAAGATCGGATAAAGCGGTAGAAGATGAATGAATGAATGAATGTTACGGTTGCTGAGAAAAATAAAAAGGTGTAATTAAATGACAGTTACTTATGAAAAATGTTAAAGATTGCAAAAACGTTAACTTAAAGCGCCACCTAGTGGACAAAAAAAAAGTAATCAGTTACTTTACTTTTAAAAAGTCATTGAAAAGTTACACTAATTAAACCATTTGAAATAGGCTCGTTTGTAATTTATTACATTTCCAAAGAAACCTTCCCAGCAATGGCAACAGATTCATGTTTACTTATGTAAACATGGGGGTTATTGACGAATTAAGAAGGAGAATAGCATGACGTGGACATTTCGTATACTCGTCAGCGTCTACCGAGACACGAGCGTCGCGCTACAAGCGGTCTTGACACACAATTACAGTTGCTACAATAGATTTGAAACCCGGCATAATTCGATATTCCGCCACGCACGATGTGTAGGCTAATCCTTAAAATTCAATTGTGAACAGCGTGACCGTCAGCGCAAACAAATTCTGGCAAAACGTACACGCAGGACAGCTGATTTCAGGCTCCTCCGCTTCGATCGGCTCATTCCCAGCCAATAGTGGATACTGGAGGGAGGGAGATAAGTGGACAACGTGGACGGATCAAAAAAGGAGACCACAATGCATTTTAGCTGAGACGCGAACCAATCCGAGGAACCTACGACAACAACAACAACAACCTTTCCATAAGTAAATTACAGCCCTACCAAAGATATAATACCGGCCTCTCAAACGTGTTCAGATTACAGTTTAAGTTGTTCAGAGTATGATTTATTTATTTATTTATTTATTTTTGGGGGGGGGGGGGGGGGGGGGGGGGGGGGTATTTATTTGGGGGGGGGGGGGGTTAAAATACTTGAGCAAACTAAACTTTGCGATCTGACATCGTCCCTGTTCATGCGTCAACCGACTGCAGATTGCAGCGATTAGCATACGCAGGTGTCATACGTTTATTTATTTATTTATTTATTTTGGGGGGGGAAAACCTCGAGCTCCCTGCACGAGCTCAGTGTGTAGCACTTGTAAAGTCGATGCCATCAGCCCACACACTGGGAATCCAAAAACCACACCACTCTTACCCACAAACAAGCACACACACACACACACACACACACACACTCGTTCGGTTTAATAGGTGCATCTGGGCTTATGGCTTTAGGTTGCGTAGCGGCACATCTAATGAAGTGGCGCTTACTCACTGGGAGTGCTGGAGCACGTGAGGCTGATTGGCTCCGAAATGAGTCCGAAGCGAAGCGAATCGAGTCGCATGAATATTCATGCTCCAGCGTACAGTAGGGCATCGGGGCATTTTTTATTTATTTATTTATTTATTTTAAGAACTTGTTTATGAAGCTGCAGGACGCCTGCGCACACCTTGCAGCGCCTCAACTCTCATTAACAGCAATTAAGCGGCAGTCTGAAGCGGTGGCACGCTTAATTGGCAATTACTGATGTCCCTGATAGGGATGCCAGTGTCAGAACTATGTTTAGAACGAGTCGAGGTAAACATGACCGGCCGTGTTGGTGAAGAAAATCAGAAAGCGACAGATGCGACGCTGAACTTCGAGGTCAAAGCCGGATCCGGTGCCAGGATTTTAATAATGCTCGGCTCCGCGACACACGCGGCGCATTAATCACCTGCGGCTTGAGGGCTGTGATCGCGGGCGCTGCAGTGGTGTCCGCGCCGGGGATCGAATAATGAACTCGGGACCGTGTTTGGCTGCTACCAAACGTCGCGCACGTTTCAAAGGCGCGAGAGCACACACACACACACACACACACACACACACACACACACGCGTCTTTATATGCTTCCAGAAGCAATACACCATGGACGTGATATCAGAGGCGAAGTTTCGACGCTCCCCTCCCGCCTCTCTTTCAGCATTGAGTTAATTGATGTGACATATTGACGGGCACTCTCCTGCGGCTGGAGGGCCCCGAGCCTGCACAGCATTCCGGCTCGTTAATAATCACTGATTAAAAACTAGTTAAGAGCCCACGAAGACTAAAATCTGCATTAACCAAATGACCTTCCGTGGGAGGGGGGGAGCCCACTCAGGCACCAAAGTAAACTGATTTCAGACTCACCATGACGATGGGTATTAATAAGAAAGCACGGCGTACACGTTCGTGTGTGATTTTGATTTGCTCCCAAAACGTCTTCAGCCGACGTCCTGAGTTTTGCTATTATAATATTTTTATTATTATTATTATTATTATATTTTTTCTCCCCCTTTTATCTTTTTTTCCGAGCCGTTACTTACCCTTGCACCAGCGTGCCGGCAAATGTCTATAATAACCTTTGAGTTGTGGCTGATCTAATGTAATTACATTGTTACCGTCCATCCTTGACCCCCCGATTCAATGGAATAATGAAGGTCTTGGGACTCTCTAATTTGAGAAAGGTATGCTTGCGCGAAAAAAAAAAAAAAAGAAAAAAAGAGAGAGAGAGAAGCGTTTTAAGGTCAGCCAGGCAGAAGTGTTTGTCAAAACTCGAAAATGGAAATGCGGATGTTCACCCGGGTCGAAAGAATCACTTCATATACGCCACGCGGTCTCGGACTTCTCAAACGATAACTTTCACTTCTTATCGTCGCCGCCAGATGTTGTGTTGAATGACTTTTTTTTTTTTAAATAATAATATCTATATTACTGAGTGGCTTCTCCATAATATACTAAATTACCTCTTTATTGTCTGCGCAGTCGTATTCACAAATGCTAAAGGTGTCCTTTTGAGCAATGCTAATAGAGAGCGTTCGCAGACTATCGCACATTAGTGCTGCCCACAGTCGCGCTGTATTAAAAACGCTGTTTAAGTGCCTTTGGTGGCAGCAACAAACGCAGCTTTTTTTTGCTTATTCGCCATAATTAATATAGCAAACAATATCTTCGAACCCTTACACGCTTCATGTCGATATTTTGCTTGGAGCAATAGACATTAAGTGACGAATTTGAAAGCAAGGGAATGCATTGATTAGGGGACGACGGTCGTTAGGGGAGTCCTGGTTCTGTGTATGACGGTCGTCAATAGTTCAAACCCCACCACCATCAAGCTGCCATTAGTGGGCCCGGAGACCTAAACCCTCACTTTTAGTCCTGGTTCAAATGTAAATGTAAATGTAAATGATAAGCCACTAATACCAGTGAGGAAAAGCCTTTGCTTTGCATCGTTTAGCCCGACTTAATCATTGGATAAAGTTCCCAAACGCATTCATTCATCACGATCAGATTTTTTTTTTTATCTTTTATTTATTCTAATCCTTCATCCTCTCTTTTTTTCCTCCCCATCGCTCATAAATGACGTCTAAAATGCATAAGGAGAAATTGTTTACTGTATTAATAATAAGCAAAAAAGCCGTTCATGTTGCTTCCACCACAGGCACTTAAACAGGTGAGATTTGTCTGTGAAATGTGTGTGTGTAAGTGTGTGTGTGTGTGTGTGTGTGAGGGGGGTGGGGTTTCACCATCCTAAAGCACATCGGCAGCCTAAAGATCTGTGAAATTACCGAGCAACACGAGAACTTTGGATTGGGTTGACTGTAATTAATATCGACAGCCTACTACAACGTATCAGGACTGCAAGGTTGCATTTAATCACTTTTAAACACCTTAACAACCGGTGATTAAACTGATTGCTTTCACTGCAACCCTAAGAAATGTGAAATCAAGCTCTATAGGACATTTGACTTCAATTAAGAGATTTTTTTGCCCCCCCTCCCCCAGAAGGAATAGTGACAAACATGAGGAGTCTGTAATGCAACTTTAAATTAAGACACAATTCATTAGAAGCCTTTCAGTAGAAGAGAAGCCGGACCTCTGAGGAATACGGATAAATCGGTGTTTCAGAATACATTTAGGAACAATAGTAACATAACATAATAAGGGGGCACGTGGTTTAGTGGTTAGCACGTTCGCCTCACACCGCCAGGGTCCGGGTTCGATTCCCGTCTCGTCCATGTGTGTGTGGAGTTTGTGCATGTTCTCCCCGTGCCTCAGGGGTTTTTTCTCCGGGTTCTCCGGTTTCCCCCCCCCGGTCCAAAAACATGCACGGTAGGTTGATTGGCACCTTGGAAAATTGTCCCTAGTGTATGAATGTGTGTGTGTGTGTCCTGCGAGGAGTTGGAATTCCATCCAACGTCCTCCACGCGTTGCTAAGCAGTAGCCGAGTCGTTCAAACCGATATTTTTCCTACCCCTTCATTATATAAGGCTGTGATTTTGCAGCACCGTGTACTATTTTATAACAAATTCCATTTTGATAAACATCGCTATCATTTTATATTCTTATATTCTTATCTGCAAAGCGCAACAATAAAACAATCTTCTTCCACAGTGTTCTAACGTTATACGTCATGTTTATTCTCTTTGTAAGAAATACGTAGGGGAGTTATGCCCTTCTTTTACATTAGCTCGGGAATTGTTTATACCGTATACATTTTTGTGAACTGGATTTATTTGATAATAGGGACAGTGTTTATTAATCAACAGCCGATACTGTAAATAAGCCAGTAAATATTTTTTAATAATTTTCCCCTTTTGCCCCTGGACCAGATTTTACAAAGGCAACCGAAGGCTCAAAATTACTAAATTATTACACACAAAAGTGCAATCGCATTACAATCATATACAGTAATACAGCGAAGGACAATAAAAGCGGCTAAAAAATAAATAAATAAATACATCACGCATGACTACGAATATAATTCGCCTTTAACCATTTCTTTAATTTACCGTAAATTCTGGACTATAAGCCGCTACTTTTTTCATAGGTTTTGAACCATGCGGCTAATAATAAGGTGCGGCTATTCTGCAGATTTTTTCCCGACCGCTAGGGGCTCTAACCGGAATTAGAATCAAAACTAACACAAAATAAATGCAAAGAAGAAGAATGCGCTAGTTCCTCTTTAGCAGATATAAGTGGGTAGAAGCGGATAGAAGGAGGACAAACTCTATCTTTACAAGGTTAAGGTGACGTCATTTCACACACAGGAGAAATGAAGATAAATACTGTAAATAGCGCTTATTTTCTCTTGGTTCTGTCCCGTTTTAATCAGCAAAGTTGCTGCCGTGTGTCACGTGTGTCTCTCTCTCTCTGTCCCTGCTCTTTTCCCCACACACACACACACACACACACACACACACACACACAAATCAGCCAAAGTTGTTCTTGATTTTCCCTCTCCCGATATAAGCCCGGTTCACTCTACAATCCCCGTCCGGGCTCGTAGCACATACCTAGTGTCGCGGACACGGACGCTCGATATATGTTTATGCCTAACCTTTGTCTGTTCCCGATTCCACGGACTTCCCAACTCCTGCTCTCCGGTACTCCCGGTACCACGGCGCGCAGAGCGCAAGGCTCCCTAGCCTGTCTGGCCGCTCCGTATGAGCGGCGTCTCCTGAGTTCTTTATTCTAATAAATCCTGTTTTGTATGAATTCCGGATCTCCGCGTCTCTGTGCAGCGTCCACCGTTACACCGTGTTAAAATACAGGTTAGGAAAGGATCTATTTAGGTACATACATGTACATTTACAATTCAAAAGCGGATGCGGCTTGTATGCAGGTGCGGCTTATTATTATTTTTTTTGTTTTTTTTTTTTTTTTTTAAATAGAGCGGATGCGGCTTATATGCAGGTGCGCTTTATAGTCCAGAATTTACGGTATATATATATTTTAAAAATGGCACTCCTCCATTCATTCATTCATTGGGTAAAAAATTCTAATAATTAATTGGCAAATTAATTCATTCATTAATTGATGATATAGAATATAAATGCATGCAACGTACTGTGAGAAAAATCTACTTAAGTATAGTAGAGAAGCATTTGTCCTTCATTACTTCTCTCCATTGCTCAAGTCCCAGATGGCAATAATATTCTAAAGAGTATTTCAACACCATTTCTATGGGAAAAAAAAAAAAAAAAAAAACGTGAAAGTTTTTGGGCACGTTTTTAGTGCTTTTAACATTTACGTTTCATAAGATTCCTTTATCCAGAGCGACTTACGACTGAGCAATTGAGGGTTAAGGGCATTGGAGCAT
>JACRUU010000028.1:11999263-12029263 GCA_030449085.1 Kryptopterus vitreolus
TATATTATATATTATATATTTTTTTTTTAATGACAGTTTTTCCAAACCGAGGATCTTAATCATATAATCTGACATCACACTTCACCAAGCAGGGATGGCAAAAATATACACCCCCTTCACTTAAAGATGTGTATACTTAAAGATGTCTAGACGTGTGCTTAAAAGTATCCGTTACTGCTAGCTGTTTTAGTGTCACTGTGGAAAATGGACCTCACATCATATTAATATATTAATACCAATTCAAACCCTACAACGTACTGACTACCAGAAATATCAGTATTTTGAAATATGAAGCATTTGCGCTTCTCTGCCAGTCAGCCTTACAGAAAATGCAAGTTGAAAACAAATAAAAAACAAAACGAGGCTTATTTTCAGCCTGAGAGCATTTTAGTGCATTTAGATCCAAAGCCGATGTAAATGTGCACTGCAGCCGGCAATCTGCATCACAGTGCCATGAATGTGTCGGAAATATTTCATAACAACGAGCTTTTAGAACGATATCATCTCAGTTGTGAGGGCAAAGCAGTAACTGTGGAGCTACTTGACGATGCACGAATAAAACAGGCGATGCAATATCAGCAGAGAGCAAAGGTTTATACAACTCTATTACTCGGCCACGGGGAGAGAAAAAAAAAAAAGAAAGAAAAAAGAAAAACGCACCCTGGATGACCTGAAAATGTTGCAGTCATATCCGAACGGGATTATATATCAAAAGGTGAACTCTCTCGCTAGTATTTATACGGTTTCCTGCTTTTATTCACTACAAAAGTCTGTTTATCAGCGTGTACAAACAGATACTCGGGTCAAATGTAGATTAGATCAAATAGTGTGATTTCGAATAAACAGTGTCTTTATTCGGGAAAGGTCTGGAAGTATAATCTTATACAGATTTTGAGACATTTCTTTCCATACACATGTTGTACGAGTTTAATTCATCGGAAGCCTGCTAATAATACATAATTCCATTCATAAAAATCACAATTTGACAAAGGCATACATGTGATTATTCATTCATTCATTTATTCATTCATTCTTCTACCGCTTTATCCGATCTTCCCTCGGGTCAACGGGGAGTCTGTGCCTATCTCAGGCGTCTATGGGTATTAATGCAGGATACACCCTGGATGGAATGCCAACCCATCACAGGCACACACACACACACATTCATACACTAGGGACAATTTTCCAAGGTGCCAATCAACCTACCGTGCATGTTTTTGGACCCGGAAGAAACCGGAGAACCCGGAGGAAACCCCCCTGAGGCACAGGGAGAACATGCAAACTCCACACACACATGGCCGAGACGGGAATCGAACCGGGACCCTGGAGGTGTGAGGCGAACGTGTTAACCACTAAGCTAAACCACCGTGTTCCCGACATGTGATTATTCCCAAAGGGATATCAGCAAACAAACTGGACACCCCTGTTGATTATTTTTTGTGATGCGATAAGTTTCTTCTTTGCGAGACAGGAAGAGGTTCAGGAAAGACGTGGCTCAGGATCTGGAATCTTCATCCAAGTTGCCGAAGAGTCGCAGCCGAGTAACCACTTTTTCAAAAGGGCATGAGGGTGAAAAGTGTAAGATATGCCAAGACTGCAATGAGGATCAGTGGAACAGAGTTTTAGAGAGTGACAAATCCAATCGATGACAATATGTGAGGAGAATGTCTGGAAAGAGATGGAGGAATGAGAGTGTGGCCTTTAGTGAATCATGGTGGGGACGTCGTCCTGGTTTGGGGCTGCATTTCTGAATGTATTGGCCAAAATGATCATTAGTGTTGAAAAGTACAGACAGAACTTGATTGGTTCTTTCCAGCAAATGTCTGATTAGGAATGGTTTGACTTTTCGCTACAATAACGATCCCAAGCACTGAAATCATATTTGGAGGGGGAAATACAGCTGATAACACTGGGATTCATAAACTGGTCCAGACTTGTTTATTACAGTATAGATGCAGTATGGGATCACCTGAGCACAGAAAGAAAAGTCAGTATAAATCTAAATAAAAAAATCTAGGAAATGTTGACAGATGATGTTGACATTCAAAACAGTCTTTCCAATGGGGATTTTGGGGAACCATTTTGATCAGAAAACTTTTATTTATTTATGTATTTTTTGCATACATTTCCTGTATTTAATAACGTTATAATAATTTAATAATAATGTTCCTGTAATAAATGTAGATGCTCATTAAAACTACACAACAAAGCTGGGTGATTGGCTAATTATATATATATATATATATAATATAGCTATATATATATATATATATATATATATATATATATATCGATATATAATAATCCACACCCACACCCATACGCATATATATATATATATATATATATATATATATATATATATATATATATATATATATATATATATATATATATATATATACATATATATATACACATTACATTTACATCTACAGTATTTAGCAGACGCCCTTATCCAGAGCGACGTACAAGAAGTGCTTTAGGTCTCGATCTAAGGATACGATTCATTCATGAAGGGTAAATACAAACTTAAGTACACAAGCATAGACAGTTGACATTTTTTATATATTTTTATATATAGATATATATATATATATATATATATATATATATATATATATATATATATATATATATATATATATAGATATATATATAGATATATATATACACACACTTTGTTTTTTGGGAATAATACTGTACTGATCCTATAACAGAGGATAATACCTCTAGTGTCTTATTCCTACAATGTCACCTTACGATCAACATGGTAAATGCATGTTAATCCAGCTGCTGATTTGCCGTTAAGCCTCACATACACGATTGCAACGAGACATACCCATGAACAGCGATTATTTACTGAATATTTTAGCTGTACAATAAGATTTATAAGAGCTATCATTATAGAATTACTATAATCTATAAACAGTGTAATATAGGCCTATAACACTTTGAGAATGCCAGAGTGATGTGTGTGTGTGTGTGTGTGTGTGTGTGATGTTATTCTGCTCAGCGAGCTGTGCAGGCCAGGCGGTGTCACTGTTAATTAAACGCCTTTTTGAGTAATCCGGCGCTGCGGCAAGAATCTGCGGCTTTACGTTTCTCCTCTCATATCTCTGCTCGCAGGTTATTAATCACGATGGCATTTGATGCTAAAACAAAGAGTGATGCACAAATCCGACACTCTCGCTTTCTCTCGCGCACACACACAGCGCAGCGGCGGTCCGTCGCGCCCGGCGTCGGCACTTTCTGGGAAAAACGTGCAATCATCGTATCATATTTGACGTGTACAAGAGCACGGCTGTCATCGTCGGGCTGAGAGCGAGGGCAGCTGTCTCGGCATGACTCTTCATCATTTACTTACTTCAGTCTGGTTTGGGGCCTCTGGAAGCTGATGCTAACCTGCTCACTACCATGCAGGGAGAAATGGATAAAAACTAGGGATGAAAGCAAAACGCTTCAGAGTCTAGACGAGAAGTGAAGCGATAGGGTGCCGACTCCAGTCATCTGGCTGTGCAGGCGTTTAGGGGTTTTGACATACTGTACTGCATGGAGTGAAAGGACTTGCGCACGCAATATACACTTTCTGCTGAACGAGTAAACGAGTGAACAAGGAAGATGAAAAAAGAGAGCAGGTGGACTCGTCATCTCATTATCATAAAACTCGTATATCATATGTCATATTTACTTTTCAAAAGTGTCATTTGAAGATGCATTATGGAGACATATTGGAGCATATAAAAGAAATTATTTTATTTTATTTTTTTGATGTTTCCATAAATGTAGTATTGAAATATCGATAGAGGAACTAATATATATATATATATATATTGTGGTTATATATAATATATGGGGGGGGCACGGTGGCGTAGTGGTTAGCACGTTCGCCTCACACCGCCAGGATCCGGGTTCGATTCCCGTCTCGGTCATGTGTGTGTGGAGTTTGCGTGTTCTCCCCGTGCCTCAGGGGGTTTTCTCCGGGTTCTCCGGTTTCCTCCCCCGGTCCAAAAAACATGCACGGATTACCTTAAAATAGGTTGATTGGCACCTTGGAAAATTGTCCCTAGTGTATGAATGTGTGTATGAATTGTGTGAGATTGTGAGTTTTGTGTGTGTGTGTGGTGTGTGTCGTGCGATGGGTTGGCATTCCATCCAGGGTGTGTATCCTGCCTTAATGTCCATAGACGCCTGAGATAGGCACAGACTCCCCGTGACCCGAGAAGATCGGATATAAAGCGGTAGAAAATGAATGAAATGAATTAGATATTAGTATATATGATATATAATATATATATATATTAAATATCATTAAATAATTATTACATAACATAATAAACATAATACATTCATATGAACGAGACGCAGTTAACAGAATCCATACTTAGTGGCAGTTATTCATTCTTCAGCATTTTCGCATTCTTTAGCATGTGCCTGCATGCACAAAACAAGTCTCATTTCTAGGATGGAGTGAGATGATGAAACACTTTTGCATAGAGGAAAATCCTCTGCATTAATCTCCTGGTACGGATGCTAATTCGAGTGGATCGCTGTATACGGCTGATTGGCCGTGAGAAAAGCCTTTTGCGATTGCGTTGCACAGCTGAGAACAGTCGTACTAACGGAGTAAAATTATCTTGAAAAAGATCTAGTGTGGGGCACGGTGGTTTAGTGGTTAGCACGTTCGCCTCACACCGCCAGGGTCCGGGTTCGATTCCCGTCTCGGCCATGTGTGTGTGTGTGTGGAGTTTGCATGTTCCCCGTGCCTCAGGGGGTTTTTCTCCGGGTTCTCTGGTTTCCTCCCCGGTCCAAAAACATGCAGGTTGATTGGCACCTTGGAAAATTGTCCCTAGTGTATGAATGTGTGTGTGTGTGAGTGTGTGTGCCCTGCGATGGGTTGGCATTCCATCCAGGGTGTAACCTGCCTTAATGCCCTGAGATAGGCACAGACTCCCCGTGACCCGAGGGAAGATCGGATATAGCGGTAGAAGATGAATGAATGAATGAAGATTTAGTGTCTGCCATGATTTCTATCCAAAATATAAGTTCATCACCGACAATGTCACTGCTAGATTTTCTATTCGCACTCATTCATCTGTGTTTTCTTTGGAACAATATAGAGTGATATTGTATGCACTTCATTTGCATGCCATTAAAAATCCCTTTGTACCCGCTGACACACACAGAGTTATCACTTTAACAATCCTTTTAGTGGCAGAAACAAAATCTGTACTTGTCTTGCCTAGGCTCTCTCACCCCGTGGCTTCGTCTCGACATCGCCAGTCAGGTCTGAAAAGGAATCAGACAAGCCAGTGAGCCAGAGAGAGCGAATCCAAATGCCACTTTTACATGTAATAACACTAAAAAAAAAGAAACCAGGCAACATGCCAGACCAGGCAGCATGGTTAAAGGTGGGGTTATTTTATTAAAAATAAAAAATTAAAAAAAAAAAAGATCTCACCACAGAATGTGATCTCTGTCAAAAAGGACATTAAATATTGATCAAGCGAAAAAGCTGGTCAATACGCTGAGATTTGGATGAAGGCCTGGAGCGGCCAAGCTGTTACCACCGGCAGCCGAGTGCTGAACCCCGAGCGGAGAGACATATCGATACGAGACGAGCGGACATGCGTGTTGCCGTGCAAAGCATTTGTATGCCAGAGTTGATGTAATGACAAAAATATCTGTCCATTTTTGTTTTTTTTCCTCATGAAATGATGCGACCTCCAAAATCGCCGTTTCTCAGAAGCCCGGTCATCCTCGCTCGCTCGCTAACGCTAACTGCGTCTGATTTACACTGCCGTAAAGAGCAACAGATGCGGAACGTGTCACCTCTACATCCGACCCCTTCGTCCCCCAACGTTTCGGCAGTAAACAAGGCAGCAGGGAGAAATGGCGTCATAAAGAAATACGTTTATGTGTCGATTCTATAGATATCATTGGACCATTACGGCTCAGATAAACACCTAAAACAGGTTCTCAATCTCTGAATGAAGGAACAGACAAAAATAATAATAACAATAATTATTATTATTATTATTATTATTAAAAAAAAACACATACTAGTTTAAGTTGGTCAACACTTGAATGCTTTTGCTTATTCATTCATTCATTTATATTCTACCACTTTATCCGATCTTCCCTCGGGTCACGGGGAGTCTGTACCCTATCTCTATGGGCATTAAGGCAGGATACACCCTGCCAACCCATCGCAGGGCACACACACAAACACACACAATCATACACTAGGGACAATTTTCCAAGGTGCCAATCAACCTACCGTGGACCAGGGAGGAAACCGGAGAACCCGAAGAAAAATCCGAGGCACGGGGAGAACATGCACAAACTCCACACACACATGGCCGAGACGGGAATCAAACCTGGACCCTGGAGGTGTGAGGCGAATGTGCTAACCACTAAACCACCGTGCCCCGCTTTGGCTTATTTGTCCTCACAGTGAATAACACCCCAAAATATTGTAAGCAAAGTCGGATGGATAGAACGGCAGAAAAAAAAAAGAAAAACCATTCATGGAGTATCTGACAGGCAGATGAACTGTCCGGATATCAGATGTGACAGATACTAAGGCTGCAGGCTGGAAAGGCCAGGGGGGGAGATCGGACGGAGCCAGAGAACCATGCATTATTTATCCAAAGCTAAAATTAATAAGGCCTGATTCATCGTCGTCTCCTCCTTCTTTGAATATTTAATGGGGGGACGGAAAGAGCTGCCCATGAGCCGACGCAGAGGAAGTCGACGTCACGCACCAAGTTCTTGCGGTACGAGGGACAGTAAGGGATTGGTTACCGATGCGTGCAGGGAGACGGCCTGAATACGCCACTTTATCCTGCACCGACTGTGTGGCTGAATTCATGTGGAGATTTCTATGTATAATTCAAAAACATACACCGATTCCATATAAATAAAGACTGCACTTATTGTTTTATTGGAATAGTTGATGGGAAACATGGGCCTCTTTCTCAGGATGTGTAATGGAGAATAGAAAGAGAAGAGATTATTAAACTACGAAAAGACCTTGTTTATATCAGGTAGTGTTGATAGAAAAAAGAAATCAGCATTTCAGCATTCAGAAGCGGTCAGAATTGCGAGAAATATTCGTAATTGTGAAAAAAGTCAGAATTGCGACAGTCACAATTGCGAGAAAAAAGTCGGAATTGCAAGAAATAGTCAGAACTGCGAGAAATAAAGTCAGAATTGCGAGAAAAAAAGTCGGAATTGTGAGGAAAAAAAGGCAGGCAGAATTGTGATAGTCACAATTTCGAGAAAAAAGTCAAAATTGCTAGAAAATAAAGTAAGAATTGCGAGAAAACAGTCAGAAATTAGAGAAAAAAATTCAGAATTGTGAGAAAAAAGTCAGAATTGCGAGAAAAAAGTCAGAATTGCGAGAAATAAAGTCACAATTTTGAGAAATAAAGTCAAAATTGCTAGAAAATAAAGTAAGAATTGCGAGAAAACAGTCAGAAATTCAAGAAAAAAGTCGGAATTGCGAAAAAGTCAGAATTGTGAGAAGAAAAAAAAGTCAGAATTGTGAGAAATAAAGTCAGAATTGCGAGGAAAAAAGTCGGAAAAAAAAGGCAGGCAGAATTGTGATAGTCACAATTTCGGGAAAAAGGTCAAAATTGCTAGAAAATAAAGTCAGAATTGCGAGAAAACAGTCAGAAATTCAAGAAAAAAATTCAGAATTGCGAGAAATAAAGTCAAAATTTTGAGAAATAAAGTCAAAATTGCTAGAAAATAAAGTTAGAATTGCGAGAAAACAGTCAGAAATCAAGAAAAAAAGTAGAAGAAGAAAAATTCAAAATTGCGAGAAAAAAAAGTCAGAATTGTGCGAGAAAAAAGTCAGAATTGCGAAAAGAAAAATTCAGAAAAAATCAGAACTGCGAGAAATAAAGTCACAATTTTGAGAAATAAAGTCAAAATTGCTAGAAAATAAAGAAATAAAGTCAAAATTGCGAGAAAATAAAGTAAGAATTGCGAGAAAACAGTCAGAAATTCAAGAAAAAAGTCGGAATTGCGAAAAAGTCAGAATTGTGAGAAAAAAGTCAGAATTGTGAGAAAAAGTCAGAAATTCAAGAAAAAAAGTCAGAATTGTGAGAAAAAGTCAGAAATAAGAGAAATAAAGTCAGAATTGCGAGAAATAAAGTCGGAGAAAAAGTCAGCTGTGAGTCATGATCAGGATTTTCATGCCAAAGAGTAAATATGTTCAAACTCTGTCAAAGGTTAAATGTATTTAAACGATTTATAGTTTCTTTGCTGACATTTCTGATTTTGATGTCCTTTCCTGAAATACACCTGATCCAAAAGAAACATTTTACTCACACACACACACACACACACACACACACACACACACACAAACACACACACAAACACACACAGGGGCTTCCTCCTGTATTATTAATGCTATTTAAATGGTTATCCTAAATCATGTGACTGATTCTCAGCAAACGGTCAGAAAAACATGGGGCGTGATCGATACACGACTGATCTCCAATCTGGTTAATGCGCTACCAGATTCTGACCTTTCGCTGCTTTATTTATGGCGTCAAACAGAATGACGTCCAAGATACAGACATAAATCAGGCCCAAATGTTTTGCTACGTATGGATGCATTACAATAAGCACAGAAGGGTGGGGAGAGGGACGTCTGGGTCGTGCTGGTGGCAGCAGGTGTGCCTGTAACTTGTGCTTATGGCATCAATTTAAATGACAGATAATTACGTTTGTGACAATGTGCCAATTAGATTAGGCTCAGGCAAACAACATAATGGCAATTTGCTATGCTCTGTTGAGCAATAACACACCAATCATAATTAAGAAGCATGGCCAAAATAGCAGGCTGCTTCGCGGGGTGAAATCAATTATGATTTGTGTGTGTGTGTGTGTGTGTGTGTGTGTGTGTGTGTGTGTGTTGAGGGGGGAGGGGGTTAAAAACATCTATGTT
The DNA here is from genome assembly GCA_030449085.1 of Kryptopterus vitreolus. Lineage (NCBI taxonomy): Eukaryota > Metazoa > Chordata > Actinopteri > Siluriformes > Siluridae > Kryptopterus > Kryptopterus vitreolus. The sequence continues at coordinate 12,008,229 of JACRUU010000028.1, forward strand.
TTATTTAAAAATAAATTGCAGCAGGAATTCTCTTGAGGCCTTTTGGAATGACAAGGAATGATTAATAAACGTATTAATCTCCCTCTTCGTCTTAAATAGATGTTGTCAAGGACCTGTCACCCCAATTTCTGGCAAAGCGAGAGAAGGAGGCGTGGGGAAACAGTGGTGGGCCGTGCAGGCCAGCCGAGAGTGAGCCGAGAGTGTCATGTGTCAATGTCTCCTTAGCTATGTGTCAGAATCGATAAAAGTCGGAATATTCATAATATTCTCGTCTCCTCTGGATCGCACCCGAGCTCGTGGCGAAGCAAAGGTTTCCGCAGCCTTAAGGATCGTCGTCATCGTCGTATTTGTTTGTTTAGCCTTCGTCAATCCGAAATGCAACAAGGAAAAAAAAAGGTTTCATTTAATAAGGGACTGTTGCATTTCTGTGCCTGCAGGTTAGATGGCGCTGAGAGGATCGCTTATTAATAATGATGATGTTTACAAAGCCCGATATTAGTGTTGGAGAGGATATATTACACGTTTCATACGCTTTATTTTATTTCCCCGTGTAAATTGACGCGGTAAATGCACGACAGGCTTCGCTTTATTCCGTTAAAAACTAAAGCGCAGATTTCAGGGCATTTTAATCGCTTATATGGTTATATTTAAATTAAACACCCCAAAGGGGAGAAGGGCGCACCTGACACATGTATATGTACTGATTAAAAACACTTGCGTTTTAACAATAAATAAAAAAAATGAAACACTCCGGCGTGATTTTATATTCGAAATCTTTCCCATTGACAAAACTTGTCTCGCATTCCCTTGGTGAATTCGGCAACAATAAGCGCAGTGCAATAATAATAATAATAATAATAATAATAATAATAATAATAATAATAATAATAATAATAATCGAATAATAATAATGATAATAAGTCATATGTCCAATAACATACCAATTAATGTAAATATATACATATATATATATATATATATATATATATATATATATATATATATATATATATATATATATAGCATGTTAAAATTTACTGTAATAATACATATATTATTCATATTTTCCAATTACAATTTTTGCACTTTAATCTTTACTTTAATCATTTATTATGAGCAACTGAAACCAAACAAGTTTACAATGGGATCAATATAGTTTATTCTGATTTTACACGTACCAATAGTACTCAAGCTAATAGATATATATATATATATATATATATAATATATATATATATATATATATATATATATTTTTTTTTTTTTTTTTTTCTTTCCAATGCAGGGTGTTTTTTTTTTTAATATATATATATATATATAGATATATATATATATATATATATATATATATATATATATATATATATAAAGAATAATTCGAATACATCCATTCATTCATTAATTCATTCATTCATCTTCTACCGCTTTATTCGATCTTTCCCTCGGGTCACGGGGAGTCTGTGCCTATCTGTGGATTGGTCTGTGTGCTGTCTGTGCCTATGGGCATTAAGGCAGGATACACCCTGGATGGAATGCCAACACATCACAGGACACACACACTAACTCACGCACATTCACACACATTTTGATACACTAGGAAGAATTTTCCAAGGCGCCAATCAACCTAACGTGCATGTTTTTGGACCGGGGAGGAAACCGGAGAACCCGGAGAAAAAAACCCCTGAGGTACGGGGAGAACATGCAAACTCCACACACACATGGTTGAGACGGGAATCGAACCCGGATCCTGGCGGTGTGAGGCGAACGTGCTAACCACTAAACCACCGCGCCGAATACATTGAACATCAAAAGTTTCGCGATTTTTAACGCAAGAAAAATGAATGAAGCATAAACGGGACTAAAATAAAAAGGTATTAACAGCACAATACGGCATCGTCCGGAAGATCCCTAGTGATTTTCATGTCTGACCTAAAAGCTTTGACAATTTCTGTCAAACGCTGCAAAAAATATCAATGGGATAAATGGGTACATTTTGTGTGTCAGGTGGCACAAGCAATAAAAAAAAAGCTGTGTGTGTGTGTGTGTGTGTGTGTGTGTGTGTGTGTGTGTGTGTGTGTGTGTGTGTGTAATTCTCCCCGTGCCTCAGGGAGACTTTATTTCCGGATTCTCCGGTTCTCCAAAAACATGCATGGTAGGTTGATTGGCACCTTGGAAAATTGTCCCTAGTGTGTGAATGTGTGTGTGTGTGAGTGTGAATGCAATAGGTTGGCATTCCGTACAAGGTGTGTTCTGCCTTGATGCCCGAAGACGCCTGAGACAGGCGCAGGTTCCCCCGCGACCCGAGAGAGAAGATTCGGATAAAGGGGTAGAAGATGAATGAGGAAAAAAAAAAAAAAAAAAACACACACACACCACTAGAGGCATACAAGTTTGTCCTGAAGAGCAAAATCACCGATATGTGTTTGTCCGGACTTGTCCAGTCCAAAACGCTCACCCAGGAATACTTTGACCATGACAATGTCAAACACTCGGCAGCAGAAACGTCCCATTAAATTGCAACGCATTTTCCTGTTCGGTGTCTTCACTATTGAGTCTGCTATAACAAAACTGCACCCCCTCTCCCGCACCCCCGCCCCCCTCACGGGGGAAGAAAAACTGACCTGGCATCAGTAGATAAGCCTGTGTCAGCGGAGTGCAAGAGGCACAAAACCGGAACGTGTGCTGAACCGTTTTCAATCGGAAGCTCGACAGCCAATCTAAACACAACGACAAGCGGTTCGCCCCCCCCCCCCAACCTAAAGAGAGCAGGGCTTTGCAGGAAAATGAAGCCGTCCCCCATTTTTCAACGAGGACATAATAGCAGTGAGGGGCTGCACATTTCACACCTTCAGTCTTGTCCTTCCTGAGTGAACCCACCTCTGAACAGCATCATTATGGAGACCATCGATATTACAGAGACGCGGTATAACAGGACACGGACAGGCATCTCGTGCAGTGCAATTACTAAAGCAGTAATTTCACAAGTCGCATTTTACTGCAGCAGCATACATCATCTCTAGCTGAAGCGCCAAAGATAACCTCGTAAAAACCTAAAAAAAAAAAAAAACAGCCCACATCCGGTTTTAAGTGCGTTTGTTTTTGCGCAGGAACGTATGCAACATCTGCATTATGTACTTCAAGCTATACAGGCGCTCGCACTCGCCTGTGGGGCCCCGCGGCAGCATGGGATACCTGATTGAAACATACATTCCTGGAAGCAATGCAACCCAGCGGAAAGCTATAAAATGAAGAGAATCGATTATTAGGAATAATTTAATACATAAGACACATTGTGGATCAAATCTATCAAAATGTAGATCAGTGATTCTGACAATATTTAGGGATGGCGGTTGCTCACAGCGGAAGGTTACTTTGGAAATGTAACGGATTATGGATTACAAATGACGCTATTCCAAATGTAATATGTAGTGTAACTTCAATGACTTTATACAAGAAACTGATTACATTTGTTTACTTTCATTTGTCCACTAGGTGGCGATTTAAGTTAACATTCTGAGAAATAACATTTCAAACCCTCGGGGGGGGGCGGGGGGGGGGGGGGGCGGGGGTAATCGGTCCTATTTTTGGAAATCAAAATCACGTTTCAGCTGAAAATCATGACGTCGTCTAAAGCACCGACTTCACATGAAATTGTTCAGATGTAACCCTATTTGTAATCTTTAACATTTTCATAAGTTTAAGTTTATTTTCGTAGCATTTTCAAATTTAATTACACTTTTTTTCCTCTGTAACTGGAACGAATTACTGTTTATTTACGTTTATTTTGTAATTAAATTAGGTAACACCATTACACCTAGTTACTCCCAAACACTGGTTGCTCAGGGGTTCGAACCCCGGTATCGCCGAGATGCCACGCTTGGGTCCTTGAGCAAGGCCCTTAACCCTCTGTGCTCCAGGGCCGCTATATCATGCCTGACCCTCAGCTCTGACCCCAACTACCAAACAACAAGATGGTAAAGAATATCACTGTGCTGTCATATTATGCATAAATGTATATATCATTTTACATATTCATAAATGTCATATGGGGGCACGGTGGTTTAGTGCTTAGCACGTTCGCCTCACACCGCCAGGGCCCGGGCTCGATTCCCGTCTCGGCCATGTGTGTGTGTGGAGTTTGCCTCAGGGGGTTTTTCTCCGGGTTCTCCGGTTTCCTCCCGGTCCAAAAACCTTCACGGTACCTTGGAAAATTGTCCCTAGTGTATGAATGTGTGCGAGTGTGTGTGTGTGTCCTGTGATGGGTTGGCATTCCATCCAGGGTGTATCCTGCCTTAATGCCCATAGACTCCTGAGATAGGCACAGATTCCCCGTGACCCGAGGGAAGATCGGATATAGCGGTAGAAGATGAATGAATGTCATATATGAGAGTCAGGGGACAAAATAAACAAACTACCGACCAGAGGATTCATAAAATACTCAATTCAGTTTCCTGGATAATGCAATGGAGTCACATTAAAGACACGTTCTAAACGAGCGAATTGTTTACGAGCAAGCCAACACTATTGTGCAGTCAATTTAGACACGTATGATTTATACAACCATCTCTGCATCGCTCCGGCATGACGAGAGAGCTGCGAAAGCCAGTGTGGATCCGCGGCTAAGAGGCGTACTGGGGAATAACAATCCTTCCCTGACAACTTCACATGCGATGAGTAACATTCGACTTACTCACTTCTCAGGGGAAAATCTGACGTCAGAAAGACTGAAGGCGTTGATGAAGCAGACTCTCTTAAGGTTCTTCCTGATGTAAAGAAAACCTTGAAACTATCCAAGTCATCTCTAATGATCCAGGGAAAAAAAAACACACACACACACACACACACACACACAAGATCGCTTCTGAGGCACACAATGTCAGTGAGCAGGCCGGTGCCCGATATGACGGAGCGATCCTAATGGGAAGTTCACCTTAGTGTACTATAAAGGTGGGCTATTTGTGGGACAGGCTCTCCGGGTAATTAGCGATGGATTTGAGGTGAGTTGCGTGCTGAAGGAAAAAGGTGTGTTGACTTTGCCCCATCCGGCTGACTTTTTTTTTTTTTTTTTTTTTTTTTTTTTTTTTTTTTTTCCATTACACAACTGATTAAAGTGATCTCGGAGCCAGAGACTGTAAATAAACAGCATACACGGCCTAACTTAGGAAGATCGCACTTGGATGTGAACCCATTACCCTTGTGTAAATAACATTTAATATTTCAAGATCACATTGTTGTGATCAACAATGTGGTAAACAACAGAGGTTGCTTTATATATATATATATATATATATATATATATATCTATATATATATATATATATATATATATATATATATATATTCATTCATTCATTCATCTTCTAGCTGCCACTTTATCCGATCTTCCCTCGGGTCACGGGGAGTCTGTGCCTATCTCAGGCGTCTATGGGCATTAAGGCAGGATACACCCTGGTATGGAATGCCAACCCCTCGCAGGACCACACACACACACACACACACACACACACACACACACACACACACACACTCATACACTAGGGACAATTTTCCAATGTGCCAATCAACCTACCGTGCATGTTTTTGGACCGGGAGGAAACCGGAGAACCCGAAGGAAAAAAACCCCCTGATGCACGGGGAGAACATGCAAACTCCACACACACATGGACCGAGACGGGAATCGAACCCGGACCCTGGCGGTGTGAGGCGAACGTGCTAACCACTAAGCCACCGGGGGAGGGAGATAGGAGTATAATTGATATAGACGATATATATCTATATATATATATATATATATATATATATATATATAATCTATATATATTATATATATATATATATATATATATAGAGAGCTAGAGAGAGAGAGAGAGAGAGAGAGAGAGAGAGAGAGAGAGAGAGAGAGAGAGAAATCATACACAGCAAGTGTGCCAAAAAAACTTTTTCTATCTGAGGAATAACAGCTAAAGGGACATTTATGAAACGGACAGAAAGAACTTCAGGCAAACTTTACACCAACAGGCCTCGTCGCTTGGAAACTTGTGTTTGTGCCTTTTCAGTGGAAACATATAAAACATGGACAATGCATAGTGTGACAAGCAGCGACAGAAGCTCTTGGCGAGCGCTGCATCAAAAGCGACGATTTCTGCTTCAGACGTGCAGCAGTACGCGAGCGGGAGAGCCGACGGGGGGGGGGGGGGAAACGCGCCGTTTTACTGTCATGTGGCGGGGGGACGGAGCTTCAGCCAAAAAAACGATTTAAGGATAAATGTAAATACATACAGTATCTATATTAATATATATATATATATATATATATATATATATATATATAGCTATATATATATATATTATATTATATATATATATATATATATATATATATAAAGCATTAATTTTTAATGCTGGACCATTAAAATACATTCAGCAGAACGACTGGCGCGCAAAAATGTTTGCGCAGGACCGTAAGTTTGTTTGAATTGTACTTATGGCAGCCTACCAGGGGAATCTTCACCGTAATTCCTTGTTATTATTATCTAATTGCCTTCTGAAGGCTTAATCTTCTTTCAAGAATCAACAAGAGGGTTCTTGGAAGGAGGATTTGAATAACAGACACGCCACATGCCCTCTCGTGCTTTCAAGAATGAAATCTGCCGCCACCTGATCACCTCTCTGGGGGCGGATTTTAGTGCTAAAAGAACTTTTTTTTTTTTTTTTTTTTTTAATGGCAGCCAAATCGACCTCATCAGAATTATTTCCTCGAACCCGAAAAGGCCTGTGATAACAGATTAGCAGCATCAAGAGACGAAGCGCTTTTAACACTTGGCAAATGCCCTAACAAAGGCCACACCTCTCATCTGCGTGTTCCGAAGCCCGAACGCCGCCGGGGAACTTTTTCTCCCCCACCCCCCCCGCCCCCTTCCCCGCCTCTACCGCTTCCTTGTCAATAGTGTTCGGAGCGTGGCTACATGAATAATATATCTTCTGGCATTTGCCGACGGGGGCCTTAAGGAGGGATGAAGGGAGTGCGATGCCAGTCATCCGCCGCGCCGCGTGACAATTGTTCTCGCTCAGTTGTCATGGGGATCCTTATTTCTTTCTTCCTATCAGAAATGGAGTTTGGGTGGGGGGGGTGTTTTGCAGTAACAGGTTTCTAAGGCTCAAAAATAAATCAATCAATCAATCGATGAAACATGTTGCTGATCTTAAAACATGTAAGTCCCACCGTCATGCCCTTTTGGATTTGGGTGGGTTTAGCATTTTTCATAGTTTTTTTTTTTTTATTTTTTTAAATAAATAATACCTGCATACACTATTCCTACCTCTACACATCAGACTTTCTAACGAATGCATGTCCAAACTCTTCCAAATCGCTCTTTATACACAAAGCAATGTGCAAAAGAATTTAATTGGGAAAAAAAAAAGACAGTAATTATTGTGACGTAATCTTTGAAGAATCCGAGAAACCACGTTTTCTGAAAGAACGACGAGCGGAAAAAGAGTAACACGGAGTGATGAATCCGTGGTCTGAGATTTTTGGAGGACATTCAGACGGATGAGTGCCGGCGGCCTTTAGTGAATCATGGTGGAGGGTCTGCCAGGGTTTGGAGTTGCGTTTCTGCCAGTAGGGTTGGTGAAAATGTTCCAAAATTGCCGCGCTCTTGAATGCTGAAAAACGTACAGAGGGGTTTTAATTCAAAAAGCAGGATACCGGCGTTCCGGGCGCACTGCTAATGCGGTGAAATCATGTTTAAAGAGAGAAGCGGCTGATAAAACACTGACAGTTCGGAGTCCGGTGTCAAAAGGCCAGACTGGGATATTTTAGAGGCAGTATGGGATCACTTGGACAGAGAAAAAGCTGAAAGACAACCTACATCTACGGAAGGACTCGAAGAACTCGGTGCTGAAATAAGCCTGGTATAATATTCCAGAAGATTACTTTAGAAAATGTCAGGACACAGGACACAAAAGAGTTCAAGATGTGCTTATTGTGCAGGGGGCCAATTTTTTTGGTGTTTTCTTTTTTACTATGTATTTTCCGCTTGTATGTTAATTAAGAGATCAAAAAATACATAGACCGTCATTACCAGCTAAAACAATGAATACAAGCTAAAACAACAAAGCCAGTGGTAGACTAAGACTTTTGCACAGTACTATATATACTATATATATATATATATATATATATATATATATATATATATATATATATACATATACACACACAATCCACAATTCCGACATTTATTCATTAAACACAAGTAGCTCATCGCCATGAGCAGGTGATATGACGTGTCTTTCGCTTAGGCCAGGTCCCGAGGGGAAAATAAAAAGGGCAAATGTTACACACCCATATAATTAACACTGCCCCCTGTTGAGCGATCACTAAATTACAATCCCAAAAGTCTTTAACATTAACAAAAAAACAGAGCAAACGTGTAAACCGTTACTCGTACTAAATTTCCCCGAAATACACCTAAAACAGGTATGTGCTACTCGCTATATTACCGTACGCAATCTAAAATATATTGAAAAACGTATATAGTTCATATCAAAAGTAACCAAAACCGGAACACAATTCTTAAAGGAGCCACGTACCATATTTAACAATTTAAAGTTGTTAAAATTTTTTACATAGAAATGAATAAGAAATGCATTAATTAACAAGAAATTAACGAAAGAAATGAAAGAAATACTTTGATTCAAAGGGAGAGAGTTATTTAAAAGTTATTAAAACTAGGAAAAGTATTCATTTATGGTACATTATACATACATTATAAACATAGATATATATATACATATATATATATATATATATACACACACACACACACACACACACACACACACACACACATAGATATATATATATATATATATATATATATATATATATATATATATATATATATATATATATATATATAAATATATATATATAAATAAATGTCAAATGGACAAGGGTTATACAGCTGACCATACACTGTGATAGGCAATTTGACGAGGGCAATCTCTAAAGATTCGACCTCATCATATCTTGCTCATCTCCCAACCCCTCTGTCAGACATAAATGTGTGTGTTTGCTGTCTGCCTTCAAAGCCGAGACGTGTTTTTTTTTTTTTTTTTTTTAGACATCGGCAAATGAAACCCTAAAACAAGAGGCTGTGAGGGAAAAAAAAAAGCTAAATCGAACGGAGCATCCACTGTTGCCTGGCCTCGAGCGTGGCATGTGTCCGCCCTTCAATCCAGCGCAAATGACAGTGGCTCTGATGACAGATGGTGGTTACGGGAACGTTAACAGCCTCCCCCAGTGGCTGAGCACGAGCACTGCCCATCTCTCTCTCTATCGCGCTCTCATACCCACATGGCTCAAGGCTATTATTTAACACTGACATTTCCCAGCTAATCAATATCTCATCATTGGCAGTCAACCCAGCCCAATCCAACTCCCTGGAAATAGCTTGAGCTCTAAATGTGCAGATGTCATTGAACGTGTGTGTGTGAGGGAGAGAGAGTTAGATAAACCTAATGCATATGTGTGTGTGTGTGTGTGTGTGTGTGTGTGTGTGTGTGTGTGCAGACGGCAACCTTTTTTTTTTTTTTTTTTTTTTTATGGCCATTACCCAAAGCTCCTTTACATATCAAATTGTTTATTAATTCACTCCATTATCCAATCCACCATAGCTATCAGCAGCATTTACATCTTGATAAGATCTGCTCAGGCATGAGAATGGATCAGGGAGGATTTGGAGATGCTCCCTCTTTCTCTCCCCCCCCCCGTCACCCCCTCACGAATGCAAATCGCTCAGGCAAAACATTTATGGGTCGAAAAAACAAAACAAAACAAAACGAAACGAAAAAAAAAAAAGCCGGCACAAGCAAATAGTCAAATGTCAGTCACAGTTCATAAGCTAATCAGGCCAGGGAGCTCGGAGAGGAGAGACGAGCGAGACGAGGTAGAGCGGGGGCGGCGGGTTCTCGCGAGCGGCCGTTCCTGGAAGACAAAGCTATTGAGGAAGCGACTGATGGAGAGATATGAGATGATATGGGGGCTTATGGTAAATATGAGGTGCGCGTAAGGCGGCAGATAAAAACCAGTCACTCAAAGTCATTTCCCCTCCATTTCACACTCGCTCAGATATACAGTTACATCACCGGGCTGTCAGTCAACATGACTGGCAGCTGCTCCCTTATCGACTCGGGCAAAATAATAAATAAATAAATAAATAAATAATAAAATAAAATAAAAAAAAAACAAACAAAACAATTTTACAAACACCAAACAACAGCCCTGCCTCTCCTGTCAAAATACACGCAACACTCGGTGGTAATTACGCACAATACGCCTATATCGCGCTGTCACTCGTTTAAAAAAAAAAAAAAAAAAAAAAAAACACTGCCTGTATTTTGATATCTGGGGAAAATGAGCTTGACAGGGTTTTGCCCTTGTTTGTCAACACGCTATAGTAAATTAAGAGTTTAGCAAAATATTTCGGAGTCTCTATTAGTGGCGTACGATGTGTCTCATTAACGCTAATATTTGTCTTAAGACGAAACTTTTTTTTAAAAGCATCCCTTTAATTAACGTGTTTGCTGTGTCCGTCAGAGCCAATTAGCCAATGCTAAGAGATTTGTTTTTGTTTTTTTTTTCATTTCTAATCAAGAATAATTGTGCTTAAATAAACACGCGCGAACCCGTATTATAACCGCATTATAACGCAATTATAAATTATAAGCGTATTATAACCGAAGCAGGCGTCTGACATATCGGATTGGAAATGCACACCGATACTCTACAGCATTTTGTCCATGTCACGCAAAGCCCGCTATCTGACTTCACTATTCGGCCGCGTTCGATGGCGTATAAATAGGAAAATAAGCCTCGGAATTCTTGGCGTTTTATTGTGTTTGCGTGGCTCCGTTGGCGTCTTGATTGACCCGTGGAGGGGAAGAAAAAAAAAAAAAAAGACGGGAAAGCCGCAGCAACGGATGGTTAGCTTGAGAAAATGAGCCTCGTTCGCAGGAACGGCCGTGGAATGCCATCGTAAGCGCTCGCATTTCAGCCCTCGAGAGCCTGCTTGCTTTCTCATTACAGCTATAATCAGTAACAATCGGTGGGATTTCGCAATCGCGGGAAGATCTTCGCGTGGCATTTTTCTCCCGCGACAGGCCCGCGATGTATTTGAATGGGTTTGACCGGCTCTCTCGGGCTCTCCGGTGTCTCCCGATTAACACAACTCGTGTTTTGGGGTAAACAGTAAACAGTGTTACTATTACAATGTTACTATGCTTATGCCTCGTTTAAGGAGGGCACGCAGGTAGCCTAGTGTCAGGAGCCATATCACCCGGCGGCCCAAGAATAACTGGATGAGGTTAAGCAGGACGCAGCCCCGGTTAGTACCTGGATGGATGACTACCTGGGGAAAAAAAAAAAGAGGTTGCTACTGGAAGAGGTGTTAGTGATGGCCAGCAGGGGGCGCTTACCCACATAGACCAGAGTTTAAGTGCCCCCTGCTGGTCCTCACTAATAACTCTTCCATCAGGAACCTAGTGTTCCCAGGAGGGAAAGAAAGGTATGCTGTTTATTTCTTGAAAGAAAGCTGTGCAAAACCGTTTTTTTTTTTTTTGTGCCAAAATATGCAAATTACTTTACGTTTAAATGATCATATTTCACGCTCTGAAAGGAGGAAACGTTTGACGTGTACGGTAGATTTGTTGCACTGTCGATGTACTTAAGAAAATAAGAAAATGTACCTGTTTTTAAGTATGTTTGGTAAAAATGACCCACGAAAGCAGCCCCATCATCAGTTATAAATGGTAATAAGCTACAATTAGTGCTCGTCTCGGGGGTGGGGGGGGGGTTTGGGTGAACATGCTACGATGTGGATTTTGTACTTTCTTGTTAGATCTTTCACTTCCCTGCTAACTGAGGCATGTAGATTATTTTCTCTAAACCTTTTTTTGTTTTTTTTTTGTGTGTGTGTTTCTATCAAGTGCAATAATTAGAGCAACCTGGTTTGGTTGTCTGTCCTCGTTTTGACAAAGTGCGCAATGAAGTAAAGAGAACGGTATCAGAGTCATGAATTAGCTTTCGCTAATTTGGGCTTGACATTAGACGAGAGATATTTGGATGCCTGCCAAGGGGCTTAAAAAAAACACATCATCATTGGGCTGTAAGTGTTCTCCAAGCGTCGCTTCGTTTCAAATGCAGAAAAAGAAATGGAACAATTGTATTAGGAATAAAATATATCGAGCTGAAAACCTGAATCTGGGTATGATGGATAGTTCAGGGCAAGTTATGCTATGCATCCCAGGTTATGACGGGATATTTTGGGGTATCTTAGGTCATGACAGGTTAGGATGAGGTACATCAGGTTATGACAGGTAAAGGTAAGTCATCACGAGACATTTCGTGTTATGACCGTTTATTACAAGGTATCTCAGGTTATTTTTGGTATTTCAGGTTATGAGAGGTTATTGCAACATAGCTCAGGTTATGATTGCTTATTATGAGGTATTTCAGGTTATGACAGGTTATTACAATATACCTCAGGTTATGGCTGGTTATTACAAGGTATTTTAGATTGTGACAGGTTATTAAAACAAAGCTCAGATTATGACTGCTCTTTTTAGGTATTTCAGGTTATGACAGGTTATTACAATATACCTCAGGTAATTACATGTTAGTTTGAGGTATTTCAGGTTATGAGAGGTTTTTACGATAGACCTCAGGTTATGGCTGGTTATTACAAGGTATTTTAGATTGTGACAGGTTATTAAAACAAAGCTCAGATTATGACTGCTCTTTTTAGGTATTTCAGGTTATGACAGGTTATTACAATATACCTCAGGTAATTATATGTTTGTTTGAGGTATTTCAGGTTATGAGAGGTTTTTACGATAGACCTCAGGTTATGGCTGGTTATTACAAGGTATTTTAGATTGTGACAGGTTATTAAAACAAAGCTCAGATTATGACTGCTCTTTTTAGGTATTTCAGGTTATGACAGGTTATTACAATATACCTCAGGTAATTACATGTTAGTTTGAGGGTATTTCAGGTTATGAGAGGTTTTTACGATAGACCTCAGGTTATGGCTGGTTATTACAAGGTATTTTAGATTGTGACAGGTTATTAAAACAAAGCTCAGATTATGACTGCTCTTTTTAGGTATTTCAGGTTATGACAGGTTATTACAATATACCTCAGGTAATTACATGTTAGTTTGAGGGATTTCAGGTTATGAGAGGTTTTTACGATAGACCTCAGGTTATGGCTGGTTATTACAAGGTATTTTAGATTGTGACAGGTTATTAAAACAAAGCTCAGATTATGACTGCTCTTTTTAGGTATTTCAGGTTATGAGAGGTTAATACAATATAGCTCAGGTTATGACTGGTTATTACGAGGTATTTTAGGTTATTAGAGGTTATTACAATATAGCTTAGGACTGGTTATTACGAGGTATTTCAGGTTATGAGAGGTTCTTCCAACATGGCCTAGATTATGACTGGTTATTACAAGGTATTTTAGGTTATGAGAGGTTATTACAATATAGCTCAGGACTGGTTATTACGAGGTATTTCAGGTTATGAGAGCTTATGGCAAATTATCACGAGATATTTATGACAGGTCTCAAAGATGTCAGATTTCAGGATGTAACAGGTCATTACGATGTAGGTCAGGTTATAACAGGTATCAGGTTGTATCAGGGAGGAAGAAAAAAAAAACTCAAGAAAAGTCTTTTTGCTTAAAGGCAGCAGTGATTTCCCTTTTGCTGCTAAATGTGCTCCAAGAGTTCATCACAAAGGCACCAACGAAGCGAGTAAATAAATCAGAAGGGGGAAATAAAAGACCGGGTGAGGATTAAACCTTGATAGATTCTACATAAGCGTTGGAAAGCTCTTGCGTCACTCTGTAAACGAGTAACGTGTGATAATAAAAAAAAAAAAAGAAGTGATGTGATGAGAAAAGATGCTTGGAGTTGATATAGTTTGCTGAAAGCACTCAGTCCATCTTTGAGCAATAAATGATGTCTGACTGATCTGCCTGTTCCTGATCCATAGACTCGATAGGGAAGAAGGGGGCTTGGCAGGCCACTGTGAAAACGCAGACTGATGCCTCTTTAATGGGGCCGGGCTCCCGATGAGGACACAGCAATCATTGATCTCGCTCAGGTCAGAGGCAGGAATAGCTAATCACATCAGCACCATCACCTGACACACAGGACAGGCCTATTCGAGAGCTCCTCTTAATAAATGGACAAGCTGGGAAACTTCTTTCTCTATCCGTTCTGCCGGATGCGGAGTATGCCGGTACTGGAAAAAGACTACTAATATAATAATGATATAATTATAATAATAATATAATAAATGGTAACATATTTCACATTTTGTTGAATTCATACGCTGCTGTTCCGAAAGTCACCAGTAGGCGGCTTCCTGAGTTGCACATGCATTAATTGTGTTACTTCATATTGATATATTGATCTTCCTTTTAGGTTTTTTTTTTTTTTTTTTGCTACATTGCATTCGCACTGAATTTTTTTTTTTATCAATTTAAACCTATTTTCATTGTATAAATGTATATTTTTTCCAATATCACACTAACGAAAGTGGTTTTTTTTGTTACATTTTGATACATTGGGTTTGAACGGAAAATATCAACAATTTTACACACATTTTTATTGTGTTCATTCATTCATCTTCTACCTCTATATCCGATCTTCTCGGGTCACGGGGAGTCTATCTCAGGCGTCTATGGGCATTAAGGCAGGATACACCCTGGATCGGAATGCCAACCCATCGCAGGGCACACACACTCACATTCACACACACATTCATACACTAGGGACAATTTTTTCCAAGGTGCCAATCAACCTACCGTGCATGTTTTTGGACCGGGAGGAAACCGGAGAACCCGGAGAAAAAACCCCTGAGGCACGGGGAGAACATGCAAACTCCACACACACATGTCCGAGACGGGAATCGAACCCGGATCCTGGCGGTGTGAGGTCGAACGTGCTAACCACTAAGCCACCGTGCCCCCCTACATTTTTATTGTTTTATTTCTTTTTTTTTTTTTTACATCAAAAAATTGTGTTTTGGTTGGACACAAAAGTCCTATGAGCTGAATCTATTTTTTTTTGTTTTTTAATAAATAAAAATGTTTCATGACACTTATCTTTTGAAGTAGGTTATTTTTCATGTATGGTACTGATTCAGTATATAAACATATGCACACAACGTGTGTGTGTGTGTGTGTGTGATGATTATATATATATATATATATATATATTTTTTTTTTTACACACACACATACACACACATATATAAAAAAAAAAATATATATATATATATATATATATATATATATATATATAATATATATATATATATATATATATATATATATATATATATATATATAATATAAATATAAACACACACACACACACACACACACACACACACACACACACACACACACACATCGTCCCGAAGCCGTCCCGAAGTTATCATCCCGATATCCAGCCATCTGTACAAGCCGTCATTCAACATCCAAGACGTTTAAACCAAAGGGCCGCGTTCTTTCCTCTGCTCAGCACACACTTTATATTTACTGGCACGTTTAGCATAGCCAGCCCTCCACAACAGCTTGGCGCTACCTTTTCAGCTGGCAAGGCAGAGCCATAAAAACATTCTTTCTTTTTTTTTTTTTCCTTCTTCTCCCTCCTCGGTTCTTTTATTACCCTCCGTCCACATGAGTGGCAGAGAGGATGACATTTTGATCAATTAAATTCCAGTCCACGCTCAATTGGAATCATTTACACTCCGAGATCCGTGCCAAGAGAAGAATGGGGAGGGGTGGGAAGAAACTTAATTACCTGCCTGGGAAGACGTTTTCAAAAACGAAATATTGAAAGCAGTTGGTTGCGTGCCAGAAGGAAACGCGGCTGACTTTCGCAGACGACTTCGGCGGCTCGCACGCCGACAGCAGCAACCCTGCTTTCGGCGCTCGCGCTGCATTCGCACACAGACGTGCGGGGTCGACACGGAATTGCCTGCACTTTGGAAAAGGTGTGCGGTTCTGTATCACTTACTCTAAGCAAACAATGTCTACAAGGTATACAAACACAATATGTGAATGTGGTGGCAGAGTCAAGGTGAAACTATATTGCTGTCTGCAGCTGTTTGCTCTCATTTTTGTCACTCTACTCTACCAGTAACAACACGCATCAAGTGTATTATTGCCACTCGCGTGTGAGCTTTCATTAAAGGAGTTTAAAGAATGAAAAATAACACTTCACATCACAAAATTAATGGCGTCTTCTTCTGTTTATTCCAAGGTCATTATTACCACTGACATCCAGTCTGTACCCTGATCCAGATGATGGATCAGCACCAATAGACCACCTTCATGAGTAGTTTGTGTCACCTATGTGGCGTGTTACCTATGGTACCTATGGCTTGCTCAGTTGGCGACACTTAATTGTCTTGAATTTTGTCTAGTTTGTTTCTGTGTGTCATATTTATTACTGTACATCTGCTTTGACACGATCTGTTGTTAAAAGAATTATTTTAATAGTTTTTTTTAAAGAGTTTCATGGGTTTTACCCGACTTTTGCAGATGTTGCGTTGCTACACACGCTTTGCTGATGACCACATACGCCCACCAGTCACAACATTATTTAACTGCACGAATACATTCATTCATTTTATATCCCGCTTTATAAGACGTCTCTCCCGGGTCGCGGGGAGCCTGTGCCCGTCTCAGACGTCTTTGGGCATCGAGGCACCCTGTATGGAATGCCAGCTCATTGCGCACACACACACACACACACACACACACACACACACACACACACACACACACATTCACACAGTAGGGATACTTTTCCAAGGTGCCAATCAATCTACAGTGCACATTTTTGAAACGGGGGAAACCGGAGGAAAACCCCCCGAAGTACATGGAGAACATGTAAACTACACACACACACACACACACACACACACACACAGAGGCTGGGAATCGAATCCCCAATCTTGGAGGGTGTGAGGCGAATGTGCTAACCGCTAAGCCCACCGTGCTTTATATATATATATATATATATATATATATTATATTATATATATATATATATATATATATATATATATATATATATATATATATATATATATATATATATATATATATATATATAGATACCGTTTGCACACACCAAACACATATATATATATATATATTATCTATATATATATATTTCTTATGTTTTCTTATGAATCTTAGTTTCGATACAATCTTGAAGTTCCACCAAATACAAATTAATGCACAATTAATGCACGTGCATATCTTTTCAGTCTGTTAAGGGTTTTGCTGCAAACTGGAAAGCACCGCCGCCTACAGGTGAATGTCGGAACAGCGGGATTGTGTGTGTGTTTGTGTGTGATGTGTGTGTGTGTGGTGTGTGTGTGTGTGTGTGTGTGTGTGTGTGTGTGTGTGTGTGTGTGTGTGTGTGTGTATATATATGTGTGGTATATATATGTATATATATATATATATATATATATATATATATATTTATATAAAAGGCTATTTTCTCAGTATAACATTATGATCCGTGAAGTGAATAACATTGATTATCGTTTCATCCTGACACCTGTTAGTGGGCTAGAAGTAATAGGCCAGCAAGTGAACATTTTGTCCTCAAAGCAGGAAAAAAACGGGCAAGCGTAACAAACGTAAGGAAGTTTGAAAAGCGCTGTAGCACAATTGATCATTCTATTGACCAACACGATATTGCACAATTGATCATTCGTGGCTATAAAGCCATGCGTGATCAGTGCAGACTGTATGATTACAAGTGATAAAGTGCCCCAAATATCAGTAAATGTCCTCATATACTACAACCGAAGGAAACATTACTTCATACTTAAATTATTTAGAAGACCAAAATTTCCGATGTAACAAGAGCCGACAAGGGAAAGGAAAACCATTCAGCTCTAATCTTCTACGATGAGAAAGATCCACTGCTACCGAGTCATGAAGAGCTCTTGACTAAGCGCTAGGTCGATCGCAATATGATTCGTTTATTGCATCACGGAGGTGATTAGCAATAAACTATATTGAAGAAATAATAATAACAAAAACAATGTCTGATTAAAGTGATTTGATTTGAAGAATAAGAGCTTAACACTCGAATTGCATTCGGAATAAAAGCACATTTGGGTTATAAAGTGATGTGATTATTAGCTGATTATGCTGTTGTTCCACAGATTTGAGCAAAGAGCAGCAAATATCACTGGCTTTAGCGTTTATATTTACAGGATCGTGGCTTCTGGTGTGAACCAGTGTTGATTTATTCACTGATCGAGATTCAAGAGCACTTTTGTACAATGCTGTGGGATCAAGGCATCGGCTAAACGCTGTACATGTAAATGTAAATGCAGTGAAGCTTCTGTTAGAATTATTAGCTGGTATTATGATCATTTGTGACGGTGACAATTGTAAAATAAAAAAAAAAAAAAGATTTTAAATGTTGATTATGATATTTTTCGTGATTATTTTAACCATTTTATTTCCTCTTATGTAAAGAACTTTCAATTACCATTGTGTATGAAATGTGCTATGTATATATGCTATGTATATATATATATATATATATATATATATATATATATATATATATATATATATCTTCTACCGCTATATCCGATCTTCCCTCGGGTCACGGGGAGCCTGTGCCGAATACACCCTGGACGGAATGCCAACCCATCGCAGGACACACACACACACACACATTCATACACTAGGGACAATTTCCCAAGGTGCCAATCAACCTACCGTGCATGTTTTTGGACCGGGAGGAAACCGGAGAACCCGGAGAAAAACTCCTTGAGGCACGGGGAAGAACATGCAAACTCCACACACACATGGCCGAGACGGGAATCGAACCCGGACCCTGGCGGTGTGAGACAAACGTGCTAACCACTATCACAGTGTCCCTACAGTGTATCCATACATATATACATATATATATATATATATATATATATATATATATATATATATCTATATATATATATATAAATTGCCTTGCCTTCATTATTTAATTTGTATTTCAGTGATAAATTTCATTATTATTATTGAATGTAGTTTCATTACTACACATCATATCACTTCTGCCCTTCAGTGAAAGTTCCTCCGTGACCATTTAACACTTTTCGCATCTTTTAACCAAAAGAAAGTAATCTTTTCAAGGCGGTCTCTCTTAAGCTTTATACATACATATGATTTTTTTTTTTTTTACCTCGCCACATTTCCAATGAACCTCCACATGATCCCGCTGCCTTTGAAGAACTCCAGCCTGGAATCAAGGCTAAGCTCTCATTGACCATTGTCGCTTCAGACGCCCGGCACCGTGCCACTCGAAGGGCTTATGGGATGTAAAGTCTCCAACCCCCCCCCCCCCACCCCCCCCCCCGCATCACAAATCCATCCCTCTCATCACCATGTTTATATCCCATCTGCTCGCCAAAGCCCATCATTCTTATCATGGGGATTGCCTTTGCGTTGCCCGTGAACAATCACAGGTTCTATTATTATGGAGGCAATTCTTCAAGGTATGGGTGGCTGAAACCCGGCACCCGCACAAGTGCTTTTTCCACTCAATACGAAATGGGGTTAGGCTAATAATAAGTAGCACAGGCAAGGTCACTGCTTTCAAATGACAGCAACCCTGATCTCCAATATGTCTTTTGTTAGCGCGAAAGCAGAAAGAGAGAGAGAGAGAGAGAGAGAGAGAGAGAGAGAGAGAGACAGAGAGAAAAGTCAGGTAGGAGGAAAATGCAATGGCTTCCCCTGAGGGCAAACGTCACAAAAGCTCCTTTCGTTTAACCCCTTGGCTTTGTAAGCTTACTCTCAATGCCCTTCCTTTAGATTGGGGGTGGGATGCTGACCTGGGGAATAAATAAGATTGCTACCAGCACTGCATTACCCCAGAAAACAAAAGGCAGGAAAACATTCATCGAGAACTTTGCTTCCAGTCCTAATCGAACAAATACAGAGAGTACTCATGATAGGCATGTGACACTGAATTAAGTCATTAAACAATTGCATTTCATCACTTCGCCCGAGCAGAGGGTTAAAAATGAAAATGTCAAAACGTGATCATAATACAATACAATATATATATATATATATATAATGAGATTGTCCCCAAAACGCTGCCGCAAAACTTGAAATATACAGAGCATTCTCTAAAAACGTTCGTTTAGATGAAACCGAGGTTAAACCACGGTGGCCATAATGAACATATAGTGTGTATATTTTAAAGTGGAATGGACAGAACCAGAAGGTGCACAGGGGCTTAGTGGTTGCATCCAAGGGGTTTAGTGGTTAGCACGTTCGCCTCACACCTCCAGGATCAGGGTTCGATTCCCGTCTCGGTCATGTGTGTGTGGAGTTTGCATGTTCTCCCCATGCCTCAGGGGGGGTTTTCTCCGGGTTCTCCGGTTTCCTCCCGGTCCAAAAACATGCACGGTAGGTTGATTGGCACCTTGGAAAATTGTCCCTAGTGTGTGTGTGTGTGTCCTGCGATGGGTTGGCATTCCATCCAGGGTGTATCCTGCCTTAATGCCCATAGACGCGTGAGATAGGCACAGACTCCCCGTGACCCGAGGGAAGATCGGATATAGTGGTAGAAGATGAATGAATGAATGGACAGAACCCTGACCTCAACCCCTTTAAAACACGAGCCTTACTAATCTCGAGAATAAACACAAACCACCACGACTTAAAATCAAGCTGGACGTCTTTCAGAAGACAAGAGCAACGGGACTAGATCAGGAATGGAATAATGAACAAATACATATGGACGGAATAATAAGGTGTCCACAAACACCTGGCTATACAATGGAGGAAAACCTACTTAATTACTTTGTTAATAATGAACCATTTCACTTGTCTGGGTGTCGTCTGGGAGCTACGGCCGAACCGAGCGCACGGTATTTTATTTATAATAATTTTTTATTCC
>JACRUU010000028.1:12031763-12074263 GCA_030449085.1 Kryptopterus vitreolus
GCCACACAAATTAAGCAGCAGCCTTCCACGCCGTCCCAGAACAAACCAAAAGGTACGAGGAGACGACCGGCGCCATGCGCTCGCTCAATCGACACAGTCATACAAGAGAAAAATGCACCTCGGACCGCTTTTTAAACACGAGACTAAAAATGAAAAGTGTGGGTTTAAATAAAAAAATAAATAATAATAATAATAATAAAGTCTTCCATTCAAAATTAATGTCAACAGGCAACATTTGAAAATTCTAATTCATATTATTCAACAAACCATGTTTTTTAAACCATGTGGAAATGATCGTGTATTTTCCTTTAAATTCACATTTTCCAGCAGCCACTCCCCAGCCACAGAGAAATGTAAGGAATAAATGCTATTTACCGTCTTCTTTATTTGATCCTTTTTATATACGTTTATAAACCTTTCCCGCGCTCTTATAAACCTCACTTTCTTATTGTACACAACAGCGAAGAGTCATTAAAATAATTGCAAAAAATAAATAAAAATGATAACCCCAACAATTATTAAAAAATTAAAAAACGTAAAAAAAAATATATCATATATATTATATATATATATATATATATATATATATATATATATATATATATATATATATATAAATATAATTATATATTACCCCAACAAATCCACGATCTAGTGAAGCGAAGGAAAACTAAATAACAACAACAACAATAATAATAATAATAGGCAGGCAGCACAGTGGTTTTTAGTGGTTAGCACGTTCACCTCACATCGCCAGGGTCCGGGTTTGATTCCCGTCTCAGCCACGTGTGTGTGGAGTTTGCATGTTCTCCCGTTCCTCAGGGGGGTTTTTTTTTCTCCGGGTTCTCCGGTTTTCCCCCCCCCCAGTCCAAAAACATTCACGGTAGGTTAAAATTGTCCCTAGTGTATGAAAGTGATGTGTGTGTGTATGTGTGTGAGTCCTGTGATGGGTTGGCATTCCATCCAGGGTGAATGAATGAATAATAATAATAATAATAATAATAATAATAATAATAATAATAATAATCACCTGTTATCCAGGATAAGGATGCATTAATCCTTGCTAGCTAAGTCACTCTTTATTAGCTACATGAAGGTAAAAAAAATAACTATACAAATGTAATAAAACCCACAATGTAAGCCTAAATACCTGATCTTATAATTAAACAATTATTAAAAAAAAAAATCTGTTTTAAAGCATTCCTTCCCTTCCACGACCATTATAGGAACAAATGTGGGAAAACCACTGTTAAAAATCAGACAGGTTGATCGTGTAGGTGATAAAAAAGGGCTATAAAGACAAATAAGAAGTCTTAAATAAGAGATAAATAAGGCTGAATTTCCTACTCGGCGACACCGTAAGAAATAAATTCATCATGTGAGGTCATCGGCTGAAAAGCGTCCTGCGTCTCTACAGAGCAGAGTCTCAGCAGTCTGTAATTTGGACTTGCACACAGTAAACGGAGTAAAAGGAGAAAAGCTATGCTGCGCTCCGTCTCCCGACGACAACAATCTGTTCTTACAGGGCCCAGCAGCTGATCAAAAAGCAACGATGCAGAGAAAATGGAGCGAAGACGGAAGGAAAATTGGCTGCCTTGGCGACAAAAAAAAACAAAAAACACAACAACAACAAAAAAACACAAACATCAACTGACCAGGAAGCAGCAAATCAACACAAACAAAATGTCACAGTCGCACTCGACAAGAAAATGACTCGTCCTGCCGGTAATGACTGCAGTTCCTCGAGTGGCAGGTTCTAAAAGCGTTAAAAAGCCCAGGTCTGGTTCAACTGTAAGATCATGGCTGTGAAAGCCAAAGTACCTCTCAGGAAAAAGCCGCAGAGTCTAAACTCGGTAATGGCTTCAATCTATATCTATGACTGCAGCGGGAACAGGAACAAAAGTCCGCCTGCCAACAAAAAAATGTAAATCGACCTCAAAAAAAAAAAAAAAAAAAAAACAGTCCGACAAATCATTTCCTCTAACAAAGTGCAAAATAAATGAACTTGGCGGCTCGGAGGACTTCGGTGGTTTTTATACACGGTCGTCCAAGACGATGTTACCGCTTACATGGGATTGGCTTATTATAATAACACACACTATGTACAAACGTCCAAATGAAGCTAGTGCACTCCCTCGACCTGCACTCGTTGGTTCTCTGTGCATACGAGCAAGTCTATTTTTGTAAAATGATATGGGACCATATGAGGGGTAACACTTTTTGGTCATCCCTGTATAAAGTGTTAAAGGATAAAAAGTTCAAGCTAAAAAGGCTCATATTGAGTGGGATCGTTTTTTTTTGCTTCTGAAAGTTTGTATCGTTTGTCTTTTTAACAGTGAATGTGTGTAAAGTGTCCTACATGACTCACTGTCGTAGACGATCAAACTTGTCGAGATGTTCAAGGCATGGTGTCATTTCTAGCGGTCGATCACGGCAAATTCTGTTGTTCCTGTTGATGGCGGTCTATAAATAAACAAGAAAACATATACAACTTAAATGATCTAAACCTAAAACCAGTTTTATATATACATACCGCACATACACATTTTATTACTGTATGTAGATATACACACACACATATATATATATATATATATATACCATATATATATATATATATATATATATATAATATATATATATATACACAAACTAAACCACAAACACATAAATATATGTTGTTCTATATATATATATATTAGACATATATATATATATATATATGATTAACACATAAACCCACACCCATACATTAGTTTGTAAAGGTGTGTCTATCTACTAATACATACACATGTAGCCAAACCAATTACTCAAAGTATATATACACATTATCAAAAGAAACTGTATGACAGAAAAGATATCTGATAAACTATAACAACACAGGTATTATACAAAAATGACCATCATACATAATACATAGCCATATATACGTAATACATATATATATATATGAGACACTATATATATAAGACACGAAAGAGATGATAATATATATAAATAAATCATATATATACACATACAAGAAAACTAAATATATACTTATATATATACACAAATATACATAGGATCCGCCATACCATTATTAGAATACACACATATATACATATAAGAATATATATACATATACACAGTCATACATTAACAACACAAAAAAAAAACACATAACGAATAGTACTAATATTTATATACATATATATACACATACCACACACCCATCACACACACATATCGTGGCACTGTGCAAAAGTTTGTGCACTCTAAACAAAATCTGAAACCGTGTAAAAAGAAACTGAGATCATAGCTCATTAGATCTGATGTAACGGGCCACAACTATCATTAGTCAACAATTTCAAAGCTATATATATATATATATATATATATATATATATATATATATATATATATACACACCACACACACACACACACTATACACTTTTTTATTGATTATATATATATTTTTTATTGATTGAGCAGTGTAGCCTTATTTATGAGACCACTTTAAGCTCTTGCGGGGCGACATTGGAGTTTGACACGGGAGATCTAGAGAATATCTGTGACAGGCTGAGAAATCATGGTATATGTTTGGACAGTGCATTGGTGGTAGAGAGGGGGGGGGATGGGGGGGGGGGGGGGGGTCAGGGGTTGCCTAAACACAAGACTTATTGCCTATTTATATGCAATAGTCATAGTTTATACATTTTGCATGTTGGGGTTTATTCACAACTTGACAAACATGTTAGAACCCAAACCAATCCAGCTGTCATTTAACACCTGGTTATTTAAAATAAATCAAGTCTTATGATTTTTTTTTAATTCACTTCCAAAACATTTCTGAAGCATTAACATTTCAGATGGCAACAATTTATCTTTTAGGAAATCTCTGAAGCTGTATTAATATTGCTGTGAGAAAACTTCTACTGCATTTGCAGTCGGATTGACTAATGAAACACATTTATGACACTTAATAAAAACCACTCTCGTAAAGAATTATATACGTATCATGGGAAATTAGTTGGAAGCATCAAGCACATCAGCCTCGTGACCCGAGGTAAGCGGCCTGGCATTTACACGATGTTGTGGCTTCACTCGACTGATCTCTGTGCACACAGCGGGGAAATAAGCCGTGATTCATTCGCTCCTGATCTGCTGGCTAAATTTCCCATCTCTTTATTGGGTCGTTGGAGCGTTTGAAAACTTTGTCCTCGAAGTCTAGTAGTGCAGTTTTATCATGGGAACGAGGGACGTTCGGATTGTTACGTATACACCCGAGTCGGCACTCCGTCATACCGTACACATCATACAGCAACAATGGGTGTTTACCAAAGTGTGTAAGATTTTAATCACAATAACATGAGCAATGTACTTTCGATACAATCCAGGCAAAGTGAGAACAAACACCTACCGAATGTTTTTTTTCCCCCCCATTTTAAAACTAATGAAAACTTAGTAAAAAGGAGTAAAAGATCACTTTCCACACCAAGTTTATAAAGAGACCTTTCTTTAGTTTGTGCTTTATACCAGTAATGTGACGTCAACTTTTACAATCACTTACTACTTAAGATCTCCCTTAAAAAAATGGGGAAAAAAAAAGGGAAAAGGCGTGCAAAAATAAATAAATAAATAAATAAATGGGGTCAGGGGAGGTCATTTAGTGTCAATAAGGAAATGGACATAATTAGTATTCTTGAGTTTCACATGAATTGCAGTTACACAAAAAGTACCACAAGACTTGAATTGTACATTTACAGCGGTCTAAATAAAGGTACTATAAAAGGTGATTTCCCACCCCCCCCCCCCCCCCCCACCAAATCTTTTCATTTTTACCCCCCCCCCCTCAAGAAAGGTCAAATTTGATTTTCATATGCTTATATATAAATAAATAATAATAAGTGCATTTTATTTTTTACATAATACAAAGAGCACTGTGGGAATATGCATGTGTACACACCATGGCGAAGTAGGTCAGTGCTGTTGCTTCACGACCAGTGGCTGTCCAACCACGAGCAAAGCCCACGCTCCACCAACACGCCATTCAACGAAATCATCTACATCAACACACAGGAGACACACACCACCTTCCTCTTTACAATGTTTAAAAGAGGAAAAAAAAAAATACTATTTATACTATTGTGCCTCAATCATGCAGTTGCCTTTTCATTCAACTTCCTTGCCTTCTGATATTACTAAAATCTAGATTTAAAAACAGGTGTGTATTTAGAGATCACATGCCAATGTGGTTCACAAATAACTCAAGCTCATTCATTCAGTGTGTGGTGATGGTTCAACACTGGTACCGTTAGCCTTAAGAATGTGCGTTTCTTCCCGCGAAATCCCATTGAATCCTGCATTGTTTTTTTAGAATTGAAATACATAGTGTAGTTAGACGAATATCCACCAGATGGCGCTTGGAATAACATACTATATCCATAGGCCAGGGGGGGTGCGATGGCTTAGCGGTTAGCACGTGGGGGGTGGGGGGTCAGTTTGCATGTTGTCCCCATGCCTCAGGCTCCAGGTTCTTCGATTTCCTCCCGGGTCCAAAAACATGGTTGATTGACACCTTGGAAACTTGCCTTTGTGTGTGAATGTGAGTGTGTGTGTGTGTGTGTGTGTGTGTGAGTTTCCTGCTATGGATTGGTATTCCATACAAGGTATATCCTTCCTTGATGCCTGAGGCACAAGTCCCCTGCGACTCGAGAGAGATAAAGCGGTAGAAGATTAATTAGTTAGTTAGTTAGTTAGTTAGTTAGTTAGTTAGTTAGTTAGTTAGTTAGTTAATGATCTATGGGCCGGGGTCTGTCTGTGTATGAGCATGGCGTCAGCTACCACAGCACTTTAGTAAGCACATAGTCTAAGTGGTTAAGGCATTGGGCTCTGGAACAGAAGGTTGTAGGATCAAATCCCAACACCAAGCCACTAGCAGGCCCTTGGGCAAGGCCCTTAACCCTCAATTGCTCAGTTGGAAGTCGAGCTGGATAATATTGTCTGCCAAAGGCTATAAATCTAATGTAAATGTACTAAATCAGGTAAATGTTAGTTTCCTTCTTCACGCTGAAACGGTTTATATCCATGTACTGGGAATGAGCAAAATCCTAAATTCGCCTGGTATTTGCTTATTTTCCGGCTCTAGAAAAATGCGTCGCCGTTGTGCGTTTTCAAATCGGCTATGCTTTCCCGTCACTGAAAACAGCGCCTCGGTGTGGATGGAAGGTCCGGAAAAAAAATCAGTCGTTAAACGGAAACATTAGTATACACATGACCCACTCAGGATAACACCAGACACCACGTGCCTTTGGTTAACATCAAACTGAGTATTTCATTGTGCACCATTACTCATGAATTTCTAATAAATAAATAAATAAATAGATCGAAGAATTGATCAATACAAACCTGTTCTTCGACATGTCGCCACAAGTGCACTAAGGGCAGTCCGTTCTGGCTGCCAGTTACCTAAGAACAGAAACACGCTCGGTCTATAAAAGTAATTAAAGAGCATGTGTGCAGCACTTACAAGTCACAAAGAAACATCCTGAAGGATACTGAAAACCTCCGAATACGGATCACCAAGGAAGTAAAAACACTTACTGCTTTATCCTTTTGAAAAGGAGTTTTTCAAAATAAATAAATAAATAAATAAATAAATAAATAAATGTTCAGGATATCGATTTCACCTTCATGATTAACGGAATCCCTCGTGTCAATTCCTCAAGAGCCTCTTTAGCTTTAGCTGGAAACTTCCCCGGTCCTGAGAAATCAAAAAAGGGGGGTTTGGTTGATTATCTGGCAACATTTCCACTACTTTGTTGATTACACCATGGATAAATGAGAACATGAGGGGGAGAAGGAAAAGGGGGGAGGGGGACTTACATACCTGGCAAAGGCACGATGTCCAACATGACTTCGGATGCTTGGAACGGCAGCGAAACAAAATCAGACCTGAGAAAACAAGCAACGTTTTTAGGTGTTTGAAATTCAAAATCTCTGTAAAAACAAACCGGGAGAAAAGAAAAGGAAAAAAAGAAGAAAAAAAAAAGAAAAAGTAACCTGATCTGCTTTACAGAGGTGAGGTTAACGGTCACGTAGCCTCCGTAGTCCACATATCTGATCTGTACAGTGTTGGAGTCTTTGAAGTGCTGAATAATCTGAGCTCTCCACCAGGCACCATCAGGAGACGGGGCTGCGCACAAAACGCCTGCTGGGATTCAAAACAGGAAAATCTTTTACAGCTCCAGTTCCATAGAAATGTGGAGAATGACGGATTCAAATGTAAAGAAAAGGCAACAGAAGGCAATGATTTTGCACATCTCAAACATATATTACAATACACAACACACACACACACACACACACACACACAACACACACACACCAAATACATACATTGAGGAAATTCCTGTTTTTAAATACAGTGCCACATGAGAGCGGAAACACATCCTGGGAATTCAGTACTGATCTTTTTTACCTAAATCTCCAGATCCTAAGAATCTTTTATATAGAATATTATAGAAAAATTGTTTCTAAAAATTAAATTGCAACAAAATCACATCATTTGATTTCAATCTAGATGATAGATATATATAGATATCTATATATCAGATATATATATATATATATATATATATATATATATATATATATATATATATATATATATATATATATATATATATATATATATACAGTATATATATATATCTATATATATATATATATATATATATATTATATATTCTATCATTCTATACCCTTCATATTCGTCTTCTACCGCTTTATCCGATCTTCCCTCGGGCCACGGGGAGTCTGTGCCTATCTCAGGCGTCTATGGGCATTAAGGCAGGATACACCCTGGATGGAATGCCAACCCATCGCAGGTGCACACACACACATTCACACACACATTCATACACTAGGGACAATTTTCCAAGGTGCCAATTAACCTACCGTGCATGTTTTTGGAGGAAACCGTAGAACCCGGAGAAAAACCCCCTGAGGCACGGGGAGAACATGCAAACTCCACACACACATGGCTGAGACAGGAATCGAACCCGGATCCTGGAGGTGTGAGGCGAACGTGCTACAACCACTAAGCCACCGTGCCCCATATATACACACACACACACACACACACGTTAGTACTATTATTATTAGTAGTATTATTTATTATTATTATTAATTTATTATTATTTATTTATGCATGCATGTATCTTTCCAATTGGTTAAGCCCCTGTTTTTAAGAAATCCCAGAAGACACACATTTTATAGCCGGTCATCTTACTAATGTTTCCAATCAAACTTTTTCGTGAAATTTTCCTTCAGCAGTTTTTATTAAGTGACACTTTTTTTTCCCCCCCAGACATAGAAATTAATTTATTTTCTTAAAATGCTATAGTATAAACGTTTGATCCATTTACAACTGTAATAAATTCAACATCCGGAAAATGTTTCACTAAGAAAAAAATCATTTTCAATTTATGTGCATGCATACATACATACATAATGTAAAAATGTTTTTTAAATAAACACAATAACAGCAAAGCTTTTAGTGAAAAACCCAACAGGAGGCCAAATCGAGACCTGTTGGCATGAACGTGCGCGTGAGGTGCGAGATCTCGCAGGCGTGGTGTACCTTCCACAGGCGTGGGCAGGCTGGGGCATCCGGAATGACTGTAGCAGAACAGCATCTGCTCTGCGAGTGTGTGCAGGCTGTAATGGGTGGGGTGTGTGTGCTGCTGAACGAACAGATAGTTCGCAGCCTCCACCCGCGGTACGACGACGTCCACAGTGCCGTCCTGAGGGAGCGGCAGCTAAGACGAAAGCACACAAGAAGCTCGATGAAACATCTCGATCCAGATGTGATCCGTGTAAGTTACAATAGCACAAAAAGGTCACATGGGATAATATTATGGGATCAACTGACCATCATACCTTTGTGTGTACCAATCAAAGACGGGTATGCTTAAATAACAGCGTTGATATTTCACATCCAGCATGACTATGTAACCCTTCTAAAAACCATGGGGGGGGGGGGGGGGGGGGGGGGGGGGGTGGGGGGGCTGGGGGGGGGGGGGGGGGGGGGGGGGGGGGGGGGGGGGGGGGGGGGGGGGGGGGGGGAGGGGGGGGGGGGGGGGGGGGGGGGGGGGGGTGGGTGGGGGGGGGGGGGGGGTGGGGGGGGGGGGTGGGGGGGGGGGGGGGGGGGGGGGGGGGGGGGGGGGGGGGGGGGGGGGTCTAATAAGTGGTGCAAAAGTAATGTACAGCTCAGGTTCGATGTTGTAAAATATTAGTTTTTTACTTTGCGCTCCCATTTTCACAATATTTATAAATTCATTTACAAAAATAAACAACATTCATTTTACACGTTACTTATTACTATGAACGATGAAGAGTCCAGTCGGCCACTTTGCAAATAAAAAATAATTACAGATGCATATATACAAAAATATAACATTTTAATGCCTTTTTAAGACCTATATCGTGACACAAATACACATGCGTTGTTATTTACCCGCCTTAACTGAACCCTAAATTCATTTTTTCAAGCCAAACCAAACTTGCACTTCCCCGTAGCTGAAAAATAAAATCCTCATGTCAGATTTGAGGGGCATGGTGGTTTAGTGGTTAGCAGGTTCGCCTCACACCTCCAGGGTCGGGGTTCCATTCCTGTCTCGGCCATGTGTGTGTGGAGTTTGCATGTTCTCCCCGTGCCTCAGGGGTTTTTTTCTCCGGGTTCTCCGGTTTCCTCCCGGTCCAAAAAAAAACATGCACGGTAGGTTGATTGGCACCTTGGAAAATTTGTCCCTAGTGTATGAATGTGTGTGTGCGCCCCCCCTGCGATGGGTTGGCATTCCATCCAGGGTGTATCCTGCTTTAATGCCCATAGACGCCTGAGATAGGCACAGACTCCCCGTGACCGAGGGAAGATCGGATAAAGCGGTAGAAGATGAATGAATGAATGTAGGTTCTCACTTATAGCCATAATACAGAAAATGATATTAGGACTAGAAGACGAAACAGTACACTATGTGCGCTGTGGGAGCATTTCAAGGAGAATTAGAGGTCGAACATGGACATTGTTAGGCTTTTTAAATACCCCACAGTAACCCTGTATATCGAACTGGCAAAATCCCTGTAGTTTGGGAAGACATGTCCTATAAAAAAAAAAAAAAAAAAAAAAAAAAAAAAAAAAAAAAACCCATCCCAAAATCAATCAAGGCCTTTCATCCCTCCTTCATCTTTATATATACACACACACCTTATTGATGCAGGTATAAATAGCAGCCATTTACTTACCCAGGAAGTGACGGGTAGAGAATGGATCGCCGCAGGTTGTAAACTGCCCGGCCGGTTGCTTAAATCCAGTTCTTTAAACTTTTCCCTGATTAGAGCCAGAGCTTTTTCCACCTGCACCTCCGACCCTGAATAGACCGGGCGAGAATTTGAAATGCGGCGCTGCCTCCTAGTGGACGCAGGGCGCCGTTACACTGGAAAAAGTGTCACCTTGAAGCAACTCACCCTCTATACGACAGATCTGGAACTCGTATGCGTAGGGAAGAGTAAACACGTAGATCTTCGCACCAGAACTTTGCTTGAGAGCAGAAACGTACTTCCCTTTCTTTCCGATTAATCGCCCAACAAGATGCTGGAACAAAAAAAAAAAAAACAAACAAACATGTAAGTGTTGGGATTCATCTTTGTTACTGTGAGAATAAGGAATAAGATACTTTTCCGAGGTATACTTTGACTTGGGTACGAGCTTACCGATGGTACTTCTATATTCCACAGTGTGTGGCGCAAAGTCCTAGCTTGGTTGGAGCCTTGATTACTCGATAACCTGCTTTCTCCGTTCACACTCTGGGCTCCGTTAGCGCCTGTTAAAGAGCATCTGATAAAGCAACTCTCTCAGGCATCCGACCCCTCCACCATACAAAAAACAGTAAATCAGAGGTTCTCGAACTTTTTTTCTGGTTTTGGCGATGGTTTCAGTGTGCTGTGCTATGCTGATCATTTCTTTACACATGTTGAGAATCCTGACACACAGGTGAATTTCATTTTTATAGATCATTTCCTAAACAAGAGTTTACCCGGCCCCTTGGTGCTTTCAATTTTGCCTGCCGAAGAATAGTATCATCATCCAAAACCAAATCATCCTCATTCATCTTCTACCGCTTCTTTTACCGCTTTTTATCCGATCTTCCCTCGGGGCACGGGGAGCCTGTGCCCATCTACGGCGTCTATGGGCATTAAGGCAGGATACACCCTGGATGGAATGCCAACCCATCACAGGGCACACATACATACACTAGGGACAATTTTCCAAGGTGCCAATCAACCTAACGTGCATGTTTTTGGTACAGGGGGGAAACCGGAGAACCCGGAGAAAAACCCCCTGAGGCACGGGGAGAACATGCACACACACACATGGCCGAGACGGGAATCGAACCCGGACCCTGGCGGTGTGAGGCGAACGTGCTAACCACCAAGCCGCCGTGCCCCCAAAACCAAATCATATAATTAGACAGGGTGATACACCGAGTATATATGTATATGTATGTACGTACGTACGCATGTATGTGTATGTATCTGGTGGTGGCCCGGCCCTTCCGTCACAATCAATGTGGCCCCTGTGCCCACCCCTGGTTTAGAATTTCACTGGCGCCATCTGGTGGCCCCCAGTTTGAGAACCACCGCTCCAAATTATCCTGGATGAAGGATTTGTTTGAAAAGCTCATCATTTATATATTATATTTATATTTGCAGCATTTGGCAGACGCCCTTATCCAGAGCGACTTACAAGTGAGCAATTGAGGGTTAAGGGCCTTGCTCAAGGGCCCACTAGTGGCAGCTTGGTGGTGGTGGGGTTTGAACCTGTGATCTTCCGGTCCAGAGTTCAACACCTTAACCACTGGACTACACACCTCCTTTCCTCCTTCAACACGCTTCATCATTTATTACAGACGTATACTTTACCAACCTCTAGCGACCTTTTGTCTTGAGTGTATTCCATTTCTCCGGTCTAGGTCACGGCAACTTTGAGGCGCTACGGAAACACTGGTTGATGTTTTGTCCAAAGCCGGAGTGTTACTAAAGGTTTTCTCTGCATCTCGCCCGTCCTCCGAATGCCACGTGCTACAACCCGAATCCTGTCCTGCTGGCGATGTCGAAGGAGGGTCACTCGGCTCGTCTTCTAAAGGATCACTCGCTTCTACTGTCTTAGTACTAGCACAAAGATCTTGCTTAATGTCCACTGAACTGTCCCTCTCGTCGATTTCCTTTTCAAGCTTTGGCCGCGCTTGGCTTTGTGGCGTCACCCTCCGTTCTGCATGACCTTTACTTTTTAAAATGCCACCGCCAATTGGCGCGATCTCTTCTGTAGCGCCGCTGCCGACCTCGACGTCGGCTTCACTCGAGCTCTGGCTTCTCTCGCAGCGCTTTTCAGACACATTAGTGACTCCGCGTTCATCGGGGCGCACACTCCCCGTGGGCTGCTGTGCAAAAGACTCTGTCTCCGTCACTTTAAAAGCCGCGTGGCCTTTCTCTTCCTCGGACGCATTTTCTGCCTCCATTTCTGGCTTCTCGGCCAGGAGAAGAGACGCACGAGCTCGGGAAACCTCCCCTTCTGGTTCCGGGCGAATTCTGTTTAGATGTTTAATGGGGGTGGAGGTGAGAACTTGCGAGGCCCTTGGCAGGACAGACAAGTCATCTAAGGTACTACTAAGCTGATAGCTGTCAAGATCTTGTTTTTGCTTTGAATGAATGTCCACATCTACTGGTGCTACCAGTGTACCGTCATTCATAGCGGCTTCCTGCACAGCGGTGTTCTCAAACACACTTTGCTTATTAGCAGCAGAGGAATCTGACAATTCTTCCTTAGACGTCACACAGAGGTTCCTCTTCTTCCGAAAAGTGTACCAACACCAGCCGAGCAGGGCAAGTGCTGACAGAGGAACAAGAGGCCTGAGACGAGACTGCAGCATTCTTTAACCAAGGGTACGACAATAATCTGTTAGAACTACAAAAACACAAGATCAGAACAGAACATTAAGGCGTAACATACAGAACAATATCCAGAACATGTTATTTACCCAATTATTACCTTTTTCCTCCTTAAAAAAAAAGGTTCTAGACCTTGGAAGAATATATTTAAGTAACTACAGAATCATTCATTCATTCATTCATCTTCTAATCTACCGATCTTCTCCCTACCCCCGCTTTTTTATCGTCTATGGGCATTAAGGCAGGATACACCCTGGATGGAATGCCAACCCATCGCAGGGCACACACACACACACACACACACACACACACACACACACACATTCATACACTAGGGACAATTTTCCAAGGTGCCAATCAACCTACCGTGCATGTTTTTGGACCGGGGGAAACTGGAGAACCCGGGAGAAAAAAACCCCCTGAGGCACAGGGAGAACATGCACAAACTCCACACACACATGGCCGAGACGGGAATCGAACCCGGATCCTGGCGGTGTGAGGCGAACGTGCTAACCACTAAGCCACCGTGCCCCCACTACAGAATCAGTTCAATTTAATTAGAAGAGTCGAATCAGAGTCGAATCCGAGAGTCGGCTCAGGAGAGTCCGGAGTAAACAATAATAATCTGCGTCTATGAATAAAGTATGGACCAGGTATGGCATTTCTTTTTCTGTTTACATGTTAGTTTTAAATCTAAATAAGTAATGGGCAATAAATAAGTAAATAAAACAATGCAAACGTCACGTCTGGTCACAAACCGCCGGCGGTTCACCGCGGTTAGCTCGAAACACGACGCCGTGATGTACCAAAGTCTTTCCAAATGTATTCAAATGAACCGGAAACAGCTGGAGAGACCAACAAAGCGCGTTGTTTATGCAACACACAAATAAAACTGACCTTAAAAGCCGCGGCAGAGTAAACACACAATGAGCCTGTTGTTACCCTGCTGCTGTCGCACGTGCCGCTAATTATAACAACGGTCATTAGCGGAGCAATGATTCTCCGAGAGCACGCGGATACGCACGCGCACGCACGCACACACAACTATAACGCAATTAACTACACTATATATACACACACACACACACCACTATCACAGGATCCTCTACTCTACTCTCTTTAACAAACTCAACACTAACGCACTTAACTACACTATATATACACACACACACACACACCATGCTTCTCTACTCAAACACACACACACAACTATAACGCAATTAACTACACTATATACACACACACACACCACTATCACAGGCTTCTCTACTCTATAAACACACACACACACACAACTATACACACACACACTACTAACGCAATTAACTACACTATATACACACACACACACACACACACACACACACACACACACACACACACACACACACCACTATCACAGGCTTCTCTACTCTATAAACACACACACACACACAACTATAACGCACTTAACTACACTATATATACACACACACACACACACACTTCACAACTACACACACACACTATACACACACACTATATACACACACACACACCACTATCACAGGCTTCTCTACTCTATAAACACACACACACACACACAACTATAACGCACTTAACTACACTATATACACACACACACACACACCACTATCACAGCTACACCACAACTTTAACACTAACTACACTATATACACACCCACACACACACACACACACACACACTATACACACACACACACACACAGGCTTCTCTACTCTATAAACACACACACAACTATAACGCATAACTATACACACACACGCTAACTCTACTCTATACACACACACACACACTATAACACACACACTATAACGTTATCCACACACCACTACAACTACGCACTATAACACACTACACACACTACACACTATATACACACCCACACACACACACACACAACTATAACGCACTTAACTACACTATATATATAACACACACACACACACACACACACACTCACACAACTATAACGCACTAACTACACTACACATATATCACCACACACACACACACACAACTATAACCACACTTACTACACTAACTACACACACACACACACACACACACCACTATCACAGGCTTCTCTACTCTATAAACACACACACACACAACTATAACGCACTTAAACTACACTATATATACACACACACACACACACCACTATCACAGGCTTCTCTACTCTATAAACACACACACACACACACTACACACAACTATAACGCACTCTACTACATATACACACACACACACACACACACAACTATAAACACTACACACACACACACTATACTAACTATCACCACACTACTACACACACACACACACTACTAACACTATATATACACACACACACACACACACACACACACACACACACACAACTATAACGCACTTAACTACACTATATACACACACACACACACCACTATCACAGGCTTCTCTACTCTATAAACACACACACACACAACTATAACGCACTTAACTACACTATATACACACACACACACACACACACACACACACACACAACTATAACGCACTAAACTACACATATATACACACACACACCACTAGCACAGGCTTCTCTACTCTATAACACACACACACAACTATAACGCACATTAACTACACTATACACACACACACACACAACACACACCACTACATCAACTATCACAGGCTTCTCTAAACTAACGCACTAAACTACACTTATACAACACACACACACACACACTATAACGCACTTAACTACACGATATATATCACAGCTCTCTCTTAACACACACACACACACACACACACACACACCACATCACTACACACACACACACACACACACACACACACACACTATAACGCTATAACGCACTTAACTACACTATATACTATATACACACACACACCACTATCACAGGCTTCTCTACTCTATAAACACACACACACAACTATAACGCACTTAACTACACTATATATACACACACACACACACACACACACCACTATCACAGGCTTTCTCTACTACACTAAACACACACACACTATATACACACACCCACTACACGCACACACACACACACACTATATAACACACACACACACAACTATCACAGGCTTCTCTACTCTATAAACACACACACACACACAACTGCAATTAACACACTATACACTATCACTACTACACTATAACCCACACACACACACACACACACCACTATCACAGGCTTCTCTACTCTATAAACACACACACACACACAACTATAACGCACTTAACTACACTATATCACACACACACACACACACCACTATCACAGGCTTCTCTACTCTACTTAAACACACACACACAACTATAACGCACTTAACTACACTATATACACACACACACACACCACTATCACAGGCTTCTCTACTCTATAAACACACACACACACCACAACTATAACGCACTTAACTACACTATATACACACACACACACCACTATCACAGGCTTCTCTACTCTATAAACACACACACACACACAACTATAACGCACTTAACTACACTATATATACACACACACACACACACACACCACTATCACAGGCTTCTCTACTCTATAAACACACACACACACACACACACAACTATAACGCACTTAACTACACTACACAATATACACACACACACACACACACCACTATCACAGGCTTCTCTACTCTATAAACACCACACACACACACAAACTATAACGCACTTAACTACACTATATACACACACACACACTACACAGGCTTCTACACACACACACACACACACTTAACTACACGAAACACACACAACACACAACTACTATAACGCAATAAACATACACTATATACACACACACACACACAACCACTTCACACCCACTACACTATATACACACACACACACACACACACGCACTTAACTCACTACACTATATAAACACACACACCACTATCACAGGCTTCTCTACTCTTTAAACACACACACACACACAACTCTAAACTACACTATACACACACACACACACACACACACAACTATAACACACTTAACACACTTAACTACACTATACACACACACACACACACACACTATAACTACACTATATACAACACACACACACTATCACAGCTTCTCTACTCTATCACGCTTCTCTACTCTATAAAAACACACACACACACACAACTATAACGCACTAACTACACTATATATACACACACACACACACACCACTATCACAGGCTTCTCTACTCTTAAACGCACTACACACTATACACACACACACACACTTATACACATTAACACAACTAACTACTATATACACACACTACACACACACACACCACTATCACAGGCTTCTCTACTCTATAAACACACACACACACACTAAACTATAACGCACTTAACTACACTATATACACACACACACCACTATCACAGGCTTCTCTACTCTATAAAACACACACTCACACAACTATAACGCACTTAACTACACTTACACACACACACACAACACACACACACACTACTACACTACTGACACTCACACACACACACTATACACACACACCACTATCACAGGCTTGCTCTACTCTATACTACACACTACACTAAACAACACAACACACTATACACACACACACACACACATACACCACACACA
Source organism: Kryptopterus vitreolus (assembly GCA_030449085.1). Taxonomy (NCBI): domain Eukaryota; kingdom Metazoa; phylum Chordata; class Actinopteri; order Siluriformes; family Siluridae; genus Kryptopterus; species Kryptopterus vitreolus. Next base: position 12,049,448 of record JACRUU010000028.1, read on the forward strand.
CACACACCATCACAGGCTCTCACACACACACACACACACACACACTATCACAGGCTTCTCTAACTCTATACACACACACACACACCACACACACACACACACACACACACACACACACACACACACACACAATCACAGGCTTCTCTACTCTATACACACACACACACACACACACACACACACACCACTATCACAGGCTTCTCTACTCTATACACACACACACACACACGCACACCACTACACTACACTATACACACACACACACCACTATCACAGGCTTCTCTACTCTACACACACACACAATGTAATTACACTACACTCTATATAACACACACACACACGCACCACTATCACAGGCTTCACTACTCTACACACACACCACTATAATGCAAGGCTTAACTACACTATATACACACACACACACACCACTATCACAGGCTTCTCTACTCTACACACATACACACACACTATACACACACACACACCACTATCACAGGCTTCACTACTCTACACACACACTATAATGTACTTAACTACACTATATGCACACACGCACTACTATCACAGGCTTTTCTACTCTACAGACACACACACACACACACCACTATCACAGGCTTCACTATTCTATATACACACACACACTATCACAACTTTGCTATTTACACATATATCACTATCACACTATCACTATATATACACACATACAAACACATCAGTATCACAAGCTTCTGTAACCTTTACACACACAGACACACACACACAGACCAGTATCACAAGCTTTTCTGCATTATACACACAGCGCTATCACAGGCTTGCTGTTTGATTTTGAAATCCTATGTTTAAATGTCACTTAAGTGTTATTCATCAAAAGGAGATATCTGTGATATTTTAATGTAAAAATAAACTGTCTCAATATAAAGAAGTAAATCTTTTAAAGTGTCACAAAAAAATCAGTGTCATATTCACAGATTCCACAACAGATGTAACTTAAAAAAAAAATGATGAAAAACTTGTTCATTGATAAATACAAATTTTTACTGAAAAAAAAGGTACATTTAAAATAAAGAGTTGATTTATAATAAACATTGTTGCATCAGGCAATATCGTACCAGCCCACCCTGCAGCTGATCACTTTCCTATAACAGCAAACTGTGCTGTTTTATATTATATGGCTGTATTATCCTTATGTCTGGATTTGAACCAATCACAGGTCAGAGACAACATGTGTTTTGTATTTACATTGCTATTTCACAAGTTTGATTGAGCTGTTATTGATGGGCTCTTTTAAATTTGTCTTGAAAGCTGATTCGTCCCAATAGTCCACTCGACCTGGAGCAGACCAATGAAATTCTTCTTCTTGTTATATTCTTGCCACTGATTGCATTTTGGGCAAAACAGCAAAAACACACAATTTCCTATATAGAATGTATAATATAATTTTTTAGGACCATAGAAATACTTACTCATATAATCCGAACCAATAATCACCAGATAAATGCAATGAAATCTGGACAGAAAGTTCTTTATTAGTGTCCGGGGGTGTAAATCGGATATTCCGTTAACTGGAATTAATTTATTTACACCGTATTTCTATACAAGCGTCGAGATCCTCCGAGGTTTTACAACCGTGCTGTGAAAATGATGGACGTCTCCGTTCCCTGTTATACATGTACAGCGATGACATCTTTTACAAAAAGCAAAATAATACAATATATATCGTCAAGTGTATTTACATCGTAGTAAATATATTTTTTTGTTTGTTTGTTTTTTTGTACACAAAATTATTTACAGTCGTGAAGCGTAAAAAAAAACAGGGACGTTTTGCATAACTTCTGCGAAATACACTTTTAACTCGTTAAGGTGTTGTGAAAAAGTCTATGGCTAAAAACACACTCGCGCTTTCTCTCTCTCACACACACACACACACACACACACACCCTCGTGATGAGGGAAAAGCCATACTACCTACATACATTAATGGTTATCTGATTAATACCAGGATTTTTCATTTCTGCTCTCCGATTTATTGACTCCCCCCTGCAAACTAGACTTGGGGTTAAAGCTTCTTATCGTAATTATCAGCCCTGATGCATCAACATTATAAGGTCAAGCAAAGACATCACCCGCCTGCCTATGGCTTAGTCAGAAAAATGTATGCGTACAATGTATTCATTCATGATCAATACACAAAATTAATTACAAACAAAAAAAAAACACACACACACACTTTTGAAATGACACAGTGGAAGTGGAAAGTCGAGGACATGCAACGCATGTGACAAGCACTGAGATAAAGAAGTCTTTTCCGTGATATCGGAATATTCCGTGCCTGAGAAACGTTCCGGAATTTCCTCGGAATTTAAAGCAAGCGTATTGTAGAACGAATAAACATGAACATTTAGTACGTGAGGCAGAAGGACAAGTCATAAAGAGTATGCTTTGTTCTAAAGAGCCTCTGGGACCCAGAAATCCAAACCTTGGAGAAACTAGTGTTAAAGGGTGTAGATTGTATTAGCGCCCCCTGTTGCATGTGGGAGGAACTGCAATTTTTATTATTATTATTATTGGAAAACCACAAATCACAAGCTTTATCTGGGAACACCACATGAGGCAGGAATACACCCGGGATGAGACGCGGGAACGTCGCAGGGAAGGGTTTCTGCGCATTCCGTGATGATTTTTTTGCCGTTATAAAGCAATTTAACTAACTAAAGCAATTTAGTTAATTAACTAAAGCAATTTAAATGGTGAAGGAGGCACGGTGGCGTAGTGGTTAGCACATTCGCCTCACACCGCCAGGATCCGGGTTCGATTCCCGTCTCGGTCATGTGTGTGTGGAGTTTGCATGTTCTCCCCGTGCCTCAAGGAGGTTTTTTTTTCTCCGGGTTCTCCGGTTTCCTCCCGGTCCAAAAACATGCACGGTAGGTTGATTGGCACCTTGGAAAATTGTCCCTAGTGTATGAATGTGTGTGTGTGTGTGTGTGTTTGTGAGTGTGTGTGCCCTGCGATGGGTTGGCATTCCATCCAGGGTGTATCCTGCCTTGGTGCCCATAGACGCCTGAGATGGGCACAGGCTCCCCGTGACCCGAGAGATCGGATAAAGCGGTAGAAAATGAATGAATGAATGAATTTAAACGGTGAATTAGCACAGTGTTCTAGTGCCCTCGTTTAATACTTTCTAATTAAGACTTGGTCCCTTCAATGGAGAGATTAAACACATACAAACACTGATGCTCACAGAGTAAAAAACAAAAAAAAACAAACAAACGCAGGTGTCATAAACCTGTCGAACCATCTTGGATTTTATTCCACCGTTATCCGAGACTTTGGTTGCGTTTCCTACAGACGATCGTAAGAATCGCATTCTTTCCCGTTCTTTTTTTTTTTTTTTTTTTTTTCCGAAGTGAACTAATTCAAGTATAGAACCGCCGTATAAACATCATGCTTTCCAATACCATACACAACAAGACGATGTGTGGAATCCGTATTAAGATACTTGGCTTTATTTATTTATTTAATTGATTGATTGATTGATTGGGTTGATTGATTGATTAATTAATTAATTAATATTTATTTATTTTATTATTTATTTATTTATTTATTTATTTAAACATTATGTATAATAAGGACAAATTCTTTGAAGTGCGTTCATTCATTTCCGTCGAATGTTGAGGATCAGAGTGACATTGCATATAGTGCAATTAGCAACACCATTATCAAAGGGACAAATCTATTACATTGATTTTTGTTTTGATTGGACCGGAATGGGGCTATTGGCTCATAAATAACCGCTCCTTGAAAACATCTCAAGAATCATCTCCAAATATGGCAACTCAATAAATCTCGGCTTGGACAAGCTATAATAACAGAAACCTCACATTGGGTTCGGTCCTGTCAATCAAAAACAGGAAACTAGGAGCAGAGGACCACTGAAAACGAACTGGAGGCATCTCCAATTGCATAATTGCTGATCACTGGATGTTTTTCACACCTATTGCACTGATCAGAGTGGAAATAAACCGGGGGGGGGGGGCAATTACTTACAAACATAAACCAGCTCAAGTGTTAAAGCCGTTTCTATCCATCTACTGTATCTATCATACAAACTATTGATTAAATGTGATTAGCCCTCACGTTTCCTAAAACAGCCCTGCGCTTACAGACTGGCAGGACTGAATACACACACACACACACACACACACACACACACACACACACACAGTAAGTGCAAATTATTCTATGGACATAGAGCCGTGTGTGTTGTGTGTGTGTATAAATGTGGAGAATAGAACTGCAATGCATAATAAATCCGAAGCTAAAAACCTGCTTAATACTTTCCATTAAGATTAATTACAAAAAAAAACAACAACAACAAAGTTCACAAAACAGTCAACAACTGATCATTTCAGTGCTTTTTCCGTCAGATACCTGGTTTGCAATTCAAATCGAAAAGAAAATACTCCTCGAATAGACTGACGCGTTCCCAAACACTCGAGTATCTTTTTATGCTTAATATTATTGATCACGTATGGCTGAAAACGCAAGAAGGACAATACAAAAAAAACAACAACAAGTAAATAAAAATAGTACAAGGAGGCAAAAGAATAGTGTGTGTGTGTGTAGAAATGCAGCATGGTGTGTCTGGCCCAGTAGAGGGCGCTGTTCTCATACGATCTTCTTGACGCTCGGCCTCTTGAAGCTGCCGGCGCTGCGCTGCTTCTGGACGTGGCTGGCCGAGCCGTGTCTGGCGCGTCCGCTGGTGGGAACCGCCGCGCTCGGAGACAACTCCACGTTCTCCTTATCGGCACCTGCGTGGGCGACAGAACGCACTGAGAGAACTGACGAGAGACACGAGTAAGGAAAACCATTCGCCGTCTCTGACTCCGCCTCCTGACCATAATACTGCACCAGTGTGGACTGAAAGGCTCAATATGAAACAAACGAAAGGGCAACGAATAAAATAATATCTTTAACTGAATCATTTCACCAAAAAAAAAGCCTCATTTAAATATGTATTATAATATTTGTAGTGTCGAGTTTTACTGTATGTTACTATATATGCCTGGTCTTATTACCTACTGCACCTTATATACATGAATCACTCTAATACCTGTACATATTGATATTTATTGTAAATAAATCCACATCAGGTTACATACGATCTCCATTTCATTGAATTCTATTAATACGATGTAAAGTACTATATTATTACTCCCGAAAATGTGTGCTTTACTCCAGACGCAGCTTTTAAGATTGTGCCTAAGAGATATTTCAAGGTTGCATTAGCACCAAGTTAATGGTAGAGAACATTTTCCTAGCTGCTGGAACAACACTCCCTAAACAAACACAACGCAATGAGCATATTCAAAGCAGGTCAATGCAAAGCGGATGTGACCCCGTGGCGTAACAGGACGTACCCTGGGTTAAATGTAATACTTTATAAAGGGAAGAAAAAAAAATAAGAAATCCGATGGAATTATAATGTAAAGCCAGTTTTGAGGTGCTTTTCAAATCTACTTTTCACTCGAAGCCTTTAAAGCTGTTACAGCAGGTACAATGTCGCACCCTGAGCTAACAGCAAGGACGGCTGATGCAATATTTCAGGCCGTGTGTGTGTGTGTGTGTGTGTGTGTGTGTGTGTGCATGTGTGTGTGTGTGTCTCTGCACACTGACCTGCCGAGTGTTGCGAGGTTGCCAGCGAGGTCATGGAGTTGGAGAGATTAAGGTTGGCATTGATGCTGAGCTGGCTCTGGGCCATCGGAGGATACGGAGACGTGGGTGTCCTCAGAGCCTCCTCGCTGCTTTCCTCATCAATCCCTGGCAGATACGTGTCGATTAATGCGTCCAGGAACTTAACGATCAGCTCAGCGTAGTCCGGGATCTGGTTTTGCTGTGGGGGGGCAGGATTAAGGTTAAAAAAAAGACAAAACGCTGTGCAATGATTCATGCATCGAGCATTAACAGCATTAAGTTCTTCAGCAATTTCATATAGCTGACCGATATATATATGTGTGTGTGTGTGTGTGTTTATGTATTTTTATATATATTTTATATATATATATATATATATATATATATATATATATATATATATATATATATGTGTGTGTGTGTGTGTGTGTGTGTAGTGTGTGTGTGTATATTATATATATATATATATATATATATATCTATATATATAGGTGATGTGGTGTGTGTGTGTGTGTGTGGTGTGTGTGTGTGTGTGTGTGTGTGTGTGTATGTGTTATATATATATATATATATATATATATGTGTGTGTGTGTGTGTGTGTGTGTGTTATATATTATATATATATATATATAATGTGTATGTATGTGTGCGCGCGTCACCGCGTGTGTATGTGTAAATATATATATATATATATATTCCCCCCCCCCCCTTTGTTTATTATTATTTATTTCAATATTTTTCCCCACACATACATATGCACACACACACACACACACACATACATATATACCACTACTGACATTTTCCTCTCACTTTTCCTTTTAGAAAACTGTGTAGGAGTATAAATATATGAAAGGCTGACTTCGTCATCAGCACTACACTAAAGCAGAACAGGGAATTTTCTAAATCAGGATTAGCTCAGCGACTTCCTGTTTCTCAGTTGAGAAATTAAGACTTGCTACCTTTGAAAAAGGCCCAGCAAATCTCCAAAGTCCATTAAATCCGAAACCTGTGGGTGAGAGAGAGAAAATGGAGAAGTCGAATGTTGTCACGCCATAAAATAATGAAATAAAAGAATGTGGAATGGCATAATTGTAGTATTTACGCAGGAAGTGATTCATTATGTTACCGGACAGTAATGGTAACAAATACACTTGATGAATGAAGTTGTAGCGAGTGAACCGGATTGGTTGACGCTGCATGATTTGCATGGTATTAAAATATACATTGTTAAAATGTTAAAATTATGTGGTTTAAGTCCAGATTCATTCCTGTGTGTGTGTGTGTGTGTGTATGTGTGTGTTTTTACTCTGTAGGTATGAGGGCTGGTACTGTGGCGGCGACTCCTCGTGGTACACCACACTCTGTACGATGCCATGCACGGGGTTCAGCAGGTTCGGGTCTTGGCACATGGACAGCAATCCAGCGACGGTGCTGATCTTCGAGTCCAGGAGGTTGTGTCTGCAATGTTCGAGCGTCAAATAAAGACGAGGTGAGATCTTAAAAGAATGGAATCTTGCTGGAATTACTTTTAATTATTATTTTATTTATTTAATTAATTGTAAAATGTGTTTTTAATCCTGAATTATTTTCAGCGGGATCAGTTAAAATGTCCAATAAGTATGTGCTTGGTGTTATTGCATCATAAACCTTGAGCCAATCCTGTTCCTGTATGCAAATCTCTATGCAAATCTAACGACTGGGGGAGGGGCTTGGATCATTTTGTGAAGTTTTTCTTTTGATGTTTAATGACGTTTACTAGTGGTAATAAGGCGGCATGTTATTTATTTATAATATTGAATATAAGGCACGTTATTATGAATCGATTCTCGGACTTACACAACAGGAAAGACTTTTGGAAAGACCACGCAGGCCTCGGCTAGAAACTCGTAGAGAATTCTCTGGGCGAAATCATCCGTGGTGTTTTTGACCTGAGTTGCCTGCAACACACACACACACACACACACACACACACACACACACACACCCACACACACACTTTTGATCAAGGGCATAACATGTAAACGTACGATTTTTTCGGTATTTTGACGGTGTGTGGACGCTGAGATTTTGAATATAAGTACAAAACAGGATTTTGGAAAAACCATGCAAACGCTTGAAAGTACGTGAATATTTAAAAAAAACCAAATCGATAATCGAATACTACTGATTTACGGGGATGTAGGGTGAACCGGGCTTATACAGAACCAAGAGAAAATAAGCGCGGGAGAGGGAAAATACAGTATTTAGGGATCTTATTTCTCCTGTGTTGTCACCTTGCACCTGAGTAGATATGTGCTAGGGATTGGTAGCGCTATTGAATTTATACTGTGTGTGAAATGTATATATATCCGTTCAAAATCTGCTAGAGACGAAATTTCGGAGATATATATACGGTATATATATATATATATATATATATATACATATTAAGATATAATATATTAGTTATAATACACACACACACACACATACACACACACACACACACACACACACACACACACACACACACACACACACATATATATGTATGTATGTATGTATGTATATATATAAAAATTTTTTTTGGTTTGTGAGTTCTATGGTAAAATGAGAAATTTGATTTTGTACTGTTTATCAATAAAAAGTAAAAACAAAAAAAAAAAAAAAAAAAAAAAAAAAAAAAAAACATCATAACCAAATGAAATAAATCCTTTTAAAATGGAGAAGTCGACATCATCTGAAACTGCATAAATGTGTTTTAATTTGAACCCCTGTAGAGGAACAGAGATGCCAGATAGAGAGGTAAAAAAAAAAAAAAAAAAAAAGACAACCGGAAGCAAATATGTTACATGGATCATTACACCGAAGTGCCCTGAAAGGGGAACGAGATGAAAAGAGTGAGATGAGTAAAGAGAAAGTGCGAGATGAAAAGAGTGAGAATGAGTAAAAGAGAAAGTGCGTGAGAAAGAAGAGCTCGCACCAGCAAGGTGAGGAGAAGCGCCTGGATCTTCGTGTCGGTCAGAACCTCCTCGTCCAGGAGGATGTTGGACTCGGACACGGAGCCTTTCCTCAGGTGGTGGTGCTGTTGGGAGATTCTCCGGCTTTCTGTACACATAAGAAAAAGCCTTTTTACAAGGTGATAGCAGAAATAGAGCGAACCCGTGCTATTCTGACAAGTTTGGCGTGAAATGGTGAAAATCTGCCGCAGGGAAGTTTCGGGTGACATAGGGTTGACACGAGGACATGACAGGAAACCACTGGAAGACGATGAGACCTTCGAGCATAACCTCTGAACATGTCAAAACCATTTGGCAACTTGTGCATGATGAGATAGATATATATATATATGTTCGATTCACGTCTCGGCCATGTGTGTGTGGAGTTTACATGTTCTCCCCGTGCCTCAGGGGGTTTTTCTCCGTGTTCGGTAGGTGGAAAATTGTCCCAGTCCCTAGTGTATGAATGTGTGAGTGTGTGATGGGTTGACATTCCATCCAGGGTGTATCCTGCCTTAATGCCCATAGACGCCTGAGAGATAGGCACATACTCCCCGTGACCCGAGGGAAGATCAGATATAATAAAGCAGTAGTAGAATATACAGTGGCAAGAAAAAGTATGTGAACCTTTTGGAATTTCATGGTTTTCTGAATAAATTTGTCATAAAATGTTATCTGATCTTCATCTAATTCATTGGTATTGACAAACACAATGTGTCTAAAAATAATAACACCAAAAAAATCCGATCTTTCTTGTCTTTATTGAACACAATCATTCAACATTCAAAATGGCAGTGGAAAAAGTAAGTGAAACCTTAAGTTAATGACCTCAAAAAGCTAATTGGAGCTAATTGGTTTTAGCACACCTGGAGTCTTGTTAAGATAATAAGTTTGGAGGTGTGGACTACAGATACTTTGACTGATAAAAACCCCAGTTTGCTCTGCACAAGAAGAACATGATTATGTGAGCCATGCCTCGCCAAAAAGAGCTTTCAGAGGACCTACGATCAAGAATTGTTGATTTACATGAAGCTGGCGAGGGTTACAAAGTTATTTCAAAGACTTTAGAAATTCACCAGTCTACAGTTCGGCAAACAATCTACAAATGGAGACAATTTGGGACTGTTGCTACTCTACCTAGAAGTCGGCGCCCCGTCAAAATGACACCAAGAGCACAACGAACACTCATCAATGAGGTAAAGAAACAACCCCGAATGACAGCCAAAGATTTGAAGGCATCATTGGAACTTGCTAACATATCTGTTCATGAGTCTACAATACGTAAAACACTGAACAAGCAGGGTATCCACGGCAGGACACCGCCGAAGGAAGCCGCTGCTTACTAAAAAGAACATTGCTGCACGCCTTAAGTTTGCAAAAGAGCACATTGACACTCCACAGCGGTATTGGCAAAATGTTTTGTGGACTGATGAAACTAAGATTGAACTATTTGGGGAAAAAACACACAGCACTACATCTGGCGTAGAAAGGGCACGGCATATCGTCATGAAAACGTCATCCCAACTGTAAAGTATGGTGGAGGAAGCATCATGATTTGGGCCTGCTTTGCTGCATCAGGGCCTGGCCAGCTTGCAATCATTGATGGGAAGATGAACTCCCAAGTATATCAGACAATTCTTCAGGATAATGTGAGAATGTCTGTACATCAGCTGAAACTGTGTAGAAAGTGGGTGATGCAACAGGACAACGACCCAAAACACCGGAGCAAGTCCACAACAGAATGGCTTCAGAAAAACAAAATCCGCCTTTTGGAGTGGCCGAGTCAGAGCCCAGACCTCAACCCAATAGAGATGCTATGGATTGACTTGAAGAGGGCCATACACATGAGACGTCAAAGAATATGACCGAGCTAAAGCAGTTCTGCCAGGAAGAATGGGCTAAAATTCCTCCTCAGCGATGTGCAGGTCTGATCCACAGCTACAGGAAGCGCCTGGTTGAGGTTATTGCTGCCAGGGGGGGTCAACCAGTTATTCATTCTAAGGCTTTCACTTACTTTTTCCACTGCCATTTTGAATGTTGAATGATTGTGTTCAATAAAGACAAGAAAGATTCGGATTTTTTTTGTGTTATTATTTTTAGACACATTGTGTTTGTCAATACCAATGAATTAGATGAAGATCAGATAACATTTTATGACAAATTTATTCAGAAAACCATGAAATTCCAAATTCCAAAAGGTTCACATACTTTTTCTTGCCACTGTATGTATGTATATATATATATATATATATATATATATATATATATATAGTAGTATTTAGTTAGTGTTTCTTTATTCTGTCTGATTTTGATGGAGACATCTGCTAAAACGATGCAAATATACTACGTACATGTGTGATGACCTGGGAAATCCCTTTCCACCGACAAAATGTCACGTTTTTACGTACTCATGTGTTATAGACCTGGGAAATCCCTTTCCAGCTAAAAAGAATGTCATTTGTTTCTTCACTCTTTATAGATGCTTAGCTAAAAAGAAATTTGTTTCCCTTTTGAATCATCACGAAAAAAAGAAAAAAATATATGTTCAATCATTTCAAGATCTCATGACATACAAGTCAAATAAGTCAAATATCCTCAAAAAAAAATACATAGGGAAAAAAAAAAAAAATACATATTCCAAGATTTCATTGCAGCTGAGGCGCAGGAGCGTGATGGATATTTTTAGTAACCGGTACCTGATTGCGAAATTATCCAGTAAATTCTTTTGGTTTTGGCTAAAATAGCTCATCATCAAATACTACCGCAACAATGAAGCCTACAAAAGATTTCAATAATAAAATTAAATAATTAAATAATTAAATTTCAGGGGCACGGTGGCTTAGTGGTTAGCACGTTCGCCTCACACCGCCAGGTTCCGGGTTCGATTCCCGCTTCCGCCATGTGTGTGTGATTTTGTCCATGCGTGCTTCCGCCCCGTGTGTTTGCCTGAGTTTGCATGTTCTCCCCGTGCCTCAGGGTTTTTTTTTCTCCGGGTTCTCCGGTTTCCTCCCCCGGTCCAAAAACATGCACGGTAGGTTGATTGGCACCTTGGAAAATTGTCCCTAGTGTATGAATGTGTGTGTGTGTGTGTGTGTGTGTGTGTGTCCTGTGATGGGTTGGCATTCCATCCAGGGTGTATCCTGCCTTAATGCCCATAGACGCCTGAGATAGACACAGACTCCCCGTGACCCGAGGGAAGATCGGATAAATCGGTAGAAGATGAATGAATAAAATTTCAGTAAAAAAAATTAAAATAGTGTTTTATTTAAGTTTCATTAATTGTGTTTACTCACTTTGCTGGGGAAGTCCTTATAAAGCATATTTAACTCATGAGTCATGGTGTAATATTAAATGCATCGCTATGCAATAAATATCAGCGTGCCGGTTCAGTAGTCTGTTGTAAATAAAACCCTGTGCAAAAGCTAAACAAAGAAGCACAAGGCAGGAAATTTACAAGTTCAAGTATCAAAGTGCAAGCTGATCACGAGGGACTTGTGTGTTTTGATTGCCCATCACGATGTAAGCGTGAAGTCCTGAATCTTTCAATGGATAAAATATAATATAACATGGCTGTCTTTTATCTTTATTTGTCTTTATGTAGACAATTTATGCAAATTACATCATTTTTCATATCTTTTTTTCAATGAACTTAAACGATGGTGTATTGCTCATTAATGACATATACATTATATGGGCAAAAGTATTGGGACACTGCCAGCCATTTTCCGATAACTAGCAATGCCCCTGTACACAAAGTCAGCTCTATGATGCTCTATGACGCTCTATGAGGCTACCCTGCTGAACACATTTAGGATGCATTGGAACTCTGACATGTACCACATCTCGCTTACATCACATACCCGACTTCATAGTGTATTTGTTCGTTGTCTTGACAACTAGCGTGCGGTTCAAACAAACAAACACTCTTTCAACTGATACATTTAGACCGCATGCTTTCAAACCACATGTTACTTTCAATTATAACACACACACACACACACACACATGCGTACGCACAGCGCTTAAACATCTTTTCTTTACTAGCGCCACACGCAAAGCCACATGCAAAAATCGCACCTATTTCATAGTCGCTTTCGGCCACTCTTCTCATCTTCGGGGGCGTGGTGATCCCAGACTCGATCTCCGGCCTCTTTGGTGCTTTAGTGTCTGATATCAAGTGGTCAAAGCTTTTTCTCGTTCCTGAAACACACACACACACACACACACCCCACACACACACACAAAGAGGCTGTTGAGGGAATGCTATTCAGAATAAATGAGTGTTACTGTTTATTATCATGTCTGTAGTTATTTGATGGATTTGCTGAACCTAAAAATATTAATCCCCTTATTTATGATTTCATAATCATTCGAAATAAAAAACATAGACAGACAGACAGACAGATAGATAGATATATAGATAGATAGACTGACAAAAGCAGTCAGAGACAGACAGACATACAAAAATAGACAGATAAACAGACAGATAGGACAAACAGACATTCAGTCATAGAGTCAGACAGACATATTAATAGATATATGGATGATAGATAGACAGGCAGTCAGACAGACCGATAGTCATAGAGACAGATAGATAAATAGATCGATCAACAGACAGATAGATAGATAGATAAATGGACAGACAGACAGATAAATGGACAGTCAGGTAGAGAGTCATAAAAACAGGCAGACCTATTGATAGATGGATAGATGATAGTTGGACAGGCAGATAAGCAGACAGAGAGAGAGAGACAGACAGATAAATAGATCGATCAAGATAAATAGATAGATAGATAGATAGATAGACATACAGACAGACAGATATATATAGATAGATGTGTGTGTGTGTGGTGACTTACCCAAAAGCTTTTTGGTGTTCGCCTGAGACGCCTGACCCATGTCTAGACTCATGGATTTCCTGGTCCGCGGGCTGATCTGGCCCACGATGGGATAGTTTGCAACCAAGTATTGATCGGAGACTTTAGGAGACGCCCATGGATGGCACTCTCTCAGCGTCCTGAAATCATATATATACGAAAAAAAATTTTAATAAATAAATAAACAAGCAAGCAAACAAGCGAATACAAACAAATGATCAAAGGTGTCCCTAAACCTGGCGATTCACACCTGCAACTGAGGTCACTATTGTGCAGCGAGCACGTCTCCATAGGAACGTTGTCCAGGGCAACGTCAGAGAGGAGCAGAGACTTCCTGTGTTTCAGGCTGCAGCGGCTGCGCACTTCCTCCGACACGGTGAGCAGGGCTGCGATAAAGCACAGCGAACAGAAATGAGGAAAGGGCGGCTAGGAAAACGTCCGGCGGGCGCTGAAATCAGCAGGGCGGTTCGACGCTCACCCGCTAAGTAGGCTACGCTCTGCGTGTTGACCTCGAACTTGTCACAGTTGCGATGCTTCCCCACCAGGCTGAGCAGCATGTGCAGGATGCGCACCGTCCGTGCCACGGTGGTGGGGGAGGGGTGCCGGTAGCCTGAACGCAAGAGAGAGTCGTGAGCGCGTTTCCCCGCGGCGACTCGAACTGGAGTTCTTTTATCCGCCTCACCTTTGAGCAGGTGACCGACGAGCGCGAAGTTGAAGTTGGAGTTGAAGTTGAGGCCGACGAAGTGGTCCATCTGCTTGCAGTGCCACTCCAGAGGATTGCGGATCTCCATAAACACCTCCTCGGGACTCTGCGGGAAGGGTTCGGGTTGTACGTTGTGCATGTATTTAATAATAAAATGCACAGAAATCACCTCCTACAGTACTACGTTCTATAGACAGTACACGCGCATTGTGAGGCCAAAGTGCCCCGCCCTGCCCCGCCCCTACTGTGAAAGGCATTTGTACGCGAGAACACGCTAGGAAGTGCACTATAATCGTCTGATCAGCTATGTTACAGCATACCCAATCAATTTTGCTTTTCCACATAATAAATCGCTGATTGTTATTTCCATAGGTAAATAAAAATCACACCTTGTCATTAAAGACACGCATGCTGTCCAGCGTGTGAAGGTTCTGCTCCAGCAGGGCCGTCCCGGCCGAGTACAGGTTCACCTCGTCCAGCTGCAGCACTGAAACGGCCACCCAGAATAGGGCCTTGTGCATGTGCGAATCCTGTCCAGGATTAATGCAAGTTAATATTTTAAAAAAAAAAGAATAGAAACGCACAGACTTGGTAATGTCATCTAGAAAAACAGCACCATGCAATTTGATATTTTATACAGTGGTCAGTTTTGACACGAATTCTAACATCGTGTATCCATAGCAACTACGTGACTATATTCTAGCGACTACGAGCTGGCTAGATGCACTTCGCGATGGAACTTTGTTCTGCAGAGTGAGATGCAGTGTGTGATCCAGCATGCAATGCGGCTGGGTGATGCAGTGCAAGGTGCAATGTGATGATACTCCGTTATGCAGTAGGAGATGCAGAGTGTGCGATCCGGCGTACAATGCAGTTGCATGATGCAGCGTCTGATGCAGTGCAGTATGTGATGCGCTGTGTGATGCAGTATGAGATGAAGCATGTGATCCAGCGTGCAATGCAGTTGCATGATGCAGTGTGTGATGCGGTGCAGTATGCAATGCGCTGTATGATGCAGTATGAGATGAAGCATGCGATCCAGTGTGCAATGCAGTTGCATGATTCAGTGTGTGATGCATTGCAGTATGTGAGGCAGTGTGCGATGCAGCGTGTGTGATCCAGTGTGCAATGCAGTTGCATGATGCAGTGTGTGATGCAGTGCAGTATGTGAGGCAGTGTGCGATGCAGCGTGTGTGATCCAGTGTGCAATGCAGCGTGCATGATGCAGTGTGTGTGCAGTGCAGTGTGAGGCAGTGTGCGATGCAGTGTGTGTGTCCAGCGTGCATGATGCAGCGTGTGTGTCCCAGCGTGTGATGCATTGCAGTATGCAATCCGCTGTATGATGCGGTATGAGATGAAGCGTGTGATCCAGTGTGCAATGCAGTTGCATGATTCAGTGTGTGTGCATGATTGCTGTATGATGCGGTATGAGTGAAGCGTGTGATCCAGTGTGCAATGCATTGCTGATTCAGTGTGTGATGCATGTGCAGGTATGTGTGTAGTGTGCGATGCAGCGTGTGTGATCCAGTGTGCAATGCAGTTGCATGATGCAGTGTGTGATGCAGTGCAGTATGTGAGGCAGTGTGCGATGCAGCGTGTGTGATCCAGTGTGCAATGCAGTTGCATGATGCAGTGTGTGATGCAGTGCAGTATGTGAGGCAGTGTGCGATGCAGTGTGTGTGATCCAGCGTGCAATGCAAACGGGCGATGTAATGTGTGATGAAATGCGCAGTGCAGCGTGTGATGAACTGTGAAATGCAAAGTGCGAGATGCATCATGTGATCCAGCATGCAATGCAACTGGGTGATGCAGGGCTCTGAGATGCAGCATGCAGGGCAGTATGTGGCGCAATGTTTGATGCCACTGAGTTGTGCAGTGAGATGCTGCGCGTGCGATCCAGTCAGTCTGCACGTGGGTGATGCCACGTGAGGTGCAGCGGTACAACGCAGGGGGTGACGCAATGCGCGATGCCCTGTTGGGTACAGTGTGAGATGCAGAGTGTGACGCAGTGGGATGCAACTGGGTGATGCAGCGTGCGACTGTGTGTTGCAGTGCGGGATGCACTGTGGATTGCAGTGTGTGATGCAGTGGGTGATGCGATGAGCAAGGTGGTAAGCGGCGTGTGATGCAGTGGGTGATGCAATCAGCAAGGTGGTAAGCGACATGTGATGCAGTGGGTGATGCAATCAGCAAGGTAGTAAGCGGCGTGTGATGGACGCAGTGTTGCAGTGTGATCGGACGGCGTACCTTTGTCAGCAGTGGCTGCAGTTTGGTAAGAGCAATAACCGTAGCCTCGATCAGCACCTGGCTGTTGTAACTGTCCGGCCCCTTTAGGCAGCTCTCCAAGCCCTGGGCACAAAAGCAAAGCGTCCATTAGTCATCAACCACACTAACCTGGCGTCTCATCATCGCCTGCCACAGCTAATTCGACCACATTTAGAGGAAGTCTGCCTGACGACCCATTACCTCTAAAGCAAAAATGAATGATGCAGATATGTGATGTGCCTTTTTTTTTTGTTTGTTTGATTGTTTGTTTTGAATCAGATTCAAACCGCCCAAGACACTCGAGGCCTACTGACAGCACCAATTGATGGTCGAGTGATAAAACGCATTTTTCTTTCTCTTCATATTTCATTACATCTTAAACGAAAGATCAAGATAATAATAATAGTAATAACTATAATAACTAGCTAAATTATTCTATTAATACCTCATACCTCTGTAAACAAAGCTCTGCCACAGTAGCTATCTAGAGCTACCTCCACTAGCGTACAGCGCAGTTTCTATCATCACCATCCACTCTGTGGATATTATTATATTATTATTATTATAATCTTTTTCAGATATTGTTGATATGCTTTCAATACATCCCCTTTTATATATCATTACAACACTAATGTGTCATTATGGCTTTCTAATCAGTGTTTTTTTAAGTGGTCTATGAGGAGGCTATGAGTGTTTGCTTAGCATAATAAGGGCATTCGTGGACATTTGGAGGCCATTTTTCATCCACCAATGAGCCGGGTCTGTTTGCGCTCGACACGTCTTCTCATGTGGGGAAAGTCATGCTTAATACTTGCCCTCCAGTCAACATTTTTGCAGATGAATTGGAAAATTCCTGCTATTCATGCTGAGAAGGCAATGTCAATGTGTGATGCAATGTCTAATGAGCTTATGACATCATCGAGGACTTCTTCCCATTCCGGTCAGAAACATCTGCAACACAATTACAAAGTCCAAGGCCAGTATTTTCCTGTCTTTCATCACCTTACTGAACTGTACACTACACCACTGGGACTCTGATGGTGCACTGATGATGTCCTGAGGCTCCACTCTGCACATCCTATATCATTCTGGACAATCATTCTGTATCTGCATAAACGCTGTATATCCTGATTATCTAAACAGCATTGGGAAGGTTACTTTGGAAATGTAATAGATAACAGAATACAAGTGACCCTATTGAAAATGTAATAAGTAGCACTTTAGATTCAATGACGCTCCCAAAGCGAACAAGTAATGTACATGTTATTAAGCGCACGACGAGAGCTAATGTCATAGATATAACAAATCAGTGCTGATTGTGATGGAAGAACTTCCCTTGCTGCTTTGTAGTGGAAATGTTTCAAGGCAATCAAGGTACGAAAAGCAGCCTGATGGGCATCTGACTCGCCTTGCTGAGGATGCGGATGATCTGTTTGATCTGGCCGTGGGTGACGCGCTTGCTGATGCAGCCAAAAACCACCAGAGCTCTGGGCTGGAGGGAAGGGTTGTACTGGAAAGCGAATCTGCAAACAGGGGGGGGGGACGGGGAGGGGGACGACAAAAAAACATGCAGATTACAAAACCGGCATGCGAATGATGTCATGGCATCTCACTCACATCTTTCATACACTGCATTGATTGGTTTTTTTCCCCATCTAAATCACAGAGTAAAGGAGGCTAATGGAAACTCACTTTTGAGCCAATTCGGTCCACTGATCGAGCCATTTACAGCACGGAATGTCCCTCATGCAAGCCTGACAGGAAAAAACGATTACTTCATTCACGCATGACAAACCACAACAACACTGAAACATGCCCCCCCCCTCCCCTCCCCAAATAAGAGTTGTGTACGTACGAATAAGTGGACCTTGAGATGCATTTATTAGATGAAATATCCACTCTGAATGAGTATGTGATGTGTGTAAAAAACCCCTTGTGGCTTCTTCATAGCTGTTAAAATAACCTGACGTGCAGCGATATGAGGAAGTGTTCAAGGCTTCGGCTAAAAATACAAAGGCTACGTTTTTTTTTTTTTTTGTTTGTTTGGTTGTTTTTTTTTGTAAATGGAACTGGCACACAAGCGTGTCTCAGCGAGCGAATGTTACTGTGGTTATCTAGGCTGCACCAGAAATATTTTTCCAGGACATTTAAAACTAAACGACAGGAAGTGATTCCTAAGAAAGAAAAACAAACTGCTGCTACTGGTTTCGTCAGGCTGCTGATCGGAAGATCCGGGAGGTGTGTAGCCCAGTGGTTATGAAAGTTCAAATCCCCCCCCCTATTAGTGGGCCCTTGAGCAAGGCCCTTAACCCACAATTGCTAAGTTGTAAGTCGCTCTTCATAAGGTGTAAGTTCAAGGAGGTTCGAACCCCGGGATATCGCCAAGCTGAACACTCTTGGGTCCTTGAGCAAGGCCTTTAAGCCACTGTGCTCCAGGGGGCGCTGTATCATGGTTGCGCTCTGACCCCAACTTTCAAAAACGAGCTGGGATATGCGATGTATGTAATGTATATGTGTCTATTCTATTCTACTAAGAATTGTGTAAAGCGAGAAAGAGTTTTGATTGGCAGGCCTACTATGAAAAAGTACCTCCATGATCTCGAGCAACGCCTCCGTCACCGTCTCGAGCGAGGAGAGGGCGAAGGTCTCGCGCTCATACGATCCCGGGGAGAAGGAGCGATCCCTGTAGCTGGAGCGGAAAGCTATAACGGCGGCGGATTTGACTTTGCTGATGCCGAACAGCAGGTAAAACTTTGGCAGGGAGAATTCGGTTAGGCTCAGCCTTAACACCTGTTTGGTCTCTTCTGCATGATGGAACAAAACAAACAACAACAACAACAACACATTATTAGATTATTTTCATTCCTGCCACTTGTTTACTGGTCATTTCTTTTCATTTAAATGCAATGCGTTTTCCCTGGGGGCGTAACTCCTAAAGCACGCCTAAGCCCCGCCCACCGGGTGCAGCCCTCACCGCTGAAGTTGAGCTGCGAGCAGGTGCAGAGCGAGTGGATGATGTTGATGACGAGGCCGTGGGTGGAGGCGCGCAGCGAGAGCGGCCCCGTGGCCACCAGCAGCGTCACCACGTGGAACAGGTAGGGCAGGTGAGCCGCCACGTCCAGCAGGTTGTTGAAGGACAGCATGAGCATGTAGCGCGCCAAGATGGCGATGTCGTCCCACATCAGGTGCTGCTCCAGCGTCGGCGTCGGCGACAGGCACGTCTTATCGATGATCTTGCACATGCGGATAATGACCTGGGGACACACATTTTATATTTTTGTCAATATAAACAAAATGAAACGTTGTCGGTAACGTTAGAGAACAAGATTTTAAAGACATTCAGCTCCATCCCTGCGATTCTCCAGGAGCTCAACTGAGAGACTGGGATTCACCGTGACGCCGTTAATGAAACGGGAAGTTAACCAGGAGGCTTTTTAAAAACCCAAGAATCCCTTGTACTATGGGGACAAAGCACCCCCTGTACTGGTCTTCCTGCTCGGGCATGTATCCCACTGGCACAACCTCACATGGATTTTACCACATGACTAACAAGCACCACAGCCATAATAAGGAAGTAAGACAAGGTTAAAAAAAACACACACACACACACACACTCAAATACAACTTTGCACACAACAAATATCTATCTGTCTATCTATCTATCTATCTATCTATAGATATATATATATAGATAGATAGATAGATAGATAGATAGATAGATAGATAGATAGATAGATAGATATAGTTTGTGTCGTGTGCCCTGATTTGTTTGTGTGTGTAGGTTTTTTTTTTTACTTTAAAAGCTAAATAGACATGCTAGATGAGTGAATGACCAAAAAAAAAAAAAAAACAATATAAACCAATCACATTTGAGATTAGCTGATGATGTAATACAATGTTTCAAATAGAACAGCTACAGTACGTGCTCGGCTACAGTACCTGCTATGTGTCAATTCTCATTACAGATTATTTTTGCATAATGTATGTGTGTGTGTGTGTGTGTGTATTGTGTGTGAGTGTGTGCTACCTTGCTAGACACCAGTTTGACTTGCATTGCCAGAGGCCAGAGCCACAGCAGTGTCCGCCATCACCTCAGCTTTGATGGAGCCCAGTCCTCCTGTAGCACTGGTTTTAATAAAGCTGTCCAACACCACGTCCAGCAAGTCTGTGATCTACCGTAGACAGAAGAGAGTCAGAGACAGAGAGCGAACATCGACGACTGGCGTCTTTTATAGAAAGATGAGAAAAAAGGACTTCACAAAGGTGCTAAGAAACATGCAGCATGATATTTTGGCCATTATCAATGTCAATATCACTAATGGTGTTCTCCAAATCCCAGTTCATATATACATCATCCACTTGAAATATTTAAGTTCCCTTTCACGTATATTGCAATATATATATATCATATACATACCCGCTATAAAATCCTGAAGATAGTCTACGGGGAAAGGATGGAAATCCTGAAAATCCATTATTCCTTCACCGTTTGGACGCTATAAACTTCCCTCGGGTCAGGAGACTGTGGACAAATTCAAAACCTACCCTGGTTTTTAAGCGGGACAAACAATACCCATAGGGAAAATTTTTTCCAAGATGCCACATCATCTTGCTTTTTTGATCCTTTTTTGTTCGGATGAAAACGGATACCCAAAGAAAAATTTCTTTTGAATTTCAAATGTTCAATATACTTCATTCACGATTTGAACTTTTGTATATATAGATATATATTATATATATATATATATATATATTATATATATATATATATATTTCATCTTAACCGCTTCTATCCCCCCGATCTTTCCCTCGGGTCACAGGGAGTCTGTGTCTTCTCTCAGGTGTCTATGCGCATTAAGGCAGGATACACCCCTGGATAAGAATGCCAACCCATCACAGGACACACACATTACACACATCAGACACCATAGTCACATTTTTTAGGCAAAAGTGCAATTTTCCAAGGCAAACCTACCGTGCATGTTTTTTGGACACGAGGAAATGGAAGTAGGAGGAAAAACCGGAGAAAAAAACCGTGATGCAGGGGAAAGAACAATCCTGGGAACATAAACCACACACACATGGTGGAGACATGGGAATGACAAACCGCCGACCCTAGGATGGAGTGCAGGAAGAATGTGTTAACCACTAAGCATACCACCGTGCCCCTTATATATATGCCATATATATATATACGATATATATATATATATATATATATATATACCTGGAATTAATACAAATTTATAGTACTGAGTACTGGCCATGGACAAATATGGATGCTTTATGCACCTGAAAATGAAATGCTTGCTGAAAGCATGAGCACAAAGTGTGTGTGATGTTCCAATGTTGTCAAATGTTACTATGTCCTTGACTGAAGTCAACTGGAATCTAATGATAACTCTAATGATAGACTTTATAGCCAGAAGGTTGAGCCGGGGAAAAAAAAAAAAAAAAAAAAAAATAATATATATATATATATATATATATATATATATATATATATATATATATATATATATATATATATATATAAATATAAAATGCTGGCATTTTTATTTAAAGCATAAGGTCAGAAAGTAAAGAAAAGTGACATGAAACACAAAACGCAAAACACACAACACCTGAATAGTGCATTGGATAATGATTACATAAAGAATCCTTACAGGGAATCTCATAACATATATAATGAGCCTTTTGAATTTGTGTATGGCTCTCTATGTCGTCGCTACATAAATGCGGAGTATCAGAGAGCGCACTACCAGTCACTATTAAAAGAATCAGTGACAATGAATCGTCCGACCAATCCTATGAGGAATTCGCAGCCAAATCATTTTAATATCAAATGTGTGGTCTGTTTAAAGATATAGACAGACAAGACGGACATTTTTTTTTTTTAATACAACTAGAATTTGCATCGTCTAATCAAAATCTGAAAACCACAATACAAACGAATGTCAATGAATCAAACATATGGAAATAAAATACTCCTATCAGTGATCAAGAAATCGTACTTGTCCCAGGCTGCCCCAGATCTTGGCCTGGATGGAGGGGTACATCTGCTTCTCGTTAATGGTCATAGTGATGAGCTTGTCGAGTATGGCGGTGACCCGCTGGCGCTTGGCGTCGTCGTTGTGCTTGCAGAAACGCACCAGGTTCAGCAGCCAGGGAGTCATGTACTCCAAACAGAGGTGCTTCAACTCAATACCTGGAGCACAGAAGAAAATCACAGAGAGTTTTGCTAATACGATACTGTCAAAACGACAGCGCGTGTAATTTTGTAGTGTCGTCCTGAGATGTTTCGCAAAGTCATTGGCATTAATTATTTATGCCTATTTATTTTGTTGCAGGAACACTGAGAGAGACTGACTAGACTTGCTGAAGCCCGAGATGCACTCTTCGAGGAACTCCAGGGTCAGGTGGGGCTCGTTGGCTGCCAGTGTCTTGCTGATGGAGACAATGAAGAGGGTGTTGTTGGCTGGGATGCACAGACCCGTCGTCTCCAGCAGCTGGCCCTCGATTTTCAGGTTAAAAGTGCAGGTTAGGGCACACAGAAGATTATAAGCGGCTGACCTGCACAAAGACAGTCAGAGAGAGAAGTGGAAAAATCAGTAACTGCACAATGCTATCCTATATAATACTGCATTAAAACTTGATGGGAAAAAGTATGTATGTATGTATATATATATATATATATATATATATATAAATACGTTAATATGACGTTTCTGTAGATCCGGTCTAACGCTGATCTTGTGCCAGTGCTGAAAGTGTGTGCTCCTAACTCCACGAGAAAAAAATAACGTTTAGCCCATGTCACCACTAATATGATGCTTTCGATTGAAAATAAATAAATAAAATAAATCTCGACCTTCCGTCCACACTTGGGACTGGCGTTATCGGTCTGGCGTTATCGGTCAACGAAAAAGGCAGCATTTGCATAAAAACGGATCCATCTAAAAATGGCGTCATTATGTCGCAGTGTGTACATTGCAAAAAAAAGGGGGGGGTGGCCTTTTTTGGGGGGGGGTGGCGCTTTTTTTGGGGGCATTGCAGAGACGTTACAAAGACAAGGAAAGTAATTAAAGGACAGGCGTAAATGAGATTTTGCAGGGTAAAGAGATTTTCATGTGCGGTGCAGGGACGTAACGTTTTCTGACATTTTCAAGTGAATCCGGATAAGTGTAGACTTGGTTTTATAAAAAAATATTTGTACAAATTCTTCATCTTATATTTAAAGAAAACAACACAAATATTTCAGGGGCACGGTGGTTTAGTGGTTAGCACGTTCGCCTCACACCGCCAGGATCCGGGTTCGATTCCCGTCTCGGCCATGTGTGTGTGGAGTTTGCATGTTCTCCCCGTGCCTCAGGGGGGGTTTTCTCCGGTTTTTTTTTTTCCGGGTGGAGGAGTTTGCATGTTCTCCCCGTGCCTCAGGGGGTTTTTTTTCCGGGTTGGAGTTCTGGTTCCTCCAGGGGTTTTTCTCTTTTTTTTCTCCTTCCGGTCTTCCTCCCCGGTCCAAAAACATGCACTTTGCAATGTAGGTTGATTGGCACCTTGGAAAAAAAATTGTCCCTAGTGTATGAATGTGTGTGTGTGTCCTGCGACTTTCTGATGGTGTTCGGCATTCCATCCAGGGTGTATCCTGCCTTAATGCCCATAGAAGCCTGAGATAGGCACAGACTCCCCGTGACCCGAGGGAAGAGGACCGGAATATAAAGATCGGTTCTATGGTAGATATAGAGCGGTAGAAGATGAATGAATGAACACAAATATTTCCAATGCTAATAATCCAGATCTAGAAATACCTCAAATAAATTGCTATACTTTTTCATCCTTTTCAAAAAGCATCGGAACCCTGACAAAACCCATAAAACCTTGTCAAAACCGTCACCATGAACATTGCGCAATGACAATAAAGTTTAATCTAATAAAGTATTCAAAGAAAAAAAAAGATGTTATTTATATACACGTTTAATTCAACGATAATCCCGGACTAATCAAAACCGTCAGAACCCTGGGATTGAAACGATGCGCCGTGTCCTAAATCGCACCGACCTGAGACTGGGATCGGAGCTGCCCAGGTTGAGGAGGGCGATGTTCAGCAGCGTCCCCGGCACGTCTTTGGGCCTGATCTTGGTATGCTGTGGGATGGAGTCGGGCTGAGAGAGCTCCCAGCGCTTGCGGATGTGGATGATAGAGTGCACGATGGCCTCGCACTCCTGGTGCATGAAGGTGAGCGGCGTTCCCTGGTTGGCGATGGTAAGTGTGAACTGGTTCTCGTCCACCAGGCAGATCT
>JACRUU010000028.1:12081763-12094263 GCA_030449085.1 Kryptopterus vitreolus
ATATAGTTATAATAATCTATATATAATATATATATATATATAGTTTTTGTTTTTATAGTAGTACTATATAGTTATAGTATATATAGTATATAGTATATATATATAGTTTTGGTTTTTATAGTAAAGTATATATAGTTTATACTAGTTTGTTATAGTAGTAATTATATATAGTAGTTATATAGATAGTTATAGTTAGTATATTATATAGTATATATAGGATATAGTTTTTAGAGTAAAGTATATATAGTTATATATTATATAGTTTTGTTTTTATAGTGAAGTATATATATAGTTATATAGTATATATAGTTTTGTAACCCGCTTATATAGTATATATAGTTATATAGTATATATATATATAGTTTTAGTAGTTATATATAGTATATAGTATATATAGTTTTTATATAGTATATATATATATAGTTTTAGTTTTTATAGTAAAGTATATATAGTTATATAGTATATATAGTTTTGTTTTTATAGTAAAGTATATATAGTTATATAGTATATATAGTTATATAGTATATATAGTTATATAGTATATATAGTTATATAGTTTCTTATATAGTTATATAGTAGATATATCTAGTATATATATATAGTTTGTTTTTATAGTAAAGTATATATAGTTATATAGTATATATAGTTTTTATTAGTTTATAGTTATATAGTATATATAGTTATATAGTATATATAGTTATATAGTATATATAGTTTTTATAGTAAAGTATATATAGTTATATAGTATATATAGTTTTGTGGACTATAATCAGGTCAAAACTAAGGCATTTTTTGTGAAAGCTAAGACATAAGAAAACTCCTAGGGTTGCCCAAACAAATGAACCTTAATCAGCTGAAACTAATAATTTAGGGGGGGGAGTTTGTGTGTAGGAGGATTTTAAAGTAGAAACCATGAAGTCAGCAATTCCGCCCTACTCTGCCTCTCTAGCAGCATGCTAGCAGGGCAACTCTGCACTTCTCTTTCTTTCATTCTGCAACGCCCACCTTCCACTCCTGTACCACTCTTCCAACACACACACACACACACACATTTTCCGCTCCACTGACAGCACGAGTTCGGATTCGGGCTGCATTGGATCAGTGCATTTGCTCGTACATCCTTTCACTGCACCACCGGAACGATATTATATAAGGCAAGACAGGAAGGAAATCACAGCGGCAGCTAAATAGTCTTGTAAAAGGAGGACAAAAAAAGGGGGAGAGCATCCGGAGGGGCAAAAGAAATGACAGGCGAGAGATGAAGAGAAGGTGAGTGATACACGGTGCAGTAGTGTGTAACCCAGATAAGACCAAGGTAGAGCTACGCATCATCAATAACTTTGTAAGGGGGGGCGGGATGGGGGGGGGTGTGTATAGAGATCTAACATACAAGACAGAACATTGTGTTTTCCTAATCGAGCTTTTTAGGCAGGGATCAGTTCTGTTGCGAAGCACTTCCTCGGACCGGTTTCCACTCGTTATTTGGCAAGCCCGATAAGTATAAAGCGTGGGGTACGAGAGGTAAACGCGGTGCCAAGAGAATAAGTGATGCTGCAGTGCAAACCCACGCCGTCCAGCATCAATCACTACGAGCTCGATTTGTCTCCGTAAAGTTAATAGAGGGAATCACCCAGTTTGCTGCAGCTCGGTCACTAGCGTATGCACTGGATCATGTCCCAGAATGCATCTAGTGCAAGTACTGGTGCTTCCTGTGGCTATTCTTACATCGGGTGAACTGGTACGCACTCTGGACGTCTAAAGCATAAGTAGGCATGTTTGGGTGGGTGGGTCCAGAAAAATACCACGGTGCCCCAAATTTGCCCCAAAACTGCAAAAGAAAAGACCGTAGTAAAACCGTGGTGCCAAAATCTTTGGGTTTCACAGGTCAGTGACGTTCCAGGTCGTTTGCTTTACTTGACTCGGCTGTAGCGTGTAACCTCCACAACTCAAAAGAAAGGGAAAAGAGGTTGATTGTGAGATTGCTCGGAAGTTGCCCAATCTAAAGGGTATACCAACAATTCGCTGTCTCCCGCAGGTGTGCCCTGAACATGCGCGAAGCCGTCCAGCTGTCCAGCACAATCCTGCTGCTGCTTTTGACCAGGTCCGTCAAGGCAGCATGTCCCGCGGTATGCTCCTGCAAGGAAAGCAATAGAGAGGTGGACTGCTCCTGGAAAGGACTGAGGACCCTCCCAAACGATTTCCAAGTCAACATCCACTCTCTCAACCTGTCCCACAACCGTCTAGCCGACCTTGACCATGTCTTGGCCCCGTACACCCACCTCCGAACTCTGGACGTCTCACACAATAGACTGGCCCACATGCCTGCCTTGTTGCCCCGCTCGCTGTGGGAGATTTACGCCTCGGGCAACCGCATCCGGGTTCTGGAGAAGAACGACACAGCCTACCACTGGAACCTGCGAGTACTGGACTTATCCGCCAACAGGCTAGAGCGGGTGGTGTTCATCAACAATACGCTGCCCGGCTTGCAGGCTCTCAACCTTAGCTGCAACAAGTTCTGGACTGTGCCCACTAACTTGCCCCGGAACTTAGAGATGGTGGATCTCTCGCACAACACGTTGGTACAGATCCTGCCAGGGTCTCTAGACCGCCTACCTAGATTGTCCCGCTTCTACCTTCATGCCAATCGCTTTTCCACAGTGTGCGAAGGTGCCTTTGAGGAACTGGACGCATTAAGACTCATCACGCTGGGCGACAACCCCTGGGCCTGTGACGACCACTCTAACATTGAGTATCTGCTAGACTGGGCCAGGCACGCCTCAGCCCGTGTCCTGGGTTGCCCTTGTCACACGTGGTCGGTCTGCGGAGATGCCCAGCATACGAGGGTGACGTCCGGATGGTACTTCGCCTCCTACACGCTCGCTCCACGCGGTAGAGTGGGATGGGATTTCAATCGGCTCCTATCTGGCGGGACCGGCCACCACAGCTCTGAAGAAACGATCCCCGACTATTCCAGAAAACTCCCGGACGAGGAATCATACGGGCACATTTCGACTTCAGAAAGTCTTTCCGCGACAAACCCCCATATCCCGACATATACGCCCGTCAGCGAGGAGATCCTCACTACCGGGGGAGTCTCCACTTCGAGCACGCGCAGGACAACCACTCTTCGCACTCGGAGTGTCAGGAGGACCAATCAGAAGCTTGGCAGGAACTCAAGCCCAGACATCAGACCTCGGTTTATCGTCCTCCCGTTTCTGATCACTACTTACTTACCACGTCATTCGAGACGTCTCTCTAGGGTTGCTTTAGTTTTGCAAAGAAATATACCAGTTTCAATCATCTCATGCCCCTGTAACTGCTCCAGTCTTCACTATGATTAACTTTACCAATAAAACACTTGTATATTATTTATTTGAATTCTAAATAGTAAATTGCCGGGACACTAAAAGCGCCTGAAATTCTTAAAGATTAGCGTTAGGTTTAACCCCTGTAGGTGAAAAACTGACCTTCATTTACACGTTTCACAAAAAAACGAATGAAACGGATAGGATAGGTTTACATTGAATTGAACCTGAACTCACATTGGGATTAAATGCGATTTCATTTCCCCCTTCTCAAGCATGGTGCAGTCGTGACATACCGATATGCAATCAGCGTTCATTCACGCTAAGGAATTTCGGTTGTTATTACAGAAAAGGACAATTTTCCTTATATGGAAAAGAAAAACATTGGAAAAGGCACAATGGTTTCATACTGAAGTCTTTGGGCTTTTCACTGACGGACGATGTACTGCATTTGAGACTATTCCAAGTGTTGATTATCTTCCTGGCCATATTTATGCTTTATCCATATTGACACAAATAAAACACTCAGTTTTTAACTAGAACTTTGGGTGTCTGAGGATATCGTTTGCTGGCACGGCTTGTACAGTTTATGACGATTAAATGCAGTTTGTTTTCAAATATGTGTTCAATCATTCATTCATTCATCTTCTACCTCTATATCCGATCTTCCCTCGGGTCACGGGGAGTCTGTGCCTATCTCAGGCGTCTATGGGCATTAAGGCAGGATACACCCTGGATGGAATGCCAACCCATCACAGGGCACACACACACACATTCACACATTCATACACTAGGGACAATTTTCCACCTACCGTGCATGTTTTTGGACCGGGAGGAAACCGGAGAACCCGGAGAAAAACCCCCTGAGGCACGGGGAGAACATGCAAACTCCACACACACATGGCCGAGACGGGAATCAGACCCTGGCGGTGTGAGGCGAACGTGCTAACCACTAAGCCACTGTGCTGCTCCCCAAATATGTGTTCTTACTCACAAAAAAGAAAAAGCACACACCATTTTTTCTTTTCTAAAGGGAGCGTGACCCGGCAAGGACGCGGCAGATTTACGTCTCGGGACAAAAAGCAGAGCCCTGGATTTAAAAGTAAAATCTTTAGTCTTCATATCTTCCTGCTCCACTTTCCAGAGAAACACCAGCAGGGGGAGGAAGCAGGCTTTCTGATAGTAAATCCTCACTGGATTTTTTATAAAGGGGCCGAGATATATCAGTTCAAATGTTACGTCAACGTTTCGTAGTAATTTCTGGTCCAGATTTGGGTGTGCACCATCTAAGGACAATTTCCAAGGTTTTTCTTTTAGATTATGCAAAACCCACACATGTACTTCACACCTCAGTGGTAGCCAGAACTTTCCAAAAAAAAAAAAAACATGCAATTTTGCCTTTCAAACCCAGACAGGAAAAAGGGACCAAAATGCAATTTAAAGGAACTAGAATCTTTGCTGTGAAATGTAGCATAAACAAAAAAATAAAGTCATGTATATGCTATATAATACACACACACCCACACACACACACACACACACACATATATATATATATATATATATATATATATATATATATATATATATATATATATATATAATATATATATATATATATATATATATAACACAAGCACAAACACACACACACACAATATATAATACATATAATTGTATATAATTGTATATATATATATATATATATATATATATATATATACATACATATATATATATATATATATATATATATATATATATATATATATATATATATATCACAGGGGATCACAGGGAGTCTGTGTCTATCTCAGGCGTCTATGGGCATTAAGGCAGGATACACCCTGGATGGAATGCCAACCCATCACAGGGCACACATACATACACTAGGGACAATTTTCCAAGGTGCCAATCAACCTACAGTGCATGTTTTTGGACCGGGGAGGAAACCGGAGAACCCGGAGAAAAACCCCCTGAGGCACGGGGAGAACATGCAAACTCCACACACACATGGCCGAGACGGGAATCGAATCCGTACCCTGGCGGTGTGAGGCGAACGTGCTTTAACCACTAAACCACGGTGCACCCTATTATTATTAGTATTTCTTTTTATTTGATTTCCTCCCTTGATATTTCATTGCGGTCGTGTCAGGCTGAAATGTAAAGCGTGATTGTGTATCGTATAAGTAAAAGACCAATCATAAGAAGGTTACAGATAAGTAGTTTATTTGTCTCTGACACTCCGCCGCCAAATCGCTGAAATGCAAAACAAAAACAAAGCTTTAATCAAATGAAACTCTGCTCCGGCGCGAATACTTAAGAGCAAATGTGTCACGTCATGTGTCGTGATGTCAGTACGAGTATAAAACCGCCACGCGAAAGCAAGAAAAGCCACACAGCAGGGGAAACGCCACATCCGAATTCAATTTCTTTCACCTCTACAACTGCTGCATCACAGGTGGGTGAATAAATTCCTACTTTGAATCTCCCAGATCCGACAGTATTCCCTTTCTGTACGTAGCTTTCAAGAAAAAATAGGATCAGGATGTTACTTCCTTTTAGTTTAATGGGGAAATAAACAAGCAAAATAGTTATATAGTATAATTTAGTTAGAAACCATCATCTTTTTTTACATTTATTAGCCAGAAATCCGAGAGCAAATTTAACACTGTGTGCGGTAAAGTGGATTGTGTAAACTCAGTACTGTGGAATTACAGCTCAATGCACCAACGTTTATCATATGTATCATATAGATATCTTCACATTTAAAAGTCATTTTTTGTTTAAATGCCCTTCAAAAAAACATATCCAAAAGCTATGCAAAATGAGACAGGGTCATTACTACATGAGGAGAAAAACATCGCTGAAACTTTAAAGTACCAGGTACAAATTGCGTTCGTACACAAAATATTATGTATTAAATAAATAAATAAAGTATATATATATATATATATATATATATATATATATAATATTAAAAAATATATAATTTTTTGTTTTGTTTTGTTTTTTGTCTAGTTACTAAAACAGAACAATATATATATATATATATATATATATATATATATATATATATATATATATATATGTAAAAATTATTAATACCCAAAAACTTCTAGTGTCTACAGCGTGATTTTTATTTTAATGTTATTTTTTTATTGTTTATTTTCCAAAAACTGGAATTTTCAAAAGCATTTATCTGGTATATTATTTCGTTTTCTATCTTAAATCGACAGTGTTTTTTTTTTTTTAGAAATATTTTCTATATTCTATATTCTATACTAAACGGGGTTTTAGTATATACAGTAAAATGCCAGATATTCCTTTATAAGACATCTGGTACATTCCATCATTACTTATTCCACATTTTACAAAGAGCTTATTTTTTTTTCCACCTTGAACTGTAAAAAAAAACTGTAAAAAAAAAAAGTATTTTTTTTTGTGTTCATTTTAAGTTCTCAAAAAAAAAAACCTTCTAGAAACTAGATAAAAAAAAAATGTTTGATTCTAAAAAAAAAATGCATTATGGCAATTTTATGCTTTAATTATTTATCATAAATTATGAATCATTAATTATATCATTAATTATTCCACATTTTACAAAGAGCTTATTTTTTCCACCTTGAACTGTAAAATCCAATGTAAGTATTTTTTTTGTGTTAATTTTACATTCTCAAAAAAAAAAAAAGAAAAAACTTATAGAAAATATATTTTTTTAAAAATGTTTGATTCTAAAAAAGAAAACAAAAAAAAACAAAGCATTATGGCAATTTTATGCTTTAATTATTTATCATAAATGATGAATCATTAATTATATCATTAATTATTCCACATTTTACAAAGGGGTAATTTTCTTCCACCCTGAACTGTAAAATCCAATGCAAAGTATTTTTCTATGTTAATTTTACGTTCTGCAAAAAAAATACTTATAGAAGCTCTATTGAAAAAAATGTTTGATCCTTAAAAAAAATGCATTATGGCAATTTTATGCTACACAAAAGTCTTTTCCTTGTTTTAAATCGTTCCTAATCAGCCTAATCACACCCGAATGTTTATTTAATCTATATTGTGTTTCTAAAAACACAATATCTAAAAGCAACTATTTTTTATACATATAATTCATATAGTCATTGTTGAAATGTACTGATTGTGTGCGATATCATTCTGGAGTTCAGGCAAGCTTAATAACCACTGCATCAAACTTAATAACCCCTCGTGCGAAAGTGGCGTTTGAACAATATACAAAAAAAAATGTCTCCGAGCATCAACTTGTGTATAAAAAAAAAAACGCCACATCAATCTTTATACAGTGAATAAATGCATGGAAATGATTTTAACCAAGTCAAGTTTAAACGCCTGAACAAATCCTCATCATGTCAATCATCCTGCAAAAAAAAAAACACCGATACACAAAGGTGCAAAATGGTATCACAAGCAGAATTCCCTACACAATGCAAAATGCTTAGGCTTTGTGTGTCGTTCCCCAGGCCTGAAGGAACGCCGCGATGGCTCTCGGCACGGCAACGTTTCTGCTGCTTCTGCCAGTAATGTGCAGCATTTTTGGCGGAGTGGAAATGCAGTCGAGCGTGAAACCCGCAAACAGCACCAACGTCACCATCCAGGCTACCACCCTCGCTGCCACCACCACCGTCAAGGTGGCCGCCACCACCACCAATTCCAACCCGGCAGCAGGCTCGGTAACGGCATTCCCAGCCGGACTCTTCACAACAACCAGCGGTGCTCTCTCCTCCAGCTTCCCATCCTCAGGTCTTCTGCACCTCCTTTTCACCCTGTCGGTCGTCCTCATCACGGCTTTGCTGGTGAAGTAGAGGACGCACATGCCGACTCAGCAATACAACCGACGCTCCCTGACCAACGGGATCACCTTTCTACCAATCTAGTAGACTGGGTCGATGGAATTTTTTTTGTTTTTTTTTTTGTTTATTTTTTTTGTTTACAAATGATAACACTGTATAGGATATAAATATAGCTAGAGATCCTCTATTTTTCTGTAACATGGAAAAGTTTATCTTTCACGTCCTACTTGTATTTATAGGACTTATCTTATCGTTTTCGCAAACAAACAAACAAACAAAAACGTTCTCTCCAAACGACACCAACCGATCTTTCTTCTCTGCTTATTATGGGCTGTGAAATATCGATGGGAAAAAAAACGTTCTATATCGCATTGCCGGTCAACTAAAAAAAATAAAAAAAATAAAAAAAATACAAACATTTACTGCCATGATGTAAACTGGATGAAGTTGATGTAGATTAAAAAAGTTTCTGTCCAATTATCCAAGTGAAAATCTCATTATTTCCAAAAGAGAGCAAACGTTCTTTTACTCTAAATCCCAAACTATTGTATAACTTTATATCCCGAATGTATATTCAAAATATGGCATATGGAGATTGAGTTGACAGCGGTTTAACGCCTGGGAATTTAAAGTAGCGAAAGCACCAGTAGGGGGCAGGAGTGCTCCTAATTAGATTTCAAAGAAGGGGGGGGGGGACAATCACTGTGTCATTTCTTTACTTACAATTTAAGTTCTTATTTTAAGTCTAAACATAACTTTCTAGCTACAATCAATAATAATAATAATAATAATAATAATAAATCCTAGGATGATTTAAATACTAATCAATTATTAGAGTTTGATGTTGCACTATAGATTCTTACCAACAAACAAAAAAGTGATATTTTTAGGTATACGTTAATATTTTTTCTACGTTTTAACGTATAAGTTTTAATCGGTAATTTTAATAAAAAAATAAAAATAAAAAAAACTTTCGTTCATTTTAAACTCACTCGAACTCCGGTCCACCCTCCAAAAAAAACAAAAACAAAATTCTACTCAAATGAAAGTGCTTTTGCTCGGCGTCGACGCTCAAAACAAAGTGTCTGACGTGCGAATAACGTGACGTCACTCCGCTTATAAAGAGTGCGGAGGAAAAAACGCACGGCACACAGAACTTAAAGCGGCACTTCATTTGTAGTCGGTGTTACAGGTGAGAAACTTGCCTTATACGACTATACATTATACGACTTCACAATAATGAACATTTCAATGTCGGGGTTTTTTTTTTTTTTTTTTCGAACGCACGAAATGTAATGTGGAGCGATTGGGGACTGGATTTTGACGTGTTTTATATTACATTTAGGGATTTTAATTAAAAAAAGGGTGGGAAAAAAAGGGGGGGGGGGGGGGGGAACATGACCGGTATTAATGTGCAGATTAAAATGATTTAGCTCAATAGAAAAAGAGAATAGCTAAACAACAAATTTCATTTATTTAGTTCATTATTTGTACAAAAAAAAGTCACAAGATATCAAGAGTGCAATCGTTTTACATATATTATAATCTATATAGATATATATATATATATATATATAATATATATATCTATAAATATATATATATATAGATATATATATATTAGTAACTTCCTATATTTCGCCTATATTTGTGTGCTTATATTGATGGCAAATATATTATGTATTGTATTTAGATACAATCCCTTTATTTTAAAACATACCCTGAAATTCACAGGGTTTATTGTTCATACACCAACCGCAAATTGTGATCATGTATGTCGTCAAACAAAATAGCTATAAATGCATATTTATATATATTATATGCTCCCAAAACACATTAATGCGAATGCGAAACACCAATATGTGCAGATATATGTCCTCTAATTCATGCGAAGCGAGTTTTCTTTCGTTTTTTTTTTCTCTTTTTTTGGTATAAGTCGTGTAAAAACAATGGAATAAAATACAAAAACAATTTAATTTAATAGAAAAATACTGTAAGCATAAAAATAGCGTCATATATACAGGCGGTATAAACGAATGTCAGACTGCATGTGCAATAAGCTCTTGGGTACGTGTTAGTTTACACTGTGTTAGTTTACAATTAGTTAGTTTAGGCGACGTTTGTGGACGTTTTGTTTTTGTTTTGGTTTTTTTTAAATTATTTTATTCCTGTTCCTCGCATTAAAAAAACGCATAAAATAAAAAAAAAAAAAAAGGAAAAAAAGATCTGTGGAGTTCAGTTTTATTTCAGGGAAACTTTTACTTTGCAATAAACGAAGCAAAATACCGCAACTTTTAACGCCACTATATTTCCGAAAACGCGAAACTTGTCATTATTTTGCCATAAAATAGCTGTAATTCTTTATTTAAAAAAAAAGAAAGAAAAAAATGCCTATACTTTTATCGATTTGTGATTATGATAAACGTTTTAGCTACAAATCTTTGTATTATTTTACGAATTCATTTCATGTATACAAGGTAAGGTACGGAATAATTAAATAATAAATAAATAAGATGCACCATTTCGGCCTGATACTATTCAGCTGCTGCGTTTGGCTCTACAGGCTCGAAGCAACAGCGAGATGAGGCTCAGCGTGATGTTCCTGGCTGTGATGTTCAGCGTGGTGGGCTTGGGCCTTTCTACCACATCCTCTCCGTCCTCCACCAGCAACTCCCAATCGCCATATACCACTGGCTCCGGAACGCCGGCTAACGCCCGCGTGCCCACCACCAACGCGGCACCTCACTTCGCCTCTTCGGGTGGAAATCTTCTGCTCTTCGTTTCCGTGTCCTTGGTCCTCTTCATCCCACTGCTGATGAAGTAGCGAGTAGGATACGATCCTGCTGCCTTTTATACACAGTAATGAAACGCGCCACGTCCGTCAGGTCACCAGCTATGAATCGAATAAGCAAGTAGAGTTGGTGGATGGTCCCTACTTTCCGCCCCCGCGCCCCCCCCCCACGTATAAGATCGCCGTCTTATTACTTTCTGCTTTGTAGTTTAATGATCTCTTCATTTGATTCGATAATCAAGAACTCTATAATAATGTCCGTGTCATCACCGGTGGAGTGTCCTACAGCAAGATGGCCAACAACAATCAACGCAGCATGTTCGCAAGAACCTCCTCAAAAATGTTAAATATGAATTTCGGCAACGTTTCTCATGTCTGTATATCTCCTTTCATTTTTACGGTTGTAGATGGAGCAAACTTTTATTTTAGAAACACTTTGGTTTGAATGTCAGCGCCTGCTATCGAGTCCATTAGCAGAAATTTAAAGTGAAAAAAACTGTAGCAAATCTATATCGACTCTGCACCCTTTTTTTTTGTTTTATTTGGTTTCATTTTATTTTCAAAATTAACCATTTTCTGTAAGTGATATGCAAATTTTAGCATGAAATAAATAGCTTTGTAACTCGAAAATTCTCTGTCTGGGTCTTCTTTTTCAACTTTAAACCTTAAACATCTTCAGTTGACATTTACTCACAATTGTAAATCTTTCATTCTTAAAAGCACATTATATATATATATATATATATATATATATATATATATATATATATATATATATATATACAACACATATATGTATATATGTATATTAGGGCCGTCAAAGTGACCGTGTTAATGCAATATTAGTTGGTTAATTTTAGTTATTAACATAGCAACCAGAAAAGAATTCTAAAAGAGGCCACGTAGCATATTTTACAATTGAAACAACCACTAAACATAGAAATGAACAAGAAACGAATCTGAAAAATAATAATTTCCAGAGAAAAATAAATATTAAATAATCAATCAATTTTATTAAAGGAAGAGATTTTGATGAAATCTATATCATGATAACATCTGTTACAGTTAGTTAGAGTATTAGAAACATGAGTATTCAAAAGTATAAAAGTATTCATTTATCCATTCACAAGTTAACTCATGGCAATCGTGATTAATCGTGATTAAATATTTTAAGATATATGAATATATGACAGAAAAAAACGTACATGATATGCCATAAAATGCCATAAAAACACTAATCAGATAAGTGCTTGCTTGTGATATTTTTCAGTGATATGTATGCCGTGTCTGTTTCTAAAATTAATGTTATCAAATAAAAACTGAATAAAACACCATGTTTAAGCATTACACACCTCAGCATATGATTTTAAAGGGATTTTTTGAACAACCAGTTCCACATTTAGTCCCCATTTTTGCTCTTATAATATCCTCCACTCTTCTGGGAACACGTTCCACTAGATTTTGGAGTGTGTTTTTGGTTGT
The DNA here is from genome assembly GCA_030449085.1 of Kryptopterus vitreolus. Lineage (NCBI taxonomy): Eukaryota > Metazoa > Chordata > Actinopteri > Siluriformes > Siluridae > Kryptopterus > Kryptopterus vitreolus. Next base: position 12,094,162 of record JACRUU010000028.1, read on the forward strand.
GGGTGTGGATTCGTGATTATTCGGACACTAGGGTGTTAATACAGTCATGTACTGATGTAGGTGAGGTGAGGCCTGGGAGTGTTCCAATTATATATATATATA
>JACRUU010000028.1:12099263-12114263 GCA_030449085.1 Kryptopterus vitreolus
TATCATATATACCACATACAAGTTTTGAAAAAGAGAAAAAAGGTTTTTTTATTATATTATTTTATATATTTTTTTATATATATTATATTATTTTATTTTATATAATATAAATAAAAATATATTAACATTTTCAGCGAGACAATGCTAATTGCATACTTTGTCTATTATAATACCTCAGTAAAAGAGGAGTCTGGGTGGGGCTTGGCGCATCATATATATATATATATATATATATATATATATATATATATATATATATATATATATAAAACAAAAGACACCAAGAAACTGGTGAGAATCTAGAATCAATATCTGACACATATGGAGTAAAATTTCACTCCTCTCCATTATGAATAAAATATGTGTTTATGTGTTTATTACACACTGTCCCAGAGAACGGGGGACACACGATCTTTGAGCTTCTCAGAATTTACATGCTAAAGGAATTCCGCCTCAGTACTGCCACCTTCTGCACGTCACCTGCAACTACTGATGTCGGACAAACGTGTGTTCGGTTTGTGAGTGTGGAAGTAAATACCTGCTAATTTTTTGGCACTCAAAAGTGTACATTTTATTAGTAGATATTATTAATCGACAAGAAATGATGTTAGAAATAATACAAGAGGATATATATATATATATATATATATATATATATATATATATAGGGATTGTGAAAAAAGTTTTTTTCTCTTTTATTTGTTTTTGAAAATGGATGTTCCTATAGTTTATATAAAACAAACTACATACAAAAAGTCAAAAATACACCCAAAAAAAAGAGGCAAAAACAGTGAATGACTTTTCCAAATGTGAACAAGAGAAGAAAGAAATATTCAGACCTCTGGCAAGTTTGACCTTACTGAATTACTGACCTTATTTGTTTGTTTGTTTGTTTATTTATTTATTTATTTATTTATTTGATGTATTACAGAGATTGTGAGCAGCTGTTATTTATGCTTAAAGGAGAATTTTCAAATCGGACATTTATCTATGTCTTTGTTCAAAGTAAATCTTAAAAGTTCTAGTTTATTGCATAAAAACAAAAGGAAGTTTATGTGTTTACAAATTCCTGACAGGCAGTGTAAATGCTGTAGAAGACGAATGAATATTCTAATGAAAAATAGATCAGAAAGATGCTTTTTTATGTCTCTTTTCATTTCTAAGGGACAGGCAAAGTTTTGCACTTGATTGTCCGCAGACTCGGGACGTTTGCATGCTGTGTCACGCCGGTCTGCATTTGCGTCACATCGCACGCATCCGGAAAATCTTCAATTTATTTATTTATTTTTTTTTTAAAGAAAAGCCGTGCCGATGATCGGGTGTGATAAATAATGAACTCTCTGAGGCTTTTAAAAGAGGCATGGCTACCTGGTGGGATCCACCTCAAAACTGAACTTGGCAGACTTTATGACGTCACCGATGAGGGGCTCTAGAAGGTTATGCAGATATGTAGCGCCGTAAACCTGGCGGGGGAAAAGGAGGAAAGTTGGGGAAAAAATTCTGGGCGAGTAAAACAAAAAGAGGGGGAGAAAAAAACAAAAGGAATCCTCCAAGACAAACCCATCTTTTTTTTTTCTTTTTTTTTTTTTTTTTTTTTATGAAAAACATGTGGTTCAGTAAAAAGGCTGTTCAGGATTTGCATTGTCACAATGTGTGCCAACCTTGAAACAAAAGGTCATGATTTTACTGGCCAGACTGTTCCCTCTGAAGAGCGTTTGCATGGAGTCAGCAAGCTCCACCTCCTTAGAAAACATGTTCCACAGAAGCTGGTAGAGAAGGTGACGTGAGTCAAACAGAGTGACCAGAACCCGAGCCAGCTCGTCCTGACAAACACACACATATATTAAAAAAAATATATATATATATATATAATATATTTTTTTTTTTTTTTTGTATATACACACACACACACACACACACAGAGAGACACACAAAACAAAATAATGTCTAATCAGCCTGGGAATGTCTAATCTACTGTAACAGTAACACCTCAGAACTGAAGATGGTCCTCAATTTACTAAATTTTTTTTGTAACAATGAAATGAAAAATAATTAGCAAGTAAAGGTATCTTTAATACAGTGGTTCTCAAACTGGAGGCCACCAGATGGCGCTAGGGGGAGCCGGAAATAAAGGCCTGGAAATAAATACAGACCCACTGAGAACAAGGCACCACATTGGCCAGCGCCATGGCGATGGGCAGCTCTCCCTGATCGCCCATCATGGTGACGAGCTCCACCAGCCTCTCAAAGCGATCGGCCAGCACCGTCTCGGCCAGCGTGTCGAACTCGGTGCCCTGCTGCAGGATCTTAGTGAGGACCTCCATGAAGGTGGCGCGAGTCTGCAGGTCCTTGTGGTAACCCAGACCTGGCAGACAACGACAGGGAAAATTGAATGGGGTCATTTCCAATATTGCTTGCTTGATGGATGGATGGATGGATGGATGGATGGATGGATGGATGGATGGATGGATGGATGGATGGATGGATGGATGGATGGATGGATGGATGGATAGATAGATAGATAGATAGATAGATAGATAGATAGATAGATAGATAGACAGACAGATAGACAGACAGACGGATAGATAGAAATGTAATGTATTTATATAAATGTATAGGTAGATAGACAGACAGACAGAAAGATATCTATAAATGTATATATAAATGTATAGATAGATAGATACAGTAGACAGACAGACAGACAGACAGACAGACAGACACACACAATAGATAGATAGATAGATAGATAGATAGATAGATAGATAGATAGATAGATAGATAGATAGATAGATAGATAGATAGATGGTTGGAATGATGGACAGACAGACCGACAGACAGACAGATAGATAGATAGATAGATAGATAGATAGATAGATAGATAGATAGATAGATAGATAGATAGATAGATAGATAGATAGATAGATAGATAGATAGATAGATAGATACTCAATATATTTGTTTTCCTAATGATGTTGACATACTGATCACATGATCTGTCTTTACATTATCTGTGTATTCTAGTATGTCCTAGAGGAGGCGTAGTAACAATAACAATTTGTGGCTGCATCGAGTGCTCAGACCATATATGGACAGAGACGCTCCTCACCGATGGAGTGCATGAGGCCGCTGTCCACGTTGGCGTTGAGCAGGTTGGACATGGCCAGCACAGTGCAGTGACGCAGAGACGGCAGACGCCTCGACATGCCGCGTTTACGCCCGGCCACCTGCTGTCCGTCATCCTCGGGTTCGCTGCAGTCGTTCAGCAGGTTCATAAACAGTGTGAAGTACCTGGAGGAGATTTAGTGCATTTCAGCTAAAAAAAAACTCTTTATAGGATTTTTTTTTTTAAAGAAAGGTTGAAAGATGCGTCACGTCTGTCAATGTAAAGGAAATTCTTTCACAAAAACCTGGAGGTCAGAGCGCAGGGTCAGTCATAATACAGCACCCCTGCAGCACAGAGGGTTACGGGGCCTTACTCAAGGGCCCCAAAAATTGCAATTTCATTCATTCATTCATCTTCTACCTCTTTATCCGGGAAGTCTTTGTCTATCTCAGGTGTCTATGGGCATTAAGGCAGGATACACCCTGGATGGAATGAAAACTCATCGCAGGGCACACACACACTCACATTCACACACACATTCACATCACTAGGGACAATTTTTCCAAGGTGCCAATCAACCTACCGTGCATGTTTTTGGACCGGGCAGGCACAGGGGAGAACATGCAAACTCCACACACACATGGCCGAGACAGGAATCGAACCCGGACCCTGGAGGTGTGAGGCGAACGTGCTAACCACTAAACCACCGTGCACCTTACCACATAATCAAATCTCATTATTTAACGACTGACTATGGACTAGTTCATGAACTACATGTGCCTTATTTAATATGTCGATGGCACATGTTTTTAAAAATGTAAAAACAATGGTTCGTAATCTTACATGTAATTCTTGCCTTGAATTTAGCTCGTTATGTAGCAATCAAAATTAGTTAATAAATAAATAAAAATGGAAGCATGATAGATCTGCTCACTCAGGAACAAGATCCAGGACAATATCATTCCCACATCATTCCTGCAGTGACAAACACTAATCCCAGAAATCTGTGTAGTTAAGGGAATTTAAGGTCATGCTTTTTTGATACAGAAAGTGTGATACCTTTTTTTTTTAGCCTTGGATTGAACCTTGTTCCATATAATATGGAATAACACTATAACATTTGGAATTGGTGTATAGTGAAATATGCTCCTACTTCAGGAAGAGTTGAGATTTGGCCTCCATGAGTTCGATCCCGTCTCCTTCCTCCGGCTGTAGCGGTAACCCGGCCAACAGAGACACCACGGCCTCCATACTCGCCTGATCCAGATCCCTGTCAAACACAGATTCAGATACTTTAAGCACAAGTACTGGAAAAAAATCGGATTGAAAAATAAGTATACTTTATTAATAAATTTTTTATATAATCCAGGGGCACGGTGGTTTAGTGGTTAGCACGGTCGCCTCACACCGCCAGGGTCCGGGTTCGATTCCCGTCTCGGCCATGTGTGTGTGGAGTTTGTGCATGTTCCCCCCGTGTCTCAGAGGGTTTTTCTCCGGGTTCTCCGGTTTCCTCCCCGGTCCAAAAGCATGCACGGTAGGTTGATTGGCACCTTGGAAAATTGTCCCTAGTGTATGCATGTGTGTGTGATTGTGAATGTGAGTGTGTGTGCCCTGCAATGGGTTGGCATTCCATCCAGGGTGTATCCTGCCTTAATGCCCATAGACGCCTGAGATAGGCACTCCCCGCCTGAGACAGACTCCCCGTGACCCGAGAGAAGATCGGATATAGAGGTAGAAGATGAAGATGGGAATTCCTGCACTTTCGGGGAAAGTTACCTCATCAAACACTTGACGTCGTCATCAGCCGCCTGGTTGGAGGTCCCCATTACCCAGTCTGTCAGATACTCCACCATCTTATTCCTGAGACCCCAGAAAGAGTAATAAAATAAGTACTGTTAAATAAATATAAAAGATACAGATAAAAAAATGACACAAGTAAAAGCAAAAAAAAAAATGCAGGTTCAGAATTCAGTATTTTTATTTGTTTTTATTTGATGCCATTCTGTTTTTATACTTTCCTTCTTGTACATTTTACTGCTTTTATTCTCCCACTAGTCAGTGCAACACTTTCTGAGCCGCGGTTTATTATTTATTTATTTATTTATTTATTTATTATTCATGCATGTAGTTAAAAAATCTTCTATATGTACAAAAATTTTAACAAAACAAACTTACATGAAGGTGAAACTAGTTTTAAGTTTTCAAAACTTCTTTAATAAGTAGAAATAAGCAAAAAAAAATACTGGATTACAGCAATGTGAGTTAATATCATTTGTTAAATTCAACTTCTGACACACACACACACACACACACACACACACACACACACGTCCAAATAATTTGAGCGCTCTCTCACCTGAACTTCATTTCTTGGCAGAAGGACAGATCGTCTCGGCGCTCCATCATCACCTCCACCAGTTGGCACAGCTTGGTTTTGATCTGGATGGCGTGCACCATGTTGCCCAGGATGCGCACATACCTGCCACGACAAACTCCTGAAAAAAACCCTGCGTGAACTCTACTGTATAGGAGGCGTGAGTGAAGGATGGAGGTCTTACCTGACCAGGTTGATCATCATGGTCTCAATGCTGGCCTGGCCGAGATGTTCAGAGCTGCCTTCTGTGTGGTTATCTAACAGGTTCTTCATTATGGCGATGGTCTGCTCCACGAACTGCGTGTTTGTCTCGTTGATGGGCACCTGGAAGAAACGGATCGATTAGTCGATTAGCGTTGGGAAATCGAAAATCCTATTCCGGAATATTCAAGATCAAGAATTTGTTATAAAATGAAAACGTCGATTTCTCTTATCGATTCATGGGTGCATTATTTTTTCAATCTGCCAGGACCTTATGTGGTAATCTAAACATGTTTAGTAATTATTGTAATAAACTAGTATATTGAAAGCGAGGTGTTACAACCAACATGACTAAGAATCTGCGGTGAATTGAATAAACCTGTATTTAAATGTAGAAAAACAAGAAATGGGGTGGATGCCTGGAATATGTGATGTTATTGTTTGTTTGTTTTTAGTCTAAAGTATTTGGAAGGGGTCTTTAAGACCAGTAAGCGCTCTCTCTCTCTCTCTCTCTCTCTCTCTCTCTCTTGTAAGCTGTTCGCCAACTGGGAATTAATAAGAATCGATGAGCGGAATCGGATTGAATCAAATTGAAATGATACCCAAACCTACTGGAGAAACACATGAAACAAACAAAAGGTGAATAACTGCTCCAAATGCGATCGCCACTGACCGGCCCTTGTGCCTCGAAGAAGCGACTGATGCTGTTCTTCAGCTTGTTGAAGAGCATAGGGTAGAGAGCCGGGTTCAGCTCCAGACCCACCAGGTCCTTGACGTTGTTGCGGATCTGCACACCCTTCTCGTGGCTGCACACCATCAGGGACAGCAGGCGGTCCAAAAACTTACTGAGTGGCGTCTCGGCGTTCCCCTCGCACGAGCCCATGGACACCATGGAGCCCTTGCGCTCGCTCAGAGGACCCATCGGAGGGCTGTACGTAACCGGACCCGGGGGGATCCTTTGCTGCAGACACACACCGCCCAGAGCGCATAGGAATCCAGTCATGTTGATCCACTCCTGAGGAAGAAGTGCACAAACGGGTTTCAGTACAACACTACAGTGTACATTTCACCCACTTCCGTTAACGCTCAGACCGACCTGACAGTCTTCTATCTTAGTTTTCGGGTGGTTCAGGATTAACTTGGTGGCATATTCCCATTTGGTGTGTGTGTCCTCCCAGGCCTGTAACACAAACACAAGGTAATATAATCCATTTTATTCTCTTAATTCAATGCCGTTATTTATCATGAGCTGAAGGAATACATGGGCCATTGTGTAAATAGTAAAAAAAAAACATTTATAAAAGTAAGGTAAAAGAGATTAAAAAAGGAGATATTTTTTATTCATTTCTTTAATTTTCTACCGCTTTATTCGATCTTCCCTCGGGTCACGGGGAGCCTGTGCCTATCTCAGGGGTCTATGGGCATTAAAGATATACCCTGGATGGAATGCCAACCCATCACAGTGCACACACACACACATTCACACACTAGGGACAATTTTCCAAGGTGCCAAAAAACCTACCGTGCATGTTTTTGGACCGGGGGAGGAAACCGGAGGAAACCGGAGAGCCCGGAGAAAAACCCCCTGAGACACGGGGAGAACATGCAAACTCCACGCACACATGGCCGAGACGGGAATCGAACCCGGACCCTGGCGGTGTGAGGCGAACGTGCTAACCACTAAACCACCGTGCCCCCATTATATATTATTATTATTATTCTATAATATTATTATTAATGATTAATAAATATACCATTACTGCACAGAGGAATAAGGTGACATCTTTATTGCACGTTACATCGTTATGGTGACATCATTATGGCATGTTAATGACATAGATTGCCTGGGGGAGGAAACTGTTCTTGCTGTCTTGGTGTTTGGTGCTCCGTAGACAGAAAAAGTGTACAGTTCTTGAACAGAGTGCAGGGGAGCACCAGTGATCTTTTCCACTGTACGTACGAGCCGCCCTCTGTAATCTCCTGATGTCTGAGCCAATCCAGACAGTTATGGAGTCATTGTGATTGTCCTACTTCAGGCCCTGGGAGATGGTGTTGCCCAGGAACCTGAAGGACTCCACTGCTCCCCATGCAGGGCTGTCCATGATGGAGAGTTACAGGGGTTTTTTCCCCTATAATCAACCATCATCTCCACTGTTTTCAGTGTGTTATTATGACTGCACCAGGCAGCCAGATGCTAACGCTGAAGCTCACATCTGTATGCAGACTCGTGACCGTCATGGATGAGATCCAGGAAGGTGCTGCAGATGGCTGTATATACATTTTTAGTTCTAGCTTGTTTCAGCAAACAGTGGATGTTTATTAATTAATACAAACAATCCATTATTCGACAACACGAATAGATAGTAAATTGTGTTTTTTTGCTCACAATACAATTCCATTCATGCTTCCATATTTTGGTCTTTAGGTACGAATGAAGAAATAAAGAATCCCAACCTTTGACAGCTGTATATAATCGAATGTTTACACAGACGTACTTGTTGACGGTCCTCATTTCTAACCCTTGAACTTTTTCAGCCTTCTGCTTATTTTGTGCTTGTTTTGCTTTAAAAGCGCGAGAGGAGTTTGCATAAGAAATTAATGTGGGCGGATTCCATTTTTAGGCCCGAGATTCTTGTAATTGTGTAAAAACCTTCCTAAACAGGACATACTGTTCCCGAGAGAGGTTTCGATTCCCGCTGCTCCGTGACCATTATGTAAAGGAAAGGAAATGAGGCAAACTGAATGATGGGTTTGATATTTTAGCATACATAATAACTCTATAACAGAGAAGCTGCGGGAGTCTGACCTCAGTGTTGCCAGGTGTGGGATGCTCGATCCTCCTGAGCAACGCCATTACTCTTTTCTGTAAGGCTGAGCGACCTAATGGAAAGACAAAACACACACCCACACACACACACACACACAACACACACACACACACACACACACACACGCGCGCGCGAAAAAAAAAACAACAAAGCGATTGCTGCCCTCTACTGGCCAAATACTTGAACATGTGCATAGTCTGTGTTACGTATTAAAAATCGAACCTGTGGTCATCATGTTGCTGACTGAGACGAACTCCATGAAGGTGTTGTAGTTGGGCAGGATGGTCTGCACGGGCACCTCGTCCACACCACAGCGGATATCGGCCTCTTCGCACAGGTGCCTGAAGCACGACATGGCCACCAGCACTGCCTCTATGTCGGGGCTCCACAAAAACATGTAGAGGCACACCTCCAGCTTCGCCTGAGCCTGTCTGCACTTGAAGATGCTGCTGCCCGTTGTCGCACGCTCCTGTACAGGTCAGACGAGGTTTCCGGGGTTGGACATTAAAATAACCTTTCGGGCATCATGAACTGTTCAGTGGGTTACTAATATAAAAAGGTCAAGTATGCAGGTAAATCTGCCATGGGTTGGCCCTTGAGAAAGGCCCCTATACCTCTGTTGTGATACTGGTAGGCCTGTCGTCATGGACAACAAATCGACATATCGCACATTATACGGAAATAATGATCAACCTAATGATCACGACCAGCATGATACGGAGCCCCTGGAGCACAGAGGGTTAAGAGCCTTGCTCAACGACCCAAGGGCGCGCCACTTGGCGACACCGGGGCTCGAACCCCCCCGAACCTTCCGATCATAGCCCAGCACTTTAAACCACTTAGCCACACCCCCTCCTTCAGAAAGATCCTGCCTTAAGCCCCACCCACAAAATCTTTCAGAATCTGCTTAACAATTAAAATCTAAATTAAGAATTAATTCATTTTACAATTAAAAATCAGGTTCTAGATTACAGATGGACTTGAAAAAGTGAAGAACATCTTGTGGCTCACTTTGTTCCTGAGGAGAAACTTGTTCCTGCAGATGAGGATCTCCTCGGAGCCACTTCAGAATCTCGGTTCGGTTGAACTGCTGGTGCCCGATGAGCTTCGGGCAAATGAAGTCAAGGACCTGGGAGCTGATAGGAGGACAAACAGATCATGCTTCAGAAGATCTGGTTTACGTGAGATCTATTCAATTCATTCATTCATTCATCTTCTACCGCTATATCCGATCTTCCCTCGGGTCACGGGGAGGCTGTGCCTATCTCAGGTGTCTATGGGCATTAAGGCAGGACACACCCTGGATGGAATGCCAACCCATCACAGGACACACACACTCACATTCACACACTCACATTCACATTCACACACACATTCACACACTAGGGACAATTTTCCAAGGTGCCAATCAACCTACCGTGCATGTTTTTGGACCGGAGGGGGGAGGAAACCGGAGAACCCGGAGAGAAAAAACGGAGAAAAACCCCCAGAGGTACGGGGAGAACATGGAGAACATGCACAAACTCACACACACATGGCCGAGACGGGAATCAAACCTGGACCCTGGCGGTGTGAGGCGAATGTGCTAACCACTAAACCACCGTATATTTATTTTCATCAGAAACAATGGTGCTTGATGTAGTATGGTGGAGCTTATGATAATACTTATTCTTTCTCCAGTCACGGGTATTAGAAAGCAAAGGATAACTCTAAGGCGTACCTGATGTCCCAGAAGGTCTCCATGGGTGCGTTGGGATTCCATAGCTCGATGATTTCTGGCTGATGCAGGACCAGCAAAGCCTTTGTAAACGGAGAAACATCAGATTCAACCCAAAGTAAACACTAACAAACTGATTCTGCTTCATCGTAAATCAATGTGAGCATCACGGAAAACGTTTGATCGCGCAAAAGCTACTATGACGGAAACTACAATGGGAAAATAAATAAATAAACTAATTAAGAGTTTAAACTAGGATTGGAGAGATTCCATTGTGTCACGGTTTCGTAATTTCGTAGCATAGTGTTGGAAGAGAGACAGACATGTGTGAGTGGGGGTGAGTCTCACCTCCACCCTCCAGGCCTCCTGGGAAATCTCCCCCAGGTTGACGAGGGGCACCAGCTCACCTGCGTGAGCCATTTGATGAGATCGGCTGTGCTGCTCTGGATCTCCGGACCTTGCTTCCCTGGGTTCTAACACACACATACACACACACACACACACACAACTTGTGTCAGAGGAATAAATGATGCCTGCAAGTGGAGGACATTAAGGAAGTAAATGTAATTCATTACTGTACTTTTTTTACACTACAATCTACAACTGAGAATGTGTTAGCAGTGATGATCCTAGAACTTAGGCAAAGCTAGAGGTACGCAATTGTATTTTTAACCTGTACATTTTTATATTTGTTAGGCCAAAGTAATTCTTCATGCTATACAAGCAGAATACAACTACCAGAATGTGTAAGCAGTGATGATCCTAGAACTTAGGAACCTTAGAAACTTTTTATCCATTTATAGTTACATTTAAGGCTGTAGCTCCATACCCTGACTTGGATAGATATTGCAAATCTGAACACATCTGAGCTTTCATTCATTTATTTTTCAGTGTAAAATCATTTCCGTCATAAATGTGAATCTATTATTAAATGTTAATGACTATACGTTGTGTTCACCTGCAAGTGCCAGTTTTAGTAGTCTTTACAGAAATCGTTGTCAGTAATAATTTGCATATCATATTGCTAGCATACATTTATGATTCATTATTAGTTTAATAATTCGAATATATAATGAACAATTTGGAACAATTAATCATAATCTAGAATTAATGGGAGTTTAAGTTACTGATGTAAAAAAAGTGTTGTAAATTAGCATATGTGGAAGGGTTAGGGTTTTTATATACATACACACACACACACACACACACACACACACACACACACACACACACACACAAACCCTAACCACATATGTTAATTCCCTTTTTACTTATTTCAGTCGCAGTTTATATACATATGTTTCTGTGTTGGTGGTGTGTGTGTGTGTGTGTGTGTGGCCTGCGATGGGTTGGCATTCTATCCAGGGTGTATCCTGCCTTAATGCCCATAGACGCCTGAGATAGGCACAGGCTCCCCGTGACCCAAGGGAAGATGAATGAATGAATGTGTTGTGTGTGTTTTTTTTATTTGTTTGTTTGTTTTCTTTATTTTTTTCCCCCCCCCCCCCCCACCCCCCCCCCCCCCCCACCCTCCCCCCACCACCCCCCACCCCCCCCCCCCCCCCCCCCCCCCCCCCCCCCCCCCCCCCCCCCCCCCCCCCCCCCCCCCCCCCCCCCCCCCCCCCCCACCCCCCCCCCCCCCCCCCCCCCCCCCCCCCCCCCCCCCCCCCGTTTTTTTCCCCCCCCCCCCCCCCCCCCCCCCCCCCCCCCACCCCCCCCCCCCCCCCCCCCCCCCCCCCCCCCCCCCCACCCCCCCCCCCCCCCACCCCCCCCCACCCCCCCCCCCCACCCCCCCCACCCACCCCCCCACCCCCCCCCCCCCCCCACCCCCCCCCCCAACCCCCCCCCCCCCCCCCCCACATAAAACAAAAACTACAAAATAAATCTCACATGTAGCAGAAGTTTAGGGTCAGCGTGGATTAGCTTCACCAAAGCCAGCATCAGATACTTATGACTCCTCGTGTCCAGGTCTGTGGCTTTGTCTTTAAACTTCAGACTGGTCACTTTCTCTTTAAACGTCAGATTCTAAACGAGAGTAACAGGACAGAGACAGAGAGAGAGAGAGAGAGAGAGAGAGAGAATAAGAGAGAGAACGTATTTTATAACCCACATTACTTTTGTACCTTACATTCACTATGAATGCTATACATATTCATTACACAAACACCAAAACAGAAACCCAGAGAACAATTTGTTTACTCATTATACAAATTTATTGCATGATTTCTCAAACATATTAATAACCAAAATAATATTTGAAAAAAGAAGGTCATAAACAATGGCTTTTCTTCATTTAGGTAAAATAGACTTAATAGATTTAAGCAACCCATAGAATAACATGGTATTTGAATTGTTCTCTCTCACACACACACACACACACACACACACACACACACACACATACGCGGGTTCTCACCGTCATGCGGAGCGGTGTGTGAATGCTGGCCAGTGTCTCGGCGAACATGGTGCGCAGCTCTCCTGAGTAACAGTACACAGCGTCGATCTTTGGCCACCAGTCGAGGGGAGACTGCAGCACGACAGAGGCGACACAGTGGAGATGCACGTTAGGGTTTAACTCTTAACATTATAACATTATATTTATATTATATTTTTCCCCCGACTTCAGTCAGGGATCATACCGCCACTTACGTTGGTGATGATTCTGTGCAGGGAATTCACGAGGACAAAGTGGAAGGTGGACAGTGAGGATGATGCCAAGCAGACCTGCGGGTGGTCGTAAAAGCGCAGTGAGAAAGCACATGAAGCACAGCATTCTGTTCACGTGTTTATGGCGCGTTACGACGCATTGTAACAGTGTAACTGTGATCATTCTAATGCTGTGGAAACTACAAGGTCATGATGATGATGATGATCTCACTTTAAACTGCTGGTTATTGTGTGGGTTGAGGCGGAAGCAGGAGACAAAGCAGTCGATCATCAGGTCCACATCTGCGCTCTGACAGCCGGCACCGCGCGAGAATGGCTTAGCCGGGGGTTAAAAGTTTTGTTTTTTTTATTGTTAAACAACAGAGACTGAAAAAACACAACACACACACACACACACACACACAATTGTCCAACAGAATTAACACAACCCCTGTTCCAATACTGTGGGCAGGGCAGACACTTCAAACAGTACGTATCTATAAATCTAAACATGTAAAACCACAAATCCAAAAAAGTCGTGTGCATTGTCGCTACTGTTTACACTTTATTATTTGCTATATTATTTTTTATATATATATATATATATATATATATATATATATATATATATATATATATATATATATATCTATACAGTAGGTTATAGGTCTCTATTATTTTGTGTTTGTGTATTTATCCTGCACTGTCTCGTGTTATCTCTTCTACACTGTTTTGTTATGCGATGTTTGCACCAGGTTGTGTTGTTTAGCTCTATGTTGTGTGTTGTGTGATGTGAATATGTTGTTTTATGTCGCTCTAAGGGGCTGGAGTTGAAACCTTGTCTCATCTCACACATTATACAAATGACTTGATCGTATTCAAGCACTATCCGGCTGCTCCTTTCGAGATACACACACACACACACACACACACCACACACACACACACACAAACCTTCAGATCCAACATGATTGACTTCACCAGGAGGAAGATGATGGAGTGATCCTCCCAGTTGACATACGTGGAGGCTTTGCACAGTTTGACGCTGGCGATCGCTGCGCTCTCCGTCAGCTGCTTACTGCTCCCGTGGCCGACCAGCGCTTTCCTCAGACTCTCTATAAACAGTTTCTGAGACCAAAAACGCAGACAAGAACTTAAGCAGGAAAATACTGATGACAAATTTGTAATATAGAATAAAAATAAATTAATCTAATATATGCATTTTAATGGCAATGTGTGTGTGTGTGTGTGTGTGTGTGTATTTATATACCTTGTTGACCTTGCTCTCCTCCAGCGTCTCTCGGGACAGCTCCTGTATGATGTTGGGACAGAGGATCAGGAGGATGATCTGCAGAGGCCACACAGCTGCCTTCCTCTTTGCACTCTCAGCAAAACTGTCCACCAGGTCAAAGAGCTTCTCGGCACAGTCTGAGGTCAACACACACACACACACACACACAATCAGTAAATACACAATAACTATTATCTGTGCGACGAATAATTAAAAAGGTGATATTGGTCAGTGCGTCACCAGCCATGTCTGTTTGTGTTCTCTGGTACAGCATGGTGAGCTCTTCTGGGTAGTTCTCCACCCAATTCCAGAATGCCTACACACACACACACACACAGACACACACACTATAATTGGCAGCTACCTTTTTGTTTCAGACACATTATTCTGGAACTACATCATAGACATAGTGGTCTGGGACATGCACACACCTTTTCTAGACTGTAGATGACGCTGAGCTGTGCAGGTTTTTTCAGAGCTTTAAATTTGAACACGGTTTCTGGAGAAGAGGGAGAGAAAAAAAAACATAGTTAATATCCCAAAACTCTGTTCTGGAAAGCATACACTTGATCACGGGTCACCAAGGGGTACCAGGACCATGTGAGGAGCTTTCAGGCCTGTTGTAAAAAACTGTTTAAAAAAATAAAAAAATGTAGTTAACTTTTTGTGGATAATTATTGTGATAAATCGTTACCGTGATCAGTGTCTTCACGTAGATAAACGAGCATCATTAATCATTAATAATAATATTATAGGATAATAATAATAATAATAATAAATAATGGGGGCACGGTGGTTTAGTGGTTAGCACGTTCGCCTCACACCGCCAGGGTCCGGGTT
>JACRUU010000028.1:12116763-12136763 GCA_030449085.1 Kryptopterus vitreolus
TGAGAAAGATAGAGGTTCTTCTCTGCAGCCTCGCCGAAAATCCTCTGCAAAACAGGCAAGAGGATCAAGTGGCGTTTCTATCGCCAACGTGTGTCACTCGAATATCCGTTACACCTTTCTTTTGCACCAAGTGGCAACAGCTGACGCAAAAAAAAAAAGTCGCATTCACAGACATTTTTGTCCTGTTTTACTATCCTTACGTGTTCACCTCTTTTACGTTTAACCTGTTCGCAGTGTTGGGAAGGTTACGTTGGAAATGTAATAGATTACAAATGACCCTATTCGAAATGTAATAAGTACTTTTTAATTACTTCTTAAAAGTAAAGTAACTGATTACATTCGATTGCTTATTGATTAATGTCATTTGTCCACTAGGTGTCACTTTACGTTAACATCCCTCAAGGGAAAAAACTCTCAAACCCTTGAAAAAAAAAAAACAATCGGTTCTATTTTTCGCTATTTTTGTCATCGTTCAAATCCAAATCACGAATAAAGCAGCGATGAATTTGTTCAGATGTAACTCTATTTGCATCGTTAACATTTTCGTAAGTAATTTAATTGCACAATTTTTTCTGTAATGAATTACTAACTCCTAATTAGTAACTCCCCGACACTGCCTGTTCATTCATGATATAATATGATAACATAGTATAATAATATAACAATAATACAACATATACTACATTATTTATTTAATTTAGCATATATTATATTATTATCTTCTTATCCCAAACATGTACTGTATATTTCGGGACACTGTTTCCTCTCTCTTTTGTCAGGTGGCTATTTTTATTTGGAGTATTCATTATATTTACACCTTTGCAATAAATAAATAAATAGATAGATAGATAGATAGATAGATAGATAGATAGATAGATAGATAGATAGATAGATAGATAGATATAGATAAAATAAATAAATAAATAGATAGATAAATAAATAAGTTTGTGAGCTCACCATGTTGTTGACGTTCTTCAGCATGTTGGTGAGGCCGCTGATGACCAGCGAGAACTTGTACCTGGAGATGTTGATCAGACATTCTCTGTTGTGCTCCGTGCTGACTTTGGTATGTGTGTTCTGTTGCCCGGCTTTGACTGGAAGCTACACAAAAGCAAATAAAAGGCATAAACAAGTGAAAATATTGAACGAAATCAAAGCGAAATCGGACAAAAAGGTTTACCGGCAGCTGGGTGCGTCCCGAGAGGACGTCCCGGTAAAGCCTGGACTTTGTCTACCCTCTAACGCACCCACACACACACACACACAGCTGAAATTAGTCACAATGCCTCAATCACTATGTAATCAATTAGCCTTGGGAAATGAGGGATCTGGTTTACTTGGGGATTCCCCGTCTTCTATCATCCTCCGCCCCTTTGCGACCAGCGCCTGGGTTAGAGGAACCCGCTGAGAAACAGCAACAGAACCAGTGGGACCGCATTGTGGGTGATACACAGACACACGGGAAAAAAAAAATCTCACTGACTCTGAAGTCGAGGCAGAGGGAAAGAGAACAAGAGGCACGTGTTTGACATGTTACCAAACAGCAGGGAGAGGAAATGGAAATTAGAATCTCGGGACCGGACAGTTTTAAGTCCGGAACACACGCATAAACACACACTCGCACAGAACATGCTGACATCCATATTCATGCCAGACTGAAAAAGACAAAGCCACTTTGTTAACTTGCTTAAGGGTGCAGACACAAGAAGTAGCCACAAAAACGGCCAGGAGTGAATTGAGACCAGACCAGGACAGTGTATTTCGGGTCACTTAGAACTGAAGGAAACACACACACACACAGATTTATAACATAATAGATTATAACATACATGATCATCGCAACTTTTTTTATTGAAGAGACATATTTTACGAGGCAGATTTTTTTTTTATTTAAAGGGACAGTTTAATGATCACGCGGGATCGTCTGAGCATTTACACCAAGAACTTTTAGCTCGGAACCTCGGAACTACTGCGACAAAAAAATTAACACAACTACTTTCCCAGAGGCCATGTCTTTACATTGAAACCAAGAAAAGCCTTCTTCACTGAGACTGACACTAAAAGGGTCACACACCCCCCCCTTCCTTGAGACTGTCATAACCCAAGGCCATGGCTCCTTCACAGAGACCGTCAAGAGCTAACGTCGGCCTCTTTCATAAAGACAGTCCAGATCCAAAGCCATGCCTTCTACAAAAATATAGTCAAGATCCAAAGCCACACTTACTTCATACAGACTGCCAAGATCCAAAGTTTCACCTTCTTCATACAGACAATCAAGAGTCAAAACCACACCTCTTTCATACAGTCAAGACCCAAAGCCACACCCATCATACAGACAGTCAAGACCCAAAGCCACACCTCCTTCATACAGACAGTCAAGACCCAAAGCCACACCTCCTTCATACAGACAATCAAGACACAAAGCCACACCTCTTTCATATAGATAATCATGGCCCAAAGCCACACCTCTTTCATATAGATAATCAAGACCCAAAGCCACACCTCCTTCATATAGACAGTCAAGACCCAAAGCCACACCTCCTTCATACAGACATCAATACCCAAAGTCACACCTCTTTCATACAGTCAAGACCCAAAGCCACACCTCCTTCATACAGACATATAAAGTCACACCCAAAGTCAAGACCCAAAGCCACACCTCCTTCATACAGTCAAGACCCAAAGAAACACCCCTCATACAGACAATCAAGACCCAAAGCCACACCTCCTTCATATAGATAATCAAGACCCAAAGCCACACCTCCTTCATATAGACAGTCAAGACCCAAAGCCACACCACCTTCATACAGACAATCAAGACCCAAAGCCACACCTCCTTCATACAGTCAAGACCCAAAGCCACACCTCCTTCATACAGTCAAGACCCAAAGCCACACCTCCTTCATACAGACAAGACCCAAAGAAACACCCCTCATACAGACAATCAAGACCCAAAGACACACCTCCTTCATATAGATAATCAAGACCCAAAGCCACACCTCCTTCATACAGACAATAAATACCCAAAGTCACACCTCTTTCATACAGTCAAGACCCAAAGCCACAAATCCTTTATATAGATAATCAATACCCATAGCCACACCTCTTTCATACAGTCAAGACCCAAAGCCAAGCCTCCTTCATAGACAATCAATACCCAAAGCCACACCCCTTCCTTGGGACTGTCATGGCCCAAAGCCACACCTCCTACATAGGGTGTGTCAAAACACAATGCCACACCTCCTTCACAGAGATTGGCCTAAACCAAGGACAAACCTCCTTTTCTTCGACTGAAATAAACCACGGACTCCTTCACTAAATTGAACAGTTGGATCACAGCCAGTTCTACCATCAGAGAGAATCCCAAGTAGTACCTAAGAACCCTATTCAATCTCTACAAGAACTTTCAAGATTCTTTTTCCTCCTTATTAAATCACATACAGACCCTGCACACACTCGTCTAAAGCGAACATTTTAATCCTATTTTGTGATTATGTAGTGCTAAGAACAGGCTTAGTATTGAACTCGGTACTAATCTTTATAACATTGATATTAAAGTTTAATGAGTCGCTCTGTTCTGTGTGTAATAAGCCAGATGGAGGTGCTGGAATCCAGCAATCCAGCTCCGAAATACACATGTGCAGCAGGAACTTGGGGTGTGACTCGAACATATCCTTTAACAACTAAATCATGACCAAAATGCTTGGAGGAGACATTGTGATATCAAACACGATACGCGAAAAAAAAAAAAGAAATTCCAGGTACTTGTTGAAACGGATCCCCATCAGCAGCACATCATGCAATGCTTCCTCTTAAGCCACATGTCTATATTAAAGAACCGTGTGTCACTTTTTATAGATACATTACATTTGTGTTATAGAACATCTGCAAAACAAGTTGATTCCTAGAATCCTGTTACCATATTTAAAAAAAAAAAAAAAAAAAAAAACATTGCCCAGGCACGGTCTAGTGCAGGAAGTCTTACATTACAGCATTGGCACTAGAGACTCCTTCCTCGACTGTGAAGTTCTGTTAAAGAGTACGAATCCTAGAGCGAGATGTAATGATTCCTTACTTATTCATTAACATTATTTATTATTATTGTCATATTTCTTGATACCAAAACATGTTTTTTTGCCACTGGGCAGTGGATAAAATACATGATTAGGAAGGTCATGAGTTCAATCCCCAGCCCCACTAATTATGCCCAACGTATATTTGAACGGGATAAGAGCGTCTTCCATGTGCATTTTAAATTTTCTTAGTAACACAAAACCAATGACATTATACACAACCATGAGACGATCGGGTGTCCACATACTTTTGAGCGTGTTTACGGTCAACAAGCAGCTACACTGCGGGGACACGCCTCCTGGAGGCGGGACGTACAATTTAGAGTACATGCTATTGGACAAACGCAACAGCTGGAAAACAGTGAATACATTATTGCATACATATAGAACACATACATTAGTCAAATGTTTAAAATAAAGTGCACTTAATGTAGGGAGCAGATGACGATTTGGGTTGCACCCAATTTTACTCCTTCCCCCCCATTGACAGCTCTTCAGAAACAGTCTGAAGGTGTTCAGAAGAGCCTTTTCAAAGTTAATAATAATAATAATAATAATATCTATATTACACCCCCCCCCCCCCCCCCCCACACACACACACACACACCGGTCATACAGGCCCATCGGTTCTCAATCTTGCAGCACAGCTGGCTAGCTGATGTTATTGAAAAATAAACGCAAAATAAAAACATGAGCTTTCTTCCTGAAGCAGGGAGAGTATTTCTGCACAACAGACAATAATAATAAATCAAATAGATAACAAAAAATGACATGTTACTCCTTCTATCTCTCTCTTTTATCTCCTTTTGGTTCCTCTCGATGCTCTCCTTACCTGCTCGTCGAATCTGGTAATAACGGCCTGAACCCATTCAGCGGGTTTGTGAGCCGCCATGGCCCGCACACAAAACCCTCCCTTTTCTCTGCCCTTTCGGACCCTTCAATCCTAAAAAGTCAGGGCTTGCACGGGAGAGAGAGCTGGCTTCTTATTTTCTCTTTTCCACTAAGCTGCACAGTGCCGCCATGACGCTGGCGGAAGTTTCAGTCCTCCTCTGTCTCTCCACTGAGCCAGCGCTGAAGCTGCTAGGATGGGAGGCGCCAATGCGCATGCGCGTGTGTAGGGCGTCTGTATGGCTGAATTGGATACGGGACTGGTGTGCGTGTGCGCGCTTGGGTGTGTGTGTGTGTGTGTGTGTGTGTGTGTGTTGTGTGTGTGTGTGTGTGTGTGTGTGTGTGTGTGTGTGTGTATTCCTTTCAAAGCTTGCAATTCCTAATTCTTTTAACACACACATGGATCCACTTAATTTACACGTTGCAACGTATACGCAAAGCATATGTTCAATGCATCTATAAAATGTTACCCAAAAGTAGCAATTCAACAGGTTTGGGGGATTTTGGATGCCACTCTTCAACTGAGGATGTTTTACACGGGCAGCCTGAAGATCCATAAAGTTATTGAGCAACTCAGTAATGGTGATGAAGATGGATTTGTCTGGAATTAATATAAAATGATCTACAGCGTCACCATGGTTTTTACAGTTCCTGTGAAGCGTCACTGGACAACACACCTCAAAAATTGGTAGTTCAGTGAATAAAACATCGAACTTCGGATCAGAGGGGCATACAAGTTCAAATCCCATTACTACCAATATGATCCCGGGCCTCTGCGCCTTAATCCTCAAATGCTCAGTTGTATGAATGCTTATAACTTTAAGTGTGCCAAATGCTACAAATGTCAATAATGATAATCCTAACCCTAGCCTTAGTGACATACATTCATTCATTCATCTTCCACCGCTATATCCGATCTTCCCTTGGGACACGTGCCTCTGTGCCTATCTCAGGCGTCTATGGACATTAAGGCAGGATACATCCTGGATGGAATGCCAACCCATCGCAGGGCACACACACACTCACACTCACACAATCTAGTGACATACAAATGAAGCAAAAAGCTGCCAAAGGGAGCTACGATAGTTTAGATGGCAATCCGTTCCTATGTTTCTCAGGTTACTTGACATTATTCAGTTCTCACATGCTCTGCAATGCCCTCGGGTTATTCACTGTAAGAAGGTCAGAAGAACAGAGTGAAGGAAGAAAGCTTGGTTTG
This sequence comes from Kryptopterus vitreolus, assembly GCA_030449085.1. Taxonomy (NCBI): domain Eukaryota; kingdom Metazoa; phylum Chordata; class Actinopteri; order Siluriformes; family Siluridae; genus Kryptopterus; species Kryptopterus vitreolus. The sequence goes on from JACRUU010000028.1 coordinate 12,122,944, forward strand.
TTGTTTGTTGCAGTGATGTGTTGAGTCTCTGAGCGGAAGGAGCTGGGAATAGAGGCATGGATGAAGATAGCGGAAATGACATCTCAGAGAACACTGAGCACACTGTATGCACACACACACACACACACACACACACACACACACACTCAAAATAACATGAGTCATCTGGCCATGAGTATCCCGTTGAAGTTATAAAGCAATAAACCCGGACACAGGATACTCTGTGTTGTGTATGTGTATGTGTGTGTGTGTGTGTGTGTGTGTGTGTGTGTGTCTGTGTGTGTGTGTGTGTGTGTGAGGATTTTACTGCTCTAACACACCCATTGGCACACGAAAACGGAAATCTTGAAATAACTAATGAGTTAAGTCTTGACATATCAATCTATTCAATAGAAATAATGATTTATTTTACTTACTGTACACATAATCCTCAATGATAAAAGCGATATGAGAAGGTACAGTATATAAATACACTATATGGACGTCTGACCTTAATATTCACTTTTTTTTTCTTTGTCTTTCGGCTTCTCCTCGTTAGGGGTCGGATAATCACAGTAGATGATCAGATTTGGCACGTTTTACACCAGATCCCCTTCCTAACTCAACGCTCCCCGTTTATCCGGGCTTGGGACCCACAACTGGCTTGTGCAACCCTAATATCTGGGGCAGACTGAGCATTTAGGGGTTAAGTGCCTTGCTCCAGGGCCCACTAGTGGAAGCTCGGCTGGGACTCGAACCTGCGACCTTTCGGTCCAGAGCCCAAAGCCTTAACCTGACTTTAATATTCACATGTCCTGGGTAAAAAAAAAAATCCCATTCCATATTTAGTCCCTATTACTCGTTATAAGAAGCTCCATTCTTCGGGAAGATGTTTCACTAGTGTGCTTGTGGACATTTGTGTTGTTAGTAAAGTCAGCATGTTGAGGCCTGGGGTGCGTTCCAATTCATCCCATCTTATAGTGTTTTATAGCTTGCATACTCCAAGTCGATCCTTGGGTCCATTGGTTTCGGAAAGTGCTTCTCCGACTGAAACTGGTGCACACTTATTGGGTTTTGATAAGCGATGGATATGATTTTTAATCCCCCCACTGATATTGGCATCTACAGAGGAGATGGGCAGATGATGCAAGTGCTCCAGGAAAGAGGCTACATTCAGGACCACCAGAGACAAACAGAGTAATTCTTTATTGATTTTGTAGGCGAAATGGTTGTTCCGTAGTAGCCCGGATTAAAAGCAGGAGAAAAGTGGAGAAGGGCTAAAATCCAGCTTAAAATATTGTTATAAAAATGCATTAGAATTGGATTCAACTAAGTACACAAATAAGCTTTATAACCCTGTTATTATATTATATTATATTATATTATATTATTCATTCATCTTCTACCGCTTTATCCGATCTTCCATCGGGTCACGGGGAGCCTGTGCCTATCTCAGGCGTCTATGGGCATTAAGGCAGGATACAACCTGGATGGAATGCCAACCCATCGCAGGGCACACACACACATTCACACACACATTCATACACTAGGGACAATTTTCCAAGGTGCCAATCAACCTATCATGCATGTTTTTGGACCGGGGGGAAACCGGAGAACCCGGAGAAAAACCCCCAGAGGTACGGGGAGAACATGCAAACTCCACACACACATGACCGAGACGGGAATCGAACACGGATCCTGGCGGTGTGAGGCGAACGTGCTAACCACTAAACCACCGTGCCCCACACTATATTATATTATATTATATTATATTATTACTTAAACTGAATAAACTACAGATTGTCAAAATCGTTGAAGTCGGTGCATGAAAGAAAAACAATGACAAAATCAACAAAGAAATAATGAAATTTAAAGAAACAAAACAGAGTATGATTCAGGTTATTGTACAGCTTACAGTACATTATCCAGGGTGACGTACAAGAAGTTCTTTGGGTCTCCATCTAAGGATAAATTCATTCATAAAGGGTAGATACAAACTTAAGTACACAATAAGCATAGTTAGTTGAGGGTTTTTTTTGTTTGTTTTTTTTTTATTTTTCTTTTCTGTTCTTTTAATGGATTCCTGGACAGCTTACATGATTCAGGTCCCGGTTCTGGTTGCTCCATTTCGGTGTGACCCTGGGATTTTTATTTCCCAAACACGATCCTGTCAACTGCCTTCGATTGCTTTCGATTTAGGTTTTGCTTTCCTTGTACAGCTCTTATCATTAAACATAACTGATACCTGCAGCAATATAGTCGACACTCCTAGTGTTAAGCACACTAAGAGTTAATGATTAGCAACACCTTAACATAACAAGAATTATGATCTGAACTTTCTACTTGTCTGATGTTTAAACAATTTATATAGTAATAAATAAATAAATAAATAAATTCATTAATTAATTATAATAATAATATATATAATAATAATAATAATAATAATAATAATAATAATTGAAAGCTTCTATATGAGATGCTTCTATATGATTCCCATTTGGCCAATAACAATAGACACACACAGACACACATACACACACAGTATATAGAAGTTTTATCAGATTATTCAACGCTTTATTATCTAAAACACTATATAATTCCAGCTTCACACATGGCCAAAATAAATTCATAAATAACAAACAATACATTTCTTGTGTTATCATAAAAATGTTAATAAAATAGTATAAATTAAATACCAAAAATATGAAAGTGTTCATAATAAACACAAGCCCTTTATATTTCCTCATTTCAAGCAAATTTTCTATTTAGAATTTTTTTCTTTTAATCCTGGAGATAATCAATCGATATATTGATGTTATTAATGGATAGAATACGAGGATAGTAATTAATGTAAGTAGTGCAGGTTCACTCAGACAGGCAAAGGGTTAGAAATGCGAGCACAGCTTTATTGTTTCTCAAGGAGGAAAACAGAAAAAAACATGTATCATATACAGAATAATAGCCACATGCAATACAAAAATATGTATTTGTACATGACGAAACATGTACAAACCCAGTCTTTAAAAAAGAAAAGAAAAAAAGGGAAAAATTTACAACTATTTTACAGCAATTTCTTTTCTCAGTGTACATGAAAAAATAGAGAGATATATACATTTGGAACAAAAGGGGAGCAATACATATTCCAAAAATTTAATAGACATTAACACGATTAGATATCACACACACAACACAGATATAGAGATATATATAGATATATATATATATATATATATATATATATATATATATATATAATATATATATACATATCTTATATATAATCACTGTACAATAAATAAACTTTTGTTACATGTATATTTTACAAGTTGTCAAATTTTTCAAACCACGAAACACTCTAGGCATTTGTCTTACATCATAGTAATCCCGACACACCACACACACACACAAACACACACACACACACACACACACACACACACACACACACACACACACACACACACACCACTATACACACACGGACATTACAAGAGGTAATGGTTACTAGCTCAATGAAACATGGCCCTGTCACTGCTTCTTATTACTACGATTTTTTTTACGCTACATGAGGAGGAAAAAAAAAAAAAAAAAAAAAAAACAGCAGTGCTTCTCTTTGGCCCACAGTCACACTCAAGTTCACACTTAGCAAAGTTTTACACTCTTTTACCTCAACACTAAACATGTCTTATAATGCCCTGACTGGCCAAGCCATGGCACTTTTAACACCCAATGCTAGCTTCATCCAGCGTTTCTTCTTTTCCAACCTTGCTACGTTTCATTTTCAAGGCATAAAAAATGCAAATTCAATACATTTTCCCCCTTCTCGAATGTGGCTAATCAACAGAAACATGTCTGGTGCGTTTTGTTCTTTAGCACGCCACCAAAGCTACCTAGCGAATATTGCTAACAGGTCCGGCATATTAAAAACTGCGTTTTTAAATATATAATCGGACACTTTATAACCTTTATATAATGAATAATATTGATATTAACTTCCGAAATTGCCCCTCGTAGGTGAAACAGCTATCTAGTTTCCCATAAACACCAGCGCAGTGTTTGTTGCTAGCAAAGCTTTCAGCTAGCTTATTTAAGTCCAATATCTTACTAGGACATTTAAAAGTCAAGTAGTTTGGCTATTTTAACGAATGCACGGAACACTAATTAGAATTTTAATGTCGCTCCTAATACAGCTTTCTAGTTTAGTTATTTAAAATAAACAACAAAAGATTTTTCTTTACCAACGTTAATAGTTTGTTTAACTAACGTATCCTATTCTGTAACTATATCTGTAAAATCTGTCTACAGACAAATCTATCTATCTATCTATCTATCTATCTATCTATCTATCTATCTATCTATCTATCTATCAGTGCATTCTTAGCAAGGTTATATGTAAAATTACGTAGTATTTGAGCCAATGATCAGCTAAAATGTCAAGATAGTTTTAAACTGTGTAGCGAACAGGTTTTAACATTTTATAAAACCTATTATTTCATATAACTGAAGTATACATTCATTTGTCTTTATACAAACCTTACAAAATATCATGCATCCTCTCCAACTTCACTATAAAAATATCAATCTTTTTTTTTTTAAGTTTATACGAAATACTGGTATGTTTTTTTTGTTTGTTTGTTTTTTAAACCACTTATTGGTTGAACAGCTAAAAGTCAACATCAACCATCTTGTTAGCAAAACAAATCAGAACAGTTGATGCTGTTGTGGAACGTGTTAAGCCTTGATAAGTTCCTTAATTGTTAGCATGGTTACTTGAAAAACAACTGAAATAACAACTGCATGGTTAATTAGCAACTGCAGTAAGATACTTATAAGATAAAAATCTTCTTACTATATACAGTACCTTCCAATGCTGAATGTTAATTGATATATTGATATAAAAGTGGGTTACTGTCTCATTGTTTAGCCTCGGCGTCATAAACAGCAACATCAGTGTGGCTAGCGAAAGCAAGCTAGTTTCAGCAATAATGTTGATTAAGGAATTACCATGTTGCCTATTTGTAAATAGAGCCATTCATAAATAGTAATGATATCGAGAAAGTCATGTTAAAATGTCTTAAGATAAAGAAAATCAAAGAAAGTCTAGTCAGCTATCATACAGTAGATTTGCACCAAACATCTTCAAATTAGCTCTAATTTTAAGCTATTGTTATTATATAGCTTCTGTTGTAGCTGGTGAGTGTATGTACCAGCATGTTTTTGTTGATTGACTACATCCAGGTTATTCGAAATATATACTCTTCTGTCCATCCTGCTCTTTTAAAAGACACTTGGTGTGGTTTGAGTCATAGGGGCACTGCTACGCTGAGTAGAACACTACGACAGTATTCCTAGTCAGAGAGGCCGTGACGAGTGAGCCTGTGTAATTGGAGAAGCAATAGTGCACATCGTTGTTGGGGCCAGAATACAAATACAAAATGTAGGAAGAGAAGGGGTTCGGCACATCCAGTCACAAGGTAGAACAAGTGCAGAAGTGTCCTAGAGACAAAAAAAAGGAGGAAGGACAATGCTGCCACGAGAGGGCAAAAAAACTCCAGCGGTCAGACGCTACATCTCAGAAGTCCAAGGAGAGAGAGAAAGAAAAGGGGAGAGAGAGAGAGAGAGAGAAAATAAAGAGATCGACAGCGCACACTTCAAAAGGAATAATCACAAACGGTCCGAAACGAGAGTCGCTCAATATCCGTGCATTGCCCAAGCGTACTCCTCTCCAAGGACGGCAAGCAAAGGCGGAAGATCGCACGGTCAGAATATCGGTTGGAGAAAGTGCTCAAGAGTCCACGAGTTGTTTATTTCAGGTCGCATGCAAGGCAGATCCAGGGTTTTTTTTTTTTTTTGTATTTGCATTGCTTCAGCGTTTCAGCTACAACCTAAAGGATGGTGAGAAGGAAATTCAGAAGACAGAGGAGAGAAAAAAAGCAAGAAGTTAGGCTGTTAAATCAGAAAGAGGGAAAATTAATAAGGACACAATGTCAGATGTTAGTGTAGTTTCTTCTCGTTGACAAAATTAGAGGGAAATAGACGGGGGGGTGGGAGAAAAGAAAACACAAGATTAATATGCACAAGCACATAAATTCAGGTTCACAGTATATAGTGTATGTATTTACATATAGTCATTCATCTTCTACAGCTATATCCGATCTTCCCTCGGGTCACGGGGAGCCTGTGCCTATCTACGGGCGTCTATGGGCATTAAGGCAGGATACACCCTAGATGGAATGCCAACCCATGGCAGGGCACACACACACACACACACACACACACACACACATTCATTCATACACTAGGGACAATTTTCCAAAGTGCCAATCAATCCTACAGTGCATAGTTTTTGGACCTGGGAGGAAACCGGTAGAACCTGGAGAAAAACCCCCTGAGGCACGGGGGTTGCCCCCTGTGCAAACTCCACACACACATGGCCGAGACGGGGATCGAACCCGGACCCTGGTGGTGTGAGGTGAACGTGCTAACCACTAAGCCACCATGCCCGACTATATATATATATATATATATGAATATATTTTAAATGAGAAGTCAGTTTAGTGCATGATTATCCATGCTAACGTACAAAACATTGAGTGATAGATAATATCTGTATATTTGTCGTCTAATCAGCTGCCCAATATTTACCACATAATCCCTGCATCTCCATCCAATACTATGATACATACTCTGCTGATTTCCAGAAGTGTCCAGGGTGCGAGAGCCTGCGGTTGAGCTTGGGCAGTTTCTCCAGCATGTCGGCCAGCTGGGTGAAGGTGGGCCGCTCGCGCAGGTCGTACGCCCAGCAGGCTGACAGGATCTCCTGAGAGCAGAATGAGAAAGAAGTTGACGGAGACACACATATCTCCTTGCTTTTTGCTTTGTCCAATATTGTACCCTCAATCTACTATGAAAGTTACTTTTCACAAGCTTTTGCACACACAACAGTGTTTTTATTCTGTTGGTTCCAAACAATGCGGTGTTGAAACCCGGGTCATTAAGTTTACTCTATACGATAACACAATCGCTCACCGTGACTTCTTTTCCCAGGCTGATTTCCGTCAACACTTTCTTGATGCCCTCTCCACTGCCCACCTGCCAGATGGTGGCCTCGGCTGGCTGGTTAGTGATTGGCCAATCCCTCGCTTGCAGTTCATACCAAATAGTGCTGCAATCACATTGAACGGTCGGTCGAATTTACCAATTCAAGTAATAAACCTATATTGCTGCAGGAAGCTGTAAAACACGTTCCTACCCAAAGGCGTAAACGTCCGCAGCGTTGGAAAAGGGCAATCGGTCCTCGTTGTTCCCGGGGCTCATCTTGCGCACAATCTCCGGAGCCAGGTAGCAAATCCATCCGTGAGGAAGCTTCAGCTCGTTCTCTCGCCTCAACCACGGATGCACGAGCACACACAAGAATACGCGGAGCACATTTAAAACCCGTTTTCAATGATAACGCCATTCACGGATGTGAAGAAACGGTATTTACCTTCCCTCCTGTACCACTCCTGATATACCAAACAGGCCAAAGTCGGCGATTACCACTTTGTTGGTGTCATGAAAGACATTCTTTGATTTCAGGTCTTTGTGAACGATGCCTTTTGCGTGCAAGTAACCCATTCCCTAATGGAGTGAGATAAAAACGGGAACAAATGGAAAGTGTAGCTAATGATAGCTAATGACAGCTAACGATGACAGCTAATGACGCTAGTTACCTTCACAATCTCCTGGGCAATCTGCCTCGTCTTGTTGATGTCCAGCGTGTTCTTTGTGTCTCTCACAACAGAGTACAACGTCCGGCCTTTGCAGAAGCTAAGAAGGAATTTCAGATGCTGATTTAATGTAAGTTACACATGAAATCAAAATGACAAATTGATCCAAGATGACAGTAAGGCAGTAGCTCACAAAATAGATGCTAGTCGGCTAGATAACAAAATAGTGCTCTTTTTGTGTTTCACATAGGACGTCGGACAGAAAGCGCTCATATGTACTCTACTCGTATACATAAAAATACACAAAACAGCATTCACATTGATCTGTGGCAGAAGCTAAGTGACCTCATTGATCAATTTTATCCATATAAATCATTTTTACTGATAACTGTATTAAGTCAGATACAGTGACAATTGAATGGAAAGGATTTTAAACTAATATTTTTTTAATTACATTGTTTTCCTTTATGGTATTCCACTAGCTAACTTGAGCTAGCATGAGCTAGCTGGAACTGTGTTCGGGTTTTTAAATCACAATACACAACACAGCTAACAAGGCAATATTTAATGTTAATAATCTAGCTAAGTATAACTAACAATAAATAAGTAATCTGATTTAGGGCTCTTTCAACCTGATATTCAAACATGTTAAAATCATTTTCTCTCCTTTTGCTAATCAGCTAGAAAGAATAAGTGCATATGACAATATTACCTCAGATTTTGAAATATATCATCACACTTTAACCTCGCTAGCTAGACACCCTGAGCAAACATAAATATTTCTCGACATATTTTTTTGTTTATCATTTGTTTACTCGGAATGCTAGTCGGCAAGATAACAAGGCAGGGATTTTTAAAAGACTGTTATTAGATTGCATGTATATATTTTTTAATAATATTAATTCCTAATGCTAGAAGATATTTAGTGAGTAATGCGCTGGTTTCCGAGAGGATTCCAATTTAATTAAATTATTGTATTCATTTAATTACTAAGTTAACCTGACAACATTAGCTGATGTTAAACTCGGGTATTGTCAGAATTCGGCCTAATGTAAACAAATGTAAACTTTATTTGTCATATATACGTTATAGCAGTGAAATGATATGGCGCCCCTGAAGCACCGAGGGTTAAGGACCTTGCTGAAAGACCCCCCTGACCTTCCAATCATTTCTAACCCTAGAGCCTGTGCCTATCTCAGGCGTCTATGGCCATTAAGGCAGGATACACCCTGGATGGAATGCACACACACACACACACACACACACACACATTCACACACACATTCATACACTAGGGACAATTTTCCAAAGTGCCAATCAACATACCGTGCATGTTTTTCGACCGGGAGGAAACCGGAGAACCCGGAGAAAAACCCCCTGAGGCACGGGGAGAACATGCAAACTCCACACACACATGGCCGAGACGGGAATCGAACCCAGACCCTGGCGGTGTGAGGCGAATGTGCTAATCACTAAGCCACCGTGCCCCCTCCCCAATACAATTAATATTAAAATATTTGACCAAATGTTTGCGGTAGTAATTAAAAAATAAAGAGGTCGCTCTGACTGACCTGGTGATGATGGCGAGGTGTGGCGGTGCCATGCAGGCCCCCATGAACAGCACCACGTTCTCATGGCGCGTCTGCCTGTAGTTCATCACCTCCTTCTTGAAAAGCTTGAGGTGGTCCTGATTGTTGCCATCGATCTCGAGCAGGCGAATGGCGACCTCGCCATGCCAGCGACCACGGTGTACCCGTCCCCAACGGCCCTTCCCGATCAGCTCACCCAAGTCGAGCTGTTCAAAAGGGATGTCCCACTCCTGCAGGTAGACGGTGGTCTGGCTGGGCTTGCGTGAGACAGGACCCTTCCAGGGGCCTCTGCCGCGTGCGCTGGGCAGATCATCCAGCTCGTCTTCGTCTCCTTCGGAGTCTGATCCGCCATTGGTGTCTTCAAAGCTCACCTCATCTCCTCCTCCTCCTCATCTCCTCCTCCTCTTCATCCTCCTCCTCCTTGCCTTCATTAGTGTCCTCCTGCCCATCTTCCTCCTCTACACTGACATCATCATGCTCCTCTGCATCTTCATCTTCCTCTTCCTCCTGGAGCAGTATATTGTTGTAATCACATGGTCAACAGGCTTATGAGTATGATCACAGTATTAACTTACTTCTCTGTCTTCATGCTCAGCCAGCTCAGCATGCACGTCCTCCTCTGAGGGTTCCATCTCATTCCTGATTGAGCGGAAGCAGAAAAGTTATTTCACTTCAAACGACACATGAGACTTTTCTACAGATCATACGACGTCTATCTTACACTGTGTCTGGTAGACCTTCCGGGTGAAGCGTGTTGGAACTGGACACATCTGGGGTGAAAAAAAAGGCCAAACCTTGAATAATTTGTAGGATACTATTGAAATTTTTTGATCTTGGATCGAAACTTGCTTTCGTTTCACATCTGAACATTTACTCACCAGACACCGACCAGACAAACAACACCACGACTCACCAGCAGGAGGCAAAAAAACCCCAACAATACAAATGCAGGCAAAGTTTTTTTCTGTGTCTGCCTTCGACTCCAAAGTCCAATGACATAACCACTAATCTACCACCATCTACATAAACATAATTCTTTTTATTATTATTGATTATTATTATTTTACATTTTTAAATAAAATTTAACTTTACTATGCATTTGGGACCACAAAATAAAAACAAATCGACTGTCGACTGACTAATGTCACCCAAGACCAAAACCAGCCCAGACATCAGCATGCATACCGTCACTTGGGCAAGCAAAATGAAACAAACAAACAAACAAACAAACAAACAATAAATAAAGACATATTAGATGAACGAAACAAGCTGATCACAGGAAGGAATGCTGGGGGGAGTTGTGAAACCGGGCAGGTCGTGTTTAACTCACCGGGGAAGATAAACTGCTGTCTATGCTGAAAGTAGAAGGCAGCTTAGGGAAAGAGAGACCGAAAAAAAAAACAACAAAGAAGAGAAAGAAAGAAAGAAAAAAAGGCTGAGGGTTAAAAGGCGAGTCAAAACGTTGCGTATGAATTATTTTGGATAATTGGTGTTAGTGTGTTACATGTGATCTGGAAGAAAGAAATGTTAAGAAATGAAAGGTTCTAACATTTTCATTCATTTTATTTCTAAAACAAACAGTCCTAAACTTTTTGAATAAGAAATACACCATTAATAATTAACGCCCTGTCGTGTCCAAACACTCACCTGGAAAGTTAAACCGGTTGTCCCGGTGGTTTTTGGGTGAAGGATTGGGGGGCGGGGTCGCACTAGGGGGGTTACTGTGCTGGAACGGGGCAGGAGACGACGGGGTGGAGGACGTGGTGGACGAGGGGTTACTGCTGGAGTCCAGCTGATTCAGCACGGGAGGATGATCCTTAGGAGAGAATGTGGTGTTTATCATCGACTCAACCCTGTTTATTATGCAAGCAATTACCATTAAAGTTACAGTTAAAGTTACATTAACTGTAAACATTAAAGATTTAGAACCAAGTATTCCACTGAGCACCTGACAGTTAAAGATCCTCAAGAAGGGTCAAAATTCATTATTTAATTATGGACACTTTAATCAATTAGCTATAACAAGCTACACTCAATTTATGGCTTATTATTCTATAAGAAAATGCTAAAAAAAAAAATGGTCAAGAAATGTTTAGATCAAGGAAGTGAATAAAGATCGTCGACAAATTGGAATACCGAGTACCTAATTCATCCTGATATGTGCCATTGCATAGAGAATACACTATATGGACAAAAGTATTGGGACATCCAACTTCATTCATTCATTCATTCATTCATTCATCTTCTACCGCTATATCCGATCTTCCCTCGGGTCACTGGGAGTTTGTGCCAGGCGTCTATGGGAGTTTGTATCTCAGGCATCTATGGGCATCAAGGCAGGATACACCCTGGATGGAATGCCAAACCATTGCAGGGCACAAAGCACACTCACATTCACACACTCACATTCACACACACACACACACACACACACATTCATACACTAGGGACAATTTTCCAAGGTGCCAATCAACCTACCGTGTATGTTTTTGAACCTGGGGGGAAACAGGAGAACCCGGAGAAAAACCCCCTGAGGCATGGGGAGAACATGCAAACTCCACACACACATGGTCGAGACGGGAATCGAACCCGGACCCTGGTGGTGTGAGGCGAACGTGCTAACCAGCTAAACCACCGTGCCCCGACACCCAACTTCTTTAGCCATATATGGTTCTTTCCCACAATTTACACAAGTTCCACCTCATTTCCAGTAAGAAACGCAAATCTGTTCCACAAAGCAAACTCCATAAAGATATGCTTTACATGGGTCGGAGTGGAAGATCTCCTGCTTCAGAGATCCGACCTCAATCCTACTGAAAACCTTTGGGATGAATGCGAGCACCGCAGGCTTCCTCACCTCAACCTCCATCAGCGTCTGACTTTACTAACACATCTTGTGGTTGAATGAGCACGACCAGCGTAACGGAAGAGTGCAGAGAGCAAATTGGCACTAAACGTGACGTTTAAAAAGCACGTTATAACCAGATGTCAACTTTTGGCAATATAGTGTATATACACCATACAGACACTTAAAGGACAAAGCACAGCTATGCTTGCAGAAGAGATTGTAGTTTTAGTCGTGCACCATAAAGGTCAGTACCTTCTTGGTTATTGCCTTTGGTAATGTGCCGAACTGCGGCGCCTCGGCCGGTCGATCCACGGGGTTGTTGATATCCGACGGCACAGACTCCGTCCTCCGGATCTTTGTGACTGAAACAAGAGAAGTCGGGGAATGTATGAGGAACACACACACACACACACACACACGTACACACTCGACATATTTTCAAGGACTACAGAGAATGAACAGAGCACTTACTGGGCAGGAATGATATTCGACAGGAAGGAGCCTCTTTCGTGCATTTATTGTGACACTTTAACCTGCGCAGATGAAAAATCGGCATTAGAACAGCGACACACAGCAGAAAGCCTTTGGTTTTCACCCCGAACCCTCTCCGTAATGAAGACCAGGGGCGAGAAGGATACGCCTTCTGTGCACTCCGACTCCCAGCGAACCCACCTACAGTGCTTGCATTTCACTCCGAAGATCATGTTCTTCTGGCACACTTGACACGTCTGCGAGAGCCACGATTTCACTCCGAAGATCATGGAGTTCATACAGTGCCAATGTTCTTCTGATTCAATTCACTTCATTATTTGCACACAGGAAAGGAATTTTAAACGTATTTTATTCATAAATAAATAAATAAAACTTAGGGGCACGGTGGCTCACACGTTCGCCTGCACACGTCTGCGAGAGCCACGAGGTTGATTGGCACCTTGTATGTGAGTTTGTGTGCTGTGTGTGTGTTGGTCGATGGGTTGGAACCTGAAACACGAGATAGGAAACTCCCCGTCCAAGCGCAAGAGTTTATAAACTTATGGATCGAATGACTTGTTCAGCCAATCATTTTCAATCATTTTCACTGTTTATTTTTTTTGGATATTTTACTTTTTACTTTTATTAAATTTTTTTTTACACAAATATCTGTACTTTATACTTCCTAGATTTTTAAACCAGGCTGGTTACTAGTATTTTGATCTATTTGGTGAAATGATCAAGCTACCACTGGTGTATCATTGCTTGGCTATCAAGCACCACAGATGTAACAATGAGCACGGCAGACGGCAACAAGAAATCTGGCTAAAGATGAGACAGAGGGAGTCAGTGACGTAAACATGACTGAGAACAGAGACATTCCTGATCACGATCACCTGTTATATATCGTGGATGTTCAGCATGAAAACATTCATTAAATAACAAAATGTGTTTTTTTTCCTTGTATTAATATATTTATATGATCTCGAATTACCAGCTAAGAAATAAAACAGGTAGCGGTAATGAGTACTTTGTACTTGAGTGCATGTTAAAGTCTTTACTTTGACTTAAAAGTATATTCGGTACTTATACTTCGGTTAAAAGATCTTCAAGCTGAGAGAAGGAGGTGTGTATGATATTTTTGCCACCTCTGAAAAGTTCTCACACAAGATTTATCTTTTTCTTGCCTTGCGTTTCTCTGCTTTCCCCACTAGATGTCAGCGT
>JACRUU010000028.1:12139263-12146763 GCA_030449085.1 Kryptopterus vitreolus
TCTTCCCTCGGGTCACGGGGAGTCTGTGCCTATCTCAGGCGAATATGGGCATTCAAGGCAGGATACACCCTGGATGGAATGCCAACCCATCGCAGGATACACACACTCACATTCACACACACATTCATACACAATTTTTCCAAGGTGACACCGTGCATTTTCCAAGGGGGAAACCGGAAACCCGGAGAAAAACCCCCTGAGGCACGGGGAGAACATGCAAACTCCACACACACAGCCGAGACGGGAATCGAACCCGGATCCTGGCGGTGTGAGGCGAACGTGCTAACCACTAATCCACCGTGCCCTAAAATATGTTTATATCATTTATAATTAGCAGATATAATTTATATATTATATAATCATGATATATTATATGATAGCAGGTGCACCTACTTGCTGGTGGGCGTGTCCTCAATCCGGTTGCCCAGTTGGCTCTCGTGGCTCTTGCTGCGCGTCAGGGTGATGTTGGGGAGGACGTGGAGCACTTTGCGCGAGGGCGGCGGTGGCGTGCAAGGTGGCTTCAGACGATGCCTCCTCTTCGAGGGCGGGGTTATGGGCGGGGTGCAGGAGTGCCCGTGGACACGGACAGGCCAGGATGAGTAGTACGGACTCGGGTCTGTCAAGCTCTCCGCATAGCCGTGGTAGATGTGGGCTTCGGGGTTGGACGGGAGGTGGCGCGAGTGAAGGCATGGGACAAGGGGCGTGGTGGGAACGGTGGGTGTGGTGGGAGTGGTCGGAGGCCGGGCAAGAGGGGAGGGGCTATGAGGGCGCGTCAGACTTCCGAGTAAAGGGATCTGGTCTGCTGGGGTGAGGCCTCCACTGTCGCGTCGAGTGGGCTCCGAAAACCAGCAGCCTCCATCCTCTCGACACTCTCCTACGGAAGGAAACTCGATGTAAATATAATAATAAACGAGAATCCAATGTGTACTCGTATGCAACATTATTAGCGGAAGAATACGGCCATTTTTCAAAATTAAAGATTCAGACTCATATAATAAATAAAAACGTAAATAATTAATGTTACACGGTACCAATTGTTCCACGGACCGGTACCGGTACTGGTACCGTGTCCACTGGGGGGGTAGGGACCACTCGTCTAAAGAGTCTTGCTGTTCTTGTGATGATTTATTACATCATGCAGCTTCTCATTTCAAATTAAAACAAGGCTTCGGCTAACAGGGGCAGGCTGCCAGACCAAACAAGACGCCCACCTGATTCGGTGGCACTCTTTAAGCAGGAGAGGGCAGCGCAGAGCCGAACGCACTCCTCCGCAGTGGCTCCCAGGCTCCTCATGGTCTCTCGCACCTGAGCAACGGGCATCTGCAGCAAGGCATCCAACGACAACTTCACAGGCAGCACCTACGCAACAAGGAACGCGAAGAGAACAGAACAGGCAGCAAGGGTTGGTGAGAGAATCCACAGTACAAACACACACCCACACACACACACACACACACACACACACATAACACACAGAAATAACACAGTCTATATCTCTGTGAACACACTCTACACAGATAGACATTCACTGTCAATCAAGCTGTGATGTCATGTGGTTTATTCATGTAAATAGTAAGAGCACTGAATTTGTTCCGATGGAACTGCGTGCACACACACACACACACACACACACCACACACACACTCAAACACACACACACATACACAATAGTATTTCATTCCTAGGCAAAAACTACCCATGTACAACCTTAATTCAAAAAAAAGTCAAGACGAAATATTCAGAACGAAATGACGGGCACATTTTTAAAACCCATATTTTATTCACTGTAGAACAAAGAAAACGTATAAAAGTTTAGAAATGCACAATTTAATGGAAATTTTACATTTTATTTCGTCAATTTCAACCTGTTTTCAATGTTTTCCTATAATAATAATATAATAAAATGTATTGCCTACTGTTTGTATTTGCACATTGTACAGGATCTTAAAATTCTTTACACTGTATGTGGAAGAGTCGAGACCCTCGTCACCCTCGCACCGTTTCCTATGTTATGATACGATCCTGTTTTCTCTTCAATCCCCCCACATCACGTGACCTCGTACACTAATTAAAGCCTAGCCGATGATCCGATTATCTCATTATGGACCTGTACAAGTGGACGAGAGGAGGCAGTCACGCAACAGCTCCTTATTATATACAGTGTAGCACTTATTTATGTATTATCTTTGCTGAATATATCGAATTGAATGCCCCTAATAATATATACTGCACTTTTACTGTATTAATAAATTGTTTGACAAAATTTCTTCTAAATAGGTCATGCAACATGCTACTAATACAACCTCTAACACCTTTCCAACTATTATTATTATTATTATTATTATCACTACAAGTACTATTATTACTGTTTTTACTACCATTACTATTATTACTGCTACTAATACCATTACAACTATCTCTTTATCTTCTACTGCTATTACTACCATTCCTACCACAACTATTACTAATAATTACTAATATTTTCCAAATAATAATAATTTTTCATGCATTATTATGCATTTTTTATTATTGGTGAGCACCCATACATTTGACTGTATTTTTTTTAAGCAAGATACCAATGGAAATATTAATACCATTTGATATATTTATTTATACCCATGCGTATACCAATGGCAGCGCATACCAAAGAAAATTGCATGAATGTCAGTTTAGGGGTAGCATGGGTATTTTACATGCTAGCACTGAGGGAGACGCAACAGTACGGTACTATACAGGTTTAACTTTACATTCTCTTTTGTTTTAAGGGTAATGTATTATGCTGAGTTTGAAATGAAGTGTTTTGCATTTTTATATCAGGGAGGTCGAAGACATTACCACTATTATTACTACTACCATTATAACTGCTATTATTGCATTATTGCATTTATATGCATTATTATTGCATGTACTACCTTAATATGAATAAACTACTATAACTACTACCATTTCTGTCATTACTACTAACACAAGCACTATTATTACTGATCCTACTATTACTATTGTTTCAAATACTAATATTACTACTATTTCTACCACTATAGCTGATAATATTGCTGCTATTGTTGTTATTTCTACACCTATTATTATTGCAATTACTATAATATGGTTAACGTTGTTCCTGCCATTGCTACTATTTCAATGATTAGTATTATTAACTCATTTACATTTTTGTCTTTATGATACGGCCATTGGCGTATTACTGCCATTACAACTACTACTCTATTATTACTACTACTACTACTATTGATAAAACTAATAATAACATTGTTATTACTACTAATAGTTATCCTACAATTGCTGCTCCTACTATTATTATGAATACAGTGATGCTACTACTACTACTACTACTACTACTACTACTACTACTACTATCACTATGGATGATTATTCCTGCGGTAGCTCATTGGTAAACCTGCAGAAGGTCGCAGGTTCAAATCCCACCAACACCAAGCTGACACTAGTGGGCCCTTGAGCAAGGCCTTTCACTTTCAAATAATTCATTTTGAAAATAAGGGTGTCTGCCATATGCTGTAAATGTAATCCTAATCATTACTATTATCACAAATAACAACATAATAACAAACGTTAATGCGACCGGAATTAAACTACTGTTATTATTATTATTATTATTATTATTACTTTCACTATTGCACAGTAACACGATTAGTCTGTACTTTTCCACCGGATTTTAGATGAAAAAAGGTGGTTTTATCGCCTAAAATTCATATAAAATCAACAGAACAACAGAAGTGTGTTTTAGTTGGACTTATTTCACGATTCTATCGTCAAACACACACACACACACACACACACACACACACACACACACACATTAAGTGTTAAATGCTAAGACTTGAAGTGTTAGGAGTGCTACAATGTCTAGTCACGAATCAGGTCAAACACAGTTAATATACAGAGACCCAGTCGCAACCAACGGAACGCTATAAGTGAGAAAAAACTTTGTGCGCTAGCAAAATCTCTAAAAAGAACTTAATCCATTACTCACTTCAGTACTGCACTCTGATATTTAAGTCACCCAGGACCCGGTGGCGTGACACGACCCTGAGCGTGAGCCCGAAGGCGACGCCGTGGCGTAGCACGTGCACGACAACCTGCCTCGAGAATCACCGATTTGAGTTCGCTCTTAGCACTAAGCTGACTAAGCTCCGAAACACTCAGACTAAGAGGTTCTGTCTGAGAAGTCATTAAGGCGTGGGTGTTGGTAATGCTCACACTATCACATGACGTTTGTAAAGATATCGTGAACTACTCGTGAACCTGAGGGCCACGCGCAATTTGTATTTTCATGGAGCGTCTCTTTGTTCCGCCTCCAAAATCTGCTCTTCAAAAAATGTACACAAACAAGGAGAAGAAAGTAAAGAGCAGAAAAGAAGGGATACATAAGTGATGGGGAGAGGGGGAAGAAAAAGAAAAAAGAAAAAAAAAGAAAAAAAAAAAAAAAGAAAAAAACTAAAAAAAAAAAAAAAAAAAAAAAAAGAAAAAAATTAGATAGAGAGAGAGAAACTAGTAGAAGAGAAAAAAGAGGGGAAAATAGAAGAGAAAACATTAGAAGAGAAGAGTGGGAAATAGAAAACAGTAGAACAGAAGAGGAAAGAAAGAGAGAGAGAGAGAGAGAGAGAGAGAGAGACAACAGTAGAATGGAAGAGAAGAGAAGAGAAGAGAAGAGAAGAGAGGAAAAGAGAAGAGAAGAGAAGAGAAGAGAAAAGAAGAGAATAGAAGAGAAGAGAAGAGAAGAGGGGAAAATAGAAAACAGTAGAACAGAATAGGAAAGAGAGAGAGAGAGATAGAGAGAGAGACAACAGTAGAATGGAAGAGAAGAGAAGAGAAGAAGAGAAGAGGGGAAAAGAGAAAACAGTAGAACAGAAGAACGAGAGAGCGAGAGCGGGGGAGAACAAGACTAGAGGGGGACATTATAAAAAGACTCCGAGAGACTAAGAAGATATTAAAGAGAGAGAGAGAGAGAGAGAGAGAGAGAGAGAAGAGAGAAGAGAAACTAGTAAAAGAGAAGAGAAAATAGTAAACGAGAAGAGAAGAGAAAAAATAGGGGGGAAAATAGAACAGAAAACATTAGAAGAGAAGAGAAGAGAAGAGTACAGTAGAACAGAGGAAGAGCGAGAGAGAGGGAGAGGGAGAGAGGGAGAGAGAGAGACATAGAGAGAGAGAGAGGGAGAGAGAAGAGAAACTAGTAAAAGAGAAGAGAAAATAGTAAACGAGAAGAGTAGTGAAAAAGAAAGGGGGAAAATAGAACAGAAAACATTAGAAGACAAGCGAAGAGAAGAGAAGAGTGGGAAAGAGAAACCAGGAAAACAGTAGAACAGAAGAAGAGAGAGAGAGAGAGAGAGAGAGAGCGAGAGAGAGAGAGGAGTAAAGAGTAAAGAAGAAAAGACGGGAAAACAGAAAAGAAAAAAGAGGTGATGAGTTGGAGAAAGAAATAAGGAGAGAAATAAAGATGCCTGGGAAGAGAAAGAAGGGAATAATGGACAGAAGGGTAAATAATGGAGGACAAGGAAAACAAAAGAAGGATATGAGAGGAGGATAAGGTTAGGATAAGAGAGAAGAAAAGACAGAGGACGGAGACGCAGAAACGTGAGCAAAGACTTGATTGCAAACTTCGCCGCGTCATTCAGGCGTTTTCTGCAGAGTAAAGTTCACATCTCTAACGCTGAATGTTTACATGTGTCACCTCTATGAGCTCGGCTCTCAGGCTGACGGTGCGTAACCAGTCCCCCAAGCGTGGGTACGTGTCCAGGGCCCGCGGGCGCTCTGTCTCCGGAACCTTCAGCTTGCAGTGCAACTGCTTGCAGATGTACTTCATAAGCTTCACCTGCAGGGGGCGACAGGGAAGCAGCCACAGGAAGGGGAGGGGTGGGTTAGCAGAGGGGAATTTGTGTGTTTTGGGATTTGTGTGTATTCGTTTACTACACTGAACACCTGGGTCACAATGGACTCGGAGAAATCTAACAATATTGTGTCAGATAAATAACGTTAGAGCGGGTCAAGTAAACAAACTGCACTGGGTTTTTACCATCGAAATTTTTACAATACATTCATTTACAACATTAAAAACCTTTAACTGCACAAGAAAAGACATTTTGCTTGTTTAAACGGTATTCAGATTATTTTTACCCACTATAATTTACTCATCTATGCATAGCTGATCATTTCTGCATGTTTATAACTGTCTATAAGCACACAATGATGCACGACACACAATTCATCTGTCCAGCCAAGGACACACACTGCACTGGAGTGTGTAAGAGCTGACTCAGGATCAGACAGCCCCGGGATCGGGACGTGGCTTTACCCAATCAGAGAGAGCCATCCCATCATTCTGCCTTAGATGAGTGAGCGCTTTTGATACCAAACACCCCCCCACCCACGTCCACCACAGAGCCGGAGTCCCAAGGGCCCTCAGACATGCCGGTGCAGAGACGTCCTTACGTAACTGTGGCTTTTATGCTTTCTTTTCCCTCCTCGTTGCGCCGCACAAACACGCCGGCCGGCACGGCGAACAAGAACGATTGCCACGGCGCTAATGAGCTGGAGCTAATTATACACAGACGTATTAAGGTATTTGTGCGAAGCATTGTTTCTCGAAGGTCATAACTCGAAGCAGCGTGCATGAAGAAGCCAGAAATAAAACCTCTGCATGTTGCACTGAATGGCTTACACGAAAACAACACGTCGTAGTTTAAAGCACACAATAAAACTACTGTAAATAGTATATTCATTCATTCATTCATTCATCTTCTAGCGCTTTATCCGATCTTCCCTCGGGTCACGGGGAGTCTGTGCCTATCTCAGGCGTCTATGGGCATTAAGGCACAATACACCCTGGATGGAAGGACAACCCATCGCAGGACACACACACACACACACACCGGAGAACCCGGAGAAAAACGCCCTGAGGCACGGGGAGAACATGCAAACTCCACACACACATGGCCGAGACGGGAATCGAACCCGGACCCTGGCGGTGTGAGGCGAACATGCTAACCACTAAGCTACAGTGCCCCCGAGTAAATAGTATATGTCACGGGAAATTATATGTCTATTATCTATCTATCTATTTATCTATCTATCTATCTATCTATCATTTATCTATTTTTCTATCTATCTATCTATCTATATATATATATATATATATATATATATATACACACACACACACACACACATATATAATATATATATATATATATATATATATATATATCATCTTTTTTATACATTCATCTTCTACACTTATTTACGATCTTCCCTGAGGTCACAATTTTCCAAGGTGCCAATCAACCTACCGTGCATGTTTTTGGACCGGGAGGAAACCCCGGGAATCGACCCCGGACCCTGGTGGTGTGAGGCGAACACTAGTGGCAGCTTGGTGGTGATGGAGTTTGAACCCGTGATCTTCCAGGTCCAGAGGCCAACACCTTAATCACTGGGCTATACACACCTCCCATTCAAACACATATGTGTTCG
>JACRUU010000028.1:12151763-12171763 GCA_030449085.1 Kryptopterus vitreolus
ACTCACCACACTGTATCTAGAATCTTCTTCCAACGGCTGGAGATGGAGAGCAAAGCATCTATTGACAAAGCAGCTTGATCTCAGGTGACGATGTTTGTTAAATAAACTTGCACCACAAACTTGCATTTTCACATCCTTGCATGGAAGTCTAGGGCAGTATGAAACACTATCATGCTTTGCTCTCACTTCCCCAGACTGCTTGAAATTACGCACTAGCTGCTGGGAACTACACGAGTGATGTCGGATCATCCACGCAAGTACAATTGTCCATTAATATTATTTATGGGATTTCGTTAACAAGCGTAGGCTGCACCCTGAACACGCATCATCATACCGGGTATCATGTTAAAAGCTCCATATCATGTCTGATTCCAAAACAGGGCTGACAACAAAGCCATTCCTAAAACTTACAGGTCAAAATGAAAGACTAGGAACCGAAACATACCTCGCAAACAAAGAAAAACAGCCTAGACTCGGCAGCTAAGTAGTAGCGTATTGATCTGCCGTATTGTACTGTATGCGCAAATAAAAAGCTATTTATTAGATTACATTAGAAGTACACTGAATGAACGATGCAATAAAAAACAGCTTTAAAATCGTATGAAAATTCTGCTCATAATTTTTTTTTTCAATTATTGTACTTTTATAGTATTACAACACACATGTAATATATATATATATTATATATATATATATATATATATATATATATTATAATGGGGAAACGGTGGCTTAGTGGTTAGCACACGTTCGCCATCACACCGCCATGGTCCAGGTTCGATAACCGTCTCGGCCATGTGTGTGTGGAGTTTGGCATGTTCTCTCCCTGCGTGCCTCAGGGGGTTTTTCCGGGGTTCTCCGGTTTCCCTCCCGGTCCAAAAACATGCACGGTACAACGTTGATTGGCACCTTGGAAATTTGTCCCTAGTGTATGAATGTGATGTGTGATTGTGTGTGTGTCCTTGCGATGGGTTGGCATTCCATCCAGGGTGTATCCTGCCTTGATGCCCATAGATGCCTGAGATAGGCACAGGCTCCCGTGACCCGAGGGAGGATAGGATTAAGCGGTAGAAGATGAAATGAATGAATGAATGAATAAATGAATATACATATATATATATCTATATATATATAGAGAGAGAGAGAGAGAGATAGATAGAGATAGATAGATAGATAGAGAGAGAGAGAGACTTCAGTGCTTACGTCATCAGATTCGAATTTGCAAGAACAAGCCTGTGCTGTATTAGATCTTCTAGCAGACGTATTATCTGAGAACCCACATCCTCATCAGGCATCATTCACAAGCGTCAAAAAAGACACTCGGGTGTCTTTTATAGCTCATTCACTCTCATGCTACACTCTTGAAATCCTTATAATATGCACCTGCGCAAAAAAAAGGGAAAAAAAAACGAGTTCAGGTCCTTGAGTGTGAGGAAGAAAAGGACTGAGAGTTTATAAATCCAAGGACCTCTCGAACAAGAAAAATAAATAAATAAATCGCACGGAGAATCAGGTAAAAGGAAAGAAGCTTGCGTTCATAGTAAAAGCGCATAAACAAACGAGCATGGCTAATATCCGAGCAGCTAAATGCTAATCTACGGCAGCACGGGATATTCATGGCCTCCATCTAAAAAAAGGCCCATTTTAATTCCAGTTAGACGAACGGATGTGTGACAAAAAGGAGGATATTTTTGTCTTTACGCTTCGGTGCCCTTAATAAAAGAGCAACAGCGTATCGAACGACAAGGTCAAGAGCGTCTCGGTTATGGCTCAATTACAGCCATGTGCGAATACCAGTAACTAATGGAATTTGTATATAAGAAAGGATGAAGGCTTTGGGTTGAACTGAAAACATTTAAGAGGCTTCGTGTAGTTTAATCTGCTCACATGGACCTGCAGGTGGCCAGAACAGTAAATAATCACCTCCTCCTACTCCCTTCATGCTGATACGCCATCTTTTTTTTTTTTTTAATGTTTCCCCCAAAGTTCAAACATCAGAATGATGCCAAGTGGAATGACAGGAGAACTGAACCTTTAAGTCAACATGTCGGGGACATACAAATCCTCCCCCCACAGCCATCGGTCATGGTGGGCTGCGGTCAAACGTGCTTGCGGCTCCAAAGAAAGCAAAACAACACCCAGTTCTACCTCCTCTTGTTTTCTCCCAGCCTATCTCTGCTAACATTGACTTTGGGGTTTGGCCAGGACTGAATGTAATGAAGACAGATTCATGTTTTTTGTCTTTTTCTTTCTTCCTTTTGTTTTACAATAGAGGCCTCAGGAGAGTTGAAGACCCAGTGTCCAGTCCAACCACACAAACAAGAACATCAGGTTCCCAGCTAAGCAGTGTAGAAGCTCTACTTATATAAAATGTTCTAGCTTAGGAAATGCTACAGGATGAACATCTATGTTATGACAGAGGATATTGAAGCAATGACAATGTTCAGGCAGTTGGGTGTGATGTGATGCATTCCCACATGCCGTCTGTTGGATCGGACAGGCCTTCGCTTCCCACGTGCAAACAATAAACCTTGGCTGCCCGTCCGTGATCCTGCTCTCGGTTTACCATTGTTACTTGTTTGGGCCACTTTTGATAGACTGCAGACCAGGAACACTCCACAAAAGATGCAGTTTTCGAGATGCTCTGAATCAGTCGACTAGTAATCACAAGCTTCAGGGACATACATGGGGAAGGGGGTAGATCAGTGGTCGGAAAGATCCGGATCCGGGTTCGAGCCCCAGTATGGCCAAGCTGCCACCCTTGAGCAAGACCCTTAACCCTCTGTGCTGCAGGGGCGCCGTATCATGGCTGATACCCTGCGCTCTGACCCCAGCTACCAACAACAAGCTAGATATGCGAAGAAAGTTCACTGTGCTGTAATGTATTTGTGACCAATAAAGGCTATTCTATTCTTCTAAAACTTGATCGAATCCTTACGCTTATCCAGTTTTCCAAAGGATCAACTCTGTGGACAAAATATTCACATAATATGTTACACCCAGTAACATATATATATATATACAGACGTGGACAAAATTGTTGGTACCCTTTGGTCAATGAAAGAAAAAGTCACAATGGTCACAGAAATAACTTTAATCTGACAAAAGTAATAATAAATAAAAATTCTATAAATGTTAACCAATGAAAGTCAGACATTGTTTTTCAACCATGCTTCAACAGAATTATGTAAAAAAATAAACTCATGAAACAGGCATGGACAAAAATGATGGTACCCCTAGAAAACACAGAAAATAATGTGACCAAAGGGACATGTTAATTGAAGGTGTGTCCACTAATTAGCATCACAGGTGTCTACAACCTTGTAATCAGCCATTGGGCCTATATATATGGCTCCAGGTAATCACTGTGTTGTTTGGTGATATGGTGTGTACCACACTCGACATGGACCAGAGGAAGCAAAGGAAAGAGCTGTCTCAAGAGATCAGAAAGAAAATTATAGACAAGCATGTTAAAGGTAAAGGCTATAAGACCATCTCCAAGCAACTAGATGTTCCTGTGAGTACAGTTGCACATATTATTCAGAAGTTTAAGATCCATGGGACTGTAGCCAACCTCCCTGGACGTGGCCGCAGGAGGAAAATTGATGACAAATCTAAGAGACGGATAATCCGAATGGTAACAAAAGAGCCTAGAAAGACTTCTAAAGAGATTCAAGGTGAACTTCATGCTCAAGGAACATCAGTGTCAGATCGCACCATCCGTCGTTGTTTGAGCCAAAGTGGACTACATGGGAGACGACCAAGGAGGACACCATTGTTGAAAACGAATCATAAAAAAAAAAGCAAGACTGGAATATGCCAAAATACATGTTGACAAGCCACAAAGCTTCAGGGAGAATGTCCTGTGGACAGATGAGAAAAAAATAGAAGTTTTTGCCAAGGCACATCAGATGTATGTTCACAGACGAAAAAATGAAAGCATATCAAGAAAAGAACACTGTCCCTAACTGTGAAACATGGAGGAGGCTCTGTTAATGTTCTGGGGCTGCTTTGCTGCGTCTGGCACAGGGTGTCTTGAATCTGTGCAGGGTACAATGAAATCTCAAGACTATCAAGGAATTCTAGAGAGAAATGTACTAGCCAGTGTCAGAAAGCTTGGTCTCAGTCGCAGGTCATGGGTCTTGCAACAGGACAATGACCCAAAACACACAGCTAAAAACACCCAAGAATGGCTAAGAGGAAAAAATTGGACTATTCTAAAGTGGCCGTCTATGAGCCCTGACCTCAATCCTATTGAGCATCTTTGGAAGGAGCTGAAACATGCAGTCTGGAAAAGGCACCCTTCAAACCGGACACAACTGGAGCAGTTTGCTCATGAGGAGTGGGCCAAAATACCTGCTGAGAGGTGCAGATGTCTCATTGACAGTTACAGGAAGCGTTTGATTGCAGTGATTGCCTCAAAAGGTTGCGCAACAAAATATTAAGTTAGGGGTACCATCATTTTTGTCCATGCCTGTTTCATGAGTTTATTTTTTTACATAATTCTGTTGAAGCATGGTTGAAAAAACAATGTCTGACTTTCATTGGTTAACATTTATAGAATTTTTATTTATTATTACTTTTGTCAGATTAAAGTTATTTCTGTGACCATTGTGACTTTTTCTTTCATTGACCAAAGGGTACCAACAATTTTGTCCACGTCTGTATATATATTCATTCATTCATTCATTCACTTCTACCTCCAATCATTCTATCTAACCATCTTCTACCGCTTTTATCCGATCTTCCCTCGGGTCACGGGGAGCCTGTGCCTATCTCAGGCGTCTATGGGCATTAAGGCAGGATACACCCTGGATGGAATGCCAACCCATCGCAGGCACACACACAACACACACACACATTCACACACACATTCATACACTAGGGACAATTTTCCAAGGTGCCAATCAACCTACCAGTGCATGTTTTTTTGGACCGGGGGAGGAAACCGGAGAACCCAGAGAAAAAACCCCCTGAGGCACAGGGAGAGAACATGCAAACTCCACACACACATGACCGAGACGGGAATCGAACCCGGATCCTGGCGGTGTGAGGCGAACGTGCTAACCACTAACAGAAAAACCTACGGCCACCGTGCCCCACTATATATATATTATATATATATATATATATAAAATATAAAATATTTAATCACAATTAATTGCATAATTGCCATTTTTCAATGTACCATGAATGAATACTTTTCTATGTTTCTAATAATACTCTAGCTATAATTCTCAAAAGCTCTCCCGTTGATAAAATGATTATTTAATATGCCATTTTTCTTCTTCTAATATTAATTTCTTCTTCACTGCAATGTGACTTTTTTAGTGGTTGTGGTTTTATTAATAAAATATGCTACTTGGGAGTTAATATTAGCAGAAACGTGATTCGCCCTACAGTCACCTCTCCTGTCCAAACTGCAATTATATACACCTGATCAACACCTCCCGACCAACCCGTGACCTCATCAACCTGATACAGTGCACAATGCTCGCATCCATCCACTCACTGCTTTTCACTACGTGCGGCTCGCCAGATTAGCTCCTTCGCGCGTTCTAGCTTCGGCAGCAGTCGTGCATCTCTAAGCAGCGTCCCATTTTATTCTCCCTGTTTAGCATTCGATACAGGGCGCAAACAGCTCCTGCTGAGCCCACGGTAATGGCAACGAGTCCGGCTAACACCCACCTAAAGATCTGTTCACCATAAACCCCCGCCTCCTGACACGTTCCCTTTATGTTACAAATGAAACCCACATTATTCAAATTCGATAAACCTTTCTAAAACAGTATGTGTTTTGGTGCCAGGTACTGTTGCATGGGCAGTCAGGGTTCGGAGTGCTTTTCTTAAACCCACAGACGAACACACACACACACACACACACACACACACACACACACACACACACACACACACACACACACAAAACACACACAGCAGGTAGTTAGGGGATCACACAGCCAGAGCAGAGAACAATACATTGGTGCAAGTGTGACGTTAGGTTTCCTAGCAACTCCAACTCAGGGGCCTTCTGTGGCGTTTTTTTTTTTCCAGAGTGGGATTTTCCCGCAGAAAGAACACATCCAGAGAAAAATCATCTTAGGAGACAGGTCACGCCACCTCGATGAAACACACACCTCTATAAGCTTGGATTAGCTATGGAATAAAGCAGGTCCATTTAACAACCTTTACGTGTTAAGAAAAAGATATCAGGATCTATAACGGCCCCTGATGAGCCCTGATATATTTGTCGATCTCTGTAAGCTTCCGTTAAACGAACAGAGAGATACGTTTGCTAACTGAGAACAAAAAGGCAGAGCTGCGTCACTGCATCCGTGTGTTATGGCAACATCGTGCTGCCCGTGCTGAAGGAGGTAAACACACGCGCGACGCTGCCATGGAAACGCGTCCATGACGTCCGCACACATGACGGACGGCTAAAGGGCACGGCCACGCCCGGCTCTTCAGAGCTGCAGCGAGGCTTCAAACTGACTTTGGATGAAATATGGTGCTGTTTTTTTTTTTATCATCAAACTCTTTAAATAGGCACGTCCCCATCAAGAAGCAATAAAACAGATACAGCTATCATTGGTTAATATGATTAACCGTCGCTTCGTTTACAAGCTGTATGGAACTTACACATAAAGATGCCTTATTGAGGTGTTTTTAGCGTTAGATGCAGCCATCATTATGTTCGCCTAGCTAATGACCACAGTTTAGCTTTTAAGCTAGCAAGCGTTTGCAAGTACGTTTTGTAAACCTAATAAAAACACACATATTTAGAAAGGAAATCTCAAAAAGACAAAAGATTAGCAATTTTGAAGTCAGTACTTATGATTAGCATGTTTATCAGCAATTTCATAATTCATCATTCGGTAAAGTGGCTATAGCTGCTTCACTTTACCCGTATAGACTACATCCCAAATAGCAAACTATGATATAATACAAAACCTAAAGGTATCCGTGATACTGAGGAAAATCTTCATGACGATTAAATACACTGATTTACTGTTTTAATGCAAGTGATGCTAGCATATCCAGATTTTGCTAGCATAGCGCTAGCATAACCACATGTTAAACCAGTGAATTTAACAAGTAATAATGATATTTTTATATACACTATTTTCAGTAAGTCATAGGCAATTTGCATTGTCTATGAAAGTGTCTATGAAAGTGTATATTTTGCCCGAAAGAAGAAGCTAGGTCACATCCTACATATTAGCATGCTAAACGTCTAATTAGCATGCTAACATGCTAATTTTGAACAGGAATTCTAAAAAGACTGACGATTGACAGTGCCCTCTCTGTGCTAGCATGCTTGATGGAAGTCCTGACAGCTAGTACATGAGCGGTTAATAATAGTGACTGAAGCTCTGCTGAGTAAACAGGCTCACGTGGGAGGAGGAATAATTAGCGCTGCGCTAATAGCTAATAGATCGGCAAAACTCACTTTCTGCTCATGAGTACCAAAAATAAAACGTCGCCTCGTTCTCCTTTGGAGAGTCGCTTAAAGTAATAAAGCGACACTGAGGTGAGGTGCCAGACAAGTGCTTTGAATATCAAATGAGACGCTTCGAAACATCTCAAGGAGACGCTTTCAAGTTGCACCTGTGTCACGGATCGCGCGTAACGTAATAATATACGTCATGATCCAAATGCTAGTTTCTGGTGATCAGGTATTTTTTTTTGTAATGAAATGAATGAGATGAGCTGAATATGAGCTGAATATAGATGATTTGCATATATATATATATATATATATATATATATATATATATATATATATATATATATATAATATATTCATTCATCATCTAAACCTAAAACGATTCATCTTCTACCGCTTTAT
This sequence comes from Kryptopterus vitreolus, assembly GCA_030449085.1. Lineage (NCBI taxonomy): Eukaryota > Metazoa > Chordata > Actinopteri > Siluriformes > Siluridae > Kryptopterus > Kryptopterus vitreolus. Next base: position 12,159,613 of record JACRUU010000028.1, read on the forward strand.
GCAATCTTCCCTCGGGTCACGGGGAGCCTGTGCCTATCTCAGGCGTCTATGGGCATTAAGGCAGGATACACCCTGGATGGAATGCCAACCCATCGCAGGACACACACACTCACAATCACACACACACATTCATACACTAGGGACAATTTTCTAAGGTGGCAATAAACCTACCGTGCATGTTTTTGGAAGCAAGGGGAGAACATGCATACTCCACACACACATGGCCGAGACGGGAATCGAACCCTGGTGGTGTGAGGCGAACGTGCTAACCACTAAGCCGCTGTGCACCTCTATATATATATATATCTCTCTCTATATATATATATTGGGAATATAATCAAAGCCCTTCAGCTAAACAATGCTATGAAATAGCATTACACAAAATTTGTCTGATATTGCACCTGACCTATTACTATAGAAGAAAAATAGCATTGTTAGGATAAAAGCATACTGCTACTACTAAAAGACTGTGCTGTACAATTTCGCGTTTTTTCACGGTCAGTCTTTTCACTTAGAGCCATTAACTACTGGAACTACTTTTCTAATTAAATTAATGAGTAGTACAAATTATTCAAATGATTTATAGCAGCGTTTTTTTAACCTTTTTTTATCACCATGGACCGGTCAATGCTTGGCAATTTTACCGCGGCCCGGGGGAGTCGGGATTTATGTAGATTGTTTATATTGTAAATATGATAACAAACGCGAAGTGTACCACTGTGTACCCGTATGCAACTTTATTAGCTTATGGGTTCAATTTTGCCGCTCAAGTGACCGACTAATAGAGAGAATACGCTCATTTTTCAAAATAAAATATTTTTCAAAATAAAATATCCTTCAGACTTTATAATAAATAAAAGGGAAATAATTAATGATTTCTTGTGGTCCGTTTCCCGGTTTTACAGTAATTAAATATAACTTCAATACAAATATATAATAACGTGAGGTTATTTCTGGCAACTATTAGCTATATTAATCCTGCAAATCAAACATTTTGTATTGCTCGTTTTGGACCACGACCCCATCCTGACGAGAAAGACATGATCGGATGAGATGGTTGACTTGTCTAAAGTCATCGTCATCACAGTGGGGGTGGGGTGGGGGATGGGGGGTGTGAGCGTCGCTGAAGGGGCTTCCACTAATCACGGGTCTCCTAATGTCACACTGTGAGATTTTTCTGCTCTAATAACTCCTACACAAAGCATGCGTTCTCCTTATCCTGGCAAATGACTTGACATATGGACGCTTCCTCTGCCCTGTTGCTCTGCGGCAGAGCCGGGGATTTAAACACCTTCCCAAACGGGACCTCCTCGCCACGCATATTGAACACAGTTAACATTATCTGATCTTATAACTGAAATCTGAAACGGACGCGGCAGAGAAAAGGAAGAAAAGAAAAAAAAGCTCGCTTTGATAACACGGCCTTCTCCTAATTTATCCGTCCGTGGCAGTGCAAGACCAATATAGCATGGCAGGGGAATAAATAGATCTCCTCACAGAAGGAAAAAAAGGGAGGGTTATGTGTTGGGGGGGTGGCTTGTTGTTACCGCAGTCACCTGCTCTGCCGTACCCCCTCCTTCCTTTCCCTTAAAACACACACAGCCTGCTGGGAGACTCATCCCTTTCAAACATCTGGTTGATTTCTTCTCCTCTCAATCCCTCCCTCCCTCCCTCCCAACACGCCATCTCGCCTACCCCACCCCCTATCCGGCCTCTTCGTGCATCACACGTCATTTTCTTATTTAACAATCAACCCCTGAAAACACCAGGCGGGGGGGACGAAAGACGAGCCAAATATAGAAGCAGCCATAATAGCACGCCGCTCTATAACACTCTATTTATTTATTTATTTATTTTTCCCAAAGCATGGCCCATAAAGGGTGAAATCAGCAAACGCATGCTAAGTTTCTTTTCTGCCTGTTTCTTAAAAAAGCCTAATTGTGTCTCTTTGTTTGTCTGCGTTGGAGGAAGTCGGCTGTTCAGAGACGCATCGAGACACAAAGCAACGTCCTCCCTACAGGAACCGGCTCACACGACTCCTCCATCGACTCCCACACGGAATTTTGCTTTATTGTAACAGGGAAAAAAAACAATCGTGGCTCTTATATAATCATCAACAAGTACAACAGGACTTCAATTTTGTTCTGCCAAAACCTATCTTTCATTATATTCTTTAAATATTTCAATGATGACATTTTGCCTCATCAAAATTCCTTCCGGGGTAATTTAAATTGCTGTTTAAAACAAACAATATTGACTGGAAATACATAGCTGGAAATACATTTTTAAATCATTTTTCAGAAATCATAAAACTTGCTTAGACAGATAGCAAAAGTAGTGAGTACTGAAACGTCTCCGATATGAAATTCTATGCAGCAGAAAGGCATATTTTTCTTGGTTAATCTGTCATAATATCTAGGCTTCTCATAATTATTACACATCTGCATAATAGAAAGAATAATCTGAGATGTTTCCCTAAAAATATTAAGGAAATGCATAAAAATGGATTTCATTTGAATAAAATCTATATATTCTAGATAAAAAAATCTAGATATTAAATCTATAGCTATTAATTGAATCCTGCATATATATATATATATATATATATATATATATATATATATATATATATATATATATATATATACATATATATATTTGTATATATATGTATATATATATATATATATATATATATATATACAGCTGGAGGAATATTTTGCAATTAATTAGGTTAACTTGGTATAAAAAGATTTAAAAAGATCTTATAGTCTATATTTCAGAATAATGTTCCTCACGATCTAATTTCGAATGATTTGAATATCTCATTATTTTAAGTACTAGTTATATCATCAAATGATTCGGAGAATCTTCTCAGGTGTCAGTGCATTAAAAGCAAACGAATGCATTTGAAAGCATAAAAGATATACTGGAATGAAAATCCACTGCATGGACTCATGTTGAGAAGAAGCCACATGTGAACATGATCCAAAAATGCTGACATCATCTCTGGACCAAACGGTCGACTAAAATGTATTGGCAAAAGTGACAGAATAATTTTAAATGATTTTTGGAAGACATAGATTCTGAACAATTGCCACATTCTCTGGACTTGAGAAGAAAGAGAGAAGCCATCAGGCCGCTTATCAGCAGTTAGTTCACAGTAGACAGCGTCATCCAGGCAACAGCAAGGCCTTGTATATTTTAGCAAGACAATGCTAAACCACAAACTGCACCTATTACAACAGCATGGCTAGATAGTAAAAGGGTACGGGGTGCTGAAATGGTCTGCCAACAAACCACACACAACAATTAAAAACATTCAGCGCCTTTAAGAAAAAAGGAAAACACAACAAAGAAAACCCAGTAGCAGGAATCCTGTACCAGACTTGAATGGGATTCCTCTTCCAAAACTCCAGCAACTGGTCTCCTCATTTCCCAGATGTATACATACTAAAAGAAAAGCAGACACTACACCAGGGGTCACCAACGTGGTGCCCGTGGGCACCAGGTAGCCCCCAAGGAGCACATGAGTAGCTCTCAGGCTTGCTATAAAAAGTGCACAACTCATCAGTGAGATGCGTCTATAATGTAAAATGTAGTTAATTCGTTGTTGATAGTCACTGTCAAGTGTATTTACATAGATAAATGAGTATCATTAATAATAATAATAATAATAATAATATATAACTAAAGGTAAATTTGTTATTTCAGAGGAGTATTTCAAACTGGTAGCCCTTTATATGACTCGGTGTCCATGTAGTAGCTCTCAGTTACAAAAAGGTTGGTGATCCCTGCACTACACAATGGTCCACATGGCCCTGTCTCAACATGTTTCTACAAATAAATTCATATTTACCATATTTATTCCATTTCCTTCGTGAGAACATGTGATGTGTTTTATGTGTTCCGTCGTAAATAAAATAAGGGTTTTGGGATTTGAATGATTTTTTTATACATTTTATTTACATTTTACTCAGTGACCCAAATATTAAAGAATTCGGAGTGTACTATTTAATGTTTATTTAACTATTTAATGTTCATCTTGTACTTTGTACTGCCTTTGTACAATGACATGTATTTGCATATCATTATAGAATATATAGAACATATCTTCTTTTACCTTTTTCTTTTATTCTTTTTTTCTTTTTGCTTAATGCGTGATTTTGGAGGATCCGATCAGGGTTTCATTTTACTACACGTTTTTTTCTTACATGCAAATACTTATGTTTGTGACAAAATTGAATTTAAGATAGTGTTTGAAATATTACTTCAGGTTTGTCTGTAATTATTTGAATGAAGCTTTATTTTGGCCTGTGCATCTTTGTAATTAATAATATTTTATGATATTTATTCACCTGCCAAAAGGCTACGATTGTTCCTTAATCATAGCAATATGATTAAAATGCTAAAGCGGTCCACGGGCTGAGCACAGACTTTAGTAGGATGCATCATGGGAAATGCACACAATGGAGTTGTTGGCAGGTTTTGCATGAACGTGTTTAGTTCCAACAAGCAAAATCAGGTTTTTTCGGCTTTCCGAAATATGTTTGAGGATTCGGAGAAACCCAAGAGATATAGCCCCCGTAGAGCTGTTTATGCTACACCATACAGGAGCCACATCTAGTCATCAAATGTGGCACTGAGGTGCGAGGCTGTGATCAGACTGTAAAAGCTAAAGCATCATCTGATAGGATTTGACACAAAATGATCCACTCATAAGTGCAACTAAAATTTTTTTTAATAATAATAATAATAATAATAATAATAAAATGGGACGCTGTTTAACATATGTACAAACCGTTGAGAAAATCCACCATTAAAAAAAGGCACTTTTTTTTTTAAGAGGGACATAAAGTGTAACGAATAAGAAAAAGATGGAGGAAAAAGAAAACGTCATTTTCCAACCAATTAATGTAATTGGCAGCAGGTGAGTAACAATATAGGGTACAAAAAAAAAAAGTTCACCAATCTGTGGAAAAACACTTCTAGGACATTTTCAGAATAATGGTTCCATAAATTCCGCAAACTCTCTCCATCTACAGTATATACTATCAGCAAAGAAATCTGAAGAAATCTCTGTGGGCACGGGGCTGCGTTAGACTGGGAAATCACTTTTTATTGGCGCCTCAGGAAATGATTGGTGCACCATGAAACACAAAACAAGACAAAGAAGACCCAGGAATGCTGAGCAACTAGAATCCGGCATTCACCACTTTGGTCTCCTTCCTATACCTTTTCCAAATGGTTCATCGGTTTTCAAATTCGCTTCTATTTCCCTTAAAATTCACTGGTACATTTCCTCTGTGTAAACATTGTGGCTTCCTTGGTTCCATTGTGAACTGAAATACAGCTTCATGAGATCAAAATCATTGCATTCTTTTTCAATTTTAGACGAAGGAAACGGGCTCCAAGGCCTGAAGCGGAGTAACAAAAGACATTCTTTATTTTTTTGGCGAAGATCAAATGCGAGTTCAAGGATCTTTTGATTGCGCTGAAGTGCAGGTGGAGATGAGAGACAGGTGGGTGGAGGGCATCTGGAGTGTGACAACCACTTCAGCTGTGCTTATTCAACGCAGGAATTAACCCGGCGATTAGAGCCTGTTACACTCAGTGAGATTCATCGAGCTCCACTCTGCACTCCCTGAACAGCCCTTGTGCGTCCATTCACTCTGTCCTAGCGCAAGCAGAGGCTAACAATTAAACAATATTAATGTAGCCCTGCTTAACGCACTGCACCCAGCAGCTTCGTTTAACAAATTGCTTAGCATTGTAATATCTCTTTTTTTAATCATTTATTATAAAAGTATTCCGAAAAAATAGTAAGATACAAAATCACATAAATATTTATCAATATTTAGTAGTGATCAGACCTGACACTTTGTTTCGGTGCCCTGGCAAGACGTCACACATCATATGCTAATGAACTCTGTACCTGTAAATGAAGTGTGAGAGAGAGAAAAAGAGAGAGAAAGAGAAAGAGAAAGAGAGAGAGAGAGAGCCACCCTGCAGTCCCGCTATATACTACTACCATCCTGCAGATCCGGAGAGCGGGAAAGGGCCTGATCAGCAAAACGGCCACGCAGAGACTTAAAAAGGAAGCTGATGGGGCAATTCTTCAATAGTCCTGACCCTGACGCTTCAGGAAGTTGTGAAAAAAAGGAGGGCCTAAAAGAAGGTCTCGGACTACAGATGGAGGGGGGGGAGGACGACCAAACTTCCTGTCCTGACAGGAAGCAGAACTGAAAGCAGGCGTTCGGTTTGCGGTACTAAAATAGACTTGAGTAGGCAAGCGGCGGTATTACAGTTTCATAACACGGAATTGGAGTACGGAAAAAGTGGAAGTACAGGCGCCAAATACTAACTAATCTTGCGCAGATACGGCTAAAAGCAAATTACGCAACACATACGGATACATTTACGTCCCACAATATGAGATATCCGTGCTATTCTATGTTTGTTGACAAGATGGGTATAAAATCATGCTGTAAGGCTTCCTGAGTTCTTCGGTATTCCCTCGAACGCTCGTTTCTCCCATGAAAACAACATCGTGCGATATGAACAAAGGCTTCTTTTGTAATTACATTTTCTTTCTATTATTTATTATAAAAAGCAAAGCAATAGAATGTATTTAATAGTCAAATACAAAAAAAAAACACTGTACTTCAGAGGTTTGAGCTTGTAAAAAAAAGAGCATTTGTGTGCTAACAGGAAGGTACGAGAAATTCGCCACAAACCGGCATGTTGTCGCTAAACTCAGACACCCCGTTCATTTGCTACGCCAGAGAATCTCATTGTTTACTCATCTAACATAACAACTAGACTGCGAGGAAAGTCTGTGCTAGTTTCAATCCTATAACTACTGAAGAGCCACTACTGAGGCATCACCGACACACAAATTTATATCATTCTGTATATTCATTCATTCATTCATCTTCTACCGCTATATCCGATCTTCCCTCTGGTCACCGGGAGTCTGTGCCTATCTCAGGCATCTATGGGCATTAAAGAAGAATACACCCTGGATGAAATACAAACCCATCACAGGTCCCACACACTCACAATCACACACACATTCATACACTAGGGACAATTTTTCCCAATTTTGCCATGTTCTTGCACCAGGAGGAAACCGGAGAACCCGGAGACAAACCCCTTGAGGCACGGGGAGAACATGCACACACTCCACACACATGGCCGAGTCGGGAATCGAACCCCCAACCCTGGCGGTGTGAGGCGAACGTGCTAACCACTAAACCACCGTGTCCCACCATTCTGTATATAGTATTCAAAATACTCTACCGTCACTTTGCATGTTTATCATGAGTAGGATTTCATGCTCCCAGATGGCGATTGAATCCACTCGTTTTGAACCACATTTTTCGACAAATTTCCCTATTCTGAGTCAAAATGTCCCAGAGACTCAAACACTCGCTCAAATACCAAAATCAAATCGCAATATCTATGGATGAGTCAAATCAAATCAGACATTCTTTTGCTCACACTTATTCCAAAGGTCTTTTTACTAGATTTGATTGGATAAAAATCAATCTTATAATGCACATGATGGCAGGGATGACATGACTATACTCTGAGTAAGCTAATACACGGACGATATATGATCTGTTGTGGTGCTCATGACATGTTCACCACAGGATCTCTCTCGTCAGGCGCTTTGTATTTAAATGGAAGATTTATTATAAAATCAATCTAATGAAGTGAATGCTGCATGCAATATATATAGACCACACACACCCGTATATATATGGCTGAACGTTCACATGCTTTTCATATATAGTAACTGATACATCTATGTAATAATATGCTAATAATAATAATAATAATAATAATAATAATAATAATAATAAATAATAGAAAAAACAGATGCATCTTTGTGAAAACACGATTGTGATACTTCTGTGATAGAGCATCTCACACACCTCGCTCCTGAAAAGCTATACAGTAATTACCAGCATTCATTTCTCACAAATCAGGACAAACACAGTTGAGTCTTAAATCCTGCTTTAAACTTGCATCTTGTCTTTAGGCTTTAAAAAAAAATATTATTGCAGACGCGACGTTCTCAAAAAAAAAAAAAAAAAAACGCTTGCAGCTTCACACTGCTTATGTATGCTTGTGCCAACGAGCAAAAACACAACGCAGACAGAATGTTGCAGGGGTGCACTGTGAAGTGCGCAGTCTGTTGCTGTCTGTATTTATTTTTTTGTCTACATATGAACATATCAGGATAGAATAATAATCGCCTTCATTTTTGCAATTTGGCCAATGCAATCTCAAGCAGAATGTCTGTGCATCCTGTAATGCACGTGACAACAAGAATTAGGGTTGCTTACACTGTTTGTTGTGATTCTGGCCCTGCATGATACTTTCATACAAAGAATTTTCTTTCTGATTTAGATGCATGCACACACACACACACACACACACACACACACACACACACATATGCTTTCTATATATATATATACATGGTCTATATATCTGTTTCATTTATAGAATTTTTAATATATAGATATATACAATAGTACACAATTTTGTCACACACACACACACACACACACACACACACACATCACACATACCCCATACACATACATATATATATATATATATATATATATATATATATATATATATATACATTGCCTTAAAAAAACCAGCCATTTTGGTTGTGGGGTTCAAAACGTAGCAAAATAGCATGCACAAATATTACTCTCTTTTTTTTTAAAAAAAGATTTTCAGTCTGGACCAGTATTTATTTATTTATTTATTTATTTGTTTGTTTGTTGGTGCCTAATATCTGCGGAAGGAAAAAAATCTCACATAACCTAACATGTGTGCACGTGCGTGTAGAGCATATGCATCTTTCCTATCTATACAGTCAGGATGCACGGTCTCATCTCGCGCGCGCGCGCGCCAGCATCCACGAGCGCAAAGGGGGGGATTAAAAAAAAGAGAGAGAGAGATAGAGAGAGAGAGAGAGGAAAAAAAGGAGGGATGAGAATGCATCCAAAAGCCTCATCAGGGAAGGAAAAGAAAAGAACGTGTCCCGTCCCCCCCCCCCCCCCCCCCCCCCCCCCCCCCCACACACACACACACACACACACACACACTCACACACACACACACTTGGGAGCGCGTGCAGTTGGTGCGGTGTTTTGTGGTGTACCCCGTTACCTCCAGCGTGCGGATCTCATGCTGCGTGAGGTCGTTGCTGGCGGCGCACTTGGTGCGGAGGCCCTGCAGGCTGGACAGCGAGATGTCGATCATGTTCTGGAGGAGCTCGCACTGGCGCAGCGCCGCCTCGCCGCCTCCATCGCTCGGCATCGGGCACGGCGAGGTAACGCACCGCTGGCACACGAACGCACGCTACACGAAAGCGCGAAATGCGCCACCGCAGGCGCGCCGCACGCAGTCCGGCTCGAGAGCAGTGATAGATAGATAGAGAGAGAGAGAGAGAGAGAGAGAGAGGGCGGCGACGCGGCGAGGTGACGACGCGCGCCGACTCGCGGGGGTTCCTACCGGGGGTACCGATCGCCACCGACTGTGGCTCCGCTAGGTCCGTGCACCTCTCCTCCGCGGACTGTCCTCCCGTCCCTCTCTCTCCCCGGCAGCCTCTCCCGTTAGGCTGCTGGGCGCTCCTCACACCACCGGGGACAACCCCCCCCCCCCACACCACCCTCTTCCTCCTCCTCCTCCTCCTCCTCCCATCCCCACCTCCTCCTCTTCTATCCGTCAGTCAGCTGTGTAAAAAAAAAAACTGGCTCGGTGCATGCTGGGAAACCGAGTTCTAACAAGCGCCACTTAAACGGCCCACACTTTTATATTTCTTTAAATACACCTTTTTAATTTTTTTAATATTTACAGTAAAGAAAGTCACTCTTTGTAATATTCTATTTGCTTTCTAATATTTGATGTGTGAATTTTTCTCTGAACAAACAACGATAAAACAATAATAAAGGAGCGTTCCAGATGTGGACATGGGTTCTTTTCCTCTCAAGGTCACGTCCTCATACAGTCGGAGGGAGATTTGTCCTCGCCGTCGTCTCCACAGGCTCGCTCCTTAGGAATAAACATATTAGGCACTAACATTCAACCTGTAACTGGTTCAAACCACGGAAAAATCTCGAGTTACCAGGTATTCATCTGCGGAATGTCTGAATGATCATCACGCTTATTGTTATGAAGTGTGTTGAGATACTATACTGGATAATACCAGTCTGGCTTCTGTTCATAGTTCTGCATTCAATTCAGTCGTCCACCAACGTAACACCTAACACACGATCACCACTGTTTTAATCTGAACACCGGTATCCCACAGGGATGTGTTCTGAGCCCACTTCTCTACTGCCTGTTACTCTGCATATCTCCAACTTAGAATAGCAGAAGAATAGCCGTTATTTGTTACATATACATCACAGCACAGTGAAATTCTTTCTTCGCATATCCAAGCTTGTTATTGGAAGCTGGGGTCAGAGCCCAGGGTCAAATCCGTGATACGGCGCCCCCTGGAACACAGAGGGTTAAGGGTCTTGCTCAAGCACCCAATGGCGGCAGCTTGTCCATACCAGGGCTCGAACCCGGTTCTTCCGATCACCAGCATCTTAGACCGCTGAGCCACACCCCCTCCCCATACTTAATACAGTAATATTAAAATACTTGTTTTTAATTAGATATTATTCGCAAATAAAATATTTGAATTCTTTTAGGTTGTTGTACTAGTATTGTGGTCCAGTGAGGTTACTCTTACGCACACACACACACACACACACACACACACACACTTTGTATAGACACAAGTGCTCAGCCGGGGAAAGTTTTCAGTAGTTTCCTGTCATAAACAACAAGGACTTCCAGATGAAAATCCATTTATTTTGCTGTATTTACAGCATGCTTACGAATTTTATTTAAATTCTCATTCCAAAAAAAAAAAAGCATGCACTTTTTTGTGAACACACAAATTTGTCTATAAGGAGTGTTTATAATCAATATCTCTAATGCAGTCTCTCTAATCATAACAAAGACGTGCCATTGCAAAAAGAGTCAAAGAGTCTTTATCTCTTATGATATCAGTATCCCCCCCCCCCCCCCCGCGCGTCCCCCCAAAATACCAGTCAGTCCCTCCACTCAAATGGCTTGAAAACCAGCAACTTGCAAATTACATGCAAATATACAAATTCCACTCCGAGGTGTGAGATCAGACACAAGAGAGGAGGCTGGGGGCTTTGGATGTGCTGACAGACCAGCCGTCACAAATATTTCTCATGCTACCGAAGGTGTGATGTTCTTCCATGTTAAACACTCCCATCTCAGCGCTGAGTCATTCTCCGTGCCATGCACCCACTCCATCTGTCCTTTTCTGACTGTGTGTCTCCATAGCTCCAGCCTAATCCCGGGTTCCTCTCTGCCTTTATTATTTCGCCGCACGATAGAACACTCGGCGTGAATCCGTGACTCTGCGATTCTCAGGCGCATGTAAGAAAAATTCGGATTTTTAAATGTTGTTTTTTTATAATAAAAATAAGAAGAAGAAGAAGAAGAATGTACTACATGTGCAATTCCAAAAAATGGGGATGATTTGCGAACCTCATAAACGTATATATTACTCACAAAAAGAACAACGTAAAACAATAAAATGCTTGAACTTAGGAATGTTGAGTATTTAAAAAAAAAAAAGCAATATTGAATCTGATGCAATACGTCTCAACAAAAAAAAAAAATAAATAATGAATAAATAATAAATAATGGAGTTTTGAGAAACTGAGAAAAAGTGTCTATAAAGGGTGGAAGAATTTCAAAAGAATCTTCCTTAGATTTGCTCCGATGCTTTCGATGCAAAGGAGAAGCTACACGTGAACATGATCCAGAAGCGCCGCTGCATTCCCTGGGCCCAAGCTCGTTGTCAAATGGAACGAGGCAAAGCAGGAAAAAACTGGTCTACAAACTAAGCATGAAAAACACATGTAGATACGTCCATATGTCATCATATGGACTATAACACATAGGAGTGTGCCGTGAAAAGAAAATAGGTTGGTGTCAGGCAGCACAATTCTAAAAAATAGCTCCAATTGTTGTTTGTTTATGTTGATGTTTTTTGCTGATGTTGGTTATTTATTGTTTCGTTACGTAA
>JACRUU010000028.1:12176763-12239263 GCA_030449085.1 Kryptopterus vitreolus
AATGGATCAAAATCGATGCTTTGTACAAAGAGGCCGCATCCTGCACAGTCAGTGCGATGGAAAGACGGATGACATACGACGAGCTCGTCTTCACCGAGGGACGCCGCGACGCCTCTCGGGTCACGTCTGGAAAACACTGACGTGCAATGATGGATAATATTATCACGGTTCACAGATGCGTCTGATCCTGATGGAGTCTGATGGAGGAGCTAAAACAAACAACGCTGCAGTTAATATACAGGTTTTATACACGAGGCCGCACTGGTGTCGAATGCTCCTGAGATTCGAACATAACAAATGCGGCCGGAAAAAATGTTCGCAGCGTCGGATGCGGAAGAGGCGGGGTTTGGGTGATGGGGTGGAGGGGTTGTGCTTGTGTGCTTGTGAGTGGAGTCCTGAGTGTCACTGAGCAACGCGTCAGCTCCCTTCAGCTCACCGTGGCATGATGCTGGATGGGAAGTCAGGCCTAGTCTAAATAAAACAAACCGTACACATAATATTCATAGGTCCTGATGATGATTTTATGATACAGGAGATGACGTCATGAGTTTGGGGCGAACTTAAAGCGAGTGAAGAAATCCTAAGAAGATTGACTTTTTCCAGCTTTGCAGCTCGCTGATGTGAACCTAAGCTCCTTCCAGACGAGGGCACACACACACACACACACACTGAGAGAGCACGGCTCCGTGGCCGAGGCAGACTCTCCGCAGGCCGATCCAGGTGGCAAAGGGGGGGATCGAATGTGTAGCTCGTCCCACCATCAGGAGAACAGCAGGGGCGTAATATGAGGAAAAGTCTACAGCAGAAAAAGACACACACACACACACACACACACTGGGCTAGTACTTAACACAGAAAAAGACACACACACACACACACACACTGGGCTTAGCTTATACTTAAACCAAACCCACATATCAGTGATAAAGGGTATATATATATATATATATCAATATATATATATATATATTGATCTTGAAAATAAATAAAAAAGTAAATAAGAGTAAATGCCAGTCTCAGAAACAGAAATAATAAACTCTTCATGAACTTGTAGCTAATGATACCTAATTTTTCCATTTCCCAGCACAAAATATTTTGCCTTCGGTTTTATTCATTCATCCATTCTTCATTCATCTTCCACCGCTTTTTATCCGATCTTCCCTCGGGTCACGGGAGAAGTCTGTGTCTATCTCAGGCGTCTATGGGCATTAAGGAAGGATACACCACTGGATGGAATGCCAAACCATTGCAGGACACACACACTCACACACACACACACACATTCACACACTAGGGACAATTTTCCAAGGTGCCAATCAACCTACCGTGCATGTTTTTGGACCGGAGAGGAAACCGGAGAACCCGGAGAAAAAAACCCCTGAGGCACGGGCACGGGGAGAACATGCAAACTCCACACACACATGGCCGAGACGGGAATCGAATCCCAGACCCTGGCCCTGACCCCGGGCGGTGTGATGCTGGTGAATGTTGCTAACCACTAAACCACCGTCTTTGCCCCGTTGCCCCTTGTTTTTATTCAAAATATAAATTAGATCTTTCTAAAGATCACTTTCAAAGCAGTTGTGAAATAATTAATTATGTTAATATTATATTAATAATTATATTAATATTAATATAATATTGTAAAGGAACCAGACTCTGTCCTTATCTGCGGGACACCAGATATTCATTCATTATCGCTCCATTAAGCTGTTTACCCTGTATAGTCAAAAGTTTGTGGATAGAGCATACTTATTTCCTACTTATACTTATGTGATTGCTCCTAATACTTCCTAATCACAATGCTGTATTATATAAAATGTATTTGTTTGCTGTAGAATTACAATTTTTCAACCTTCTTTCCCCTGGAGCACAGAGGGTTAAGGGTCTTGCTCAAGGACCCAAGGGCAACAGCTTGGCCATACCGGGTCTCTAACCTAGATCTTCTGATGAGAAGCCCAACACTTTAGACCAGTGAGTCACACCCCCCTCCCACTGAGCCACACCCCCTCCTCACACTGCCAGCGAGACAAATTAGGAGACGAAGACAGGTGTAACAACAAGTCCCTATCCTTTCTCAACATATTTTACAAACCATATTTTGCAGGTCAACACTCTCACCATGACGCCACTTCCTTGTTAGACTCGTCCTTTTCCTGAGCACCGGGTCGCCTGAGCTTGCCTTCGTCCTCTGCACATATTAAACAGACATTACGGATGACAGAGCTCACACCAAAGACTATGTCGTTGAAAAACTGAAGGGGAGTGTCTTGCCTGCTGTAAGTCCCTCCACATCCTCCAGTAGGTTGGCAGTGGAGGCTGCAGTGGCGAGTCTCACACAACGGTTATGGAATATACAATAATTCTTTCCTTTCATTATGTGCACTACAAAATATATCCGACTATATTTTATACGTTCAGCTCTGCTCTTACTCCTTCACTACCTTCGTATTTGAAGCACATTTCTTAATCTCGAGTGTTTTTCCCCCGGTGCAGAGTTTACTATTAAATAAACAAAGGGATTCATAATTCATAAGATTTCTGCAGAAGACATCTCCCCAGCAGGAGGATACGAGTGATGCTTGAGGAGAGCCCTCTTTTTGCTCTTCTTTCGGCGAGTTTTTTCCGAGAAAGATTTTGCGATTTCAAAAAGCTTCCGCCTCGTTGCTGCAAAATGGGAAAATGAATAAACAAAGGCGGCGTCAGCACGTCAACACATTTCCTAAAACACAGTTGCCCCTTCAACATATCAGCCTGCAACACTTTGGGAACGCTTCTATGCTGTGCACGCTCCGAATTAAGTTTGCGATCCGATTCCAAGTCCATTATCAGTGTCATTTGCAATTCAATACAGCGAGACAAATTAGGAGACAAAGACGGAGGCAGGTGTCTGTGAGTAATAGTTGTCACTATAGAGTTATGCAGCAAGGTTACGATTACCATAGAGCTACATTCAGTTTCATTCAGGCTTTATATATATATAGTGTGTGTGTGTGTGTGTGTGTGTGTGTGTGTTGTGTGTGTGTGTGTGTGTGTGTAAAATATAAACATAAGCAGAACGCAATGATTTGCAATCTCATAAACCCAATTCCAGATATATATATATATACACAGAATCCTATTTTCGGACTGAAAAATGATTGTAAAACATTGTCAAAATGTTAAAAATAAATTCTCCAAACCAACAATGCCTACTTTATTGTCTCAAAAAAGTATTATTATTATAACAACAACAACAACAACAACAAACAATTATAATAATAATAATAATAATTAATAATAATAATAATAATAATAATAATAATAATATAAAAGACATAAATAATACAACTAATCAATTTTTTTAAAACACTGACATTTCTCTGAAATGTCTCAATGGTTAACTTGTGTGGGTGTGTGTGTGTGTGTGTTGTGTCTTTGTTTCTGTGTATATGTGTGTCTGTGTGTGTTCAGTGTCTGTGTTGTGTGTGTATGTGTGTGTGTCTGTGCTGTTAATTCTCTCAGAGTGGTTGTTTTTCTGTGTGTGTGTGTGTCTGTGTATATATGTGTGTGTGTGTGTGTGTGCTTCAGTGTCTCAGAGTGTGTGTTTTCTGTGTATATATGTGTGTGTGTGCTTCAGTCTCACAGAGTGCGTGTTTTCTGTTTATATGTGTGTGCGGTGTGTGTGCTTGTGTATTCAGAGTGAAGGTGTTTTTGTGTGTGTGTGTGTGTGGTGTGTGTGTGTGTGTGTGTTTCTTGGTGTGAGTGTGTGTTGTGTGTGTGTGTGTATGTTGTGTGTGTGTGTTCAGAGTGCTGTTTCATAGTGTGTTTGTGTAGTGTTCAGTGTGTGTCCTGTGTTTAGTGCAGTCTCAGAGTGCGGGTTAAGGGTTTTATATTTGTATTTGTTCTGTGTGTATGTGTGTGTGACCTTCTTCAGTCTTCATTCAGTTGTGAGTGCAGAGTGTGTGTTTTCTGTGTTATATGTGTGTGTGTGTGTGTGTGGTGTCTTCAGGCTCAGAGGGTGTGTTCTGTGTATATGTGTGTGTGGTGTGGGTGTGTGTGTGCTTCAGTGTCTCAGAGTGGTGTTTTCTGTGTATATGTGTGGTGTGTGTGTGGTGTTCAGTGTCTATGTGTCTGGTATATGTGTGTGTGTGTGTGTGTGTGTGGTGTTTCAGTTCAGAGTGTGTGTCTTTCTGTGAATATATGTGGTGTGGTGTGCTCCTCTTTGTGTATAGATGTGTGTGGTGTTTTCGCACAGAGTGGGTTTTTGTTATGTGTGTGTGTTGTTGTGTGGTTTGTGTGTGTTTTGTGTGTGTGTTGGTTTTTTTTTTGTGTGTTGTCTTCTCAAGTGTGTTTCTTTTCAGTTGTGTGTGTCCAGTGTCTTGTGTTTTTTTCTGTGTATAGTGTGTGGTTTCAGTCTCACAGAGTGCGTGTTTTCTGTGTATATGTGTGTGTGTGTGCTTCAGTCTCACAGAGTGGGGTTTTCTGTGTATATGGTGTGTGTGTGTGTGTGCTTCAGTGTCTCAGAGTGTGTGTTTTCTGTGTATATGTGTGTGTGGTGTGTATGTGTGTGTGTGTGTGTGTGTGCCTTACATTTTCCCATGTGCTTTAGTTTGTCACGGAACAAGGCAAGGCATCGTCTGAGATAGAGGTGCAGGCTTTCTTCCTCAGAGCCTGAGGTACTGTGTCTTACACCTACACACACACACACCACACTTTACACAGGCCTTCTCACACATCACACACATACACACACACACACATGCATCAGGAAGCAATGAACTATAGACTAGAATCATTCCAAACCCACGTAACTGCAATAAACAGTGATATGTATTCTCCCACACAGTCACACAATAACACTCTATAACAGATCTGTGCGATCAGTAAAGTTGGGAAAGTGATGAATGAAGAGATGATGAATGGTGTGTACCTTCCGTGGAACTCTCCATGCAAGCAGATGAATGAGCGCGTTGGGATTTTAGAGACTCAGACCTCTGACGATCTACAACATAAAGAGCCAGCGTGAGATGGTGGCGTAGTGGCGAACGAGGGGGCGAGCAAATATTGATAATATTTGTGATCGAGTGATCGAGTACTTCATGTCCGAGAGGAAACAAGTGCAGAGACCCTCCAGACCATGAGGCAGGGCAATGACTTTAAAGACTGAAGATAAATGATATGTGGTGATATCATTTGTTTTTTTTTTCAGCCACCAGTGAAGAGTGAAGATGCAAGAAAATGTCAGGATTCTAAAATATAATGTAGCGCATGAAATACTAAAAAAGAAAAAAAAAAAAAAAAAAGAAAAAAAAATAAGGGTGGAAAAATAAGCTCGGATTGCTGCAGAAATATAAAGTCCTATGTATGGTCTATATTGGGGGAATGTGGGAGGGTGTGTGGGATGTGTGTGTGTGGTGTGTGTGTGTGTGTGTGTGTGTGAGGCGTGTGTGTGTGTGAGTGATGTGTGTGTGTGTGTGTGTGTGTGTGTGTGTGTGGAGGTTTAGTGTGTGTGGCGTGTCTGTACTTCTTTCAGGCTGCATGTGTTAGCTCATCTCACCTCGATAGTCATGTAGTCCTTGTTATCTTATAAACTCTTCGTGTACTTGTTAGTTCTTTATACATTCGATAGTTTTTGTCAAGTTTTTTTTTTTTAAATCTCCTCTAAAAGTAGCGTTTTAAAGCGTTTTAAGGTTTTAATTAATTAATTAATTAATTAATATTCATATTAATATTCATATTCATATTAAAATTAATGATCACATATATAGGATTTGGCAGAATCCCTTATCAACTTATAACCTAGCAGTTGAGGGTTAAGGGCTTTTCTCAAACGCCCCCTAGTGGTGGTGATGGGATTTAATCTTGTCACCTTCTATTCTCGAGTCCAATGTCTTAGCCCCTGAGCGACCACCTTCCGAACCAGGGGCCAAAAAGTGGGAATTTTTTTCCCATAGAAAATGAATGGGGCTGAAATTTCATGCCTCGCAGCTCGGCCTGTGAGCGTCTGACATGCACATATGGCACATCCACTCGTAGGGGGGCATATCCACTCCGGAACCCCACACCTGTTCAGAATTTCGGGAAATCCGCCACATTCCGGCCCCAGAGAATAGAGAATGAATGGGGAAATTTGACGCACATTTCGCCCGCTGTTCGGCCTGTGTTCGCCTGAAATGCACATTTGACATTTGACATATCCACTCGTAGGTGAGATGGCGTAGGTTGCAAACACATGACTGCCGCATGGCGGCACGTGGCCACAAATGTGAAAAATTAGCAAAACTCTGGGTCATGTGACTTGTCTAAACGCTCAGCACATCGACGGGAGTCGGACACTGGGTAATCTGATGATGTCACATGTGTCACTGGCCCCTCCCTAAAAAAAAAAAAAATGAAAAAACACCCAAAATGGGCGTTTTTGGTGTCTAAACACTCGTCTCTCTATAGGACCAGGCTCTAAGGGGTCACGCCAGGAGCTGCGGTTTGAGGTTTGATATTTCTTCAGGAAATATCCCATGTTATTATTATTATTATTATTATTACTAAACAATAGCACATGTATTTAGTGATAATTATAGTTACCGTATAGTTCGGTACATATTGTTACGAAGCTACACATCATTTAGATAAACCTCTCAAATATCAATGGCAGTGGCTCTCTCAGTCTCGGACTATGCGCCCAAACATATGACTGCCCCATGGCAGCAAGTGGCCGCAAATGTGAAAAATATGCAAAACTCGGACACAGGGTCATGTGACTTGGTCTAAACGCTCAGCACATCGACGGGAGTCGGACGCTGGATAATTTGATGATGTCACATGTGTCATCACTGGGGCCCCCTCCCGAAGCGCAACAAGCATATACCACAACCACAAGTACCACAACTAGGTAACAACGCAACTTGTCCTGCACTGTCTCGTGTTGTGTGTTCTACACTGTTTTGCACTTTCCATTGCCAGGACAACTTAGACTAGTCCTCATTGTCCTAGAAGTATTTTAGCTGAATGTTTGAAGAAACTAAGTGCATACTTACACACACACACACACACACATCATTTGTACAATTCTATATTTAGTCAAAGTAAGCATTAGCTCTTCTGACATTATTCTTTTGCAAATAAAGAAAGAAAAAAAACTATAAAAGTATTTCCTCTGTGTGTGTGGTGTGGTGTGATTCCTCTGTGTATTTCTTGTCTCTGTGTGTGTCTTTTTTTGTGTGTGTGTGTGTGTGTGTGTGTGTGTGCGCGTCCTCGAGTCTCCACCTCTCTCCAGAGCGATAAGAAAGTCCCGGTTGCGCTGCAGCTCCCTCATGAACTCCTCGTTCTGCAAAAAAAGGGCGATGCGCTCGTCCTCCAGGTACTGCTTCAGCTTCCTGTCCTGCTCCGAGGCCGAGTACTGCGTCAGAGAGGACAGCGAGGACGACGACGACGAGGAAGGCTGGGACAGGCTGCTCTGAGAACGCTGGGAATGCAGATGACAAGGAAAAAATAGCAATAACGACCGCGCCTTCCGGGAGCAGTGTGTCATTTCATCAGGAGGCCACGTCCGAGACGTGGACAAACTGCCGTCCCGTTAGGGACACATTAAACACTGTGTAGTGTAGATCTTTTTTTCTGTTTACTTTATTCAAGTGTATCCTGGGGGGAAATAATAATAAACAGGGGCACGGTGGTTTAGTGGTTAGCACGTTCGCCTCACACCGCCAGGGTCGGGGTTCGATTCTCGTCTCGGCCATGTGTGTGTGGAGTTTGCATGTTCTCCCCGTGCCTCAGGGGGTTTTTTCTCCGTGTTCTCCGGTCCCTCCCCCCCGGTCCAAAAACATGCAAGGAAGGTTGATTGGCACCTTGGAAAAATTGTCCCTAGTGTGTTGAGTGTGTGTTTGTCCTATGACCTCTGTGGCAGGTGCCATTCCCTTGGACCGTGTGCCTTGTCCTTGTCCTAGTGCCTGACGTGACAAATTTTTGTGCCATGTGCAATGTTTGATCATCCAGTGTTGGTTGTCCCCCTGCCTTTTTCGGGATGCCCTAGACCTGACTCCATCCTAGACCGGTGTAGATCCTGCCTTAGATAATGCCCCCCAGTGTGTAGTGTGTGGAGGTGTCCTGATGACTGAGATAGACACAGGGAGACTCCCGCCGTTGCCCTGGTAACTGAGCACAGGTTCCCCCCGTGGTCAAGAAGTCCCTCGGATTTTCGGATAAAGCGGTAGAAGATGAATGAATGAATTAATAATAATAAACTCATCTGATCCACTCAACATTTTAAAGATCTTACAAATAGGACAAAGATATGAGACATCGTTTCATGGCTACAGACTGATAATCAAGGAATATGGCCGAGATGGGAAGCGGATTTTTCTGGTATCAGTATTTTCCTTCACTTTTTAACTCAAACCAGGCTTGACCTATTTGGTAACCATGATTTGGTGACATGATCAATGCTTTTTCTTCTCATTGTCATCAACTCGTTCCTGGTAGCGACAGATACAGGCTTGTTTACAAAGCTAACAACGAGAAAATAAGGATGGGACCGAGGGAGTCGGTGATGTAAACATGACGGAGAACAGAGACATTCCTGATCACCTGATCATCATCATTTCTCTTCTGCTGATGTTCTGTTTGGTGGATGTTCATTAACATTCATTAACTGGTAATAATATATTAATATGAAGTTAACAGTGTGAGACTAAAAACAGGCCGTAATAACGGCTACCTTTTATTTAACTACATGTCTAAACTTCTTTAGTGTAAAAGTGTAAATCAATACCTTAACCTTTCCTAGAGTCTGTATTCATTTCCACAAGCTCCTTGTATTAAAACTCTTTACCCCCAATATTTCCTGCACATGAGCACCATAATGTTACCTGTAGACTGTCGAGCTGCTGGGGGAGGATCCGCAGGAAGTCATCAGGTAGGTTTCCCAGTAACGGAGGGTTCCAGTTCCTGTAGCTGCTGGCTTGCTGATGAACGGCTGCAGGATTTGAGGCTTCAAATCTGAAAAAAAAAAAATAACAAATAAAAATAAAACAAAATTACAAATAATGCAAATACAAATAATGTAAATACAAATAAAAATAATGCAAATACAAATTATTACAAATGATGGGGGGGGGGGGGGGGGGTAAGTCAAGATGTGTTGATTAATCCCTCATGAGGAAGCTAGAGGAAGAGCTGCAGTGGCGTCAGACCGACACTAGGTGGAGAAGTGAGCAGGTTCCAGATAATGAATGAAGAGATGATTAATCCTTGCACAGAGATTTAGTGCAAATGTCCTGCTTTTACCTTGGAGGAGGGAACGGAGGCACGTCGGCCGGGTGCTTCCTGTCATAGATGTGCATCTCGTACGAGGGTGGAGAGTAAACAGGTGGGGGTTCTTCATCTGAGCTGTCCGGCTCTAACGTCCTTTCCAAGATCTGCACAAGAGCAAAAAATGGACAAATTCCTTTTTTAAAAAAATGTATTATTGTGTCTTTCAGAGTTCAGTCACTTAAACTCCTTCTTTCAAATGATATTCACTTCTGTAAACACATCCACACACTTAATTATTCCATAAATAAAGCTGATTTGATAAGAATGTTGTCATACTTTCACGCAGAATGTTGCATTTCTTTTTTCCTGTGTGAAAATACTTTCCCACTGTTTTAACGGACGCTAAAATGAATGATGCATATTTCATATTAATGTATGTATTTTCATACCATTATTACGTGCTTCATTTTATTATTACTATTGTTTTTTTTTTTATTTGTAAAACGGTTTTCATCACACAAAAACGCTGATTTACCCAAAATAGCATCCAAATACAGTAATTCATTCATTCATTCATTCATTCATTCATCTTCTACCGCTTTATCCGATCTTCCCTCGGGTCACGAGGGAGCCTGTGCCTATCTCAGGCGTCTATGGGCATTAAGGCAGGATACACCCTGGATGGAATGCCAACCCATCGCAGGGCACACACACACATTCACACACACATTCATACACTAGGGACAATTTTCCAAGGTGCCAATCAACCTACCGTGCATGTTTTTGGACCGGGAGGAAACCGGAGAACCCGGAGAAAAACCTCCTTGAGGCACGGGGAGAACATGCAAAACTCCACACACACATGACCGAGACGGGAATCGAACCCGGATCCTGGCGGTGTGAGGTGAATGTGCTAACCACTACGCCACCGTGCCTCTCAAATACCGTAAATAAAATGATCCAAATACAGTAAATAAAATGATCCAAATACAGTAAATAAAAAAAATAAATTGTGCATGCTATATAGGATTTGATGCATTTCGCCTGCCAATTGCAGCCCAAAATTTTTTAGGACTTTTAGAAAAAATAAAAAGTTGTGGCAGTGTGAACGAGGAATTAAATACACCATTTTGGTTTAATTATACCTACTAATTCTACAAAAATAAACAACCAAGCAGATACGGAACACTTCTTTAATAGAAAAAAACCCAAAACTCCAGCTATTGAATCGTCCGTGCGTTTTCATTCAGGCCGAACCAAATCTAACTCTGGGGGGGGAGGGGTGGAAGGGGGGGGTTTGATTGGATATTATCGTCGTCGCTCTCGAGGGTTTGTCTGCTCCAGTTGATGATGTTTAAAGAGATCAGAATAGTTGAGAAGGGCACGGATCCTGTCTTGAGCTTTTAAAGCACTGCGTGCTCTTCAGGACCTTGGCGAGCAAACTGGGTCAAGCAGTTCTCTCAGACACACACACACACACACACACACATAGTCCTGCCACAGGCATCAGGACTGGTTGTTATTCAGGGCAGAGGCTTCACAGCTGCATACTAAAGACGCAGAAGAGAAATGCTCCTGGGTGCCGTGTGTCCGTTCCTTTTTTTAACTTCTACATTCTTCACTTAAAAATATCAGGAGTGCATTTAATTTAATCGAGGGATGGGCTTTAAGGTTATTTTCCCCCGTAATGAGCACCGTTAGTTCCATTTTTGTGCAAGCGAGTCCCATTTTCAAGGTGATCTACAGCCAATCATTACAGGCATGACTGTGTCTGTTTTGTAATTAAACAACACCCCGTGAGACGCACCACTGTAAACATCTTACCTCTGGGGGGATACTGTCCTCCGAGTCAGAGCTGTCATCAGTGCCTTGTCCGTCCAAGCTCATCTGCAGAAGCTGGTCGATGGTGGAATCCACAGCGCCATTATTGGCCCGAAGGACACACTCGATCACCTCGTGGTCCATGCTCGGGAACATGGTCTTAAAATCGCCCATGGCCTGGTTGAACTCCAGCCGCCGGACGTGCTGCAGCGACAAGAGGAACATTGTTACAGGCAAGCCGTATTCTCTCCGTGCACGATTACACCACAGGCGACTCGCACGCACCTGTCGAGAAGACTTGCTGTTATTGAGCTCGGAGGATCCGTTAGCGTTAGCCCGCGAGCTGTGACTGCCATTGCTGCTGGCGCTGCGCCGAAACAGGCTGGTCATCATCTACGGCTGTGAAGCTGTGCCGTTAGGAGCTCTGGACGCTCGCCCGGTGACCACGCCGCCGCTCTGTAGCTACACCCACCCCTGAACACACCTCCGTTATCCGGACATTGCACCTGCACTGCGAGAAACCAGGACATGGGGAAGCAGCATAAACCTCTGGTGGGTCGGAGGCTCCGGGAGATCCGGCAGCATCCAAACACTGTTTTCAAATGTGCAGAAACCCAGGCGAAGACCTTCTTCAGACCTGATGCAGGAGCTTAAATCTGAGTCAGACGGGGTTCTTCAGGAGGAACCTGAAGGTCTGCAACACAAAAGAGCAATTCATCCATAAGAATGAGCATCTATCTATTCATCTATCTATCTCTCTCTCTATCTATCCATCTATCCATCCATCCATCCAACCATCCATCCATTCATCCATCCATATGTGTTTGTGTCTTGCTCTATCTATCTATCTATCTATCTATCTATCTATCTATCTATCTATCTCTATCTATCTATCTACACACACACACACACACACACACACACACACATATATACACACAAGGGGCACGGTGGCGTAGTGGTTAGCACGTTCGCCTCACACCGCCAGGGTCCGGGTTCGATTCCCGTCTCGGCCATGTGTGTGTGGAGTTTGCATGTTCTCCCTGTACCTCAGGGGGTTTTTCCCCGGGTTCTCCGGTTTCCTCCTCGGTCCAAAAAACATGCACGGTAGTTGTTGATTGGCACCTTGGAAAATTGTCCCTAGTGTATGAATGTGTGTGCGTGAATGTGTGTGTGTGTGTGTGTGTGCCCTGCGATGGGTTGGCATTCCATCCAGGGTGTATCCTGCCTTAATGCCCATAGACGCCTGAGATAGGCACAGGCTCCCCGTGACCCGAGGAAGATCGGAGGTTATTATAAAGCGGTAGGTAGATAGAAGAAGTAGTTTTTTAGAAGATGATGAATGAATATGAATATACACACAAACACACACACACACACACACACACATATATATATATATATATATATATATATATATATATAGATATACACACAAACACACACACACACAGAAATTGTTGAAATAGATAAAAGTACAGCGTGTCATTTTGTATTTATTTGTATGTAAGCTCAACATGTAGAGATAGAAATAATCAACATTGGCATGAAAACAATAACACTCTTATTTACAGCAAATATTATAAATGTATTCATGTCCTATAGCAGCACACCCCAAGTGTTTGATTCTCTTCTTTGCTCCAAACAAAGTACTATTTTTGTGCCACGGTCACCCCATAGACGGAACCTTTTTAAAAAATATATATATTCCTGAGATGTTTTAAGATGAGATTGCTTGATGCAGACTGGACACGGTTGCATAAAGACGGATTTTATGAGCCCATATTTGAACGCTGTGACAGATTCAGGTCAAATGAAATGAAGTCCCACCAACAAGGAACCTTCAAAGGAGAAAAAAAAATACGCTCACGTTACCTTGACTAAGATGATCAGGACGGATCGTGTACATAATCGCATGTACTGTCACGTTTTTTGCAGGACGATCTCATTACAAAAATAAATCTGGATCCGTGGCTTGCCAGCAGGGGAGTGACGGTGGGGGGTGGGGGGGTGGGTGGGATGTAGGAAGCAGACAAGTATGGGCACAGCATACATGTGTGACACACACACACACACCAGACACACTCCGTGCAGCGTGATGCATTGCGCAGGAAGTGGACCTTCTTTGGTGCAATCTATGTCTGTCCTGATTACGTCTCTATTTCACCGTTTCGAATCTTCCCACAAGCCTATGACTCCGGGGCATCCCTGTTTCCTGTTTCCACGGCAACATACGTATTTCTGAAGCGTGGGTTGAATGTACTAGGAGGACGAGGAGGAGGAGAAGGGAAAAGGAGGAAGTAGAAGAAGTGGTGCCTCTGCCAGCTACGCAGTGATGCAAAAAGCAGGGACCTCGCTGTATCCTTTAATTGGACTGTAGATGCTGGATTTAATGCATACCTCTGCATATAACATGCATCTCTTTGCAACAGTCAGGGATTAAAAAAAAAGATGATCTGGGGCCCCGAACCCGATGATGTAATCAAACTCAGAGAACACAAAAGAGTTTTTTTCCCCCTCCATCTGCAAAGTTGATTCCAAACTACTGATGTAGCTCGGATTTGTACAGTATGTGACTTTAGCCAGAGGTTACACAAACTATATATCTATCTATATATATATATATATATATATATATATACATATATATACACATAGAGATACATATATTGTATGTATGATATACATATAGATATATATATACACATATATATATATATATATATATATATATATGCATACATATAGATACATATATATATATATATACACACACACATATATATATATATATATATATATATATATATACTATATGATATACATATATATGTATATATATATATATATATATATGATATATATATATATGTGTGTATATATATATATATATCATATATATATATATATATTATGCTATGTGTAATGTTTGGTTAGATAAGTCAAAAATAGCATGATTAGAAATAATGTTCAGGACTGCAAAGTACATTTCACAGCTAAACAAGGTGAAACACCGACCAGGTGACCACCGACCCCGTGACCCGAGGGAAGATCTGTTAAAGCAGTAGAAGATGATTGAATGAATGAATGAATGAATTCATAATGAAGAATAAGTGTGCTTAGGCTTCTATTAAAAGGAAATAGTATGAGATGAGGCTGAAAATCCCTCCCTACAATGAGCTCACTGTTTGTAAAGTAGGTGGAACTTTTACAAATGTGCACACGGGGAGACACCCGAACCACGACTGTCCTAAAATCACACTCAAGTTTAAATATCCTCATAAAGAACAAGTCGTGGAAAGATTGCAAAAAATAACTAGAACGAGCTAAATTTAGCATCGCGATGTGACGAGGTCACCTGACTGTGCAGCAGGTAAAAAAAAAAAAAAAAAAAAAAAAAAAAAAAAAAAAAAGATCTTTGCTCAGGTCTTGCAGCTTTCATGCACTCGAATCATTCAGAGAGGCTTTTTCACCAGGAAATGCATGAAAATCCTTTACAAATATAATTTATCTGCAAAAATGTGGGGGGAAAAAACCCTAGCATGTGTCGCTGTTGTGAAAACTTTTTTTTTTATTAATGCAGGGAGAAAAAGGAAGCTATTACGAAACAGAATCTGGGCATGGGATCGTGAATATATAACAGGTAGAATCATCAAGAACTAGATTTTGCACACTCATCTGAAAAGCAAATCTCTCCGGGAGAAATGATCGGCCATTAAGCTACACTCGGGCTCCGTGCTCCAGTCTGATCCGTAATGAGTAGCCTGCAGTGGGAGCCATGAACAACTATTTTCATCTGGTTTTCTGGGGCTGCTGTGGTTAACAGGACGAGGAAGCCATTACTGGACGCATTCGCAGCACGCTTTTGCAGCTTTAAATCCATCGTTTAGGTCGGGATACAAACGCGAGTTTGCTTATGAAGCTCGGACAGTCTGAATAAGCGAACGAAGGATCTTTACATGGACCAAGAGTCCTATTTGAATCGTCCTAACCACTCCTTTTTAATTCCCTCTTCCATGTGGAATGTTTACATTTTGTTTTAGTGGAATCCACACTGATGCACACCTAATACCGTATGGGTATCAAAATAGAGGAGAACAGTTTAATTAAATCAAGGTTAAACCAAAACTAAATCCATCCTAAAGGAGCAGAAGACCCTCATCACCCACCCGAGAGTACACTCCATAGCTCTTGATTAGAGTCAGCTTTTTGAGTCTTCTATTACATCCGGATTCCTATTTAAACCCTAACAATGGATTGTTATATGGTTAGTGGAGGGAGGTTTGTAATTAAGGCATTGATCTCCTGATCAGAAGTTGCCACTGCTTGGCCCTTGAGCAAGACCCTTGACCTTCAGTGGCGTCTGGCAAATGTGAATTTAACTGTATGGTTAAGAAAAAAAAGGCCACTGTACTCAGATTCCTTGTATCATTTTTGATGAGGACTCAATGTGTCCTTGCTTGAACTAGCAAACGTTTTGTACTTCAGACTTGACTTTGAACTCATTTTTAGTAGCATTCCAAGGGATTTGAGTCGTTCGGGCCAAACCGGCCCTTTCAATCCGGTCCCTCGAATATCGTAAAAGAATTGGGCAAAATGAAAGTGAAACGGCAAAACCGCAGCAAGATAGCGAAGCTCATGCAAAACCAGAATGCCCTCTTCGTCAAAAGCTATTCAAAACATGGCAAGCAACAGCCCCCCATCCCCTCCCCCCCCTCCCAACAGCTGTCATCGACTCACATCGTGACACCAAGTAACGTTCACTGGCACGCAACCCCTGTGAACCATTCACAACGCGACACAACTACATGAATAATGTGTCACTCTTCTTATATGTACCGGGAGGCAATCTAGTGAATGTTTCTCTTGCCAGCGTGAAGAAATAACGCCGGCAGAGGTGATTCACTCGTTTTTAATAAGGACTTGGGTAGTGCGAGAAGACAGCGATGACCTACTGAATTTTATGTGACCTGCACGAGCTTAAAAGGTGTATGATTGTCTTAAAAGCTGTGAGGTTCTGGCATCCCGCCACTAGAGTGCAGTGTGTCCCACATCAGCGTTTACCAAGGGGCGATTTCTCCAACAATCGGAATTGAGAAATGTCAAGAAAGCGAGAAACTGATGCAGAAGGAAGGAAATATAGGAAAGCGAATACATGTTTGTGCTTCAAGGAGAAAAGGTAGAGGTAGTATTGGTTAAGACTATGGACTGGAAGGAAATGAGTTCAAATCCCAGCACCTCCAATCCCACCGCCACTGCTGGACCCTTTAGCAAGCATCGTAACCTTTGTCGCTCTGGTGAAGGCAGTCTACTGAAATTCCTATTCCTATATTCCTCACAAGAATAATGTGATACACAAAACAAGCAAACTGGTACCAGAAACATAATTGAAACTCACTTATATTCATTTCAGCGTGTTTTACGATGCATTTGTGGACAGATTACGTGAAAATATCGTCAGCTGTTGTGTTTTGCGTACAAATCTTTTGATTGAAGATTGCTCGAAATAAAAACTAACTGTTTCGCCTAAAGCTGCATTTTTACTCTTACATGCTGATTACAAGAGTTAGTGACTTGCATGCTTGTGTTCCAAAGCTCAGTCTCCCAGGAATATTTTACCACAATATTTTCCGACCGGTATTAACGTAGCGACATGCTCGACTTTTAGCCGTGCAAATTTCAAGCTATTTCAAGCATTTACGCATTCGTTCTCCCACGCCGGCCCTTATTTGAAAATCAATAAGCATTACTAGCACCAGGGGAGACTGTAGCACTGCCTGCCGTACACAATCACGTTCCCCAAAAAAGGCTCATTTTTCTTACTGGGAAATTCTTCAATCTTAAACTGTTCGATGCCACGTAGAGCCGTTAATGAATCTGTATCGTTGTTTTAGAAGCGTAGAGACGTAGGCCAGAATTATATCTACTTTACTGGCTTGATCGCTCCATCGTCGTTTACGGATTGTTTCTCCGAGCTGGCTCGTATGCAGAAGGAAGGATGGAACCAGGCTTAGGATGATAATGAGGCTGTGGAGATGCACAAAATACACCCGTTA
Source organism: Kryptopterus vitreolus (assembly GCA_030449085.1). Classification (NCBI taxonomy): domain Eukaryota; kingdom Metazoa; phylum Chordata; class Actinopteri; order Siluriformes; family Siluridae; genus Kryptopterus; species Kryptopterus vitreolus. The sequence continues at coordinate 12,193,872 of JACRUU010000028.1, forward strand.
GCAACTTTTGTTGACCCAATGGCGCCACTGTGCCGTGATCAGTGTTGGGGAGTGACTAGTTACATGTAACATTCTTTCTTCTTCTTCTACCGCTTTATCCGATCTTCCCTCGGGTCACGGGGAGCCTGTACCTATCTCAGGCGTCTATGGACATTAAGGCAGGATACACCCTGGATGGAATGCAAACCCATCACAGGACACACACACTCACATTCATACGCACATTCATACACTAGGGACAATTTTCCAAGGTGCCAATCAACCTACCGTGCATGTTTTTGGACCGGGAGGAAACCGGAGAACCCGGAGAAAAATCCCCAGAGGCACGGGGAGAACATGCACACTAGAACTCCACACACACACGGCCGAGACGGGAATCGAACCCGGACCCTGGCGGTGTGAGGCGAACGTGCTAACCACTAAGCAACGGTGCCCCCAGTTAGATGTAACAGCGTTACGTAATTTAATTATAAAATAAATATAGCGGTAAATTATTGCGGTTCCAGAGAAAAAATTGTGTCATTATATTACAGTTACTTGAAAATGAAAATGTTAAAGATTGCAAATAAGGTTACATGTGAACAGTGTCATGTAAAATCAGTGCTTTAGACGTCGGCAAGACTCAAAAGTGACTTTTTTTCTTAGAATGTTAACTTAAAGCACCACCTAGTGGCCAAATGTAATCAGTTGCTTTTCCGATATAAAGTAAAAAAGTTGCACTCCTTTTTGAATAGGGTCATTTATAATCTGTAATCTGTTACATTTGCAAAGTGACCTTCCCAACACCGGCCATGAAGATAAATAATCCAATACAAGTGGTCTAACTTAAAAAAAACAAACAAAAAACGAAACAAACAAACAAACCCCAGAAACACTAATCACCTAGCACCTAGTGTGTCGAAACTGCAGTAAAGAGGCTGCCATGATTGTCACTACCTGTCAGATTTCATGCAGCGTTTCTGTGCAGTATTTCAAATGCATCACCCACACATAAACTAGAATTGACTCGCATAATTGACAGCGAGAATTATTAACAGAAAATCCGGGCCATTCGTAACAACCGCAGACTGTAAGCGTGGATTTAATGCATATTTTTGTGTCACTCTTCTTATATGTACCGGGAGGCAATCTAGTGAATGTTTCTCTTGCCAGCGTGAAGAAATAACGCCGGCAGAGGTGATTCACTCGTTTTTAATAAGGACTTGGGTAGTGCGAGAAGACAGCGATGACCTACTGAATTTTATGATTGTCTTAAAAGCTGTGAGGTTCTGGCATCCCGCCACTAGAGTGCAGTGTGTCCCACATCAGCGTTTACCAAGGGGCGATTTCTCCAACAATCGGAATTGAGAAATGTCAAGAAAGCGAGAAACTGATGCAGATGGAAGGAAATATAGGAAAGCGAATACATGTTTGTGCTTCAAGGAGAAAAAAAACGGTATGTCCTTTGTGTTATGAGGTGGCGTCGCTCATCAAGGAGTTTATAGTGTCTTATAAGAGTGACATAATCTTGATGTGGCCCACGGGGACAATCGGTTTGACACCCCCGACCTTCGGGAAGCAGTAATATACTGATTATAATAACGGAATATTCCGTTAAGGGGGGCACGGTGGTTTAGTGGTTAGCACGTTCGCCTCACACCGACAGGGTCCGGGTTCGATTCCCGTCTCGGCCATGTGTGTGTGGAGTTTGCATGTTCTCCCCGTGCCTCAGGGCGTTTTTCTCCGGGTTCTCCGGTTTCCTCCCCGGTGCAAAAACATGCACTGTAGGTTGATTGGAAGCTTGGAAATTTGTCCCTAGTGTATGAATGTGTGTGTGATTGTGAGTTTGTATATCCTGCGATGGGTTGGCATTCCATCCAGGGTGTATCCTGCCTTAATGCCCATAGACGCCTGAGATAGGCACAGGATCCCCGTGGCCCGAGGGAAGATCGGATAAAGCAGTAGAAGATGAATGAATGAATATTCCGCTAATTTAGATACATATGGAACTTTTAGTCCACGAGACCATTCGTTTTGTGTGAATTTATGGCAATTTAAAACTAGTGTTTTAAAAGGGAACAACTAAGGGTCACTTCCAGGGTTCACACGCATGAACAAAAGGTAATCGGATCACTTTTGAAATTCCATCAAGCACATTCCAAACAAAAAAGGGCTCATTTTCAACCTCTGCAAACGAATATCAAGGGTGTGGGAGTGGGTCAGAGTGATACATCAACAGATCCAGTGAAGGCCACGAGCGTTTAATGGAGGTGCCGTTTTATTACGATCTGAATCTGAGCAAAAGCATGTGTTTGTTGTCCCGTGCCTGATGTTTACACGCCCAATTTCCTCAATTACGGCTCAGAGTTCGCGCTTCTCGTCCGCGCAAATGTAATCAGAGCCTCACAGCACTGTACGTCTCTATGGCAACCCATCCGTCTGTCAGTCCAGATGCCCGTCTGATGCATGCCGACTCTCGGGCTAATTGATTCATTAAGGATTATGAGCCCTCTGCTCAGGGACGGGGCATAAAAGAGAAGGATTTAGGGCGAACCAATTTCAAATGCATGCTAGATCCAGCCAAAAAGCCAGAGGCACGGCTTAATTCATGAAAAGCATGCAAACTAGCACTGCCGCTAGATCTCGATCCCGTATTCCAGTCTTCATTAATCCTGCACAACCGGGACCCTAGCGGAAAAAAAAGGGGATCGGAAAAAAAGGGATAAAAAGGAAAAAAAAAAAAAGATCTGCAGGATTGAATGATGTTAATAAATTCAATATAATAATTCAATTCAATATAATTGAATTGCTTTTAGATGCATTACATTTCAGATAGTCCTATCAGGAGTTCTAGTAGAGTATTAGAACATAATCACAAAATATAAGGGTCAGAATTTTCCATGTAGCTCCACTGGGATATGTCACATTTGTGTTGGGTACAGGGGAAATGGCTAATACTCTGGTTAGGGGGCCCACTACAGGCATGGAGGTGAAATGCCACAGGTGGATATGAGATATATACATTGCCTGTCAAAAGTTTGGAGCCACCTAGTTTCTTATCATTTTTCAAAGAGGATGGAAAAGAGGAGTAAAGATGTAATCATGCCGGACCTACAAACGGGGCACGGTGGCTTAGAGGTTAGTGCGTTCGCCTCACACCTCCTCCAGGATTGGGGGTTCGATTCCAGCTTCCACCACGTGTGTGTGTGTGTGTGTGTGTGTGTGTGTGTGTGTGTGTGTGTGTGTGTGTCTGTGTGTGTGTGTGGAGTATGCATGTACCCGGAGGTTCTCCGGTGAGCTCTTTAAGTGTTATGACTGTCCAGATGCCAAAAGTGTGTAAAGTGAATCTTCATACCACTCAATGACCTAGTTTATAAACAAAAGTAATGTGTATGTGTCTCTAACAACAGAGAAATAATAATGGATTTAATATTAAAGTACATATATGTACATTTTGCTAATTAAAGTGGCCAGTCATAAGTGCTACTTCATTTGGCGAAAAGGGAAAAAAAAGAAAAAAAAAAAAAAAAAGAAAGAAAGAAAGAAAATTCATGTAAATCTTTGCACTCACCAGTGTATGAGTGTGCCTGAGCTGGTATTAATCAAACAGCAGGTCTATTAACACACTATCGTAAATAAAATCCTTTCATTCTTTCAACAAAAAAAAAAAGATGAAAAGCTACAAGAAAAAACTCTTTTTCAGGATCAGACGCCTTTCAAACTGGCAATCCGTTCTCTTGTAAAAGTGAGTCAGTGATCCGAACGACCAGATTGTGTTGGCTGACAGCTTGAATATGAGCTGCATCACCACACAGAGCCATGAGCGTAGAGATGACCGAGGTCTTAATTAATGGAGATTATTCAGGGACATTAACGTCTTTCTTTTAGAAACGGAAGTCGTTTTTTTCTCTCCAAATTTTACTGAAGAACTTCACAGTTTTTAGCAAAGCAGACATTCTAAATTCACGTCTACATTGAGGGTGGCACGGTGGCTTAGCGGTTAGCACGTTCGTCCAGGTTTGGTGGGTTCGATTCTCGCTTCTGCCACGTGTGTGTGTGTGGAGTTTGCATCTTCTCCCTGTGCCTCAGGAGATTTTTCTCAGGGTTCTCTGGTTTCCTCCCTGGTCCAAAAGCATGCACAACGTTCACTGGCACCTTGGAAAACTGTCCCTAATGTGTGAATGTGAGTGGGGGGAGAACGGTGGCTTAGTGGTTAGCACGTTCGCCTCACACCTCCAGGATCAGGGTTTGGTTCGATTCCAGTCTCGGTCATGTGTGTGTGTGGAGTTTGCATGTTCTCCCCGTGCCTTAGGGGTTTTTCTCCGGGTTGTCCGGTTTCCCCCTGGTCCAACAACGTGCACGGTAGGTTGATTGGCACCTTGGAAAATTGTCCCTAGTGTATGAATGTGTGTGTGTGTGTGTCCTGCGATGGGTTGGCATTCCATCCAGGGTATATCCTGCCTTAATGCCCATAGACGCCTGAGATAGGCACAGATTCCTCGTGACCCGAGGAAAGATCGGATAAAGTGCTAGAAGACGAATGAATGAATGAATGTGAATGTGAGTGTGTGTGATGGGTGTGTGTCTGGAATGGGTTGGCATTCCATACAGGGTGTGTGGTCCTGCAGTGATGCTCAAAGACAGATTGGATATTGATCTACAGTCTTCAGTGAGCAAAGGCCTTTGGATCCTACAGAGATTAGGGCTGCAGCCTTTATTTTAGTGATTGTGTATTCTACCATTTAATCATTCATTCATTCATCTTCTACCACTTTATCCGATCTTCCCTCGGGTCACGGGGAGTCTGTGCCTATCTCAGGCGTCTATGGGCATTAAGGCAGGGTACACCCTGGATGGAATGCCAACCCATTCGCAGGGCACACACACACACACACACACACATTCATACACTAGGGACAATTTTTCCAAGGTGCCAATCAACCTACCGTGCATGTTTTTGGACCGGGGAGGAAACCCGCAGCAGATTATTATTATTATTATTATTATTATATTATTATTATTATTATTATTATTATTATTAATGAAGAGAAACAATAAAGTACTAGGCCAATTGCATACACGAATATTTGTGAAATCTAGTGCATTTACCTGCCATATTACATCAAAATGCAAAGACAAATATATAAATAAAAAGTAAATAAAATTGTAAATGATCGCAAACTCTTTGGCCTGAATATTCTCCCCATTCATCCATTTTTTACTCTACACCGTATTCTGCGTTTACCTCTCCAGAGCGCTCCAGAGTTTAGCGGGTGGTGCATCACTAATAATGGTCCGTGGGGAAACACAGTGCTATTGTGTGTTAAATTAAATGGATACCCATCAAATCATTTATTCTACATCCTCGAGCTATGAGAGGAAAAGTGTCAGCCCTAACAGAGACCGTGTTTTATGTAAGCTTTTTAACCAATCACATTCTGGTGCAAAGTAAACAGTATAAGTAGATAATACACCACCTACACAAACTAATTGTTTAACATTGGCCTGGCATTGAATCCAAATCCTACACAGAAAAGCTCAATATCGTACGGAAAACACAACACAATGGAGCACATTTCATACATGAAAACATGTTTACAAGCTATCATTTGTTTTTGTTTTTTATCCAGCTGAGCCTGTTGTTCTCATCTCAATGAAGTATAACACTGTACTACTATAAATGCCACAGGAGAACAGCTGAGTCAGCAGGATTTACAGCACAATAAACTCAACTACATTATCTCCATATCGATATTCAGATACAAACTCAATCACTGTCAACATGGCAAGGTTGTGTTTTTTTTTTTACATATTTTTTTTATGTAAGGAGTCGTCAGTGTCAGTGCTTTGAAGGAGACGGAATTTATGTTTATTCATTCATTCATTCATCTACCGATATATCCGATCTTCCCTCGGGTCACGGGGAGTCTGTGCTTATCTCAGGCGTCTATGGGCATTAAGGCAGGATACACCCTGGATGGAATGCCAACCCATCGCAGGACACACACACAAACACACACACACCCACACACACACACACACACACACACACACACACACACACACACACACACACACACACACACACACATCCACACACACATTCATATACTAGGGACAATTTTCCAAGGTGCCAATCAACCTACCGTGTATGTTTTTGGACCGGGAGGAAACCGGAGAACCCAGAGAAAAACCCTGTGAGGCACGGGAAGAACATGCAAACTCCACACACACATGGCCAAGGCGGGAATCGAACCCGGACCGTGGTGGTGTGAGGCGAACATGCTAACTGCTAAACCACCATAGTGCCCCCATTCCTGAAAAATAATTTTTTTTTATTTTAAATATTTTATACAGGAAAAAAAGAGTCCTTTGACATAAATATTTTAAACGCTCTACATTATTTACACAATTGTAATTGTTGGCAAATTGGTATTATGTGAGAAGATTAAAACAGTATGTGAATTCAGATAATAAAATAAAGCTAAAAAAAAAAAATCAAAAAAAAACAAAAGCAAGTCTTCGGGCATTTTATGCATTCCTCTTAAATGTTAAAAAAAAACGTTCAGGGTTTCAGATACATGTTTTTGTACATGTGTGCTCCTGAAGTTTATCGCTCCTGAACCACTTAACTATAAAGACATTCTTTCAAATGATCTGCATGTTTATGTGCGTTTACATTAAATCTATTGTGTTCCCAAAATTGGACAAGATAACAACGCTACTATAGCCACGTACACAAATCATGCTGGCCTGAGAGAGAGAGAGGCTAATGCCCTTGTTTCTGACCTGTTTCGGGCCAGAAAGAGGAAAGATGAAGGAGGAGAAGAAAGGAAGAAGGGGAAGGAATCAGGACAGTGTGTTCATCCTGGACATCCCCCCCCCTCCCTATTCCCAGACATTTAACCTTTGTGCGCTAGCATTGTACAATTAGCGCTCATTTTCTAAAAGCTCGTAATGAGGCGCATAAATAAAAGTCAAGTCTGAGCCACAGAGCACAAGAAAGCTTCCTACAATACCACCAACTAATCTATATAACTGTATATAACAAATAATAAGCACAACATATTGTGTATGAGTGTGTATATTTTGTGTATATGAGTTCTTCTCAGATAAACAGAAATATGGTTGAGGAAAGAAAACATCTCTGCATACAAAAAACAGAAGCTCTGTTCCAGACACAACAAACGCAGAAATTAGATACATCCAATGATGTATATATGCACTACATTGGAAAAGTAGAACAATGACCTAAATATTTTTACCCTCCATGGGGCTAATTTCATACTGGGTGGTCTAGAGAGCTACCTAGAAAAGCTACCCGGTGTTTCTAATCTCATATTTAACTGTGAAAAATCATATCTCAAATATATTTGCTTATTTATGAAACTACACGGAAGCTTTCATTCATTCATTCATCTTCTACCGCTATATCCGATCTTCCCTCGGGTCACGGGGAGTCTGTGCCTATCTCAGGCATCAATGGGAATGCCAACCCACTGCAGGGCACACACACTCACATTCACACCCACATTTACACACTAGGGACAATTTTCCAAGGTGCCAATCAACCTACCGTGCATGTTTTTGGACCGGGAGGAAACCGGAGAACCCGGAGAAAAAAACCCCTGAGGCACGGGGAGAACATGCAAACTCACACACACACATGGCTGAGACGGGAATCGAACCCGGACCCTGGAGGTGTGAGGCGAACGTGCTAACCACTAAACAACCTTGCCCCTTGGAAGCGTTTTTTTTTTAGATTTTTTCAAAACGTCTGGAGTCAATTTTCCATTGTTAAAGATATGGGTCTTCACAACAAATATCAGAACTAATCAGTGGTGGGGGTAGATATGAGCTCTGAGGCACAAGAGCAAGGAAAAACTTCAAACACTATCTCTTCTTCGAATCTCTATCCCCTTATTCCTGGCTCACGGAAGTGTTCATCTGACGTGCTCATCCGCTCTTGTTCAACCTCGGGGCTTGTTCACTTTTTTCTGCTCATCGCGGTTAGCTTATTTTGTGTCACACTCCTCATTTACGGCATTTAGCAGACACCCTTATCCAGAGCGATGCACAAATAGCGCTTCATGTCTGAGCCCATCTGGATTCGTTAGAACTGTGATACAATTAAAATATTGAATAATTACTAACAAAGGGAGAAAATGCTGTGAATCAATAACTACATCTGGCATTTAGAACATCACGACAACCAATAACCAATAACGTCTCTGCATACCTATGCTAATGCCCAGAAATTCCTTCATTCATCTTCTACTGCTATATCTGATCTTCCCTCGGGTCACAGTGAGTCTGTGCCTATCTCAGGCGTATATGGGCATTAAGGCAGGATACACCCTGGATGGAATGCCAACCCATCGCAGGGCACACACACACACACACACTCACAATCACATTCACACACACATCATTCATACACTAGGGACAATTTTCCAAGGTGTTAATCAACCTACCGTGCATGTTTTTGGACCAGGAGGAAACCGGAGAACCCGGAGAAAGGAGAAAAACGCCCTGAAGGCACGGGGAGAACATGCAAACTCCACACACACATGGCCAAGACGGGAATCGAACCCGGACCCTGGCGGTGTGAGGCGAACGTGCTAACCACTAAACCACCGTGCCCCACTGCCCAGAAATTGTTTTTTTGTTGTTTTTTTTTTTTTACACAAATAATAAGAGGGTGAGTAGGAGATATATTTGATGCAGAAATAAATAAGGATAAATAATCGATGGGACCTTTATAATTCTATAACAGGAGCAATCCCATAATCCTTCTGGTCATAGAGTAAATTAGATTTTTTTTTTTTTTACATTAACTGGAGAGCCCAAAGTACCACAATATTACACTAATATCAATATTACATGTCATGATCTTTACAGCAACCCCCGCGGTAATGCATGAAAACGTGATCTTCCCATACAAACTCATTTGATGCTTGTAGTGGCCATCCATCTCCATCCGAGACACCTGTGGTGTAGCGTGTGTGAACAGCTTACAGATATGCCTTAGCTTGCCCAATAAGAACTGGATGTAGAGGGGGATTAATCGTGTGGGACGTGGGCATCATGCCTTCACTGAATGTTCCACTATATATATATATATATTATTATATATATATATATATATATATATATATATATATATATATATATATATATATTATATATATATATATATATAAACAGCTTAAATCGAACTGCATATATGTAAGGCTAAGGAAAGGACTACAAGATTCCATGAAATTTCATGTTGCAATAGTATATATTGTAATTGTAAACATGTATTTATTTATTTATTTTTGGCTTTGATATCTTGTGTCTCTCGACACAGAAATCACATGAACTCCATGCCCCAAGTTTACACATGCCATGTAGCATTTTCATCCCAGGTAACTCCTGGAACAAGGACACCCTGGAATTTCCCCCCCAAAGTATACACACACAATCTATACACAATTTGGAAATGCTAATCAGCCTACACATGAATAAAATATCTGATCACGTGATTTTTTTTTTTTATAGGTTATTCTTCTTGTATAAATGACACTAAATTGTTGCTTGCCATTTACAATATTCACAAATAACAATACGAATTTCCAGGTACAGGTAAAGCAACAGTCTCTCTCCCTCTCCTGAATCTCAGATAGATATGAGAAGTATTTCTAAATAAAACAATGTTCAAATCAACAGGGATCTGCGTGACAATATTCGATATGATTCACCGGCCTCATTTCCTAAAAGAATCCAAGAACAGGCGATGACATCGTGGATCGATCCCAAATAGCTCCCTCCTTTTTTTGGTGGATCATCTAGTACACTAGGTATACTGAATGGTGTTTTAGAAGTGCCCTTTTGGGGGAAGGAATCAGCCATTTGGAATGTAACCCCCCCCCCCCCTTCCTCCCCAGGTTTGATCCACCGGTAGATTTGCATTTAATCTCATGCAGGGGATTTAGAGAACATGCAGCACGCATGCATCATCGACATCACCAGGTTTAGAGCTGCACTTACCAGGTGAAGCGCGCACCACTCCGGTGCGTCATCTTCTGAAATGTTGAAGAAGGTCCGAAGAAAGGAGGGGGGGGAAAGACACTAGAAGGATGCTTCGTCTTGCTCGAATAGCCTGCTGTGTGTATGCGTGTGTGTGTGTGTGTGTGTGAGTGAGTGAGAGAGAGAGAGGACAGAAAGAGAGAGAGAGAGAGAGAGAGAGAGAGAGAGAGAGAGAGAGAGAGAGTCGGAGCGCAGGTTTGGTTTGGTCAGGAAGGAGGAGGAGGAGGAGGACAAGGCTGAGGAGATGCAGCACTATGCACACTAGGAGCTGGAGAGCATCCTAGCGGATAGAGACGCTCAGTGCAGCTCACAGTGCTGCATCTCTTAGTGTTTTCCCGCTTTGACACACCTGACCCATATCACCAGCCCCATGATGGAGTCCCCTGATGACGTGAGAACAAATACGCATGAAGTGGAATGTGGTGGACACTAGATTTCCTCTCATGCGTCATATAGGAATAGGAATAATGTGATGACATGAAATAAATTAATGGAAATGGAACACAGACACACACACACACACACACACACACACACACATACATACACATATTAATACATATATATATATATATATATATATATATATATATATATATATATATATATATATATATATATATATATATATATATATGAGTGTGTGTATGTTGTGTGTAGGGGGTTGCATAACTGCATTGCATTACTAGATGGTTGTTCAGTATCATTAATCATTGATAAACAATAATAAATAGTTTAGAATAAATTCATTAATAAACAAGTTAAAGTTTTAGTCTAGAATGCAAACAGCCAGAGTTCTCAGCCACAAGTACAAGAAAATAGGACCATATTACCCAAATCCAATACCCAACCCAATAACAATAGTTGGTAGTCACTTTATATATATATTTTATTTATGAGTATTAAGGCAGGATACCAACACCCTGGATGGAATGCCAACCCATCGCAGGGCACACACACACACTCACATTCACACACACATTCATCATACACTAGGGACAATTTTCCAAGGTGCCAATCAACCTACCGTGCATGTTTTTGGACCGGGAGGAAACCGGAGAACCCGGAGAAACCCCCCCCCCCCCCCTTCCCCCCGAGGCACGGCGAGAACATGCAAAGGGAAGATCGGGTAAAGCGGTGGGTAGGTAGTAGAAGCGGTAATGATGAATGGTAGAAATGAATGAATGAATGATATATATAATATCATACAAAGTTTAGTATTAGTTATATATATATATTATATAGACTTTTAGTCAATATATATATAAGTCAGCTCAGATATCCTATCATCTATATAATATATGCCTTGAATGCCATATCTTATATATTCATACTATATAAAAGCTTCTCATTTCAAATGCTTTTTGACTTTCTGGCTTTGTGGTCAATAACAATAGGTTTGTAGATGATAAGAAACTTAACAGGTTCCCCCCCGTTCCTCACTGGGTTTTTTCTCCGGGTTCTCCGGTTCTCCGGTTTCCTCCCCGGTCCAAAAAAACATGCACGGTAGGTTGATTGGCACCTTGGAAAAATTGTCCCTAGTGTATGAATGTGTGTGTGTGAATGTGAATGTGTGTGTGTCCTGTGATGGTTGGCATTCCATCCAGGGTGTATCCTGCCTTAATGCCCATAGACACCTGAGATAGGCACAGACTCCCCGTGACCCGAGGGAAGATCGGATAAAACGGTAGAAGATGAATGAATGAATGAAAATGCATATGTAATGCTCAAGCATATCTTGCCCAGACCTGATGTAGTAGGCTTTTTTCACATCAGCCATTTTGTTACAAAATAGTATATTGTAAAATAAATAGTAGGCGTAAGTGACGACACCTGAAATGAATTAAGGTTGGCTCCAATTTCGGTTTATAGGGTTTATTAGGTTTATCAGGCATGTAAATATTTTAAGCAAGTGTGCTGTAAGGTAAGAAAAAATGGGGGGAAAAAAGTAAACAAAAGAGAAATCCAAATCAAATCGATAATTGGGGTAATTCTAGGTAAACTTGAACACATTTTTTATCAAACTTGTCAGGTAGCCGATGCTCCACACACCATAGATAACTTACTATGGATTGTTATGTGGATGGAGGCTCCCTCAGATACTTTAGTCTCTTCAGGAAATCAGACAGACTTGATGATGGAGCCAAACCACCACTTCCACTTGTTCTTATCTACAAGGAAGATAGTTCTTATTGACATTGGCTGCATGTTTGGGTTGTTGCATTGCTGCAGAATACATTTCGGACCAATCAGATGCCTTCTTGATGCTGCTGCATGATGAAACATCTGTATCTGCCTGGTTTTCTACGGCATTGACCACACAGTCAATCCTGACCAAATCTAAAAGTGCATTTTGAAATGCAGCACTGAACAACAAAGAACCTCCATCTTTGTTACCGACAAACACTCATTACTGTACAGCAGTCCAGCCTCTGGTGAACAAACTGCCACATGCTTCAGTCAAATACTTATTTTGACTCATACAGTGCATTGCGAAAGTATTGAATATGTCCACATTTTGTCATTTTTATAACCACAAACTTATATGTCTTTTATTTGGGATTTTATGTGATAGACAGATCCAGGAGATACCTTTCTAACACATGAATATGCTTCAATCTCAAGCATTCCATTGTAGCTCTGGCTGTATGTTTAGGGCTGTTGTTTTGCTGGAAGGTTGAACGTCTGCCCCAAGTCATTTGTAGCCTTTAATAGACTTTCTTCCAGGAAAGTTCCCTGTATTTAGCTCCATCCACTTTCACATCAAATCTGACCAACATCCCTTTCCCCGCTGAAGAAAAGCATCCGCACAGCATGATGCCGCCACCACCATGTTTCAAGGTGGAGGTGTGCAGTGTTCGGTTTCTGCCACACACTGCGTTTTGCATCTAGGCCAAAAATGAATCAAAAAAGTCCTTCTTCCATGTGTTTGTCCCCTACTTGACTTATAGTAAACTGCAAACAGGACCTCTTCCTATTCTCCCTAGTTCCTAGATTTCCATCCATAGTTGAATAGGGTAGTCTTCCACATCCGAGGATTTTGATGCTTTTTGGTTGCAATGATTCCATAAATACCGCATGTCATGTGACCAAGGAAAGACTGACCACATAACAAACCACTAATAACAGGCTTTTAAATATAAAATGGTGAAGTTAAGTAAATAATGCAAGGCCTCACAAGATTATTATTGGTACATGCAAAACATCCAGGAGGGCCTTCAAAAGGGTCTTTTGTTTCGCGACAGTTTAGCACCAGAAGACCCAGCTTTCGTCAAGAGTGTCTTGAAGCAGTAATAAAGGCTAAAGTTACTTCTGCAAGTATTAATTAGGAGATATAGTTAAACTTTCGGGTGTTTTTGTTCTTATTTAAAAGATCCCTAATTAGTACATTCTTTTTCCTCTCTGGATGGAATAAATCATTCATTCATTCATTTATTCATACATACAATCAATCCTAGTATGTAAATATGAAGGATTCTTCCTGTGATGCATGGTGAGGCCCAGAAAGCGCGCCAATAGTGTGTGTGTGTGTGTGTGTGTGTGTGTGTGAGTGCGTTTCTAATAAAGTCGCGGCGCGTCGCGAGCGCGCGCAGCTGCCCGGTGTGTTTGATCAGTTTATTGCGCTGCGCAGATGGCGCACAGCGGTATTGTGCACACGGGTCACGTGACCCCCCGCCCTCTTTATCCTTGTCCCGAGAAAAAGCGGCTGAAACAAAAGAGCTCAAACCAAAGCACCTGCTCTGGCCCAGAGATTAGAGCAACACACACGCACACACACACACACACACACACACACACACACACACACAGTGAGCGGACTGTACCAAACATCTCCCTGATTATACCAAGATATGTGGAATTAGCCATGCTTTTATCCCAAACGCACACGCACACACACACACACACACACACATGAGAATGTTTGCTGCGAAGCATCACCCGTTTTCCATATATTACAGAAATAAAAGCTAATCCAACTGTCTGATTTTGAAACTCCTACAATATACCACTAAATTGTAGGATATACAATATATATATATATATATATAATATGCTACTTTGCGTAAATAAAAACAACCATAAAACCAAATTATAATAACGTGAAACTTAAAATTCAAATAAGGCAGAATGAAGGGTCAAATCATAATATAATTTAATCGTCTAAATACAGTACGCGTAATATATAATATGAATAAGGTCCAGGGTTAAATATGAAATCAAATTAAGTTATATTCAGATGAAATGGAAAGATAAACAAAATAAATTAAATAAAAGTGTGATATGGCAGTATAAATGGACCAGAAAATGGAAAATGATTGTTGATGCCAGATGAATGACATCATGATAATAATAATGGCATATGTTGATATTGGGATGCCAGTGCCAGTACCCATGGGTAGCTGATAAGTCACAGTGAGTGGAATCACAGTGAGTAATACCTGAAAGTAGGTCGAACGAGGGCCTTGTGTTATTCCGTGTCTGGACGTCGGTTTTCTCAGAGATGTTTGGATTGAAATATGGGGGAAAAAACCCCCAACAAAAAACAAACAAAAAAAAAAACAGCTCTACAGAGACTCTAGATCCAGTAAATCCAATGGGGGAAGGGAAGATGGAGGCACCAGATGGAGCCCTATGAATAAAAGATTAAAGAATAGACTCCATTTTCAGGCACTGCTTTAACCCTTAACCTTGGTTTACGGCGTGCCGTGGTGAGGTACTGCCTGGTCCGGTCAGTTTGACGGTTAGGAGGAAAAAGGATATATTGATTTTCCTCTTTTATGTACGTGATCTTTATCGGTCTGTGATTTCCCCATGCGGAAGAAATTAGCAAGATATCTGGTGCAGCCTGAGCCAAAGGTCAATGTTTAAAATAAAATAAATAAATAAATAAATAAACAACTCTTGTCCAGCCGGGATGTCCAAAATGGCAGATTGGGCTTGGGTTATTGGGCAAATCCATACTACGTTTCCAAGGATATACACAGTAGTACTAGCAATACAGCTGAATGGAAAAGTTTGTGCACTGTGATTCCAAAACAATAACCCTTTTTTTTTTTATTTTTTTTTTATTAATTTAATTTTTAAGTCAGAATGTGAATTTTAACAGACCTAAACAATCAAGACATTTCCAAACACCATGTTGAGATGCACTTTTATTACATTTTTGCGGTTTTATTACACAAATATTTCTTTTTGTTGTATCTTTATGCCATTACCAGCTTCTATGGCTAGGTTTTTATTATTATTTTTTTTTTATTAAAATAAAAGAATACAATTTTAATGAGATCTTTAAGATTTTTTTTTTTTTTTAGAAAAAAAGTAAGTAAAACTAAACTTGGACTTTGATTCAATTTAAAACCTTTTCGATAGAGTCCACAGAATAAAACACGTTTCTCCGAGGAGTGAATCAAATTGTGAATCAATTGTAAGTGAATCAATTATAAGTGAATCAGATTGTGTTGCATTTTTGCATGTTCTCCCACGTTTCCTTTTATTTCCCAAAATTGTTGCTGGACTGGCAATATAACCCGGTTAAAATTCTAGGAAGATTGACTCAAAAACAAACAAACAAAAACGAATCAAATCAGACAAAATAAAAACAACAACAAGACACGAATAAAACACCAGGATAAACAGGTTTTAAAGTTTTCTTTTATTTAGTCAATCCAAATAAAAGGCACATAAAAAACATTGCGCATGTTTACAGAAGTCATTCTGACGTAAAAAAAAAAAAAAAAAAAAAAAAAAGTTTAGGAATGTTTTCCCTTTCCTGCTAATCAGAAAGCCTAGTCTTTATGTGTGTATATATATATATATATATATATATATATATATATATATATATATATATATATATATACACACACACACAAAAGAAATTACTTTAATTGTTAATGTTCTAATAAAAAGGTTCTTATAAAAGGTTATCTCGCGTCTCTGCCGCTCGCGTGTCTATTCGTACGATAACTACCACGTCCTCAGAGCTACACCGTGTTTTATACAAAGATATACATTCAACTGCCTTCACAGGGGTTTCCCCAAATCATACCACTTAATTCATACAGAGCAGTTTAGTTAAAAAAAAATATTGTGGGGCAAAAAAAAAAAAACAAAAGAGGCAAAAAAAAAAAAAAAAAAAAATAGAAATAACAAAAAAAAAACTAAAAAAAAAAAACACCAAGCAGTTTCTTTGAAACCAAAACTGGAGAACCAAAAACAAAACCCTCACATGCATGAGTTTAATAAGTATATATATATTTTTGTAGTTGTGATTGCAAAATGCAAATTCCTCACCGACACTGAACACTCCTGATATCAGGGTCACTTTCTTGAGCATGAGCCGATATTACACGTATCTAAACCTTTATTACAGTTTACAGCATTTGCATTTCATTAAGGCAGAGAAAACATTTTGTAAACCTGACACACATGCTGCCTTAGATGCTGATCATCACCCATATATATATTATATATAGATATTATAGATATATATATGCTGCAGAATATATATATATATATATAGTATAATATATATATATATATATATATATATATATATATCTATATGTATATATATATATATAGATAGATATATATATATTATATATTATATCTATATATAAATTATATATATATATATATATATGCACACACAAATACAAGAAGAATGGTGTGCATGTGATTATTGCAGTATATCGGAAAGCCGAATATCGGCACGTGCCTGAAACGACTGACCTAAGAACAGAATTCGAAAAGAAAACCCCTACATTAGTATAGTCTCTGCACTGCTCGCTCGATTCTTCACTTGGAGGTTGCACTGTATTGACATTGCATTCATATAAAAAAAAATTAAAAACACTATCGGAATGCTGTGCGCCGACACTGGCTCACACGCTGTACCTAGACTCACATTGGCAGGGTTCCGAACCCTCGTAGTGACCCGAGAGTGGGGACACACACACACACACACACACACACTCCTGGGGTTGTCCGTGACAATAGAGGTGTCGGTCTGGTTGAGTAAAATCCTTTGCCTGAGCCAGTTTGTAAACGCGCCCTTGTTGACATCACTTTCACAGCCTTGAAGGTCCGAGAGATCCGGTCACTGTAAACGCTTTAAAGTATGGGAGATGAAACCACCTTGCATGTCATCGTGAAGCTACGCACAATTTGCGCCGACTCGATCTTGACGCGCGTGGCCCAGCTACCACCGCGGCATTGTGCGCTGCAACTTCTATACTCCTTGTCAAAGCTCGCCGCGTGTTACATCCGCATAGTGGAAGCATTATCGGGAATGTCAAATATTTAATACAGAATAAAGGCGAGGGGGGAAGGGGGTTTGATACCACAGTCATGTAGTAATAGAGGCAATTTCTTCACCTGCACATGCAAGATGTTAATGTTAAACGCTCCGCCCACCTTTAAAGCTTGCAATCGGATTGGCTGCGTATGTGAGGATATACTCGATAGAGAACGATCGTCTCGGCAGGTGACAGTTGTTGACGGACAACACAAGAGTACCGTGGCATGTTCAAGAATAAACGAACGTTCGTTAGGAATTTTGCATAACCTTGCGCACGGGATAAATTGCTTTCGCTGCAAGTGCCACCGGGGACGTCTCGGTCCTGAGGGAAAGTCGATGAGGGCGTGCTTGAAAACCGTACTGTGTGCACGAGGGAAAAGCCAAAGAGCCGGATTTGTCATTAAACACCGAAAGGGATGAAAAGGCAACGGGCGAGAAAGCGGGCGCATGGGGAAAATAAATATTTACACAGTCAGAGCATGACTCCAGGACGCTGGAAATGATGATTATTACTATTATTATTATGAAATCATATATAAAAAGTAGTTTTCCTGGGTTTCCCTGAGCAGAAAATTCCTCTTAACAGGGCCCTTGTTGGAAAAAAGAGGGAGAAAAAAAAAAAGGGTACAAAACGCTACCTACTCGTCCTACGACGTGAATCCAGTCCAAAACGAACTGGACTTTTTGAGGTGCAGCTTTTCTCCATCGCTAGATGGCCCAGTGCTGTCCAGGCTGGTTCCCCCGAAAACAGGTTTGATCTTTGATAATACTGTTGCTGTACACAAGGGATATGCGTTCAGTGCAAGAATCATTCCGTTATCCTTTCCTGATTTAAATTAATTATATATATATATATATATATATATATCTATATATATCTATATATATATATATATATATATACGATACATATAGCATATATATATATATATATATATAAAGAAAGAAAAAAATAATAATGCAACTCTAAAACAAAAACAAAAAAATTCGAGTAAACAAAGCACATCCCAAATGTCCTAAACAAGAACAAACTAACAGTCCATGAGTCAGTGGTTGGAGCACTGCAACTGAAAAAAAAAAAAAATAATATAAAATAATAACATAATATAATAAGGTTCACACTTGTAGTCAGTGAAACTGCAAACCACCAGCATAAGCAACTGTACAATGAAATACAGTTCCTGTACCTCGAATTCGCCCGATCCTTTTTTTCTGTAAAACCATAAAAAAAAAAAATCCTCCCTCTCAGTAAAAGCTTTCATCCCTTTGGAACTCACTTCTATATATATATATAGATATATATATATATATATATATATATATATATATATATATATATATATATATATATATATATATATAATAATAATAATAATCATAATAAAATAAAAAAAAAAAAAAAAGGAAAAACAGGCTACAGCTAAACAACATAAAAAGTTCCTAGGAAAGAAAAATAATATTTTTTTATATATAGAAAAAATATAAATCAGCACTTTATTGCATTTGTCTTTGAAGAACCTTCGTGTGAGGTCTGCGTGCTCGGAGTCACTAAATAATCGTCCCTCGGGTCGGACGAAAAAAATCGAATCTACATAAGAAATCCTTCACAAAAAATATAAAAATAATTAAAATGTCGGGATAAAACTCCGTCGCCTGGCGATGTGGCTGTATGACCGTGCCACAAGAGTAAACACTTACTGGCTTGGTGGGGGAGGATGGATGGGGGGGAGGGGGAAGGGGGGGCGGAGTCAGCTGGTTAGGAGGAATCAGGTTTTTGGTGAGCTACGGGATCACCACGGAGGTGAGGAGGGCAGGACCTGCGAGAGGAAGGGCATGCTCTCCATGGGCCGCATAGCGATGTTGAGCGGCGCGGCGATGTTCATGGGCATGGGCGTGGTGATGGCGACGGGGTGCGCGATGTTCATGGGTGACGCCGTGGCCGGGATGTTCACCGAGGCGATGTTGACGGGGCCCTGTGATGGTCACCGGGTGCTGCAGGCTCGCCGACGCGATGTTCACAGTGTTTACCGTTGTGCTGAGGTTCACCTGGGGGGCGCCGATGGTCACCGCCGTGCTGGCGTTGATGCGGCTCATCGGCGTCGTGACGGGCGCAGACACCGAGACCGGCGTGACTGCACCCGAGTGGCACACATCGGTGTTGGCTGGAATGAGAAAACGAGAAGGCCGGTTAATGAGATGATCCAATTTCCATATCCTATAACCCCAATGCACAAGTGTATTAAAAAATAATAATAACAATAATAAAAAAAAAATTAAATGAAATAAAATAATGATGATAAAATTGATCTATATAAATAAATAATGAATAAATACTATAATAATATAATAAAAAATATTTTGCAAATGTTATAAAAGAAACTAGACACATACCCATACTGTTATGTTTTTTTTTAATTTTTTATTATTATTCAATTTCACACTGACAAATAAAAAAATAAAGGAGGTATAACAATGAAAAGCACAAACGCTTGGTGAACATTCTTCCCGCCTCCTCCATTATCAAAAACAGTGATGCCTGTGAGTTTATAAATAAACCCTTTGGCTTTTTTTGACCTGGAATTTTCCAATACATTTAAAGAATACAATTCATCATCATCATCATCATCATCATCATCATCACATGAATCCTCAAGTTTACCTTTTTGCAGCCCTGATGTGTTCCACTGCCAGTCCCCTATTCAGAAATACAGACACAGAGTGTTACGATCGCCAGGAGGCCACAGCTGTGGGGTGCGAGCTTTGGTGATGCCGCACTCCACGACATCACGCCGTGCAGGCCTCGGGGGCCCGAGGTGGCGTTCGGCGGCGATGTTTCATTTAAATTGGATTCGGGTTCATTTGCCGGCGTGGTCGGGCAGCGGCGAGACGGCGTACATGCATAGGATGAGAGGGATCTTTCTGAGGCGAGCGCCGCTAATGGTAGACTCATTTTGTGTGTAATAAAGAACGGGACGGCGTTACGTTGCGTGATTGATGATTCTGTCACACTCGATGAAAGCAGAGCAGACCGAGTGTGCACTGGTGCATCAAGTACACAAAGCATGTACTTGAGCTAAAAGAGAGATAAGCTAGATAAAATTACTCCGGGAAAAGTGCTGCTTTGAAACGTTCGCTTAAGTAAAAGGACAAAAGGCTTCACTTAAGGATCCGAAAGTACTACGATTTATTACGCCAACATTTTTGTCACAACGCTCTTGCGCAATCAATCAAAAAGATTCTAATGTTGAAATTAGAACTATTAGTAGAATGATATTGCAAACTCAAACACGGATTGATGTTTATTAAAATGATCATGAGCCCAAAACTCGGTTCAACTACTTTTGGGAGGCGGGGGGGGGGGGGGGGGGGGGGGTATTGGGGGGTAGTGTTTGGGAGAACAACAAATAAAGAAACAAACAAATAAGACCAGAGGTGTTGTGACAGGAGTTTCCTCCATCATTTATTCGTCTTCAAATGCTCGCTCTACACTGATTGCTTGACATGTTCCGTGTTTATTCACACACAAATAAAAAGGAACGACTGAAAAATGTAGTTGAGTAAAAAGTGAACGATCTCCGCAAAATCTCCTCAAATGGAAACACGGGACAGACTCGTGAAAAAGCTACTCAAGTACAATAAAGAATTAAATTTACTTCAGTTCGTTACACCACTGATTGAATGTACAACCAACAGGATGGTTTTATAAAAGGGAATTTATATCTTAGCAGGTACTGTTTAATCTGGCAAACAACAATCCACATCATCACGATGAAACATCAGTACGAATAGGGGTCGCATCGTTGCTGTTATACATTCATTCATTCATCTTCTACCACTTTTTCCGATCTTCCCTCGGGTCACGGGGAGTCTGTGCCTATCTCAGGCGTCTATGGGCATTAAGGCAGGATACACCCTGAATGGAATGCCAACTCATCACAGGACATACACACACACACACACACACACACATACACTAGGGACAATTTTCCAAGGTGCCAATCAAACCTACCGTGCATGTTTTTGGACCGGGAGGAAACCAGAGAACCCGGAGAAAAACCCCCTGAGGCACAAGGAGAGCATGCAAACTCCACACATACATGGCCGAGACGGGAATCAAACCCGGACCCTGGCGGTGTGAAGCTGTTATACATTTCTACACAAATACAAATAGAAAAAATGAACAGCTACATGGTGTGATAAAAAGAGGACCAAATGCCGCCTTACACCACCACGAGAATCATCAAACTACAAACCTAAAAAGAATTTAATGAGGGCGACGTCAAGGCACGGGGAGAACATGCAAACTCCACACACACATGGCCGAGACGGGAATCGAACCCGGACCCTGGCGGCGAACGTGCTAACCACTAAGCCACCGTTCTTAGGAAAATTGTTCCTAGTGTATGTGTGTGTGTGTGTCCTGTGATGGTTTGGCATTCCATCCAGGGTGTATCCTGCCTTAATGCCCATAGACGCCTGAGATAGGCACAGACTTCCCGTGACCCGAGGGAAGATCGGATAAAGCGGTAGAAGATGAATGAATGAATGAATGACGTGCTAACCACTAAGCCACCGTGCCCCCATCCCTGTGACAGTGTTTATAGATTAAAAAAAACAAACATACAAAAAAAAAAGTAAGTATGAAAAGATGTGTTCTTTCCCGTCCGAACAAAACCGTACGCGTGTGTGTGTGTGTGTGAAGTATTGTCCCCATATACAGCCAGCCCTGAGGTGAGGTCAGCTGTGCATTCGAACCCGACTCTTCTAATTTAAGACCTCGCTTAGTTTAATGCCATTAACCAAGACACCAATGGCTGAGCCACACTGGCCAAGAGATAAAAGCTTCAAGAGGATCTCGAGATCCGAGCGAGCTTTAAAGGACTCTCTCTAGAGACACACAAGTGAAGGAACACAGACGATAAGCTACGTAAGAATGAGGTGAATATTAGTAGAAGCGTAAAGAACTACCTCCAATTAAAAACGGCTGATCAGCGGATTAAATTTTTAGGGTGGACATGAATATGAGGGAAAAAAAAGAAAGACATGTCGATGTCGGTATAAACTGTGACAGTTTAATTTAAAAAAAAAAAATAATAATAATAATAATAAAAATGCATCACATGGTCTGTTCGTGTCACCGCGATCAGCCGTCCTTGAGCGGGAGCTACGCTACTAGTGGAGAAAGCACGCGACTCGAACCTTTGTTGCAGGAGTTGTTGAAGTTGGTCTGGCCGTGCGTCTTTAAGTGGCTGGTGATGTAGGCGGCGCTAAGCATCTTGCCGCATATGTTGCACGTGACCTTGCCCTCGTGTCGGATCATGTGAGAGCGCAGTCGGTCTTTGGTGGCGAAAGCTGACGTGCAAGCCTGTCAAGGTGAGAGAGAGAGGGGGAAAAAAAAAAAAAAAAAAACAAAAAAAAGTCTTCAGATAACTTCTAAAATGTACCTTCACCCAAAATTACAGCTAAGCTTTTATTCCCCTTCAAATTAAATGCAGTGGGCAAGACTGGAGTTTTGGTTAACAAGGACACACAGATTCGCCAGAGTACGATATACATTAGTTAAAATATTTAAGGAGTACTCATTTAGTGTAGTTGTGGGAGGGGTCATCCTGTAAGAGACCACGCCCACCAAGATAAAAAAAGAACAAAAACAAAGTAGTAGTTTGTTCTATGGTGGCATTTTAGTGTCAACTAGTTTCCTACATAAACGCTGCCATAAACTTGTACAAATTATAACTCTGTGCTGATGCAGTGTTAAAGTCCTCCACATCCATGTGTGTGTGTATGTGTGTGTGTGTGCTATGTATATATATATATATATATATCTATATATATATATATATATATATTCAGACTCTGAGCAATTGAAGGTAAAGGACCTTACTCACGGGCCCGGCTTGGTGGTGGTGGGATTTGAACCTCCTGGTCCAGAGGGAAATGACTTAACCACTGCCCTCGCCCCCCATTTTATTAAACACTGCGAAACGTTTCTCGCAAATTGTGATTTTTTTCCCCTCAACTGGAGAAGCCTTTTGTTAACACTTTCATCTAATATTGCTAAAACTTTATTATCTAAATATCTGAAATAAGACCTGACAAAGAAATCTTATCTCCCCGAGATAAGATTTACAAAGAAAAGATGCCTGGGTGTATGTTGAGATGATGCTGAGGTCATACCGTTACTTGGCATTTAAAAGGTCTCTCTGAGGAATGCACATGTTTCACATGGCAGCTGAGATGATCAGGCCTGAGGAGGAAAGAAAAGAAAAATAAACAAAGAAAGATTAAAGGGGGGGGGGAGCAGATAGGAAGTCAATGAGGTCATTATATACAATACATCTCTTATATCAAGTATTAGAAGAATAATGCTTATTGTTTAATGACTCTTGCGGGTGCTTTATGTCTTGGTATGCGGTGTTGAATTCCGTATGGCAAAAGCAAATCTGAAAAATAAGTGTATTTCTTGGTGGTGGTGGTGGGGAGGGTGGGGGGGGGGGGGGGGGGCATTCCATTGCTTTTTAGGCTCCATATGTTCTACCCTGAAGTGGTGATGGCTCAAATGGAGAACGCTGTGGGATATTGATCGTAAGGTGACACAGTTGGATCCCCTGTGCAAAGCCGGGACACTTGAAAGTAATGCATGCGGGACAAATCTTAACTTTTCACTAAATAACTACCAAAGCAACCAACCCACTAACTAAATAAACAGCCTGCTTGCTGACTCTGCGACACTGATACTGAGGAATTCTGAGCAAAAAAAAAAAAAAAAAACGTCCCCGTGTTCTGCCCCAAAATGCCCGAGGAGGAGCGTCGAAGTGCTTCTGAACGGTTCAGCGTGCTAAAAATGGCTCCCTTTCTTCTCGACTCGCATTGCTCGCCTCTGAAATTAATCCGTAGATTATTAGTCACGCAGTGCCGTGATGTGGAACGGGACGAGGAGGGAGCCGTTCTGACGCACGCTGCCTGGAAATAGAGGAGTGATGCAGTACGCTCTTAAAGCACCCGCGATCTCAGATATACAGGGACTGTCCCAGTAAGCAAGAGGAAATCCCACACTCGTGTGTCACCGGAGGTTTTTTTTTGTTTTTTTACACCACTCCCCCCTCCCTTCTTTATTTTCCAAAAATTCTCTTGGGACAGCATAAGCAGCCTGAATGAATCTAGGGGAATCAAAGGAGCCAGTCTCGGCCCCCCCCCTCCCCCTACGGGCCGTGATGGTAGGGCCCGCCGCGTGCTGTGGCGCACAAAAGCAGCCAGTCACAACTATTCACGGTGGTTATAAATCAGCCGGCTGCAGAGATAAATCAGCGGGAGCTAGACAATGTTAATGTCATATGGAGGAGCAGATGGTGGAGCCTGCTACGTCTTTGTACACGTATTTCACAACTGAGTATTAAAAACCACTGACATCATTCCATTCTGGCGGATTAGGCCACCAAACACTACTACCCCCCCCCCCACCCCCCCCCCCCCCCCCCCGGAAAAAAAAGCACTTACAAAAAAAAAAATAAATAAAAAAAAATACAGGAAGGAGCCTGTCAGAGAACAACCTTAAACCTATTTAGAGGTTTTCCAGCTAGAGGCTCTTACTCACTTAACACGTTACCTAATTAGCCTTCATTAGTTAAAGCAGCGTGATAAATCGGGGTATTCCTCGGCAGTGCTGACTCTACAATCCGACGGAAAATGCAGGGCTTATTATTATATTTCTGAGGTAAACTAACCTTTCAACTCTGAGACGACACGTACCTTCACAATCCCATTGATTTCTGAGGTAAAATATCTTGTTACGAATGAAAATCCACTTTAAATATAGCAATTTACTCAAAACATTGCCCAGCAGTAACATTATATCCAAAGACAAACTAAACGTAACTCTTAGAAATGAATAGAAAGCAATATTTAGGGATTAGCAGCTAGCGTGATCACACCAGCGACAATTTAGATAAACCACGGTAAACCACTTAGCAACCGAAACTTTTTTTTTTTTCAGAAAAATAAACATCAATAGTTTCTATTAAAGTGTAGGAATTATATTTAAACCACTCTCAACTATTATTAAAAAAATTAATAAATAAAAATTAGGGGATGTGCACCATGCTACTTTACTAATGAACAACAGCTTTGACGCAACACACACTTGTAAGTAATAGAATGGGATAAGATACATTATTTCAAGTTTGTAGAGCACCACATGTAACAGCTGTTACCAAACAACAAACTTAATTTAATTTATTAATTGGCAAATGAGAGAAAAAAAAATAGCTAGTTGGATTGACCGCTAGCTAGCTAATAAGATTACCCAAGCTAGCCAATAGCAGAGAATGTTCTGGAAGAAAATTAACAAGACTATGATAAAATATATAAATATATATTTAAATATAGCTAATAATTTGTCGCTAAAAGCGTAAAAGCCTTTGAGTAGAAAAAAAAATTATTCGAAGAGACTTTGGGTGACAAACCTGGAGAATCCCTTCCCGCAGACAGAGCAGACGTAGGGCTTGTGCACACCGCCGTCGTGCGAGCGTACATGGTACGTCATGCGGTCTTTCCTCTTGAATCGCTGTTGACAGATCGGGCACTCGAACGGCTTCTCGTCCGAATGGGACAACTTATGCCTGTTCAGGTGGTAGACATCGCGAAAGGCCTTGCCGCACATCTCGCACCCGTGGTTCTTCTTCACCGGCTTGGCCGGCTTCTTGGGCGCGCTGGGCTGGCACGCGGCGACCGCCGAGTTCAGCACCATAGCGCCCGAGGCGGACGGCGCAGCCTGTAGTGAGGATGTACGAGGGGTTCACGTTGTTTTCTCTCGTCATGCTCGAGAGCAGGGGCACCATAGTAGGCGCCGTCGTCTGCGCAGTCTTTTTAGGCCGCGACACCATCTTGACGCCGGTGTGACACGACTCGTGTCGCCGCAGGTGGTAGCTGTCTCGGAAGGCCTTGTTGCAGTAGCCGCAGATAAACGGCGTCTTGCTTTTGGGTTCTTTCTTCACTATGACCATCGGCGCTCCGATGCCGCCTCCACCGCCACCATGGCCCCCTCCACCTGTCCCACCGCCCATGCTGTCCTTGAGGTGGTCGGCGGCGCTCACCGGTGGCTTCTGGTCCAGCTGGATGGGCATGATAGGCTTCTGGTCCTGCGGCTCGGCGTTCAGCAGCGGCAGCAGGCTGTTCGGCCCCACCTGGTGCTGGTGATGCAGGGCTTCGTTCGCCTGCTGTGGGTAAACAAAAACAACAGCAAGGCATCAATATAAAATGGGGAAGAAAAAAAATAACTACGGCTGGACAACAACTTTCAATCGTAAACACAATTTTTTGCTTTTGTACGGTGAACAAAACTCAGCAGCAATTACTAAACTGTAGAATAAAGATCGGATTTTTACCTTCTTGTATAAATGCATTAAATGATTAAAAGTTCGCTTTAATTAAAATCTTAGGTATTTGTTGCGTTCCTAAAAACTATACGAGTCATGACTGGGAAACGAGTGGAAATAAGTCATCGGCGTAGTCAGTGAGAGCAAAGCAGCAGAACCTGCTGATGGATGCTTCGTGAGGAAAGCGCGAGGCGACTTCCCCCAGGTTTCCCCTCGTGCCACACAACATTATTCAAAGCGGAACAGTCCCCGGGTTCTGCTGATGCGGACTTCCTCCGACAAAAGCCTCGTTCTGTTCGGTAATCAGCCGCTGTTTGGAGTTGTAATGCACGCGCCGAAAATGATGGCGGCCGAGTAGCCAGACAGGAAATGAATCGCTCGTGGGTTTATGTTTCGGAATTGCCTCGGCTAATGAGCGCAGACTAAACACGGCCTCCCGCAGGTGACGAACTTTAAACGCTGCTGGCGCCGGGAATCCGGGAAACGTCCGGGGTTCTGTTTTTTGCCGAAGCTGTATCGACAGACGGTGATCGTTTCACCTTTAACCTATGAGGTGGAGGGGGGAAGGGGGGGGAGAAAAAAAAAAAAA
The DNA here is from genome assembly GCA_030449085.1 of Kryptopterus vitreolus. Lineage (NCBI taxonomy): Eukaryota > Metazoa > Chordata > Actinopteri > Siluriformes > Siluridae > Kryptopterus > Kryptopterus vitreolus. The sequence goes on from JACRUU010000028.1 coordinate 12,221,188, forward strand.
AAAAAAAAAAAAAACTAACCCTAGTAGGCGTGGTCCCTCACATTGATGGCCCCGCCTACATCGTCCGTGGACACCCAACGAATACTTGTTCTTAATCTGATTGGTGTTTATAAGGCCAGTATCAGGGATATGTATTGTCTACACACTAAGGGTGCTTTGCTGGCTTTGATACTACTATTAAAAAAAAAAAAAAAAAAAAAAAAAAAAAAAAAAAAAAAAAAAATATTATATATATATATATCTATATATATATATATATATATATATATATATATATATATATATATATCTATATATATATATATATATATATATATATATATATATATATATATATATATAAAAATATATAATAAAAATGTTTACGTCAAAGTAACATCAGTGGATCCGCTCAGTATAACGAAAGTACTGTCGGGTGCGAGAGATATTGTGTGTATTGTGTACGGCTTTGCGAAACGAAGCGGACAAAGCAGACCAATTTAAAAAATATGCGTTTCTTTTCGCACGCGCGGAACCTTTTAAATAAAAATGCATTCGAGAATTGCATGATGTGGTCTATTGTGCTTGAAAAGCCACTGGAGATTAAAAACACACGCAGCTCAGAGCATTGATTCTCAAAAGGTGGGAAATTTACAGAGCGGAGGAGCCGAGGGAGGAAAAAAAAAAAAGTGTGTGTGTGAACGAGTGAGCAAGAAAATGAATGAGCCACAGAGAGAGAAAGGGAAAGAGAGAGAGAGCATTTAGAGATTAAATACAAGCCGCTCTGTCTGCTTCCCACCTGCTGGACCATGGCTCGATGTGTGAGGGAGAGTGTGTGAATGAGCGAAGACTGAGTAAGGGAGAAAGTGAGTAAAAGAGTGAATGAGCTCGAACTGCAGCTCGAAAGATAGCACAGTGATTCACTGCAGTCACATGTTATCATTTATCCAGACAAGTACATGTTAATTAACATAGAAAGCTTAAAAAAAAAAAATCATTTCGAAATGATACACAATCATACAAGTGAGAAAAATGAGACTCCTAATGCTCGGAGAAACGGGGGATCGCAAGACGGTAAAGGGAAAAGTGGCGGGGCAAAAAACAAAAAAAAAAAATAAATAAATAAATTCAGAGCGTCTAGAAAAACAACCCGGAGTCACTAGAGGTTCTAAATCTGTCCGGCGTAAACGGATCCGTCCCGCTATAATGGCGCGATGGGTCACGTGACCTCAAAACTAGCCGACTCGTGTGGAGCGAGGCTTCGAGCCAACGCCGCCTCGGGCGAGATCCGAGTCCGGCACTAAACACCGAGACTAAGGTGAGCAAGACAGAAGCTTTCGGGACAAGTGATTTGCCCTCGGGCGTCGGGGGAGGAAAAGATCTGCGGCTGGAGGAAATTAAGGCCAAGGCCCTTTTGACCCAAAAGTGGAGAGGTTTGTTTACGGCAACACTGAGCGAGACGGGGGAGGGAATGTCCATCACAACACTGGACCCGGTCGCTGTGTGGGCCTGCGGTGTGCTTTTGATTACGCAGCCATAGGGAAAACCCGCGTCAGGGTGAAATCCACGAACGACAAACCACAACCACAACTGAGCAAAGCTGTGCATTCCTCTTTAAAAAAATGTCTGGAGGGACCATACAGAACTTCTCTTGCGTAATGACGCGATTCAGAAACCAACCACGGTACTGCTCATAAAAAGCGTCTGGGATTTTTCAGGACGCTCACGAGAACACGTTCGGGATTGTTCGGAATCAGGGTTGGGTATCGTTTTAATTCGATCGATTCAGATTCTCGCCTCCCAGTTGATTCAAAGCGGTGAACCAACCGCTGATGCTTAGTCATGCTGGTCGTGACAGTTTGCTTGCAACATGTACGTTTATTACTATAATTATGCTTAGCTTTGTCTTCACTTTTCACAGTGTAAATACAATTTTGAGAGCTTCCAGCTGTTGTTCTTGGATTTGAGGAAGGTGCGGGCAGATTGGATATGAGGAAGGTGCTGGCAGATTGGATTTGAGGAAGGTGCTGGCAGATTGGATTTGAGGAGGGTGCGGGCAGATTGGATTTGAGGAAGGTGCTGGCAGATTGGATTTGAGGAAGGTGCTGGCAGATTGGATTTGAGGAAGGTGCTGGCAGATTGGATTTGAGGAAGGTGCGGGCAGATTGGATTTGAGGAAGGTGCTGGCAGATTGGATTTGAGGAAGGTGCTGGCAGATTGGATTTGAGGAAGGTGCTGGCAGATTGGATTGGATGGATTGAGGAAGGTGCTGGCAGATTGGATTTGTGGAAGGTGCAGATTGGATTTGTGGAAGGTCCAGGCAGATTGGATTTGTGGAAGGTCCTGGCAGATTGGATTTGTGGAAGGTCCTGGCAGATTGGATTTGTGGAAGGTCCTGGCAGATTGGAGGCTTTGTGGAAGGTCAGGTGGCAGATTGGATTTGTGGAAGGTCCTGGCAGATTGGATTTGTGGAAGGTCCTGGAAGATTGGATTAGAGGAAGGTCCAGGCAGATTGGATTAGAGGAAGGCCCAGGCAGATTGGATTAGAGGAAGGTCCAGGCAGATTGGATTTAGAGGAAGGTCCCGGCAGATTGGATTAGAGGAAGGTCCAGGCAGATTGGATTAGAGGAAGGTCCAGGCAGATTGGATTAGAGGAAGGCCCAGGCAGATTGGATTAGAGGAAGGCCCAGGCAGATTGGATTTGTGGAAGGTCCTGGAAGATTGGATTTGTGGATTGGATTGGACTTGTGGAAGGTCCTGGAAGATTGGATGCAGATTGGATTAGAGGAAGGTCCGATTGGTAGAAGGCCCAGGCAGATTGGATTTGTTGAAGGTCCTGGTAGATTGGATTAGAGGAAGGTCCAGGCAGATTGGATTAGAGGAAGGCCCAGGCAGATTGGATTTGTGGAAGGTCCTGGAAGATTGGATTAGAGGAAGGTTTGAAATGTACTCCAGACTCCAGATCGGAATCGATTTTCGAAGGTTCTGAAGGTCGAATTACTATGGGGTAGATTTGTTTTGATCATCTACATACTTTAAATTAAATATAAAATCATTTGGAGATGTAATGTTACAGGAAAACAATCAAGAGGGTGGAATGAGATGAATATTCGTCTGTTTGCCCAAGATCGATGCGATTTCTTGCTTTTAAACCGCACGTTACAGCAAACTTAATGTGTTGGGGAACGATTATAGGAACGTTTTAAGCGATTAGCAATCATTTCCTAAACACATGCAAAAACCTAAACAAACAAAATATGAACCTGGAGGATACATTATTTTCCCCCAAAGGTTTTTTTTTCTTCCTGGTCTTTGTATGAGAGACTACGCCATCTTCTTCTAAAAGAGAACATTGAGTTTTCAGAGCCTACATTGTCTTTCAAACCTCTAATATACGAATAAAGGGTTTTTGGACGGCTGACCAGAAGATTCGCATTTGCTGTTATATTAAGCTCCTCTCTTCAGGAAATGCGTTCCGTTAGCTTATGGAGTGTGACTGTGGAGATTTGTGCTCGTTCAAGGACGGGTTAAGCGAGGTAGGGTGAGGAGGCCCGGGGTGTAGTCAGCATTCCAATTCACCCTAAAGGTATTCAATAGGGTCGAGGTTAAAACACTCAAGATCTTCCTCTCCAAACCACGTAAAGCATATCTTAATGAAGCTGGCTTTGAGCAGAAGGACAATAATGCTACGCTGACTCGGGGTTTCTTCGTTCGAGTTTTACCACATCCTATACAATTGTGCATCTCTAGATTTGTGGTAAAACACCGGGGAACGACCACATATGGCTGGGAAAGTCAAACTGTGGCAAAAACTTGTAGTATATAATCATATTTTATTTACTCTCGCAACTACTTCCCCCTGCCAATCTAAACACGGCGCGAGGACGGCGCTGTATAAATGATATGAATAATTATTATAATTATTATGAGCGCAGACGACGCGTCGGTACAATAGCGGGGAGGGCACGGCGCCGGAGGGAGCGAATGCTGTGCTCCTCTCGCTATTGTTGTTCAATGGAGCATCCCAAATGAGTGAGGACCAGTGCACATCAGGGTCCAAGCATGATAACAATCGTTTCTTAATCGCCATTATGGTCGCGGCCGCTGGATAACGGCCTTTCAGACGCAACAAACAAGCTTCGCTGAAAGGTTTATTTATCCTCAAGACACGCGCGACTCCGTATACTCTTGCCGCTGCTGTTGTGTTGTAGAGTAAAGTGAATGAAGTTCGATCTCTCTGCCATGTTTCATCAAGAACGGTTCGAAAGAATTATAAGTGTACTCTTTAAAAAAAAAAAAAAAAAAAAAAAAAAAAAAAAAGGATGCGTGTCGTTTTCCTTTAAAAAGGGCCGACATAAAAGAATTTGTGATTTGGGCCGCTTTCTAAAATTCAATTAACGCTTGAGTGATCTCTACATAGGGACCCTCGACATTAACACTAGTTACTACTTATAAACAACTACAATAAGAAAGAAGAAATCATATACATACATGTATACACACACACACACATACATACATATACACACACACACACACACACACATACATATATATATACATATATATAAATAAAATGGTTGCATCAGAAGACTCTGGGAAAGCAGGGCGCTGCAATTAAGACGCGCGTTCTCTTCCGCACGCGCAAAAGCCCAGGGTTAAACACCTGACCCTTGGCATTCGGGTTCAGCCATCCATCCGACATAGACAGAGGCGGAGGGGGTGGGGGAGAAAAGGCGACAGAGAAAGAGAAGAAAAATGAATTCCCCTTGCATTCTCCTCCTTATTTCATCTGCCCCATTGTTGCTTTTCCCCCTAAATCCGAGCAGTGATGCACTCAGGGCCCGGCGGGAGGTCTTTGTATGAGCGTCTCCGCTGACTTGGTTCCTCTATTCATGCGCGGAGGCGCTGCATTTCTCCATACACACCCCTCGGTGAGACGCCGAAGCCTGGCTCACAGATGCAGGGGAAACCTGGGAACTTCTGTTTAGTGTGTATAGTGCGGTAAGAGAGAGAGAGGGGGGGGGGGGTTGTTGGGGGTGAAAGGGGAATCATCACACCATACCACCCTACTGTCTACACCTGCTTGGGTGATATCGGGCCGCTGGACATGATCCGGTCGTCATTATATAATATATATATATATATAATCATATATATATATATATACACACATACATACACACACACACACACACACACACACACACACACACACACACACACACACACACACACACACGACGGTAGTAATTAGCACAAATAATATCGCTAGCTTTAGGAACAAACGTGTCGCGCCCAAATGGGTCCTGAAGTTGAACAGATCTCCTTTTCAGAGTTCAGAGTATAGTACCACATGTTAGGTAAAGGAATTAAACTTTTTTTCCCCCCTCTCCCTCAACCAGCTTGCTAATGATTAGAATCTGACGAGTATATATATATATATATATATATTTTTTATCCATTTAGGGTTACACTTGAAACATTCATATCATTATAACATTTCTTCAAAATTCATTCCTTCATTACCTTGAAGCTAGTAAGATCATTTCTTACATCTATATACATCGTATCAGGCATGTGTCGAGAATGTGTGTGTGTGTGTGTGTATGCAGACAAGATCGCAGTAGCCAGCTTCGCCTTCACGCCACTCTGACAGTTTTGATCCAAATCAGCTCTGAAGGCTGAGGTCACTCCAACGTAAATAACGTCCCGGACGAACCCTGAGCTCAAGAAGCAGCAGGACTTTTTTTTTTCCCTTCTTCTTTTTTTTTTATAAAAAGCTGTTCCTTGACAATAGAGGCTAGACCGACCGCTGCAGCACATGCTAATTCATTTTTGAGCAAAACTTGTGTAAATTTGAATTTGAATAGAACGAATGGGTGTTTAACAGGGGAGGAGAGCAACAAAAAGAACACACACTAACCGGGGGTGGGGGGGGGGGCGAAGGAGAGCAGACTGTACAATCTGCATATTAAGAAGTGCAACTTTGATTTGTGGTAACTTTCTCACAGTTTTACCCGCGTGAGCTCATCTTGAATAAATGTTATTTTGCTGTCTGACTCATTAATCCCCCTCCTTCCTTCTCGGTGACTAAAGCTGGCCCGCTACCAACTGCTGTGTCATGAGTTCTATCAGGGGAAATATTCCTCTCGGAGACAAGGTAGTGCATGTTTCTCGCCTTATCGCTCGGATGCCTGAGTGACATCCGGCGGCGAAACAGAAGTGCAGAAGGAAATGCAGGTGTGTAAAGACCGGGGCATGATGGGGAAATGTCCACAACCGAAGGCAGACAGGTGTGTTTTTGACAGTTTTCGTTCTCAGGGTCACGACAGAGGTGCTAACACGGCTAAGCCTAGGAGGCAAGAGATAAAAAAAAATTAAAAATACAAATTTCGCTGGTGGATGACACACACACACCTGCCTTCTGGAGGCTCCCGCTCCAACATTGCCTCAAAGCTTAGCTCTCAAAAGCAAACAGCATCTTTAAGTTGTCCTTTCCCTTTAAATGAACGTTTAAAAAAAATTTAAATAAATAAAAACAAATTAGAATGCATCAAATTATGAATTAGAATTATTCATCGTGCCTCAGCTTGGGGGAGCTGTGGTACGGCTAACAGCATAGAATACGACTAGCTCAAACGCTGAATTGCCTCACGAGATGGCAACCTCTCTCTCAATGGCGATAATAATAATAATAAAAAATTAATAATATAATATAATAATATATATAGAATAATAATAATATCAAGCTCCCGAAGCATCTCCATAGTGAAATTTATAGTTGCAGGTTACTTCTGACCTGCTAACTTTTTTTTTTTTTACATGGGAGCGGCGTTCATCTCATCAGAAACGAGAAAGCGGGGGGGAATCACATGAGTATGCTAGCTGTGGGTTTGTCACGCTAACCGGGTCGGTTCGGCTCTCCCTCCTCGCTTCACTTCAGCTGAGCAATAAAGGGATTACATGTACTTCCACTCTCTCGCCACTCGCACAATGCCCTGTCGCACACAACCGGCCACATAAAAGAGCTACCAAATGAAATCCTCCTGCTCTCGCCCTCTCTCTCTCACACTCTTTCCCTCTTACTCATTCCCCTCTCCTGTACAGAAGACTTCAGATGTGTGCCAAGTCATCATAATCACCATCTAGTGATCACAATTCAAGCCCCCAGTGAAGTCACCGAAAAGGATGCGAATATCGATGCATAACGCGGTTATAAAGGGTTATTGGTGCAAAATAGCCAGCGGAGCGTCGCTAAACACAGTTTGTGAAGCTTCAATGCTGCGGAGTCCTATAACCGGACAAGATATTGACCTGTATCGCCTATTTGCAACCGAATTATACCGACTTATGTTATCTTTAAGCTAGAGACTTTCAGATAGTACTTGGAATCGCGTTGTGGAAGTGAAAGCATTCAAAGTTAAAACGCCGTTCTCTTGCCGCAACGCAACGCCACTCCGAGGACAAAGTGGAAGAGAACCTCCACCGTTGATCTAGTCCTGGATTAGGGTTGAGGTTTAATTCCTGCCAAGAAATGCCGTGCGCCAATTAGCAGGCACCAGCTGCACTTCCTCGCCACGGCGGTGGATACAGTAGAGGTAAACCTTCCACCGTTACAGAGTCTACATCAAAGCCAAGAGAAGCGAAATAAGAAGCATAGCCTTAGGATATGCATTTGAACTTCAGTAATCAGATTCACCGTTCAAAGGGAGAGCACGCGTATATACAGGAATATACAGGAAAAAAACGGCATGCACAGGCATGTGCTACATAGCAGAGATTAAACCAGTTTAGGTTCATATTAGAGGATGTTCAATAAGATCAAAATCAAAATGAGGAACTTGGAATTCTGTAGGAAATGTATAAAATGTTATACTCTATATTCCGTACAAGTGACGAGGTGCACTACAGGTTTTCTGCATCAACAGTTTCACCATCAGACCAACACAGGGTTGTTAAGCCCAATGTTAAAGCCATGAGTGGACCCCCCCCCCCCCAACTAGCAGCATTGCTTCCTGTACACTTCACAAATGGCGAGAGATGAACACAACACCCGGCATGTAACACGGAGCTTGATTTCCTAATGTGCTTTCCTAAAGTAACTGGACCGAGGACAGTGAGTATCCTCTGAGTCAGCCTTGGCAGGGGACGACCCTTACAAAATCTGTGGAAAATTCTATTCCTGTGCATCACCAACTCCAGACTCGAGAACAGATCGCGGATTGTGATAAGGAAATCGGATAGGGATATTGCATATTTTCACAAAAGTACCTTGGGGGGGGGGGGGGGGGGGGGGAATCAGAACAAAGCAGTGTTTGAAGTTCATTTTAATAATCCAAATATGGTAATTTTACTTTTATTTTGTAACTGGTCATGGAGATGTTCAAGCAAAGAGGTGACACTGGCAAGGAAAATCTCCTGTGATTCCAACATCTTGAAATTTACTTTTTTTAAGTGTTTTTAGACGTTTTAATAAATGCCTTGAGTATAGGGCAAAAATTTAATGAAGTTATTAGAAAAAGTCTTGTTAGTTATACAAGATTATATATATATATATATATATATATATATATATATATATAGATATATAGATAGATAGATAGATAGATATAGATAGATAGATAGATAGATAGATAGATAGATAGATAGATAGATAGATAGATAAACAGTAGATAAAGTTGGCAGCTGGGCAGGGGCATAAAATGCATTGCTTTTTGAGGATAAATTATAATCCCAACATAGTAACTACTGTCATTTACTTCATGTAATGAATTCTCCCTAATCATGCATAAATTTGGAAATTGCAATAAATGATGAAATGTGATTTAAATCAGTTTCTTTTTAGACATGTTAGCATACGTTGGAAAAAGGGGTCGAAGCAACATAGCCATCAGTAATGGCGTGAATCCCAATTATAGGTAGCTAACTTCCCATTGCATACAAATGGCTTTAAAACAGGTGTGTGAAAATAACCTAAAGTATACATTTAATTTATGGGAACATTTTTGACTGAATATAGACATTGAAGATAAAGCAGAAAAAAAATTATTAGCCAAAGTCTTGTTAGTAACACATCTCCGTAACAAACTTACAGCGTTTCTTACAGCGTAATAAAAGGTGGCATTTAGACGTAATAAAGATAATACTCTGTATTTAACGTAGCTTGTGTTGCAAAAAGGCGTGCTTTTTTTTTTTAACATAACCAGCAATAAACTATAGACTAAATCACAATCACATGTAGCTAGCTAGCTACATACAAATTTCTTTAAAACAGGAAAAAAAAGACGATAAAATGTGTGGGGAAAACATGTTATAGATATTACTGGGTCTACACATTGAATAAAAGGCACAGAAATGCGAGTTTTGTTAGTAACAAACTATTTAAATAACAGTGTAATAAAGATAGAAACTGGGTAGCATATTCAAATGATGTATATGATTAAGATTAAACTTACTGCTTTCTGTGTAAATGATTAACAAAGCAAATCCATCCTAATCTTGCACATCTTAGATATTGCAACGAAGGTTAAAAGATTAGCTGAGACAAATCATTTAAAAACATTTTAGTACGTAAATATGAAACTAGCTTTTAGTGATTTACATGAAATTACAGATAAAATGTGTGCCTAAAATTAACTAAGTGTACATACTGGTATAAAGCAGTATGTATGTATGTGTATGTATGTGTATGTGTGACCTTTATAATATATATATGTATATACTTATATATATATATATATATATATATATATATATATATATATATATATATATATATATATATATATATATATATATATATATATATACAATATACACTTGTAACAAACTAGTGAGGTAACAGTGTAATAAAGTTAGAAGCCGGATAAAAGCAGGTTAAAATGACGAATAAAAAGTAATGTAATTAATTTTAATACTTGAGATATTCCACTGAATGTTAAAAAAAAACTTAATTTTAAGCCATTTTAGTGAATAAATACAGAAATAATCCGTCATTATGTAGAACAGCAAAAGCAGAAAGCCGTTAAACTCCGAGCTGCACGTGAACTGTTTGTCCAGGTTGAGCTCGCGCAGCCCCCCCCCCCCCCCCCCCTTTTTTTTTGAAAATAATAACGGTAACACAGTTGAAGCTGATTAAACTGTTAGCTGTTAGCACACCGTGACTGGAAACCGAGAGAACCGGTTAAATATAAGAATATAGTCAATAAAAGTGAAAGAAAGTTTGTTAAAAAAAGATAACCATTTGTTAAAAGCTCACTCTAATAAACTATAGAGGCTAGCTTGGCGGACTTTTTTTTTTAAACCCCGGGGTTCACACGTGAACCCGACAAAGCCTAGACTTTGTTATTTTTTTAATGGCACCTTTGGGTCAAATAAATGAGATATATTAAGTACGGAAGATAAAATAACCCATACATAATGGCATAAAGTTTTACAAAAGCAATTAAAAACAAATTCATTTTCAAGAGTGCAACAAATGTATGGGGGGGGGGGGGGGGGGGGGGGGGGGTCAGAAAGCAAACGCATGAGTGAGAAAAAAAAGGTTTACGAAATTAAAAATAATAATAATTAAAGGGGAAGGAGGGGGGGGGGAGCTTTACGCGTGTAAAGCCGTAGAACCTCCGCTTCGTGTTCCCGGGCTCGGATGCCCGGATCCCACAGCAGTGAATAGAGGGAAAAGTTCCCTCTTCCAACTTCATTCAGCAGCCTGCTCACAGACATCTCTTATCTCTACACTGATCCTGATCACGACTTATTTAATATTTCTCTAGTTAATCAAAGAAGAAGAAGAAAAAAAACCTAATCATGTTTATAGAAGAAATCTGATCTTCAGGGGAGGGAAAGGAAAGGGGGGGTATGGGCATTCTCATCCGAAGAAGCGCCGGTCCGTGGCTGTTTGGATGGGGGATCACAATCCCAGAAATCGCCTTTCGGTCCTCAACTATCCCATGTTCAAAAAGTGCTAAACAAAAAGCGATGACTTTAAAAGTAATAACACCGATGCGACTTCCATTCAGAGGCATGCCCTCCACTCACAGCTGGAAGCCCGGGATTTGATGCACCATTGTTTTGCTGCAAATTGCTTCATGCTTCCCCAATCTATCCCTTTTTCCACCATCACCACCCCCCCCTAAAAAAATCAAACTTCAACTCTGAAAGCTTGAAAAGTCTACTCGTCCATCTCTTGCGTTTTCTGAGTATATTATGGTCTGCTTACCTGAAACAAGAAGGTACTCCAGCTCGGCTCCATCGCCAGACTTAAAAAAGAAAGCTGCTGGAAAACCTACAAGAAATCTACAACAAAGCAGCTCAACATGGCAGCTGCTACAACTTCCTGTAACCCCAGGGCTGAACCATTTCACAGAGTTACGGAGGGGGGGAGCGCTCGCGTTTATAACACCGGGAAAGTTTTGCGCGTGTGGAGGAAATCCAAACGGTGTTGTGTAATACACTATTTTGTATTTTATGGCATAATAGGTGTTAGGAAATTATTTTAACTTGCATGTTGTGATTGAATATTGACCTTTGTTGCTTCGAAGCACCCCTGTGTACACAGTGCTTTATACCTCTGGAACGTTTGGTGGTGGGGGGGGGGGGGGGGGGGGGCGGTAGAAGTTGATCCATTGCACAGAGCTGCCGTGTGATGCGTTATCGTGTTTTAAATGTAATAATATTTCAATTTTCACAACGTTTTATTTATTTATTTCTTTGTTTATTTTTTACATTACTACGATGCAAACTTTATGTTTTACCTCGTGTGTTCTTATTGGTTACTTGTTTTCACTGTTCTTGTGCAATTTTGGAAAAATCAGTAAGAAAGAAAAAAAGTTATAAGATGATGTTTTGTGGGCAATAATAATAATAAAAATATATCTGGAAAATCAATCTGGGGAAAAGTCATCTGGGGAAAAAAAAAAAAAACACTACCATTCACTTTCAGTAATTGTTTTAATCCTAATTAGGTTTGGTCTCCCTGAACGAGACCCCCAAGTCCATCACAAGGCACACCTTCACACCTACAATCACACCTAGGGGAAATTTATCATAGCAAATCCATAGTCAGTTCAGAGAGAAGCCCTCAAACTCGTTAGATGCGTTGTGAAGGACCTATAAGTGTAGTAGATGCGTGGTGAAGGTTGTTGGTTAGGGACTGTAGCTGTGGTAGGAAATGTGACTGTGGTAGGTTTGTGGTTAGAGATTTTGTCTCTGGTAGGTTTGTGGTTAGAGATTGTGTCTGTGGTAGGTTTGTGGTTAGAGATTGTGTCTGTGGTAGGTTTGTGGTTAAAGATTGTGTCTGTGGTAGGTTTGTGGTTAGAGATTGTATCTGTGGTAGGTTTGTGGTTAAAGATTGTGTGTGTGGTAGGTTTGTGGTTAGAGATTGTGTGATGTGGTAGGTTTGTGGTTAGAGATTGTGTCTGTGGTAGGTTTGTGGTTAGAGATTGTGTGTGTGGTAGGTTTGTGGTTAGAGATTGTGTCTGTGGTAGGTTTGTGGTTAGAGATTGTGTATGTGGTAGGTTTGTGGTTAGAGATTGTGTATGTGGTAGGTTTGTGGTTAAAGATTGTAGATGTGGTAGGTTTGTGGTTAGAGATTGTGTCTGTGGTAGGTTTGTGGTTAAAGATTGTAGATGTGGTAGGTTTGTGGTTAGAGATTGTGTCTGGTAGGTTTGTGGTTAGAGATTGTGGATGTGGTAGGTTTGTGGTTAGAGATTGTGTGTGTGGTAGGTTTGTGGTTAGAGATTGTGTATGTGGTAGGTTTGTGGTTAGAGATTGTATCTGTGGTAGGTTTGTGGTTAAAGATCGTGTCTGTGGTTGGTTTGTGGTTAGAGATTGTGGATGTGGTAGGTTTGTGGTTAGAGATTGTGGATGTGGTAGGTTTGTGGTTAGAGATTGTAGATGTGGTAGGTTTGTGGTTAGAGATTGTAGATGTGGTAGGTTTGTGGTTAGAGATTGTATCTGTGGTAGGTTTGTGGTTAAAGATTGTAGATGTGGTAGGTTTGTGGTTAGAGATTGTGGATGTGGTAGGTTTGTGGTTAGAGATTGTGTCTGTGGTAGGTTTGTGGTTAGAGATTGTGTCTGTGGTAGGTTTGTGGTTAGAGATTGTGGATGTGGTAGGTTTGTGGTTAGAGATTGTGGATGTGGTAGGTTTGTGGTTAGAGATTGTGTGATGTGGTAGGTTTGTGGTTAGAGATTGTGTCTGTGGTAGGTTTGTGGTTAGAGATTGTAGTCTGTGGTAGGTTTGTGGTTAGAGATTGTGTCTGTGGTAGGTTTGTGGTTAAAGATCGTGTCTGTGATTGTTTGTGTGATTATGGATGTGGTAGGTTTGTGGTTAGAGATTGTGTATGTGGTAGGTTTGTGGTTAGAGATTGTATCTGTGGTAGGTTTGTGGTTAGAGATTGTGTATGTGGTAGGTTTGTGGTTAGAGATTGTGGATGTGGTAGGTTTGTGGTTAGAGATTGTGTATGTGGTAGGTTTGTGGTTAGAGATTGTGGATGTGGTAGGTTTGTGGTTAGAGATTGTGTCTGTGGTAGGTTTGTGGTTAGAGATTGTGTGATGTGGTAGGTTTGTGGTTAGAGATTGTGTATGTGGTAGGTTTGTGGTTAGAGATTGTGGATGTGGTAGGTTTGTGGTTAGAGATTGTGTCTGTGGTAGGTTTGTGGTTAGAGATTGTGTATGTGGTAGGTTTGTGGTTAGAGACTATAGATATGGTCAAGTCTTGAAGCCTTTATTGTCTTTTCAACCATATATCTGACATTGAACTGAGACAAGGTTTCTCCAGAACCTTTGTGCTACATAAAACAACACTGAGTTACATAACAGAACACAGAGATGAGGACTATACGAAGTTGTCTTAGCCACATAACAAACAAACAAACAAACAAACAAAAGGCTATCCATATAAAACACTCCATCCGGATAGAGTGAATTTGCTTGTGGATGGATGAGATATAAACATATACCATTGTGACACCATATGGGTTTGTACGCGATCCATCGCGTATCACACTTTTACATCGCTTTTACTTTTATAGTTTCAGTAGTTATACTTTTACACTTTTACTTGAGAAAAACAAACAAACATTGAGTTCATACTTCAACTTCTACAGAGATCTTTTTAAACCCTAATATCCATATTTCTACCTGAGAAAAGGAATGTGGATATATTTGACCCCGGTGTAAGAATCAGTTCAAACATATAAATAAATCACAGGTAAACAAAATGATTCAGTTTAGATTGTGTCAGCAGAGGGCGCTGTGCACGTACTAATGAGAATGGCCCAACGTGTCTATAAACTGCTATGGCTGACCGACAGGACACAGTAATTGCACGGTGTCCTAATATTCATTCATTCATTAATATCTTCTACCGCTTTATCCGATCTTCCCTCGGGTCACGGGGAGTCTGTGACCCGAGGGAAGTCTGTGACCTGATCTCAGGCGTCTATGGGCATTAAGGCAGGATACACCCTGGATGGAATGCCAACCCATCGCAGGGCACACACACACACACACACATTCACACACACATTCATTCATTCTAGGGACAATTTTCCAAGGTGCCAATCAACCTACCGTGCATGTTTTTGGACCGGGGGGGGGAAACCGGAGAACCAGGAGAAAAACCCCCTGAGGCACGGGGAGAACATGCAAACTCCACACACACATGGCCGAGACGGGAATCGAACCCGGACCCTGGCGGTGTGAGGCGAACGTGCTAACCACTATGCCACCGTGGCCCCGTGTCCTAATATAAAATTTTAAATGTCTTTTTTTTAATTCAACAGATAGATTATAATGACTAAATTACAGAAACCACCAAGTGCAGTTTAAACATGGTTATAAATGCAATTGTATACATTTAAAACATTTTGTTTTTACAATTGCATTTACAATCAGGTCTAAACTTCCCTCAGTTTATTTTTGAAGCAGTCACATCATCATCATCATCATCATCATCATCATTATGAATTTTACCATAATTAATATTGCTATAGAAACGCTCCCAAGAACATGTTCTAAAAAGTTCACTCATTCATTCATCTTCTACCGCTTTATTCGATCTTCCCTCGGGTCACGGGGATCCTGTGCCTATCTCAGGCGTCTATGGGCATTAAGGCAGGATACACCCTGGATGGAATGCCAACCCATCGCAGGGACACACACACACTCACACATTCATTCACACACACATTCATACACTAGGGACAATTTTCCAATGTGCCAGTTTTTGGACCGGGAGGAAACCAGAGAACCCGGAGAACCCAGAGAAAAACCTCCTTGAGGCACGGGGAGAACATGCAAACTCCACACACACATGGCCGAGACGGGAATCGAACCCGGGCCCTGGCAGTGTGAGGCGAATGTGCTAACCACTAAACCACCGTGCCCTCTAAAAAGTTTTAAACATTTAATTAAGCTGCATAAAAAGTCCAATTGTCTAACAATACGGAGTTTGCACATTTGTGAGAACTACTGATTACAATTATGCGAAGAAAACATTAGAAATATTGGGAAAGTTATATCAGAATCATCTTTATTGCGATCATGGGTTGCATCTACAAAGAATATGTCACGGTGTTCCTGGCGCTAGAAAAATTATGAATAGACTATAAAAATCTATAAAGGGAAATAAAATAATAAATAAAGAAATTGGCTATATATTTTTGCAGGTGATATAAAGCGGGACGGTGTATAAATAATAATTTAAGTGGGACTGTGGGGAAAAAATAGCATTTTACAGTTTGTAGTTGGAATTAGTGTAAAGTTATTGTTAATGAAAGCAGGTAATGGTGATAAATAGGACTAAATTAAAGGGCGGTTGGTTGATCTTGAATTATCTGATTTACATAAGAGATTATTAAGCTTAATCATGTAGGGGTCGTGGTGCTGGGGGGGGGGGGGGGGGGGGGGGTTTGAGTCCGGGTTCGACGATAATTAAATATATAGGAGGGGCGTGACCACATGGTTGGCAAAGGGGTGACATCTTCTACTGTGTAATTATATATTCATTCATTCATTCATCTTCTACACCGCTTTTAAAATCCGATCTTCCCTCGGGTCATGGGGGAGCCTGTGCCTATCTCAGGCGTCTATGGGCATTAAGGCAGGATACACCCTGGATGGAATGCCAACCCATCGCAGGACACACACACACACACACACACACACACATTCATACACTAGGGACAATTTTCCAAGGTGCCAATCAACCTACCGTGCATGTTTTTGGACCGGGGGGTTTATTTTTGGGAAACCGGAGAACCCGGAGAAAACCCCGAGAAAAACCCCCTGAGGCACGGGGAGAACATGCAAACTCCACACACACATGGC
Organism: Kryptopterus vitreolus; assembly: GCA_030449085.1. Lineage (NCBI taxonomy): Eukaryota > Metazoa > Chordata > Actinopteri > Siluriformes > Siluridae > Kryptopterus > Kryptopterus vitreolus. The sequence goes on from JACRUU010000028.1 coordinate 12,237,499, forward strand.
CGAGACGGGAATCGAACCCGGATCCTGGCGGTGTGAGGCGAACGTGCTAACCACCAAGCCACCATATATATATATATTATGTGTTTTTTTTTTTATACAAGGAAGAGAAATGCAGGGTACACCCAAAACTGTTGTCTTAGCACTAGGTGTAAAAATCTATCCGCCATCTACCTCTGTGCGCGCACACACACACACACACACACACACACACGCACGCACGCGCGAACAGAGAGGCTCGCGCAAGCACGCGCACCCTGTCATATTCCTACCGGCATGTTCTCGGAGCGGTGAGTCCTAATTAAGCTTTCGTTTCCTGACATTTTATAAGTATCAGATCTTGGATATAATTTAATATATAAGAACATTAGGGAACTCGCTCTGCGCGAGCTGTCAATACTTTCCATTCTTACTATCGGAAGAAATGCGACACGGCAAGTAAAGTCGGTACTTTATAAGATTCCTCTTTTATGCAGATTCACGTTATTGTGTTGGAATAAAATGTTGCGTGAGTATGTTAAACATGTGTTAGTATTTGGCGCTCAACTTTCCTTATTAATCCCAGAGGGCGTTAAACTACTCCCGGAAGTGCACCTATAGACCTCCGTGCTGGATTTCTTATCTATTCTTGTTTTCTACGTCAATCAAACTGTTTTATCTCTCTCTATTTCTCTCTCTCTCTCTTTCTTCCACTTCCACTTCCACTACTAGATATTAAAAAAAAAAACTAATTAAAAATGGAAAATTTAAATTCTTCCTTGCAGTATACCTGTCATTAAAGGTACGTGACAGCCAATGGGAAACTGCCACGTCACTCAGTTTTTTTTCCCCCCCCGGTTTCGTGTATGCGCATATATAATGTTTGTATGTAGATTTGTAAACACTTTATTGTTCTCAAGCAGTTTTGCTTATCCATGATGCTGATTCTTTATAACGGCAATGTTGTTTTTTTTTGTTGTTGTTGTTGTTTTTTGCAATTGAGATTGATTGATTTTCTTCTGTTTCCCTTTTTTTCCCCCTCTTCTGAAGACTTTAAACACTGATGGAAGGTTCAGGATGCCTTGTGCAGGGATGGAGTTGGCGTTGATTGCGGCAGAAACGCTGTGGTGACATTTCCTTTGAACCAAGAACAGCTTGGGTTTGTTTTGGTGGCGCTCGAGTTCAATCATGTTCAACCTGATCAAGAAAGACAAGGAGAAGGATGGGGTGAGGAAGGACAAGAAGAAGGACAAAAAAGAGAGAATGTCCCAGGCCGAGCTGAAAAGCCTGGAGGAGGTCGGCATGCGACGGGGCTTCTTCAACCTACAGCGTAGCAGTTCCAAGCGAGAAGCCAGGAGATTGGAGATTTCCGACCCCATTCCGATCCAAGTGGCCAACAACCCGGAGCTCGCCTTGATAAGTGTGAACTCGGAGAGGCTCAATAACAGAAGCACGGCGCTGCTAGACGTGGGACACGTAAGCAAGTCGGGCTCCAGTGACAACATTAAAGGCGAGGATGTCCAGAGGTCCTCCATTAGAGAGCAGGTCTCTAAACCAAGCTCCCTTACAAAGCAGGACTCTCCCGTGGCTAAGCTTATAAAACGCTTATCCTTCTCTCAGAAGAGCAAAGAGGAGACCCCCTCAGAAGGCTCCGTTCCGTCGGGCCCAAATTCGGCCACTCCTTCTCCGAAGGTCGAGACCAAGGTTATCCATGTACCCAAATACATCTCTCACCGACGCGCCCCCCTCAAACTGGTGCAGATTCCCTCGTTGGTAGAAAAGATGTTTC
>JACRUU010000028.1:12244263-12256763 GCA_030449085.1 Kryptopterus vitreolus
GGCTTGTGTTTCAAACTCGCACTAACCCTAGATTTCATAATAATACGCCTATGAAAGTGTTTTTTCTACCCTCAGAAAGTTCATATATATATATATGATATATAATATATATAATATCCTTTAAGTTTTAATATAGTGTTTTTTCTACTCCATCACAGTCACTCACTCTGTCTCATATATATATATATATATATATATATATATATATATTATACGTGTATATATATATATGATATACCACTATGTATCATATGTATTGTGTATATATATGTGTATGTATATATATATGATATATATATATATATATATATATATATATATATATATATATATATATATATATATATATATATATATATATACATACACATATACACACACACACACACACCCACAATTCTTTACGTTTTTAATACTCTGATCAACATGAGCGTGGGTAAATATCAACTGCTTTATGTAATGCTTTTTGTTTTAAAAGCTTTTCCTAATAATAATACGCCTAAGAAAGTGTTTTTTCTACTCCATTTACTCAGAATCTTTGTCTCATATATGTGTGTGTGTGTGGTGTGTGTGATATATATATATATATATATATATATATATTTATTTGACACACACACACACACACATATATGTTAATATATATATATATATATATTCTATATAGATATATATATATGATATATCATTCTATATTTTTCCATATTTCCTATTTATGTGAAATGTTATAAGAAACAATATAATTGGTAATGTTTTTTTTATGTTTTAATTTTATATATTACTACACACACCAATCTGTTTTGCCACCCAAACACCACCTTGTATTATATATATATATATATATATCTGATATAATCGCACATATATATATAATATATATATATATATATATAATATATATATATATATATATATATATATATATATATATATATATATATATATATATATACACACACACACACACACACACATATATGTCAGGAAATATATGTATGTATGTATATATCAATATATATATATATATATATATATAGTTATTTATTTTTTTATTTTTATAATATATACTATATATATATATATATATATATATATATATAGTATATATATATATATATATAATATATATATATACAGACGTGGACAAAATTGTTGGTACCCTTTGGTCAATGAAAGAAAAAGTCACAATGGTCACAGAAATAACTTTAATCTGACAAAAGTAATAATAAATAAAAATTCTATAAATGTTAACCAATGAAAGTCAGACATTGTTTTTCAACCATGCTTCTTCAACAGAATTATGTAAAAAAATAAACTCATGAAACAGGCATGGACAAAAATGATGGTACCCCTATTTTACACAAGAAGAATAATGGGACCTAACTTAATATTTTGTTGCAGCTAATTAGCATCACCTTACAACCTTGTAAACAGCCATTGCCTATATATATGGCTCCAGGTAATCACTCACGTGTTGTTTGGCGATATGGAAAATGTGTACCACACTCGACATGGACCAGAGGAAGCAAAGGAAAAGCTGATTTCTCAAGAACAGAAAGAAAATTTAGACAAGCATGTTAAAGGTATTGCTATAAGACCATCTCCAAGCAACTCATGTTCCCTGAATGAGACATCTGCACCTCTCAGCAGGTATTTTGGCCCACTCCTCATGAGCAAACTGCTCCAGTTGTGTCCGGTTTGAAGGGTGCCTTTTCCAGACTGCATGTTTCAGCTCCTTCCAAAGATGCTCAATAGGATTGAGGTCAGGGCTCATAGACGGCCACTTTAGAATAGTCCAATTTTTTCCTCTTAGCCATTCTTGGGTGTTTTTAGCTGTGTGTTTTGGGTCATTGTCCTGTTGCAAGACCCATGACCTGCGACTGAGACCAAGCTTTCTGACACTGGCTAGTACATTTCTCTCTAGAATTCCTTGATAGTCTTGAGATTTCATTGTACCCTGCACAGATTCAAGACACCCTGTGCCAGACGCAGCAAAGCAGCCCCAGAACATAACAGAGCCTCCTCCATGTTTCACAGTAGGGACAGTGTTCTTTTCTTGATATGCTTCATTTTTTCGTCTGTGAACATACAGCTGATGTGCCTTGGCAAAAACTTCGATTTTTGTCTCATCTGTCCACAGGACATTCTCCCAGAAGCTTTGTGGCTTGTCAACATGTATTTTGGCATATTCCAGTCTTGCTTTTTTTTTTATGATTCGTTTTCAACAATGGTGTCCTCCTTGGTCGTCTCCCATGTAGTCCACTTTGGCTCAAACAACGACGGATGGTGCGATCTGACACTGATGTTCCTTGAGCATGAAGTTCACCTTGAATCTCTTTAGAAGTCTTTCTAGGCTCTTTTGTTACCATTCGGATTATCCGTCTCTTAGATTTGTCATCAATTTTCCTCCTGCGGCCACGTCCAGGGAGGTTGGCTACAGTCCCATGGATCTTAAACTTCTGAATAATATGTGCAACTGTACTCACAGGAACATCTAGTTGCTTGGAGATGGTCTTATAGCCTTTACCTTTAACATGCTTGTCTATAATTTTCTTTCTGATCTCTTGAGACAGCTCTTTCCTTTGCTTCCTCTGGTCCATGTCGAGTGTGGTACACACCATATCACCAAACAACACAGTGATTACCTGGAGCCATATATATAGGCCCAATGGCTGATTACAAGGTTGTAGACACCTGTGATGCTAATTAGTGGACACACCTTCAATTAACATGTCCCTTTGGTCACATTATTTTCTGTGTTTTCTAGGGGTACCATCATTTTTGTCCATGCCTGTTTCATGAGTTTATTTTTTTACATAATTCTGTTGAAGCATGGTTGAAAAACAATGTCTGACTTTCATTGGTTAACATTTATAGAATTTTTATTTATTATTACTTTTGTCAGATTAAAGTTATTTCTGTGACCATTGTGACTTTTTCTTTCATTGACCAAAGGGTACCAACAATTTTGTCCACGTCTGTATATATATATATATATATATATATATATATATAGATATATATATATATATATATATACACACACACAAACAATTCTTTAAGTTTTAATACTCTGATCAACATGAGCGTGGGTAAATATCGCTATTTTATGTAAGAACGTGATTACTGTTAGTGAACCCAACTTAAGAGACAATATAATTTGTAATGTTTTTAATGAATTGTGGTGTTTTAAATTACATAAATTACCCCCCCCCCCCCATAAATCATCAGGACCCCCCCCCCCAAACGGAACTTCCCCCGGAACTTATTCTATCCTTCTATCATTTCCTCTCGCTGTCAGGACCCCCCCCCCCCAGGGAAACTTCCCACCTACTAAAGCACTACACACTGCTTTCGTCTGCTAAATACTGTCCAGGAAAATAAAAAAAACAAACAAACAAAGTAAATGTTTCCGCACGGATGGTTTTTAATTGCTGGATTTGTGCATTGCTGGAGATTTTGGTGCTTGATTTGACTTTTGGCACATCATTTAAACGGATGTTTAGTGATACAACATTTTTTCGTGGCAGTTTGTTATTTATTTTTTTATTTTTATATCTGAGTAAATAAATGTTGTGACCAAGTCTGTTTTGCCTTGAAGGTTTTAAAAAAAATCACTTTTTAATAAAATGGTGAAATGCATGCATGCGACATTAAATGTATGTTTGTATCATTAGTCAAATGAGATGCTGATATATATATATATATATTATAATATATATATATATCTATATATATATATAGTCACATATCATATCATATATATATATATTATATATATTATTATATTTATATATATATATATACAACACACACACACAATAATATACAAAAACACTGGAAAAAGTCTATACAATGGACAAAATTGTTGGTACCCTGTGGTCAATGAAAGAAAAAGTCACAATGGTCAAGAAATCTTTAACAAAAGTAATAATAAATACATAAATGTTAACCAATGAAAGTCAGACATTGAATTATATAAAAAAATTCATGAAAAGGCATGGACAAAAATGATGTACCCAACTAGAAAACACAGAAAATAATGACCAAAGGGCATGTTAATTGAAGGTCTGTCCACTATTAATACAGGTGTAAACCTTGTAATCAGCCATGCCTATTTATATGGCTCCAGGTAATCACTGTGTTGTTTGGGATGGTTTTCGACAAGCAGAGGTAATTGCTAAAGGACTGTAGCCAAGGCATGTTTGTGCATTGCTGGTACAGTTGATTTTGGTGCTTGATTTGACAAATCTAAGAGACGGATAATACGAATTAACAAAAGGCTAGAAAGACTTCTAAAGAGATTCAAGGTGAACTTCATGCTCAAGGAAATCAGTGTCAGATCGCACCATCCGTCGTTGTTTGAGCCAAAGTGGACTACATGGGAGACGACCAAGGAGGAACCATTTTTTGAAAACGAATCATAAAAAGCAGACTGGAATATGCCAAAATACATGTTGACAAGCCACAAAGCTTTGGGAGAATTTTTGGACAGATGAGACAAAAATCGAAGTTTTTGCCAAGGCACATCAGCTGTATGTTCACAGACGAAAAAATGAAGCATATCAAGAAAAGAAATAACGGTCCCTACTGTGAAACATGGAGGAGGTGAGGCCATGTTATGTCTGGCACAGGGTGTTTGAATCCAGGGTACAATGCAAGGTCAAGGAATTTAGAGTACAATGAAATGTACTAGCCAGACTATCAAGGCATTCATAAAAAAGCTTGGTCTCAGTCACATGGGTCATTGAAACAGGACAATTTAAGCTAAAATGAGCCCTGACCCAAATCCTATTGGCATCTTTGGAAATGAAACATGCATGCGAGGCACCCTTCAAATGTCAAACCGGACACAACTGGAGCAGTTTGCTCATGAGGAGTGGGCCAAAATACCTGCTGAGAGGTGCAGATGTCTCATTGACAGTTACAGGAAGCGTTTGATTGCAGTGATTGCCTCAAAAGGTTGCTGCAACAAAATATTAAGTTAGGGGTACCATCATTTTTGTCCATGAGTTTATTTTTTTATTTTTTTACATAATGAAGCATGGTTGAAAAACAATGTCTGACTTTCATTGGTTAACATTTATAGTTATTTATTATTACTTTTTATATTATATTTCTGTATTGTGACTTTTTCTTTATTTGACCAAAGGGTACCAACAATTTTGTCCACGTCTGTATATATATATATATATACATACATACATACATTTTGCACCGTACATACATACACCCACTCTTGACCTTGTCCTGTTAATTCATTACTCATGTCATGACTAGATGAGGCATAGTGATGCTCTTCTGAACTGAGCTCTAGACTGAATTGCATTTGAGATGTTTAATAGCATGTGCCTGCAGCTTCGCTCTGCCTCTCCTTCGGCCTTATAACTGTCCCAGATTCCACCATTTATCTCCGTAGCACACGAGTGGGGAAAAAAAAAAGATAGCATTTGGGATTGACCTAGAAGCAGCAGGACTATAAAAAGCCCCAGCGATTTATAAATCTAGATCACGCAGATCGGAGCAGCTGTGGTCCATTTCGTTAGAGTTGAGATGCTAATGAACTGTCAATTTTCTCATTTTTCGGTTGGTAAACTGGTTCAAAACATTCATAGTCGAAGAGCGCAGGAAGTGGGTCCGTGCAACCAAAAATTCTCGAGGCAAAACAGTCAGCTTGCGAATTCTCCGTCATTCCTAAACATGCCCTTCATCGCCGAACTGGACGTACAGGTTTCAGGTTTCCGCCTATATGAGCGTTCGCAACGAGGACTCCGGCACGTTTCAGCTTCCATTCATGCTTTGTGCTTAGGTCAAATTCCAGTCCTTCCGCACCACACCCAACTTAGCCTTTCAAATCCGAGTGGCGATCCACGAGATCTACCATTCAATTACATGTCTTTAATCACAGACATCATGTCTGTGTGTGTTTTGTGTGTGTGTTGTTGTTGTTGTTTTTTTCATGGTCTGTATATCATGAAAGGGCTCAGCTATCTATAGTTCATCTTTTGATTTTGTAAGACTTTTTGGTTTTATTTCAGATGAAGTACTGTTGGGACAAAATGTAAAAAAAACAAAACAAAATATATTGTTATAGTGTTATCGTGAACTCTCAGTGTTCTAGTTAGTTATAGTGAACTCTCAGTGGCTTTGGTCCTGTGTTGACATTAATGGTGTAAAGAGTTCTATTGACATAAGGTAATATCCTAGCAGAGTACTTTTTTTTTTTTTCCCCTCCCACTCCCTGAACTATTTGGTCATCTTAATGTTGTCTTAGAATCGGCCTAAATTTTGCATTTGTCCTTTTAGTAGAGGCAACATAATTCATAGGATGGATTTAGAATGAACAACAGGTAATGACCTCTATAATACAAGATACAAAAACAAGTTATGTTATTTTCAACACCGTGTCACATGCATTGTCCTCTGCTTGTTTTCAAAGTCGTTACTCTGTCGATGCCTTCATTAATTATATTTTCGTTTCGGGTTTTGATTATATAACACGCCGTCTTGGCGACACACCAGCTGCCAGACGCATGAAGGGTCGGTCTGGCTGGAAGTGTGCCATCCACTCAGCTCGAGTCCAAGTTGCCCCGGGGTCGCCCTGCCCCTTCACATCATTCTCATTTCATCTTCCTCCGTTGTAAACTGTCACTCAGCTTCCTGCCATGGCACTGTTACTAAATGTTGTTGTGCCAGCCGTGGATGTGGGAGGGAGGATCAAATTCACTCCTGGCAGATTTTCTTTTTCACCACAGGACCAGGAAGTGAGCCCAGACATGGTTATTGGTTTACCACATAGATGGAGGGCACACAATGGTGAACATGGTTCTCCTGTGGATAGTGGAAGAAGAACTTCGGTGGCTATTCCTTTTTCCATTTTTCAAAATTTCCTAAAATTAATTATGTAATCTAAATGTGACTTTTGTCAGTCCCTGACAAAAGTCTTGTCGCTTGTGTACAAATTGACCTGAAGTGCCGCTGAAATATATTTCTAATCAAGATTTTTTTTACAAGAAATGGCTCATGGCTCGTTTTAATCCCAACAGCTGTTTACAAGAAATCTGAAAAAGCTTTTGTAAGCTAATTAATGTAATCAGTTTCAGTGCAAAACGAAACTGTCAAAAAGTATTCTAATATTCACAGCTTGGTAAAGCCCATTGAGTCCATTTTTGCAAAGACACAAGTGTTGTCGCCTTGTCATATGAGCTTCACCTGTGACTAATAATGGCTTCTTTGCTATTTAAATATTTATACTAAACATTTTTATGTTTTTTTTTTTTTTATTAATATAAAAAATATTTATATTAAACTTAACACTATCTGCCTCAATTAAAGTCATGTCACTACATCCGAATCATATATATATATAATTATGTTAATGTAGGATGGAAAGAAAAAGTAATGTAATTAAAGGATAAAGGTTACCTCACCTTTTTATAAGACAAATGAATACATAAAGTAAGGGGCACGGTGGATTAGTGGTTAGCACGTTCGCCTCACACCGCCAGGATCCGGGTTCGATTCCCATCTCGGCCATGTGTGTGTGGAGTTTGCATGTTCTCCCCGTGCCTCAGGGTTTTTCTCCGGTTTCCCCACGGTCCAAAAACATGCACGGTAGGTTGATTGGCACCTTGGAAAATTGTCCCTAGTGTATGAATGTGTGTGTGTGTGTGTGCCCTGCAATGGGTTGGCATTCCATCCAGTGCCTTAATGCCCATAGACGCCTGAGATAGGCACCCCGTGACCCGAGGGAAGATCGGATAATAGCGGTAGAAGATGAATGAATGAATGAATAAATAAAGTAATATTTGCACCGCGCAGTACAACATTGCGTATATTTCTATTTTCTGTATCTATTTTGTTGAGAGACGGAATTTTCGAAAATAAATACGTTGGTTATATTGCAGGAAAAAGCCTAAACCATGTATCCCTGCTTTGCCTCTTGTGTGTTCCTCTATTACACGTTGTTCTTGTGAGTTTTGCATTGTTCAACATCATTTGTATAAACGCCCCAATCTGATAATCATTTTATTCTAGAGGCAGGCTCGTGTGTGTGTGTGTGTGTGTGTGTGTGTGTGTGTGTGTGGATGCACAGTGTCAGTCTTATCTCTATTGTGTTTATAAGAAGAACTTTTACCTAGGGGCATATCTAACTCTGGATGTTCAGGAATGCTCCACACAAGCCCACACTTGCTCTGTCTATCTGTACGACGCATGCCTGCGACATCCGGAGACTGTTCTGTGGGAAAAAAAAATCATCAGAGAAAGACACCTGTTTAGTGTTGTGTCGAAGAATAGTATTTGTGCACGAGAAGGAATTTGTGAACCTGTCATGAGAGATGTTTCAGGTAGTTTACTTTTAGTCTTGCCTTTACTTTTGAATGGTCCGCAATAGTGCAGCGATATTTTAGTAACTCTGTATTCTATTGAGAGGCACGGTGGCTTAGTGGTTCGCACGTTCGCCTCACACCGACAGGGTCCGGGTTCGATTCCCGTCTCAGCCATGTGTGTGTGTGGAGTTTGCATGTTCTCCCCGTGCTTCAGGGCGTTTTTCTCCGGGTTCTCCGGTTTCCTCCCCGGTCCAAAAACATGCACGGTAGGTTGATTGGCACCTGGGAAAAATTGTCCCTAGTGTATGTATGTGTGTGTGTGTGTGTGTGTGTTTCCTGTGATGGGTTGACATTCCATCCAGAGTGTATCCTGCTTTAATGCCCATAGACCCATAGAGATAGACACAGACTCCATGTGACCCGAGGGAAGATCAGATAAAGCAGTAGAAGATGAATGAATGTATTCTATCGTTTATTCCATCGGTCGTTGGAGTAATCGGATGAGAAGTGTTGTTTGACGAGTTCCTTTTTTCAAACCTTTTTTTTTTATTTCTGAAATTGCATACAAGAATAGCCGGGAGTGCATTTACCTGCATTTTATATTACGTCAAAATAACAAAACCTTTTCCACCCCCTACCATCCATGGCTTGTTTTACCATCAACATAAAGCACACGCCCATGTTTCAGACAAATTTACCTCGAACACACACTTTCACCGACACCTCGTCTACTGAACCCTCTTTTACACACAATATGTTAATTTTTCCTTCTTTCTTTCTGTCTGTCTTTCTTTCTTTCTTTCTTTCGCCAATAAGTTCTTTTTTTCTTTTTTCATTTTTGCTTTCTCCAATGTTCTTTCTTCGCCAATATGTTCTTTCTTTCGCCAATATGTTCTTTCTTCCTTTCTTTCTTTCACCAATATGTTCTTTCTTTCATTTCGCCAATATGTTCTTTCTTTATGTGTTCTTTCTTCGCCAAGTGTTTTTTTCGTCTTCTTCTTCTTTCTTTTCTTTCGCCAATATGTTCTTTCTTTCTTTCTTTCTTTCTTTCGCCAATATGTTCTTTCTTTCTTTCTTTCTTTCTTTCTTTCTTTCTTTCTTTCTTTCTTTCTTTCGCCATATATTTTTCTTTCTCCAATTGTTCTTTCTTCCTTTCTTTCTTTCTTTCTTTCGCCAATATGTTCTTTCTTTCTTCTTTCTTTCTTTCTTTTTTCTTTCTTTCGCCAATATGTCTTGCTTCTTTCTTTTTCTTTCATTTCTTTCTTTCTTTCTTTCTTTCTTTCGCCAATATGTTCTCTTTCTTTCTTTCTTTCTTTCTTTCGCCAATAAGTTCTTTCTTTTTTTTTATTTTTTGCTTTCTCCAATATGTTCTTTCTTTCGCCAATATGTTCTTTCTTCCTTTCTTTCTTTCACCAATATGTTCTTTCATTCGCCAATATGTTCTTTCTTTCGCCAATGTGTTCTTTCTTTCTTTCTTTCTTTCGCCAATATGTTTTTTCTTTCTTTCTTTCTTTCTTTCTTTCGCCAATAAGTTCTTTCTTTCGCCAATATGTTCTTTTTCTTTCTTTCTTTCTTTCTTTCTTTCTTTCTTTTTTGACAATTTTCTTTCTTTCTTTCTTTCTTTTTTCTTTCTTTTTATCTTCTTTTTCTTTCTCTCTCGCTCTCTCTCTCTCTCTCTCTCTCTTCTCTCTTCCTCTCTCTCTCTCTCTCTCTCTCTCTCTCTCTCTCTCTCTCTCTCTCTCTCTCTCTCAGTCCCTCTTGGTTTCATGAGTTCTAGCTTGAACCCTCCACACCGTTATTATATCCTGTATTTAAACCGATAATGCAGAGAACCCATTGCTTTTTAACGGGAAATCCTTGAGCCATTTGACTTAATTTGCATATGCAATAAGTATTATTGATCATTATTTAAGTATCGAGTATCGTTATTCAAGTGGATTTAAAAAAAAAATAGCTGGCTACCATTTCAATTAAAACCGAGACGTATAAATCGGGTTGTATTTAATTAATTACAATATTGAATTTGTTTTATTCCGGATAGATTCCAGCTAACTGCATATTGTATAAAAATGTACAAAATACGTTTGTATATATATTATGACCGATGTATCATCACATCATATCATTTTATGTGATGTGCGTATATATATATATATATATATATATATATATATATATATATATATATATATATATATAGAAATATATATATATATATATATATATATATATATATATATATATATATATATATATATATATATATATATATAAGCAACCTTACAGACTGACTTACTTGATTCATAAGTCACCACGTTAGGATGATGATGATGATGATGATCTCTCAGTATTAGCATTTACTGGATTAACCTGCAGTGCTAAAAATAAAACCTGTCTTTAGGCAAAAGCAAGATTACTGGATTACTGATGGGCGTGGCCCGATTGGACAAACGCGAGCTTTCGGATTTTGTGCCAATGACCTGACAGTCCAGTTTGTGTTTGGCTTGGCCGGGGCAGAGTTCAGATCCCAGGTGTTTTACAAGCTCTGCCACTAAGGTGTGTTTTTGTTTGCTGTTTGTAGCTTTTAGCTAAAAGCATAGTGATCCTATATATTTTTTTTATTTAAGTGTTGTGCCAGTTTAGTAAGAACTGGACCAGTTTGATGGTTTGTATCAAGGATAAGAATTTAAGAGTGGAAAATTCCTATGTATTCCCAACAATTCCAAATTAAAAAAAGGTGGAAGATGGGAATTCCTGTTCACGATATGGTGATACAAATGTACAATCTGGAGTCAGTCACATCACTTTTTGAAGGGGGGGGTTTGGTTTTGGAAATTAGTGTCAGTATTACACAAGTATTAATTTGTGTTTTTCTTTTTCCAGCAGTGTTTTTGATTATTTCAGAAACAGAGTGAACGCGCATTACATTCATTCGTTCATCTTCTACCGCTGTATCCGATCTTCCCTCGGGTCACGGGGAGCCTGTGCCTATCTCAGGCGTCTATGGGCATTAAAGCAGGATACACCCTGGATTCAATGCCAACCCATCGCAGGACACACACACACACACATATTCATACAATAGGGACAATTTTCCAAGGTGCCAATCAACCTACCGTGCATGTTTTTGGAGGAAACTTGAAAACCCGGAAGAACATGCAAACTCCACACACACATGGCCGAAACGGGAATCGAACCCGGACCCTGGCGGTGTGAGGCGAACGTGCTAACCACTAAGCTCTTGAAAAGTGCTTTCCGATGCATTTCCACTAATGAAATGAATGATGGCTGCGCCGTTTCTCCACATTGTCGTCGCCCAGCACCGAGTGAAAGTCGCAGCAGGCTATTTCCTGTCGTGTTTGCCACGAAGCCTTTTCCCCTTTCAGTCAAGTCACGGTTTTGAGCCGGTCCATATTTTCTCGTCACACATGTGTCTCCGTCTCCGTGTCATCTGTCGGCGTGGCGCCCTCTCCTGCGGAGTGCCGTATCTTCCAGCCTGCTTCCGGGTTTGGATCGGATCCAAGGCGGAGGGGATATCTCAAATCCGGAACATGTGACGAATGCTAATGAAGTGATGTGGGTTAATGTCTTATCGCGACGCAGTTCAAGCGGCTTATCGTATCGGCGCCACCTATCGAACTAACCAGGAGGTAAATGAGTAAGATATCATGGACGTGTAGCTATTATACAACGTCAGTTGTTCGAGAAAAGATAAGTAAGTCCTGTAGGTGTAAATAAAGAGTGTGAGGGAGTATCGAGAGCTGTGCTGGTTTTAACATACCCACTATGGCTTTTACTCCGGGGTCTGCGGCTCTAAATGTCTAAAGGTTCGAATGTCTGGTGACGGGACGGAGTTGTAGGTGGATTCCCCATGGGAAGTTATTTCGCTCTATATTTTATCATGCCAAATTTGTATTTACCAATGAGTCCCTCTGATTTCGAGCTGTTGTCTATTACGACAGGTCTTAATACTCAATGCATAAGCAAATTTATGCGCAAATTTTAATAGCGAAAAATAAAATAATGGAAACTCGTCAAATTCGCGAAAACACCCATGTATCTCTCATGAGGTTTTTTTTTTTTTTTTTTTTAGACGACGCGAAAAAGGAATAATTCGCGAAACTGTAATGGAAACAGGTCTCATGATCTACCTTGCCTTGCCTTGGGCGT
>JACRUU010000028.1:12261763-12281763 GCA_030449085.1 Kryptopterus vitreolus
ATCTTCCTTCATTCATTCATCTTTTACCGCTATATCCCTCGGGTCACGGGGAGTCTGTGCCTCTCTCAGGCGTCTATGGGCATTAAGGCAGGATACAACCTGGATGGAATGCCAACCCATCGCAGGGCGCACACACACACACACACACACACACACATTCATACACTAGGGACAATTTTCCAAGGTGCCAATCAACCTATCGTGCATGTTTTTGGACCGGGAGGAAACCGGAGAAAAACCCCCTGAGGCACGGGGAGAACATGCAAACTCCACACACACATGGCCGAGACGGGAATCGAACCCGGACCCTGGAGGTGTGAGGCGAACGTGCTAACTACCAAGCCACCGTGCCTCTCATGGAATATCTTATTTGTTCTAATATTAAAAAAGCATATAGTAAGCAACTGCGATGTTGTTGTTGTTGTTGTTGATGGGATTTCCATAGGATTTAAAAACAACACCTTGCTATCAAAGATGTGAAGGCCTAATTGAAGTGTCTAATTGTTTTTTTGTTGTTGTTGTTGTACCGGGATAAATCCAACGGCACAACAAAAAAGGGAAACATCAATATTAATGTCAAAGAATGTAGACACAATATGCAACTTCAGGCAAAAGAAGAACATGTGACTTTACATTCAACGGTTTTAAAAACAGTTTATGACCCCCTATTTTCCTGCACTCATCGAAAAAGGCGGGGTTTATGCATAGTACACCCTTTAATAACAAATACTATTTTCTCATTTTTACTGCGAGGTGTACATTGTTGCTAGGCTACACTTTGGTCACAACCTCTTCTTGCTTGGTCGGAAATCCTTTTAAAACGGGAAGCCCGCATCAAAGCCTGGAGTTGGTTCCCCCTCTGTCTATGCGTGCGTGATAACGGACCTGCTTTCCCCAGACCGCACTGTTAAAATTACAGTTCTAAAGATCACAGATTTCAGATGGCGAATGCGTGTGTGTTCTTGGAAACACTTCTTCCTAACCTAAAAAGAAATAGCTATTGTTTATATTATTATATTGCTGTATGACATAACGCAGAGTGTGTGTGAGACAGGATTAGTCCTGTCTGTGTGGTGGAATGTAGAAAAGCGAATACCGATGGATTCTTAGTAATGACGTTTTGGCGTGGCTTCTGTTTTTTTTTTTTTTTTTCTTCTTTCCATTCAGTGGAATGCTTTAATGGAAAAGGGTTATAGAGAAAAGGAGTATTATTAAGACTTTCTTTGCAATATATTGGATTATTTCTCTTTTGAACGACAAAGCTGTTATTATCTCAAATGTTGTCTTTTGTTGTCATAGGAATCTGCTTCCTGTCTGGTTTTAATAAAGACTAGTCAGCAAATAATTGATGGATCATGTGGATGATTCATACTGTAGGAATTGCTGTAATACAGAATGCAGCATTTCCCCTTTAAATGATGATGATGCTGCTGCCTCCGTGGACGGTGGGCACGGGTTTGTTTTGGTTCGGAGCGTCAGCGCACGTGATCCTCCGAGCCGGGCAGCATGGTCTGCTGACGGACACATCCGTCCCTCGCTTTTCCACCAATCCTGAATAGACAAAGCGGGGGAGGGGCTTCAGAAGGCAATGAGGAAAGGGGGGAAAAAAAAGAAGCAGGACGGTGAAACAGACGCGGATAGTAGACGGCAGTACGCGTGAAAGGGGAGATGCGCGCGAAGCACGTGATCGGTTGTGCACGGTAGCGCTCGTGGAAGAGATGGAATGCGTCCGACGTGCCTCTGCGTCCGAAGGAGCGATGAATTCTGCACCAAACTGGAAGAGGACTAGCGTCATCACCTTCAGGATCGATATGAAGGTCTGTCTCTGGACAGGGAATAAAGAAGGCTAAGATTCTCTCACATCATCTATTGGGATTTATTTATTTATTTACTTGTTTGTATTTTTTGGTGGGGAGTGATGTCTGGAAAGTTGCTGATGCGGAGCGTTTCAGCATCACATGTGCTGGCCGTGGTCCAGTTTCATCTGGGGTGGACTGTAAGGCAGAGTGATTTCAGGGCTTGGAGCCAATGTTGCATTGCAGTGCACACAGGAATGTGTATCGCAATTCTCCTTGTATTGATGTGGATGCCATTCCTGTACTCGTGGGGTTGGACGGAGTAGGATTAATGGACTCGGGGAGCAGAGAAGGTCTGGCAGTAGTGGTTGTTTTGGGTGGAAGGGATTTGCTCATGAGAGCACTGGGAACTTGCAAAATATATCACCTGCCTGGAGTCTGTGATCTTTGCATCATTTGATAGATCTTTTAGTCTTAATTTTTGCTTCCCCTGTTTGTTCCAAATGACAGCTAGGCATTACATGCTTATAAAATTGTCTTATCACTTGAAATGTGATCTGTGTGTGCAGTCAGACAGTGATTGCGGCATGAGTACTCAGTCTGTGGTGGACGGAGGGGGTGGTGGAGAAGGTCGCGAGCCTCCGGCGTCTCAAAGGGGCTTGGATCCTCCTGCCGAGCCGAAAAGCAATAGCAACGTCACCGGCCCGAGCCCGGCACGCAGGGTAGCAAGTCGGGCTAAAGAGGAACCTACACCTACCCCTGTGCCCAACAAAGCTTCCTCTACTGCCACCTCAGTGCCCAAATCCACTAAACCCTCCACTTTAGCCCCACACGAGGACGATATCTCTGTCGGCCTCGCCAGTCTTATGGGGCGTGGGAGGACCAAAGATCACCGCGCTCGGTCCAGAGCTGGAAGGGAGGTTAAAGACAGCGAGGAAAATCCAAACCCGGTCGAGGAGACAAATCAAAAATCCCCCGATGACACTCCATCTCCTCCCCCGGCCCCTGCTGGGACAAAACCTGACACCTGTGGTCCCACCACTAAACCAGACCCCGTCAACCCATCTGCTGACGCCATCCCAAAAGCTAAACCAGATCTATTAGCGCCACCTCCTGGTTTTATCCCAGCCCCTAAACCCAACCCACTTTCTGTACCTCCTTGCTTTAGCCCACCCCCTAAACCAGACCCCTTAGCACCACCTGTCGGGTTTGTGCCCCCTCCCAAGCGAGACCCTTTCCCGCCAGTGGCAGGGTTTATCCCCAGGGCTAAAGTGGACCCTCTAGCACCCCCTGCAGGTTTTATTCCTGCTCAGCGTCTTTCTGCGGTCCGGAAACCTGAGGTAGAGGAGGCATGTGACGTCGTTAAACCCTTACAAAGCTCATCCGAGTGTTGTGTCATTAACCTAGTGGCATTGATATTCCTAACAGAAGACGAGAATAACGCACGTTGTTGATTTATTAACCCGCGGTCATGTTCTACTTTGCATTATATTGTTATTAACCCACACAACACAACAAGCAGTCCGTTGAGGATGGTGTGTTTTGTTGTCATTGCATATTTAAACCTTTTTGTAACGAATCTTTCTTTCCAATACAGCAGGCTTTGTGGTTTAGAGGTTTGAAGAGCTCCACAATGCATTTTTTTTTGGGGGGGGTTGTCCCTCTACCTCTTTTGCTTAGAGATACTTTAATACAACTGAGAGAATAATAGAACCAATAACCAGTCAAAAACCAAACCATCCATCCATCCACCCACCCTAGTGGGTTTATGACTCTTATTGGACAATATTGGACGAATAGCATTTGTGGTGCTAATCAGTGCTTTCGGTCTTGGCTATGGAGATGGGTGTCTTATGTTATATACTGATCCTGAGGTAAAAGTGGTGAGCTTTAGTAATTTGGGATTAGACACAGGTGCAGGTTGCCTGCAAAGAGGGGGAGGAGCTCTGTTTTAGCAGGGTTAATGGATATATAATAATCTTGACTTTGAGCTGGGTGTATCATGTTATATATTGATCCTGAGGTAAAAGTGTTGAGCTTTTTAGTAATTTGGGACGAGACACGGGTGCAGTGCCTTGCTTTGTGCATGTTGTGGTCGCATGTTTTCATTTCACTGGTGTGTGTGTGTGTGTGTGTGTGTGTGTGTGTGTGTGTGCTGCCACATACTTTCATTTGTTGACCCTCATACACCTTCATGTGTGTTACTCTTAAGGTAAAGGCAGCAACTCAATCTCCATCACCAGCTGGGAAGCCCGTCTCTGGGGCCACTGCTGTCAGACAACAGGTGTGTGTGTGTGTGTGTGTGTATTGTAGTGAGCACATGCTGGCTGTTTATGTAAGAAAGTACACTTCGAGTTAAAGCGTGTCACTTAAATACAAGTCAGCGTGTTATACAGTGACTCCTGAGCCAACAGAGCATTTGCCTGTCCTCTTTCTTCTCTTCCTTCCATTGGTTGTTCGCCTCATTGCTTTTTACCTGCAGAAACCCCCACTGGTCCCCACTGAGGAGAATCACAAGCGTCTGGAGGAGGTCCTCACTCTGGACAAACCCGTAACCGTCTCTTTTCTGTTCATCTGCCCTTTTTTCTCCTCAGCTTGCTCTGCCGGCTTTTGCTTCCAGCGCAACAGGGGGTCTGTCTCCACCCCGTTCACCCTACAAATCTACATTTTATAAGGGTTGTATTTGTGTTCCTTGTGTCAGATGAGATGCTAAAATGATCCGGCAGTAAATGAATCAGGCTTTCATTTTGTAATCAAAGTGGAGGGTGAAAACGGTGGACACAGTACTATCTAAAACGCAGCATTACCGTTAGTAGGGCTTTGTATGTATTAAATCTAAATATTAGGACAAGAACAAGTTGTCTACCTACACTGACAACCCAATAGTGGACGCTCGATGCTGCCATTTTGGTAAGATGCCAGAATGTAATACAACGTTATCAATAGTACCATAATGAAAAAGAAATAAATAAATAAAAACAGATTTTATTCGTCACATACACAGTACGACATGCAGTGAAATGTTTTTGGCGACCGTCCAGCATGTAAGCATAATTATAAATAATGTAGATCAGGGAAGAAACAGAATAAGGAAAAAAAAAAATACTATATATATATATATATATATATATATATATATAAAATAGAGTAAAAAGTAAAAGTAAAAACACAGTCGAAGTGTGTAAACATGAAACTTATACTTTTGTATAAGACTATAACAAAAACCTACAAGGAACATACGTTACTGGAACTGCTATAACACAACCGATATGTCTTTTCAGCCTTTTAATGGTTTCGCCCCAGTTTGGAGAAGCACTGCCGCCTACAGGTGAATTTCGGAACTGCAGCATATGTATTACCGAATTCACCAAAAATGACGTCATACCATTTGTAATATAATAAAATAAGGGTATTTTCCATATACCGGGGTAATGCGGAAAAAGTGCTGCATCAGATTTTTTTTTACTGTCCTATATAATAAAACAGTAAATTATAGATATCCAACTTTGTTTCTAAAGAGAATGTGGATTAAACAAATGGCAATTTTGTGAGTTATTATTATTATTTATAAGTTATTTCTCAGATTAACCGTAAAAACAGGACTTTATTTTTTCTTTGTTTTTTTTTAAATAGTAAAAACAGAATGGAATCCACTTTCCACACACGTGTGTCTGGACGCGAGAATGGATTTATAATTAAGATCTCTGGAATGAAGCGTTACGTTCTAAGAGCTTTTATTTCCAACGCCTCGTTCGTGCACATAACTCACTGCTGACTATCATTTTTCCAGCTCATTGTTTTTTTTTTTTTCTTTCCTTCTTTAGGTCTGCAATGTGTCATTCCACAGTGTAGATCAGTTATCAGTAGTTCCTCAGTCACCAGATGCTTTCTATTCTTTGTTTAAAATATTCTATCACTGTTATTGTTCAGGATTATAGAGGAAGTAAAATGCGTCCTTTTGTTGCGACACATACAGTTTATTCCCGTTTATTTATTGCGTATTAGGGATTTACCTTTTTAATAGTGTGTGTGTGTGTGTGTGTGTGTGTGTGTGTGTGTGTGTGTGTGTGATCCTAGCAGCAACTAGTAGCAGGGTCTCCATTCAGGTAGATTCTGCTTTGTGATGCATCATGCTGGAGTGAAAGGCTATCTCTCTCTCTCTCTCTCTCTCTCGCTCTCTCTCTCTCTCTCTCTCTCTCTCTCTTGTATTTATTGCTGCTTTTCTTTCTGTTATTAACGCTGTAATTTAAGAACAATATCTGATGACCCCTGACTATACCCCGTACATAATTTTTATTTATTTATTTTAAACTTTTAACCGCCACACTCTGTCTTTCTGCCTTTTTCATATTCCCATGTCGCCATGTATCCTATCCATAACTCCATTTTCCTTCCTCAGCGTCTTCTCGATGCGTTTTATTGCGAGCCGGACGCATCAGTCAGGCAAGCAACAAGCTCAATATTGGTCATCTCTCTGGGGGGCTCAAGTTATGGTCCCGAAAGTTGTGTTTCCTCGGCCCCAGTGTCTGTAATTTGATCCCTTTAGCTTGTTTGTATGCCGGCTTCTGTGAGGTGCGGTGTGTGCTTCTCCCGCTATCCTGAGTGGAGGAGTTCCGCTTTGCATTGCTCTCAGTGCTTCCAGTGTCTGGGGTTAGTTCATGGAGTGTTCAGTTGTGTTGAAACAAAATGATGACCCCTGACTATACCCCGTACATAATTTTTACCTTTATTTAACGGTAATTTTGAAGCTTTTAACCGCCACACTCTCTCTTTCTGCCTTTTTCATATTCCCATGTCGCCATGTATCCTATCCATAACTCCATTTTCCTTCCTCAGCGTCTTCTCGATGCGTTTTATTGCGAGCCGGACGCATCAGGAGCAACAATATTAGCAGCAATATTGGTCAACAATATGGTCCCGAAATCCTCGGCCCCAGTGTCGATCCCTTTAGCCCGGCTTCACTCCCGCTATCCTTCCGCTTTGCATTGCTTCCAAGTTGTGTTGAATGAACGCACCGAGGCCCAAATGAAGTAACAATTTTTTGCTTGCGTGGAATTTGTTTCGAAACGCCATTTTCCCAAACCAGCTCCTTGTTTGTATGCTCGTCTCTGCTGTGTGTGCGGTGTTCGGCTTCCCTTAACATGATATCCGACTGGGTATATTTAATCCCCCGTCTCGCCGCAGGTGAAGGTGGAGGAGGACCCCTGTGTCTTTCCTGCAGAAGGCTCACACGGCTGCTTTATCGTCCAAGGTCTGACCCGAACACTGCGGTGCATTAACCCGGAGTGTATTAGTTAGCATGGAGTGTATCACGGTTGCACCTCGTTCTCGCGGCGAATACATTACCGTGTTGGAATTCCTTGTTTGGATGTTGCTCCGCCACCTGTTGAGCTCAACGAAGCCTGACGAAGCCTAACCTCTCTTCCCTCGTGTTGCCCAATTTAACACCCAGTGTTGGGTTATTACATTCATTCATTCATTCATCTTCTATCATCTTCTACCGCTTTATCCGATCTTCCCTCGGGTCACGGGGAGTCTGTGCCTATCTCACAGGGCGTCTATGGGCATTAAGGCAGGATACACCCTGGATGGAATGCCAACCCATCACACCACAGGACACACACACACACACACACACATTCATACATTAGGGACAATTTTTTTTGGTTTTTGGACCGGGGAGGAAACCGGAGAACCCAGAGAAAAAAACCCCTGAGGCACGGGGAGAACATGCAAACTCCACACACACATGGCCGAGACGGGAATCGAACCCGGACCCTGGCGGTGTGAGGCGAACGTGCTAACCACTAAGCCACCGTGCCCCTTGGGTTATAACATTTACATTGGAAATGTAATAGGTTACAGATTAGAAATGACCCTGTTCAAAATGTAATAAGGCGTTACTTTATAAATCACTTCTTTTTGATTACTTTTATTTGTCCACTAGGTGGCACTTTCACTTAACTCAACTTTACTCAGCATTAACATTTTCATAAGTAACTGTAATTTGATTACACATTGTTGTAACGAATAACTGTTACATTTATTTTGTAATTAAATTACCGTTACATGGAACTACTTTCTCCCCACAGCACTGCTTTTAACACCCCGTTTTCTTAATCAAATGTCGATGCTTTTACTCGGCATGCGTTTGGTTCTAATGTTTCCGAATATCAGCGTGTGTCTCTTAATCCGGAGACGGAGACCGATCCTGATGTGCTGTAGATTAGCAAAAGAGGAACAACCGCTGAGTGTGAAACTGCTGCACTCGGTGCGGTGCAGGTTTCACTTCAGGCTTTTTACAGTCATGCATCCGTCGTGTGCAGTGCGCGTGCGTGTGTGTGTGTGTGTGTGTGTGTGTGTGTGTGTGTGAATGTGAATGCCACCCACTGTCCTTCCTGGTGTGTAAAAGTTCAGAGAACGCATCTGGTGCTTGTCCACAGTGTAACAGTGTGTCGTGGTCATGGTAAGTGAAGGCTTTTCTATGTCCGTGCACCGATCGGTAATTTCCCCCTCTCTGACTCCTCTTGTCCACTGCAGGTGAAGACCGAGGAGCAGATAGCTGCAGAACGAGCCTGGTTTGGCACAGAGAAAGTATGGCTGGTTCACAAAGACGGCTTTTCTTTAGGTAAGCTGACCTTCCTGTGTGTTACATGATATGTTACATGATATATTTTTTAGCTTTGTAGTTTCTATCTGTCTTTTTTTTTTTCCCCCCCCTTTTCTGTTTTCAAACATAGAACGCACCATTAAAAGCTGCTATTGTTTTCCCAATAGACTGGTTACTTTCACAGTGCTATTGGATTCTTGAATCCGATTGGTCGAAAGTCTTGGTTCATTTTCAGCTACAGCACTAGAAATATGCTTTGATTGATACGTTTCACACTTTTCCTATGAAAACAGGGAAATGTTAAATACATTTTAATGCTTTTTAACCCCCCCCCCCAATCCAAACCCCCCCCCCGACCCCCCCGAGTAAACGGATGAAATGAAAGACCCAACAAACAGCATGAAAAACCTGTTATAAATATAACATGCTCTCACCCGAGCTGCTCTGTGTGCCAGCTTGTAAATGTGGTGTGTTTTCATTAAAAATTCATTTCCAAATACAAAGACAAACAAGTGTGTAAGTGTACACTGAGCGCCAGAGTCTTTCAGCCGGCCCGGCGTTTCTGTGCCTCTCCGCAGCGACCCAGCTGAAGTCGGAGGAGGCAAGTGTTCCAGAAGGGAAAGTAAAGATCCGGTTGGAACATGACGGGACAATTTTGGAAGTAGATGAGGACAGTGTTGAGAAGGTGAGTCATATGAGGGATTGGTATATATTATGGTATATTGGTTATTTTACAGCACCTTACATATCACAGCCATGATGACCCTCCCCCCCCCCTTGGAGCACAGAGGGTTAAGGGCCTTGCTCAAGGACCCAAATGGTGGCAGCTTGGCGATACCGGGGCTTCGAAACCCCTGACCTTCCGATCAGCGCCTTAACCACTTAACCACCCCACACATTTTGAACAGCCCTCTTACCAATGACAGGGGCATATTTTGAAAATTGAATTGCAAATACTGTATATTTTACTCCTATAATAATAGTTTGATAATAAAGGTCATTAAAAAAATCATTAGAGATATGAAGACATTATGTAACAATGCTTTTTTTTAAAGGGGGTTATATAGAGTGAAAAGTAAGGCTAATTTGTTCGTACGGTGCGTAACAAAATCTAACACTAGGAGGCGTAATAAAGGCATTTAAAGTGATGATAAATGCAATTTTTGTTTTTAGATTAGATTAGATTGAACTTTATTGCCACTGTACATGTGGGTACAATGCAATGAAAGCATCCAACCAGAAGTCCATTTCATGGTACAATAATTAGTATATATAGTCAGTATGTAACAATAAATAATTAGCATAATATATATATATATATATATATATATATATATATATAATATATATATATATATATAGTATAAGGAAATATATGGTAAATTGCATATATAAACAGTAAAAAAAAAGTGAGTGGGAGGAAAAAAAAATATTGCAACCGTGAATTATTATATAAGTGAATTATTTGCATATGTAAACAAGACACATATGTAAACTCTAAACAGAAGGATTATATACAATGAAAGAAGTTATTTACACTGATAGTGATAATACTGTCATATATGATCATTTTATACACTGATAGTACAATAATACTTGTCAAGTTGGTCCATATAATTTTCAGAAAGAAAAAATGATTCGGTCCTCATAAAAAAAAAAGTGGGGACCTTTTGCTCTTAACGATGATCCGATTAAGTTGGTGAATGTCCTTAAGTCAAAATGACTTAACGTTGGTCACTCTCTCCGACTCTTAAGGCGAACCCTCCTTCCTCTGACCGGGTGGAGGATCTGTCCTCGCTGCTCTACCTGAACGAATCCAGCATCATGCACTCGCTCCGACAGCGTTACGGAGGGAATCTCATCCACACCTACGCAGGGCCTAACATCGTGGTCATCAACCCTCTTAGTACGCCGTCCATGTACTCCGAGAAGGTGAGAGTCTCTACATCGGGCGTGTTACAGATGAAACGGACAATAAAAAAAAAATAAATAATAATAAAATATATATATTTTTTTTGTGTTGGTTTTTAGGTGATGCACATGTTTAAAGGGTGCCGCAGAGAGGACACGGCCCCGCATATCTACGGTGTAGCCCAGGCAGCGTACCGGAAACTTCTGACCACACGCCAGGACCAGTCCATCGTGCTCCTGGGTAAAAGCGGGAGTGGAAAAACCGTCAACAGCCAACACCTGGTGCAGTACCTGCTAACCATCGCCGGCAGCAACAGCAAGGTGTACTCCGGTGAGAGAACAAGGAAGCTAGAACAAGTTGAAAAAGGAGGATCGGGTTGGGTTTTGCAGATGAGCCGAGATTATTGACGTATTTTTAGCAGCGGCTGTGATTGGTCGAATGTGATTCTTTGTATAAGGCAGAGTTGCTAAAGCCTATCTCAGGCGTCTTCAGGCATCAAAGCAGGACACACCCCGTTTTGAATGCCAACCCATTGCAGGGTGCAAAAACACTCACATTCATACACTAGGGACAATTTTCCAAGGTGCCAATCAACCTACCGTGCATGTTTGTGCACCGGGGTGGGGGGGACCCCGGAAAAAAACCCCAGAGGCATAGGGAGAACATGCAAACTCCACACACACACATGGTGGAGGTGGGAATCGAACCACCAACCCTGGAGGTGTGAGTCGAACGTGCTAACCGCTAAGCCACCGTGCCCCCTAGTGGACAAAATCCGCCTCTTATAAATGCCAATACACAAATATAAGTAGCTATGTTTAATGACTTATTTATCTACTGTTTTTTTTTTTTTTTTACATCCCCTAGCTGAAAAGTTGCAAGCTGTTTACAGCATCCTTGAGGCATTCGGGAATTGCAGCACTTCTATGAACGGGAATGCCAGCCGCTTTTCCCACATCGTCTCTCTGGACTTTGACCAGGCCGGTCAGGTGGCTTCTGCTTCCATCCAGGTACGAAACGGAACGTCATTCTCCATCTCTTTTGCGAAGGACGATTATTTAATGGGAATTTTCTGTTCCTGTAGACGATGCTGCTGGAGAGATCGAGAGTGACGCGGCGACCCGACAACGAATCCACGTTCAACGTTTTCTATTACATGATGGCAGGAGCTGATGCGTCTCTAAAGTAAGGTGCCACAGATATGCACAGGTTCTCGTCCTCGACTGTGGAGGAAACTGACCAGGTTGACGGGAATCATTTGGAAATGTTTGGTCGTCTAGTAGCAAACAATTTCCTTGATTTATGATAGAGTTTTTCGGTAAATCTGAATTCCAGATGTAAACATAAAAGTCTTCTACTTTCCTTCCTTCCTCGTCCCTATTCCTCCGAAGGAAATCATGATCCTGTTTTATATCCGAATAAAAAAAGGACGTCATGAACAAATGCTCGTTGCGTTGAAGGTTTTAATTTCGCCTCTTTCATGTTAATTTATTTCTATTTTTATTTTTAAAAATGCGAATAATAACAGCAATGCCTTTCAAATGAATTTTGCGTTAATGCGTTATTAATTTTGACCACCTATAATATTTAGAATAGAATTATATAATACATAAGATAAATAATATTCATTCATTCATTTTCTACCACTTTATCCGATCTTCCCTCGGGTCACGGGGAGTCTGTGCCTATCTCAGGCGTCTATGAGCATTAAGGCAGGATACACCCTGGATGGAATGCCAACCCATCGCAGGGCACACACACACACATTCACACACACACATTCATACACTAGGGACAATTTTCCAAGGTGCCAATCAACCTACCGTGCATGTTTTTGGACCGTGGGGAAACCGGAGAACCCGGAGAAAAACCCCCTGAGGCACGGGGAGAACATGCAAACTCCACACACACATGACCGAGACGGGAATCGAACCCGGATCCTGGCGGTGTGAGGCGAATGTGCTAACCACTACGCCACCGTGCCCCCGTAATAAATAATAATTACGGTGTAATATTAAAAAGAACATTAATTGTAGTGTTGATTGTAATTTATAGTGAACTCTGCTCCAGCTATTCAGATATCAGTGTGTTTGTTTTTTTTCTGTGCTTTAACCCTTTTCTCCGTGTGTCTGCAGAACCGAGCTGCACTTTAACCACTTTGCTGAAAATAGCGCTTTCGGGATCCTGCCTCACTCCAAGGCAAGCTACAAAGCATCCGACAAATTCATCTACACAAATTGCACACACATTTACACGTTGTCTTTTTTTTCCCCTTTATAACTTTACAGCCTGAAGAGAAACAAAAGGCCGCTCAGCAGTTCTCTAAACTCCAGTCTGCGATGAAGGTATTGAACATTTCAGCAGAAGAACAGAGAACTTTCTGGCTGGTTTTGGGTGCCATTTACCATCTCGGAGCTGCAGGAGCCACCAAAGGTATTGGCTTTTTTGGTTTGTTTTATTTTTGCCACTATAATATGTGGGATAAATAAGTTGATAATACAGTGTTTTGAACTCTTGCGTGAAATGAATGCACCAGTATAACATTTTTTTTGTTTTTTTTTGTTTGATAAATTGATAAGGAGCACAAAAGACGATTTGACTCGTCTATTAAACTGAACTTTGACTAATTTCTCTTCATCCTTTCCCTGGTGCAGTAATGATTATTGACTAAACACTAATGGATGTGGATGTGTTTATTCCCAGTAGCTCATTTGATGCTCATTTTGTCTAATGTTGCCCCTTCCCCCCTCCATGTGCAGTCTCATGCATAGATGAAAGTGGTAATGAAAGTCTCAATCACTCTTCTCGCTGTCATTACTTTTCAGCTATTTATTTATTTATTTATTTATTTTGGGTGGGTGGGAGTTGTTTTTTTTCCATTTTAACCATTAAAAAATAGCTACACTTTCTACACAGCCCGAATGATCAATTGTTACAAAATGGATCAGTTAACTCCATTACTTTGCCATTACATTTATAAGCCTTTATAACTATGCATCTTGGCATTATAGAAAGTGTCACCTCATTCTTCCCCCATTTAAGCCGTCTTGATTGTTCATCCGGTCGCATTCTCAGACGCAGCCACTCTGTGGCAGTAGAGTCATTGGATAGGCACTTGGCTGTGACTCGAGCCTCGCGCCTCTCCGCATCCTCGGTTCCTCTCCTGCAGCGTGACACGGGGGTTAATGCGTGTGGGTGATAATGGTAATAATGACATTAAGCGAGCGGCTCATCACTCAGCACTCTGCTGAGATTCTGGTAATGAGCCCATTAATGGGTCTCATGCGTTTAGAACAAGGCCTGTATTCTCTCCAGAACTTCCACATGCATGCGTGTGTGTGTGTGTGTCTGTGTGTGTGTGTGTGTGTGTGTATGAGAGAGAGGCTGCATGCTAATATGAACCTTAACTCCCCTGAGGTTTGTTTCTCCTGTAGAATTGCTGTGTGTGAGATTTGTCTTGTTAACCCTTCTGTGTTCACTCACATGCTGATGTTGCATGCTGCCGCCGCCGCCGCACCGCGTCGTAACCCAGAGTCAGATGAAGGTAATACACTCTTACATATTCACTGGAATGTGTGTGTGTGTGTGTGTGTGTTTTTATTAAATCACTGATAGCAGACAGTTTATTAGCATTTTAATGGTGTTAGGCTTCCATGTTTCCCACGCTTTCATCCTTTCTCAGTGCAGCATAGCCGTGAGCTCGCGTCGCTGATAAAGCGCCTATCTCGCGCGTTTGATGTTCCTCCATAGTTCTGTTAACAATCAGTGTGCTGGAGTATAACAGGCAACAGTGATTTTTAGGAGAGGGGGCGGGGCTCCGTTCTGTCCGTAATGTTTAATCGTCAAGATGAAAGTAAATTTGAAGAGACGCTTTTGAGAAGCGCTCGTCCTTTTTCGCGCCGAACAATTAATAGAAGGGATTTTTTTCCCTCAATCGCTGTGTCATTCGATGACATGTAGCTGCAGGAGGGTGGGATGCTTTTAGAAAGTGCTGACGTCGGCTCCTTCGGGTCCCCAGTCGAAGCTAGAAAACAAAAATTGAGGACGCTGTTATGATGCAAATATAAGGCCTTTTAGGGGCTGATGAATGTCTCATGATTGCGTACAACAATATTCGAGTGTAGCAGCGTATCAGACGATTATGTACTCGATGGTACTTGATGCCCCGGTTCATCACTAGTTATCAGCAGGGTTGGGAAAGTTACTTTGGAAATGTAATAGATTACAGATTACGAAATGAGCTTATTCAAAATGTCTATTACTTTATAAAAGTAACTGATTACATATGATTTCTTTTTTGCGATTGCAATTTGTCCACTAGGTGGCGCTTTAAGTTAACGTTCTAAGGAAAAAGGTTTCAAACCCGAGGATATATTTTTCGAAAAGAAATTGCAGCAAAACTTCTTTCGCATTGCCGTATTTTTTTGTTTGTTGTATTTTTATACTTCATTATAGCACGGCAAGAAAGAATATCTCCCCCAAACCCCATCCAGACGTATCCCTATTTCTAATCTTTAACATTTTCATAAGTGTAATTGAAGGGCATAGTGGCTTAGTGGTTAGCACATTCGCCTCACACCGCCAGGGTCCGGGTTCGATTCCCGTCTCGGCCATGTGTGTGTGTGGAGTTTGCATGATCTCTCCGTGCCTCAGGGGGTTTTTCTCCGGGTTCTCCGGTTTCCTCCCGGTCCAAAAACATGCACGGTAGGTTGATTGGCACCTTGGAAAAATGTCCCTAGTGTGTGAATGTGAGTGTGTGTGTGTGTGTCCTGCGATGCGTTGGCATTCCATCCAGGGTGTATCCTGCCTTAATGCCCATAGATGCCTGAGATAGGCACAGACTCCCCATGACCCGAGGGAAGATCGTATATAGCGGTAGAAGATGAATGAATGAATAAGTATAATTTATTTACAGGTTTTTTTTCCTCAGTAACCGTACCAAATTAGCGTTACATTTATTTTG
Source organism: Kryptopterus vitreolus (assembly GCA_030449085.1). Lineage (NCBI taxonomy): Eukaryota > Metazoa > Chordata > Actinopteri > Siluriformes > Siluridae > Kryptopterus > Kryptopterus vitreolus. The sequence goes on from JACRUU010000028.1 coordinate 12,277,045, forward strand.
TAATTAAATTACGTAAGTTACATGTAACTAGTTACTCCTCAATATCAGTAGCATTGTCAGTATAATAATGAGCCCAATTAGTAGTTCAGCAGCTAGGGAAAAAAAAAAAAAAAAAAAAAAAAAAAGAGTTGAGAGGTATAAATAATAAATAAAAATCTTGAAGGAAAGATCCAACAATGAGAGCAGACACCTTGTAGATGGCAAGCGAGGCTGCGAAGGTCTCCCACTGGTGCACGTTTTATTATGGTTACAGTACAGATATCAAGAGAGTCACCTTTTTGTTCATATCGGAACAAAAAAGCTCTCCGGTTAGCGCTTTCCTTGGAAAGAAAAATACCAGTGTGAACGAAGACTTGAGTGATTTTTGACACCTTGTTATCTATTTAAAAAAAAAAAAAAAAGAAGAAGTGTTTGTGCCAGATATAAAACTGGTGGTTTCTACATCTCGACTCTGAAACACACCGTCATTTCACTGTTGCGTCAGATTCAGGTTAGAAAAATAATCCACATTCTGACTGGATATTTTTATCCTTTTTCTTTCTTTCTTTTTTTTAAATTCAGCAGTTTTTCTATTGTCATAAAGCAATTTTAAGTGTATTTTGTGTGTGTGTGCGTGTACGCTTCTCTTTATTGTTACTTCAAGTGCAATAACTGACATGACAAAAAAAAAAAAATCTCGAAACCATGTGAAATGTTAATATCCAGTATCAGCGTTAATTCTGACAGTTTCTCCGGCTCCGTTTGCTGTCACTGAAGTTCTCCTAACACACTCGGTATGCTGATCATACGCCGTCTCGACGCATTAAAGCTTCTTCTAAACGAATAAACGGGAATGGGGAAATGCAGTAAATGTACTTGTGCGTCCCGAATTATTTCATCCCATTAATCACTCTCTCTCTCTCGGCGCTCCTCAGCCGGCCGCAAGCAGTTCGCCAGACACGAATGGGCTCAGAAAGCGGCGTATCTCTTGGGATGTACGCTGGAAGAACTCTCGTCGTCCATCTTCAAACCCCAGGCCAAAGGGACGCTGTCACGAACCAGCAATATTCGCCCGGGGCCCGAGGACTCTGGAGACGGCTCAGGCAAGTGCAAGCGTAACCGTTCACTAATTCGACGCATGAAACCCGAACATTTCACAAAATATAACATTTCTTCTTCTTCTGCTGTCTGTTTTAAACATGTCGTACCTGTAACCTCACTGATGAGGGAAACAGATTGCAAGCACAGCCACATATTTATGTATCAAAGTCTTTAATTTTGTACATTTCTCCCACAAATTGACAGTAGAATGTAGATGTAACATGAGTTTTTGCACTACTGTGATTCAAGTAGCACGTCAATTAGGTTTTGAATTAGAATTACGAGGTAATAATTATAATCTACTTGATCATTCTTGATGATGATTTTCATTAGCAATGAAATAAATGATTATCACCGTAAATCACCACTTTGTTCTACAACATCACTGATGCTGATCGTTTTTAAGCTTTCAATCCAAAGTTTGTGTGCCTCTTAAAAGCCTAGAAATAAAGAAAGGCAAATGTAAGTTTCAGTTTTATATATATATGTGTGTGTGTGTGTGTGTGTGTGTGTGTGTGTGTGTGTGTGTGTGTGTGTGTGTGTGTGTGTGTGTGTGTGTGTGTGTGTATATATATATATATATATATATATATATATATAATATATATATATATATATATACATACATGTTAGGTTAGGCACGGTGGCTTAGTGGTTAGCACGTTTGCCTCACACCACGAGGGTCCGGGTTCAATTCCCGTCTCGGGTCATGTGTGTGTGTGTGGAGTTTGCCATGTTCTCCCCGTGCCTCAGTTGGGTTTTTTTTTTTCTCCGGGTTCTCCGGGTTTCCTCCTTGGTCCAAAAACATGCACTGTAGGTTGATTGGCACCTTGGAAAAATTGTCCCTAGTGTATGAATGTGTGTGTGTGAATGTGATTTGTGTGTGTGTGTGTGTGTGTGCCCTGCGATAGGTTGGCATTCCATCCAGGGTGTATCCTGCCTTAATGCCCATAGACGTCTGAGATAGGCACAGACTCCCCGTGACCCGAGGGAAGATCAGATAATAGCGCTAGAAGATGAATGAATGAATGAATATATATATATATATATATATATATATATATATGTATATATGTGTGTGCGTATATGTGTGTATGTGTGTGTGTGTGTGTGTGTGTGTGTATATATATATATATAAGTATTACACTTGAGTTCAAATCTGATTGGTCAAAATAGGTAAAACTCCTGTGGCTGTAAAATGAATAATAATAGAGACGATGTAATATATTATTATTCCTGCAGTTATTGTAATAACAGCTCATAGACAGGGATGTTTAACACAGCTGATATGTGAAGCTTTTTGTTAAGAGACATTTATTTAACATTTATGGAAGGCTTCTTATTTGTAAGCCCTTTCAGTCTCTGTTACGATCTTCATTTTCCCCGGAACAAGAGAGGCTGTGCTTTTTGTGTGTCGGTCGGGCGAGAAGAGGAGAAGGGAAGAAATGAATGCTAATCTCATATGTAATATAATTCGAGACCAGAAAACTAGTTTCTCAGACATTCCACTGCGTTAATTCAATATGCAGGAAACTATATAAATGTGCATTGTTGGCTAATAAATGAAAGTGTAATCGAATAAGCAGAATAATACACTCCAGACCATGCGGTTATACCAAAATAATGCGCTTCAGGGGTGTTGTGGCACTTTGAACTGCGCTGCCTCACACGCTCCTGGCGTGCATTATTTTTGTATAGCAGCATGGGTCTGGAGTGTATTATTCCATCTCCAGGATTATTTTTTTTTCCCCCATCCTTTCTTTTTCCAAAAGTAATTCTTTTTTTTTTTTTATTTGTTAAAGTATACCGCGTCCTCGTTTGTCTCTGTTCGTAGTCACATTTAACTCAGTGGAAGGTTTGTGAAAGAATTTCCTACTCCTATAACAGGTCACTTCTCTTCTTTTTGTATTATCACAATTCAGCACCGTGAATAGTTTATCTGGCATAATGGGAGGCTGTAGTGGAGCATTTTGCATATTTACAAGTCCTTCTAGGAGATTCACGGGTATTTTTTTCCCATGCTTACGATAACACATTTAGCCGAAAACCTGTTTGATAAAAGAAAAATAGCGCATTGTAAGAAAACATCTCCATTTGTTTGTTCTGTTATTGCGAAGAAAGAAAAAAAACCCAGTTAAAGTATATTTTAGATGATGTGTGAATTGTATTCGATCAAAATATTTAGTATTATATATACGCATCATAATCACATTTTTCTGTTCTAAATGTACCTTACAGGAATACATTTCAGGTTTTTAATACTATATACTTTTATACGATATTATTTTAAAGTACTATAATCATCTGTAACTGTTTTCAAGTAAGGAATGTGTTTTGAATGTTTCCACACGGAGAGATTTAAGTGCCGGATGTGCCCATCGTGGCGCGTTTTAGTGCTTGGTTTGAGGCTTGGCGCATCTAGTGATATTATTTATGGCCATTTTTATCTTTAAAGTAAAAAAAAAATACGGCGTGCATAAATGTTTGTTGCATTGACGGTTTTAATTCCTTTTTATAGTTATTTATTTCAGAGGCACGGTGGCTTAGCGGTTAGCACGTTCGCCTCACACCGCCAGGATCCGGGTTCGATTCCCGTCTCGGGAATGTGTGTGTGGAGTTTGCATGTTCTCCCCGTGCCTCAGGGGGTTTTTCCCCGGGTTCTCCGGTTTTCCCCCTGTCCAAAAACATGCACGGTAGGTTGATTGGCACCTTGGAAAATTGTCCCTAGTGTATGAATGTGTGCGTGAATGTGTGTGTGTGTGCCCTGCTATGGGTTGGCATTCCATCCAGGGTGTATCCTGCCTTAATGCCCATAGACGCCTGAGATAGGCACAGGCTCCCCGTGACCCGAGGGAAGATCGGATAAAAGCGGTAGAAGATGAATGAATGAATGAGTTATTTATTTCTACCCGATATTAAAATTGGCAAACGGCTATGTGCTGCGCAAGTCCGTCCATTTTGGCGCCCCTAATAAAACCGAATTCAACGGTTTGCAAATCATATAAACCCATATATAAATAGAATATATGAAACCTTAATAAATATTTAGAATGAGGAAATGTTATTACAAGGAAAGAAATAAGGTCATTTTTGCTTGTCCTCACCATGAAAAGGAATGTAGAAATGTAAATGTTACAAAAAAATACAACATTTTGCATGTAATTAGGTTCATTGGGAACAAGTCAGAAACATAATGAAGTATGAAAAGAGTATCTTAGAGAAGCAGAGTCTGATAGAAATAAAGTGAATAGATAAATACAGTAGAATAGCGTTCCTCAACATCAAACTGTAAAGACGTGAAATGTAGCTCACCTACAGTCCATGATATCGTTGAAAGATTCGGAGAGTCTGGAGAAACGTCTATGTGAAAAAGGGACAAAAGGCAAAAATCAATATTGGATGCCTGCGATCACCGGGATCTCAGGCAGCACCACATTAAAAACCGGTATGTTCCTGTAATGGAAATCGCTGTAGGCGCTCCGAAACGGCGTCAGCAATCACCAATTGTAAACACAGTTCGCTGTGCTATCCACAAATTCAGGTTACAACTCTATCATGCACAGAAGTGACCATATGTGAACACGACGCTGCCATCCTTCTGGGCCAAAAGCTCAGTGTGGGGAAACTTTGTCGCGAGTG
>JACRUU010000028.1:12286763-12316763 GCA_030449085.1 Kryptopterus vitreolus
CCCTTACATTATAATATATTAAATATAATATTGTTCTGGTCCCCCTTTTTGCTGCCAACACAATCCTGTGTCATCACGCCTTAACAGCATGAGCTCGTCTGTTGGATCGGACCTTATATCATCAATAAGCCTTGGCCACCCGTGACCCTGTCGCCGGTTCACCACTGTTCCTTCCTCGGACCACTTTTGACACATTTCCTTGTTTTCCCATTTGTTCTGCTTCTATGACATTAATTTTGAGGGCAAAATTTTCCCTTTCCTGCCTAATATATCTCCACCCACTACCAGGTGCCACGATAAAGACATAATCATTGTTACTCGCCAGTCATAATGTTCTAATGTCATAATTATAAGCCTATTCAGTGTATTTACACCAGTGTGTGTGTGTGTGTTTGTGTCTATCAGGTACGGACACCATCAAGGACAGATGAGGCGAGGGGGCTGCTTTGGCTGATGGAAGAGGAAGCATTGAACCCAGCGGGATCAGAGGACACACTAGTGGAAAGACTCTTTAGCTATTACGGCCCTGCAGAAGGACAGAGCAAAGGTCTTTCGGCTGTATTTCTGCACACACAGACTTAAACACAATAACAACGCTGCTCACGAATGGCTGGTTTTTAACGCAGGGCAAACACTACTGCTGAAGAGCGACCGGCCGCAACACTTCCTGCTCGCCCACAACCATGGCACAGACTGGGTGGAGTACGATGCCAGCGGTTGGTTGAACAATGCCAAGCAAAACCCCGCCTTCCAGAACGCAGCCAGTTTACTACAGAATTCACAGAAGTAAGACAAATCAGGCTGCACCTACCCTGCCACACCACCTCCACACACACACACACACACACACACACACACACACACACACACACACACACACACACACACACACACAGACGTTACGGTATTACTTCCTTCACTACATTAAAGGACTATAAATTATTCTATTATATTGTCATTGCACACGGTACCAAGAAAATCAATCATCGTGTAATGTTTTAATGATGTAGGCTAATTAGAATGTAAATATAAAGGTAGTGCACATTTCAATATTAAGGTATATAATAATAAAAATAAATAAATAATAAGTAGATTTATTCTATAAATTGTGCCGCAGCATCACCAAACCTTATATAAATATAAAAAAAAATGCTATTCACTTTATCGCAGATCTGTGTTAAGTGTTAAGTGAAGTCAGAAATACTGTACTATTATGTACTACAATTATTCCACGGTATGAAACAGGAAGAACATCAGCGCCTTGTTTATGGGCCGCTCCAGCAGCGTGACTGTGCTGTCGGGTTCCATCGCCGGGCTGGAGGCCGGCTCGCAACTCGCCCTGCGTCGCGCCACCAGCATGAGGAAGACCTTCACCACCGGCGTGGCTGCGGTGAAGAAGAAATCCCTTTGCATCCAGATCAAGCTGCAAGTGGTGAGAGCTTAGCAATGCCAGCGTGGATGATGAATGAATGAATGAATGCGCAACGTAGCGTTTGGAGATCATTGGCTAGTTAGAACAAACACTTCCACATGGTAAAATTAAATGTAAAGCTATGACATTATTAAGGCAATAAAGTTCTGCTGAGGGGACACGGTGGCTTAGTGGTTAGCACGTTCGCCTCACTCCGGGTTCGATTCCCGTCTCGGCCATGTGTGTGTGTGGAGTTTGCATGTTCTCCCCGTGCCTCAGGGGGTTTTCCTCCGGGTTCTCCGGTTCCCCGGTCCAAAAAACATGCACGGTAGGTTGATCGGCACCTTGGAAAATTGTCCCTAGTGTATGAATGTATGTGTGAATGTGAGTGTGTGTGTGTGTCCTGTGATGGGTTGGCATTCCATCTAGGGTGTATCCTGCTTTAATGCCCATAGACGCCTGAGATAGGACACAGACTCCCCGTGACCAGAGGGAAGATCCGTGACCGGTAGAGAGGTTAGAAAGAATTATTTGACGTAAGGGGTTTGGATCTGAGGATTGGGTTTTGAAGATCGGATAAGGGTTATAGCAATGTTTTTTATAGTAGATAGAATTGTGGTAGAAGATAGAGGTATTAGAGGTAAGTAGTTGATATAGTAGAAGATGAATGAATGAGTTCTGCTGGTTTTCAAAGAAAAATAATATAGCACATAGTAAGAATAATAGATTCGAAAATAACAAACCGAAAGCGGGCCCAGATCGTAGACTTGCATATATTCCACTCATTCGTGATTTCTTTTTTTATTTGAATGACTTTTTTTTTTTTTATTACAGGATGCATTGCTGGACACAGTCAAGAGGTCAAGGGTTCACTTTGTGCACTGCCTGCTGCCTAAGATGGATGTTTTAAGGAGCTCCAGCTCTCCCGAGCACCAGGGTGAGAGCTGTGATCCCGGGCTCATGCAGCTGGACGTGTCCCTGCTGAGAGCTCAGATCCGGGGCATGAGGCTTCTGGATGCTCTTCGCATCTATAGACAAGGTGTGCAGGAAAAAAAAGCCGGAGCCCGACGTCATATATATATATATATATATATATTTATTTGCACTTATTTCAACAACACTTTCCTCGCAGGTTATCCCGACCACACGGTGTTCTCGGAGTTCCGCCGCCGCTTCGACGTTTTGGCTCCGCACCTGTCCAAAAAACTTGGCCGTAACTACATTGTAAAGGATGAGAAGAGGGTGAGTGGGGAAGAGGAGTAAAGTGTGCTCCAGGCTTTTTCGGGGAAATGAGACAAAGCCTGGCGCTCATCTCTCGCTTTTGTGCCACCGTCACGGCGGAAATAAAGCTCGGTTAATCGTGCCCATTGTGACGGCTTAATCAAGCTTTCCCAGCTGTGTTTCCCGTTCGAATCAATACAAGGGTGCAGACAGGAGAAATATATTAATTGCTCTGGGGCTTAGGGCTTGGAAAATGGCCTAAAAAAAAATCTTACAGCAATTATCAACTCTGAAAAATGTGGCTGCCATCTTGAACCGAACGATTTGCTGAAGAAAGAGGGAGTGCGCTTGCAAAAAAAACTATAGGTTTATTTGAAATCTCCCCAGCTGCACGACTTTGTTGAATTTGTGTGCCAGAAAATAAGCGTGAAGATTTTTCTTTTTTTTTTTTCCCCTCTTTTTTTTTTTTTTTTTCCCTCCTCCATCCTGATGAGAATTGTGGGAATTGGGGAAAGAAAGGAGGGAGAAAGGAAGGTCAATTGTGTTTGAATTCCCCGTGGATGAAGGCTCGCAAAAATGAAACGGTGGGAAGAAGGAGGAAAGCACAAAAGCCGGCATTAGCGGGAGAGAATGGGCGAAAAAGTGCAAGAAGCAGATTTCCCCTGTGCCAGCGTCTCGCTGATGGGTTTCTGTGGAAACAGACTGGAACAATGGCGCTTTAGTGCTGCTGGCTGCCACCCCCTCGTCCACTGTAATCTAGATGGGGGCCTTTCAGATCGGGTTCTCAAGACCTGTCCTGCTCTAAGAGACTAAAAGGGAATAAAAAGGAAAAAAAAAATTGCGAGGCTAAAAGAAAAAAAAAAAAAAAATAAAAAAAAAAAAGAACTAAAAAAAAAATAAAAGAGAGCGGGGGAAAGGGATGAAGAAGGAGAGAGGGAGAGAGAGATCGAGAGAGAGAGAGAGAGAGAGAGATGACACTGAAGCATTAGTAGGACACTTAGTGAGAGTGTGTGTGGTTAGTTGGTCTTGTTTAACTGCTTATTTTACACAAGCGTGATTGATCTTTGGTCGGTAGATTATAATTCCGCTAGTTAAAGGATTCGGAAGCTTGGTGAAGGATCTTTGGAAAGCAAATAAGACGTCCCTGATATTAGCTTTGAGCTTTGATTTCCCTTCTATTTGACTTGTGAGTGAAATGACTGGAATTAAATGTGTGTGTGTGTGTGTGTGTGTGTGTGTGTGTGTGTTTTCGCAGGCCGTAGAGGAGTTGCTGGAATCTCTGGACCTGGAGAAGAGCAGCTATCATATGGGCCTGAGCAGGGTGAGTGTTTAATCACACTCCCGTAATCATTACTTTTATTCGTCCCCCACGGTCAGAATAACAACTAGCTTGCGCGAATTGGGGTTGTTGTGTAGTTTATCGGAGGGCAGAACATCGACGGCGAGACAATAGACGCAGCTTCCTTTTGTGCAGGACTCATCACTGGCAGGTGACGGGGTTATTCAACGCACCTCGCGCTCGCCTGCTAATCGCAAATTAAACCGCTGTTTCCTAGTAGAGATCTAATCCTATCAACTGCAAAGGACGGAGAGAGAGAAAGGGGGGACAGGGGAAACAACAACAACAACAACGACGGAGAGGCGTCTAAACAGCCTCCTCTGCTTCCCAAACAATAGCAGATTCATCGACTTTCGATGGGACGTTTAATTATTTTGGCAGGTGCGAAGGGAAAAGTGCAGATTGTCATTAACGCTCACACGCAATGCCGTCTTCGGTCTTTCTGTAAACATTGTTTGGATTTCACTAACAAGCAAATAAATCTAGACAGTATGACCGGTTGGACCCGAATTTGCACATATTGCATCTCGTGCCGTTTGCGTTAGTTGTGTATGGTCAATTAAGCGGTCTTATTCGAATATTAGGCCACGCCCATGTAGCAGGGCTGTTTTAGTCCAGTTTTTTTTTTTCCATGCTATACGTTTTACTATTCAATGACGTTTGAGAACGACTCTTCTGGATATATACGGTTTTTTATTATTTTTTGTTTTTTTTTTTTTTATTTTTTAATAAAAAGTGCTAAAAGCACTTATATTGAAAGTGTCACAGTGTAATGGAGGTCTTCCTGTGTTAAGACGGGTTTTTTTTTTCTGAAGACTGTAATGATTTGATGAATCACCCTGAAAAACGGTGCTTATAAAACACTGTTTGTGATTTGAAATTGCTTGCTAAAAGTTTTGTGACTGCCGAGTCGCTGCAAATGACATTTCGGGTTGATTGACATTATGAGGGTTTATGATTAGGTTTATTTTGGCGTTCTTCTCTTGATTTAAGGTGTACATAGTTTAAGTGTCATTTGAGTAGCAGGTGTGATTGTGAGGACTTAAGACATTCTATATGTGTGTGTATATGTATGTATGTGTGTGTGTGGTGTGTGTGGTGTATATATATATATATATATATATATATATATATATATATATATATATATATATATATATATATATATATTATATAGATATAGATATATATATATATATATATATATATATATATATATATATATATATATATGTGTGTGTGTCTATATATTACGGCTGCCAATAGATTCATATATTTATATATTTTAGATTTATTGCAGGATTAATCACACATTAATCACACAAATGGACGTTTTCATTTATGTACCATATTAGTGCTGTTAAAGTGAATTTGCATGAACTTTAAATTTGTGTTAACTTTAATGCGTTAATGCATTCACTTTGACATCTCTATTAAATGTATATGTATTTAGTTTTAGGGACATTATGTGCGCTGAATAAAATGGGATAGATGGTACTTTAAGCAGTAAAGCCAGTATCCACTACAATGAAGTGCTTTTTTTTTCCCTTGTTTTTTTTTTTTTTAAATAAATCACATGGCATATTCTGAGAGTTTCACAAACAGACACTGTTAAGAACAATAGAAGTGACAATGATTATAAGTCAGTGTTGCAGCAGGATTGCATCACTTCTTTTTTTTTTTCATGGTAAAGTGTAATTCAGGTGGTCGAATGGAAAGTTTTACAGTGTGATGATGCACTTTGTTTGTTTGTGTGTATTAGGTGTTTTTCAGAGCGGGTACTTTGGCTAAACTAGAGGAGCAGAGAGATGAGCAGACCAAACGTAACATCACGTTGTTCCAGGCTGCCTGCAGGGGTTACCTGTCTCGCCAAGCCTTCAAGAAGAGGAAGGTAAACAATTCAGTACCAACACTAGGAAAAGACAAACACTCATACAGTGATTTTATTTGATTATAGAGTCCAAATGTCTTTACAACTATCATGGCTTTTTTTTTTCCTGACCAGGTTAAGAACATATCAATTATTGTAGTTTACTGATTGGTTCTGTTCTTGATTCTGATTGGTCAAACTGTCTCCATAAATATTTACGTAATAGCAGATCCTGGCTTTTTTTTTTTAAACTTGTATTAATTGATTTAATCATTAATCATTTCTCCGACATGAGACATTTATTTTCGTGGATAAAGTCTCTATTGTCAGTGCTTTGTATTAGTTGTCAGGGTGAAAGTCTTTGTGGTTTCCCAGTAACAAGAATCATACTATTTTTGTCAACACTTTCATGAGGAAATAAAGGAATGACCCTTTATAGTCGCTGTAACAAAAGGGATTATAGAAATTAATTGCCTCAGACATTTCAGAATATTAATTAGTAATGGATAAAGATGTTTGTTCTTTTATATTTAAAGAAAATGTTATCCTTAGGAAGCTGTTGTAGCAGAAGGGGAATACATATAAGAAGTTAAGAATATAAGAACTAAATAAATACACACACATCTATCTATCTGTCTCTCTCTGTCTCTCTCTCTCTATATATATATATAGAGTGTAGAGTTTGGGAGCCGGAACACACAAATCTGATTATCAGGTTTCCCAGCTCCCTGAGCACTGTGTGTGTCCTACATCCATCTGGATTAGTTATGAATGTACAGTCCGACATGCACTCCTCCCCACCCCCACCCCCCAAATCCTGCCAACAGAGACCTCATCAGGCACACCCTGACAGACTGACTTACAATTTTAAAATGCCACCTGGGCATCCTGCTTGTGCATAGTTCCATTATTTTACCACTCCTAATAGATATATTGGTCAGCAACGATCCCTTATACTTTTCTCTATGCTTTCTAAAGCATATTTACATTTACAGTATTTAGCAGACGCCCTTATCCAGGGCGACGTACAAGTAGTACAAGTAGTGCTTTATGGTCTCCAGCTAAGGGTAAATTCATTCAGGTAGGGTTGATACAACAGTGGGAGGTGTGTAGCCCAGTGGTTAAGGTGTTGGCCTCTGGACCGGAAGATCAAGGGTTCAAACCTCACCACCAAGCTGGCACTATTGGGCCCTTGAGCAAGGCCCTTAACCCTCATTTGCTTAGTTGTAAGTCGCTCTGGATAAAATGCCAAATGCCATAAAAATGTAAATACAAACTTAAGTACACAATAAGCATAGACACAGTTGATTTTTTTGTTCTTTATTTTTATTTATATACATATATATACATATATATATATATATATATATATCTATATATATATATATATATATATATATATATATATATATATATATATATATATATATATATATATATATATATAATATATATATATATATATATATATATTATATTTAATTATTTTTTATTAACATGGACTCCTGGACAGTGAGAGGAAAGAAGTGTTAGGATATCAGTTGTTGGAAGAGGTATGTCTTCATTCAACGTTTGATGATAGACAGTGTCTCCGTTGTTCGGACATCCAGGGGAAGTTCATTCCACCACCTCGTTGCCAGCCAGAACAGAGAAGAGCCTTGAGCTGATCTTAATTTTTACCAGAGACTTGAGCCCCCTTTTGATTGATCCCTGAGACCTTGTTAACCTGGCCCTTACCTTTTTCCCCTGAGAGACGGTGGAACCAGGCGAGCAGTTAACTGCATATAACTGCTAGGAACTCAGGAAGGCTGTCATGTTAGTTATGTCACCGATTATTTATTTACAGATCAGACCTTGATTATAGGGTTCATGTCAAACATTTACAACTAATGATTACATCGATTTTTTTGTCATCCTCTGTCATCATTTTGTCATGTGTATTTATATATATATGTATGTGTGTGTATGTATATGTGTATATATATATATATATATATGTGTGTGTGGTGTATGTATGTATGTATGTATGTATGTATGTATGTATGTATGTATGTATGTATGTGTGTGTGTGTGTGTGTGTGTGTGTGTGTGTAAATATATATATATATATATATATATATATATATATATATATATATATATATATATATATATATATATAAAATCACTAGTTATATTAAAAACATTTTCACCACAAGAAATGTATTAAAAAAATCAGGAGCAACAAATAGTTTTTGTTAATCTGCCTTGTTTTTAATGGCCCAGTAATCCGCTCCTGAAATTTCACCCTGTAGAATTGAAGTGTAGCAGGATCTGAAACCCAACCCCACAGTGTAAGCACTGGTTACACTAGACCACGTTATCAGTTTCATTGCGTTTAGTGCAGCCGGTGAGCATGCCCAGAATTCACTGGCGGATTTGCCTCTTTGTATGCAACTTTTATTCTTCTTCTGTGAGTAATTTTCCCGCTATTGATTTTTCTATTATGTGTTTTGTGTCCTTTCACCTTTTGCGGTAGTGTGTAAGTAGCTTGTGAATAATGGACATGGTGCTGGAATAGAGATTCAGAGAGAGAACAAGGCCATTCTTCATAAAGGTAGGCCTTGCCTGGAGGTGGGGGGGGTTATAAATTTAAAAAGGCTGGAATAAGGATGTATGGTGGAGCCACTTCCATTATTGTAATGGATGCTGCTGTCTTCGGTCCGAGACGGAGTGTGTTGTAATAAGAGATGACTGCTGGCTGTTTATAGGTTAATTAAGACTATTGTATATGTTGGCGGAGCTGGTTAGGATTAATATTTCAATTCTTGCTTAATGTAGGGGAACTATGAAGGAATTATGAACTGTTCATATTAAACAGATTAGGTTTGGTATTATTAATTCAATATCCAAACTCGCCAAGATGCCTCGTGCAGGCGATGCTTATTAGTCTACTGTAAGCCTAAATTTTCATTTCTAATTTGTTTATTTGTAAGTGTTTGTATGTAGATTGGAAAAAAAAAGCGCTACCCGAAGCTTAACTAGCGTTATTATATAATTATAATTTTCAATATCCTATTGTAGTTGCTGTGAAGCTACTAATGGATTAATATAATTACTATTGTTACTTGGAAGAGTCTTAGGCGGAGAACCAACATGATATAAAATGAAGAAAAATAGATTATCTGATATGTATAGAAAAACTAAAATAATATGGATAAATCCTCACAACAGACCATTAGATTGAGTGTATGTTAAGTTTGTAATCTACATTTGCCAGACGCCCTTATCCAGAGCAACTTCCAAGGGATGAGAGCCGTGCTCAGAGGCCCACTAGTGGCAGCTGTGATTTGAACCTGCCATCTTCCTGTTCCAAAGCCCAATGCTTTGCAATGCTTTTGCCCAATGCCGTTTTGATGTATTCCTTTATAGAGACTAGATGGAATTGATAAAACCAAGGCAAATATATATTTTTTTTGAACTTTTAAATACATCCTTTAATTGACCTTGAACTCCAAAAGCTTTCAAAGCCTGCCAACATTAAATTTCCCTTGTTTTTAATATGCTTACTGTGGATCACACCGCTTTCCAGTTAATCAACTCAGGACTTAAAGGATGCCATTAGATCTGAGAGAACAAGGCCTATTGATTACGATGGCGTGTGCCTCTCGTTTCGCCTGTGTCGACGCGAAGCAGAACTGAGATGGTGTTACTCCAGATGTGTCTGTGGGATGGATCATGGCATTATGATATTATCCAAACCCTTACGCTGCTGTTCCTTTACTGATATTCATTTCACGAAGTTTCCAACATCCTCCATCTTCAATTAAGCATGCATGCCTATAACTGTGAGCCTTTTTTTTTCTCCAAGGTTGCTAGTGATAACATCTGTTGATGCGTTGTATTTATGGAACAACGTCCTGTTGATGAATGGCTTCGAAATGTTGAGCATTGTCGAGTCTCCAAGGATGAACGACGATTTTCTGATTTTAATTGGTGGCGCTGAAGGTGTAGGAGGTTTACGAGGGTTTGTTTATCCCGAGCAGTGTTTATCTGAGGTTTGTGGGGTGGGTTGGTGCGGCGGGGGGGTGATCGGGTTTGAAAGAAGACACCTTTTGTGTAATTAGGGTGTCCTTTATTGCTTTCTTTTTGATTACACTGACACCATGGCCCTGTCCTGCAGTCAGCCTAGCACACTGTTGTTGTTTTTTTTTTTTATATACATTTTTTTCTTAAATTGCGTGAGATTTGACAAAACACCAAGCTTGTTAGAAATTCCACTCCCGGTCATTTAGCCTCACTGTTCGCGTGTGTGTTGCTACCATCTCAATACCATGACAAATTATAATTGGCCAAACAGGTGGCCTTCGGGGCAAAAACCACTTGATGCTTAGCAAGTACGCTGCTTTAATTGGGTTTCCGCGCAAAACCAGTTGCCGCTGCAGACGCCCGAGCCGCATGTAAATGCCACAAAATCCTTAGCCGTCTGCCAGGACGCTTGATTTAATTAATCAAAAGAGCTCCCAGCCTTTGTGTGTATGTTTCTGTGTGTGTGTGTGTTAAAAAGCTGATGGATTTGGTCTGCCAGTTGTTACAGTGCTGATAAAATAAAGCGCAAATAAACACACAGGCAGACATCACACACACACACTTATTATGTCTATTATGCGGATTCTTGTTTCAAGTTATCCTTGTTCCCTGAGAGGCATTCTTTCTGTAGACTATAAAAAAAACAAACAAACCCCTGCATAACAACCGACGTTTACATGTCACTACATGTATAAGTATTGACCATTTTACCCGTCAAAAAGCGCGTCAAATTCTCCAAAACACGCAGAAAAGTTTTTACGCTCGCATAAGGTGTTTTTTGTTTTTTTTTTTTTTTTTTTTAGACGATGCGAAAAAGGAATAATCTGTAATGTATTTTTTCCGCATTTCCAGGTCACGCGCGATTGGCTGAGATATAACTAATCCCGGCCATTTTTTTTTTTTTTTTTTTTTTTTTTGACTGACATCGCCAGAAATCAAGTTTTAGTCACCTGATATGTTTAATGGAAACGCCGTCATTTCGCAACAGTTATTTTTTTTTAAATCGACATTTATAAAATATCGCAAAATTTTAACGCAAATTTGTAATGCAAACGTACCTTATGTAACGTTTCGGCCATGTATGTGTTGCTTAGCATGTTATGTACGATCCAGTACATATATACTGTAGGAATGTAATTTTTTTACATTGTTATTTAATTTTTCTTCTGTACTATAAACTTATACATACACGTTATACATCTTTAGGGGCCAAATGAAGTTACAGCATAAATTATATGATGATGTAAAAACAAGGTGCTGGTTGGGGGTGCGAGCTCCCAAAGCTTCTTTGCACAAGACAAAGGGCCGCTCAACCTCCTGCTGTGTGGATGAACCTTTGCTCATGATGTTATCAAAGATCTAAGCTATGTTGCATGTTATGTAGGATTCAGTACATATATATACACACATTTATTAGACATACTTTTTATTTTATAGGTGTTTTTTTATTTTTTATTGTTTTTTTTTTTATTAGGATGTTAAATATCACCTGCTATACTATAAACAGCACATGTTAAGTGGCAAAACAAACATTTTGAAGTCGTATAAGGCCGGAAAGGAGTAAATAAAATGAGAATGCAGCTGGTGTTAAATCTAGCATGATAAATGCAGTGGGTAGGAATTGGAAAAAAAAATGACTGTACAAAAGGAAGAAAAAAAAAAAAAAAACTCAATTTCAGGCATTACCCCCCCCCCCCCCCCCCACCCCCCCCCCCCACCCCCCCCACCCCCCCCCCCCCCCCCCCCCCCCCCCCCCCTTCCACCCAATAAATATGCATGCAGGAGCAAATAGTTTGTTCAGACTCTGTTACAGGTACATGACATTTCATCATAGCTGCGTTATGTTGTATATACAGACATGATGCCCATGAATTTCTTGTATAAGATGCTGCTGCAGTGCCTTCCAACAATATTTCCTCCTCTGCAGTACCAAAAAAAGAGATCCTGGTCAGCCCATGGACTGCAGAGCCACCCACAAACTCAGTTCTTTCTCTCAAATTCTCTCTCTCTCTCTGATGTTTTTTTCAAACAGGTCCAGGACCTGGCGATCCGCTGCATCCAAAAGAACATCAAGAAGAACCGGGGCGTGAAGGGCTGGCCCTGGTGGAAGCTCTTCACCAACGTGCGTCCTCTCGTCGAGGTCCAGTTGAGCGAGGAGCAGATCCGCGGCAAGGATGTAAGTCCAGATTCACAATTATGCAAATAGTTCGGAAATGTATTTATTTATTTTTGCTTGTCGCTCTCGTTTAGCGTCAGTCCTGTCTGAGAGCACAGATACTGTATGAACTGAGCTTTGGACTCTAGCGACGGCTCTTAAGATGCTTAGCCACACCCACTCGCGCCGTGATTTCAGCCTGATGAGCTCTTTGACCTCCATTTCCCCTGGCATCGGATTCAGACTTGTGCTCAAACCCCGAGGTCGAAGTTCACATTAGTGGTTTCCTAGAGGCACGCTCGTCTGAAAGTCCGAACTGCATCATTCAGCGCATTCAGACGATGATTAAACAGAAATGGCGCTATCGTTCGCGTCAGGATAGAAGAGCAACAGGAAGTTGAGGGTTAACTGAGATGGCTTTGATCAATCAGGCTTATCTACAGATCTCACTTTTTTTTCCCCCTTTCTGTCCAGAACAAAAGAAACGTGGGTCAAAGGTCCCGTGTTGTCGTTTTTGATTTTTGGATTAGCAGGATGATGATTGTGTGCTTGCAGGAGGAGATCCAGCAACTGAAAGCAAAGCTCGAGAAGGCGGAGAAGGAGAGGAACGAGCTCCGGCTGAACACAGATCGGCTGGAGAGCAAAGTAAGAGAGAGGGGGAAAAATAAAAACAAAAAAAAAACCCTACAGTCGGACTGTTTTATCATCACTGAGTTTATAATGAGATTTATTGCGTGTTAATGTAAAAAAATTTGGGGTTATTTTTTTTCCCCGTGAGCGTTGGGGGGGAAATCGGACGGTGAACGGGGAGTGTGTTATTGATTCCAGATCACAGAGCTATCAACAGAGCTGTCAGATGAGAGGAACACTAGCGAGTCGGCATCCCAGCTGTTGGAGTCGGAGACGGCTGAAAGACTGCGTTTGGAAAAGGACATGAAGGACCTGCAGGTAATGATTGAGCAATACGCTATTCTCCCAGCTTCATGGTGGACTGCTGCTTATTACGTTTCCATCCATCACTGATTTAAAAAAAAGTGTTTTCCTCGCAGGACAACTTTTTTTTCTTTCCCCCCGTGTTATTTGTTATAACTTCTATGAACGCGGCACTTTATATTATTATAAACGGGTTCAGACTTTTTGTTTGTTTGCAGTGAAATGATTAAGTGCTTTGTAGTAACATCCATTCACTTAAATAGAAGTCCTAATTTTATTTTTTTTATTTTTTTTACTACAATAAATACACTTTTTTTTTACTCATGTTGAAGGAAAGAGTTATGGACTCTGATGTAGTGTATTAAAAAAAAAAAAAAAAAAAACAAAAAAAAAAAATATAATATATATATTATATATATATATATATATATATAATATTGTTATTATATATATATATATATATAATACATCTATATAATATATAATATCAATATATATATTATATATTACATATATATATATAATATATAAATAATATATATATATATATAATATAATATAATATATTTATATATATATATATATATATATATATATATGTATATGTCTCTCTCTCTGCTCTCTCTATCTCTCTCTCTCTCTCTCTTGTTCTATCTCTCTCTCTCTCTCTTCTCCCTCTCTCTTGTTCTCTCTCTCTACTCCTTTTTCTCTTTCTCTTTCTCTCTCTTCTCTCTCTCTTCTATTTCTCTCTCTCTTCTTCTCTCTCTCTCTCTCCCCCTCTACCTCTCTCTCTCTCTCTCCCTCTCTCTCTCCTCTCTTTCTCTCTCTCTCTCTTCTCTCCCTCTCTCTCTCTCTCTCTCTACTCTTTCTCTCTCTCTCTACCTCTCTCTCTCTCTCTCTCTATACCCTCTCTCTCTCTCTCTCTACTCTATATCTTATCTCTCTCCCTCTCTCTCTGATCTCTCTCTCCTCTCTCTCTCTCTCCCCCCTCCCTCTTCTCTCTCTCTTATCTCTTCCTCTCTCTATCTCCTCTCTCTATATCTCTCTCTCTCTCTATCTCTCTCTCTACTCTCCGCTCTCTCCCTCTCTCTCTCTCTCTCTCTCTCTCTCTCTCTGTCTCTCTCTCTGTCTCTGTCTCTATCTGTCTATCTCTCTCGTCTCCTCTCTCTCTATATCTAAGTCTTATCTTCTATTATCACAAATCTTAAAGGTTCCACACTATACAGTAGGGATTTGAATGATCTGTTTATCTTAACTGTACGAATCATACATTTTGTTATTACTAAACAATAAATGTTATAATGAATAAAATATAATACATATATTCTATTATTATATATTATATTATATTATTTAATATAATGAATCATTTAAGTTTGTTTCACATTGAGGGGGAAAAAAATAGTGCGTTTTTTGACCCCAAAGGGATCATTTACAGTAGAACTACCATTTTTTTATTCGTTTTTTTTTTTTCATATCCGAGTAAATAAAGGACAACACAACACACGTTTAAAAAAAAAAGTAAAAAAAATTATTTATAAAAAACTTTAAAAAAAGCTCAGTGATGCACGCTGCATTAAACACATGTTAATTATAAAAAAAAAACTTCATTGTGACAAACATAATTAATACAAAACTATATTCATAATCAAAAGTTGTCCCGAAGAAAATAAATAGTGAAATACTGACGCCAGGAAAACCTACTTAAGTTTACTCTGCTGCTCATTCCTGATCATGCTCTAACGTGTGTTTGTGCCTGTGTTTCCCCTGAAACCAGACCAAGTTTGAGGAAACGAAAAAGCAGATGGGAAGCATGGAGGTGGAGGTGATGGAGGCGCGGCTTCTCCGAGCGACGGAGCTTAATGGAGAGTTGGATGACGACGATGAATCTGGTAAAACAAAATGCTTCCGGATGATGAAATCTTTGCATTTTGTATTTGGGGCCGATTGTTTAAACGATTCGTTTAATATTTCTTGTAATTGATATTTCTGTCGAATTGAATCAATTTATTAATAGAAAATACCTTTGTAAAATATATTTCAGTGACTTAGTTGTGCTTGTTATGCTTCAGGTGGGGAATGGAAGCTGAAGTACGACCGAGCGGTCAGAGAAATAGACTTCACCAAGAAGAAATTACAGCAGGAGTTTGATGACAAGTTGGAGGCAGAGCAGCAGAACAAGAGGCATTTCGATAGAAAGGTATGTAACATTGTGCTTTTGTTTTTTTAGTCCTAACTCAAACTTGTATTTCATACTATTTAGAACATAGACAACATACAAACGTTCAAAATGAGGAAATGTACCATCTTTTAGAGGGAAAAAAATGGTTGAACTACACTCCCCAGAAGCCCCCGCCTGGGAACCTCAGGCTCACATGAAGTATGACTGTTGAAAACAAGCTGGTTTAGATTAAACAATCGTAGCGTCAGAACACATCAGCAAGTGAGAGTGTCCCATATTATATATATATATATATGTATATGGATATAATATATTTTATATATATTTTATATATATTTTATATATATATATTTTATATATATATTATATATATATATGTGTATATATATATAGTCATACTATATATATATATATATATATGTATATATATATATCTGTAATATGTAATATATATATATATATATATATCTCGTGGATATATATTATATATATATATGTATGCTCTCGATCGATTTATATATGATATAATATATAGTATGTGTATCTATGTATCTATCTCTATACCTCTGTATGTATCTATTTCTGTCTGTATGTGTGTCTCTCTGTTCTCTCTATCTGTGTCATGTGTGTGTGTGTGTGTCTTCTCATCTATGTGTGTGTGTGTGTCTCTATCTATCTCTCTCTCTATCTGTCTGTCCTCTGGTGTGATGTGGTATCTACTCTCATCTCATCCTGTGTGTGTGTGTGTCTCTCTATCTATCTAATATCTCGTAATCTCTCTCTCTCTCTCTCTGTTTGTGTGTGTCTCTCTCTCTCTCTCTACGGTATCTCTCTTGATCTCGGGATTTATTTCTCGCTCTCTCTCTCTCTCTCTGTGTGTGTGGTGGTGTGTGTGTGTGTCTCATCTCTCGGTCTCTCTCTCTCTCGGGAAAAAATCTCGCTCTCTCTCTCCTCTCCTATCTCCTCTCTCTCTCTCTCTCTCTCTCTCTCTCTCTACCTATTCTCCTAGGGAAAAATCTCTCCTCTCTCTATAGATATATATATATATATATATATATATATATATCTAGTCCTCCTACAAGAAACTAGGAGGAGTCTGAGATTGGTTCACATGACAGGGATTCTGGGAACTGTAGTTCAGATGCGTAAGATGGATAACGAAAGCCTGGAAAAACGTTTTGCTGTTCCAAAAAAATTTGAATAATTTCAGAATTTCCTTCATATTAAATTAGGAAAACTTTAAATATCACGTCATTTACAAAACACGGTATCTGGATTATACAAACGATGATGCAATCACAAAACGTAGGGCAAAGCTCATCTAAAATGGACTGATGCAAAGTGTTCTGTGCTGCGACGAAATATGAAATTGTTTTGCTTATGGAATGCATTAATAGCTATATGAGGGGGATGATTGCACAAGTGAAAAAGCACCATCAATGCGGAATTGTTTATACAGGGTATAAAACGACACATGTTTATACAAAGTTCAAGCCTTGCAGATTTCACCAAGACACTGCTATAATATATCTATAACAGCAGCATGGCTGTATAGTAGTGTATATGAGTTCAGACCTTTAACCGTGGGAAAAATCTGTTGCTTCATGAAACAAAAAATACGGCAAAAAAGACTCATTTCACAGATATTTACTGACTGTTGTTTATTAAAAAACGGATGTTTACACGGTGGTAAACATGGCTCTGTCCTAAATTTCTGAAGGCATTTTGCCTTTCGAGTTAATAATCACCTTAATATTCTCCTTTAAGTATTACAGTTGCTCAGTTTTTGATGTATTTTTTATATTCTATTGTGAACGACGGATGTATTTTTGTAAAACAACTTCACATTAAATATAATAGTATGTTTATATACAATGTTTTATATTTTTGTGTTTTTTTTTTTTTTTATTGAAAAAAAATTCCTTTTGTAGTTTGAGTTTAATTAAGGATGGTATCTTTAACCAACAAGCAAATAAAAAGTCTTTCACACACATTACTCATATTGTAAGAGGTTTTGGAATTAATATGTCATACAAGATGAAACATTTTCGTCTCAAATCAGACGCTTCATTCTTCTCCGTTCTTTTCCCCCGACGTCGGCGCAGCTCGCCGACTTGCAGGCTGATCAGGAGGAGACCCAGCGCTCGCTGCAGCAGGCGAAGAAGAAATGCCAGAGAGTAATGGCTGAGCTCCAGGACACCAAACTGCACCTGGAGAACCAGCAGAGCCGCAACCACGATCTGGAGAAAAAGCAGAGAAAGTGAGTACAGGCAGAGTTCAGCCTCTCATTTAAATTCATTAGCGAGTTGCACACACACACACACTCGCATCTAAATGCCGTTATGAATAATGTAGATGAGATGGGCACTGGCATCTAAAATTCACAGTATAGTGTTTTTCTACATAAAGACTTCATATTAGGAGGAGATATAAAAATGAGCAAATATTCAGTTATGTGATTAAAACCAATGCTGGTAAGATTTTCACACAATGACATTCGTTTTACTGTTGTATTTGGCAAAACAACAACAAAACAACAACAACAACATTCAGTCTCTTAGTGAAAGCAGATCTTTTATTTTGGGGGCAGAATTTCTCGAATGTTTTGTTTTTGACGGCTTCTGATTGTTCCCGTTTTATTTTTCCTCCCATTAACACAAGAACCAAAGCATTTGCATACAGACATCATGTCTCTAATAAAAAAAAGACGTCCAGGTGCATGGTGTCCTTTTAAATGTGCCTTAAAAAAAACAAACAGAATTATTTCTTTAAAACCTTCATTAATTAAAAGCCGGATGCTTTTTTTAAAAAAATCCTTTGTTTGATACAAGACAAGATAGTAATTTGGATTATTACATTAAACCAAGCCTGAACCCTCTCATGGTTCAAATCTTACACTGTCCATCGTCCCCCGAGGACACACGCAACATCTCTATTCATTATAGCGAGAACCTCTTCTAGAGCTCCTCCAGTCCTCCTTAAGAGATGAACGAAAGATGGACGCAGAGGTCACATGTGAGCACCTCTTCGCTGTTCCGAGAAACTCGAGTGTCTTACTGGACACTTCAGCATGTCGCCATGCTCGTCATATCAAATCAAGAACCCCCTTCCCCGAACGCCGGATATGAGCGGCGGCATGAAGTGCGGACGAGAAGAACATGGCTGCTGTGTTGATTCCGAAAGTGTCCCGGGAATTATTCTCCAATCGTCACAGAAGGTTTTCGATGCATCGGTTAGGCGAGTCGAAGAGGTGCGGCAGCGGCGGGGGCTAATCGCATTACATGATTTGTACATCTAATAATTAGTGCTTCACAAGATCAGGGCGGGCGATTCACAAATCATTTTAGATAAGGGCTAAAGATTTATAGCTGTGTGTGTGTGTGTGTGTGTGTCATAGGTTTGATTTGGAGCAGAACCAGGCTCAGGATGAGGTACAGAGAGAGCGAGCACAGCGGGAGAAACTGGCTAGAGAAAAAGATGTGCTGACTGGAGAAGTGTTTACAATCAGACAGCAGCTGCAGGTAAGACGTGCGTGTGTGTGTGTGTGTGTGTGTGTGTGTGTGTCGGACGCCTCCCACAGACACTCTCACTGTAGAATTCTGTCGCATAATATACTGGCTGTTGTGACTGCTGACACAAGATCATTTGCACTTATTAGTTGATAAGCAATTTCCTCATTGGTAATGAACAAGGAGGGTTTCGATTCTTGTATTGAAAGCAGGTTATAAAACGTTATAAGTGCGGGTCAGAAGTGCAGTGTGAAACACAAGAAAACTACAGGGCAAGAGGATAAAGACATGGGACTGTGTGTGTAGGATAAGGAGCTGGAGCTGTGTGGGCTGAATGTGAAGCTGGAACAGCTGGAGGCCGAGCTGCAGGACCTCTCCTCGCAGGAGTCTAAGGACGAGGCGTCGCTGGCCAAGCTGAAGAAGCAGCTACGCGACCTTGAGGCAAAGGCCAAAGACCAAGAGGAGGAGCTGGATGAACAGGCTGGAACCATCCAGATGCTGGAGCAGGTAGGAGAATTGAGGCATTCAGGGAAATCCCTGATTAAAAAAAAAAATACTAGATTGCATAAGTGTGTGTGTGTGTGTGTGTGTGTGTGGGGTCAGGCTAAGCTGCGTCTGGAAATGGAGATGGAGAGGATGAAGCAAATGCATTCAAAGGAGCTCGACAGCAAGAACGACGAGGTAGAGGAGATCAGACAGTCATGCAGTAAGAAGGTACGGAAGAAATCAAACGCTCGGCTCTTTAACGCTTTGGTTCGGGTTTTCCCGGCGCCTCCGTGGCCGTTTGAAAGCCTAAACGATGGTGAAAGCCTCCTGTTGAGCTTCGTCTGTGTTTTGTGTGCGTCTAGCTGAAACAAATGGAAATGCAGCTGGAGGAGGAGTATGACGATAAGCAGAAGGTTGTGAGGGAGCGGAGGGAGCTGGAGAGCAAACTGTTGAACGCCCAAGACCAGGTACGACCCGAAAAAAAAAACACCACCCATAAGCAATCACGGCACAGAGTTTATCCAGTGTTGGCGAGTAAGTAGTCACAAGTAACGTCATTTAATTCCTAAATAAATGTAGCAGTGATTCGTAAGGGAGGTGTGTAGCCCGGTGGATGAAGGTGTTGGGCTCTGGATCGGAAGATCATGGGTTTAAACCCCACCACTACCAAGCTACCACTCTTGGGGCCCTTGAGCAAGGTCCTCAATTGCTCAGTTGTAAGTCGCTCAAAAGTACCCAAATGGCGTAAATGTAACAGTTACTGAGAAAAAAAGAAGTCAATAAATTACTTATGAAAATGTAAAATGTTACAAATAGGGTTACATCTGAACAATTTCATAATAATTTAATAATAATAATAATAATTTGTTGCGCGGGGCACGGTGGTTTACTGGTTAGCACGTTCGCCTCACACAGTCAGGGTCCAGGTTCGATTCCCGTCTTGGCCATGTGTGTGTGGAGTTTCGAGTCCTGCATCCGCCATATTACTTGCCAGCGTGTCCTGTTATAGCTATGCAAAGATTTGATTTCTAAAACAGTATTTTGTTTTTTGGTTTTGAAATTTCTAGCAGTAAACATTCATTCATTCATATTCTACCGCTTTATCCGATCTTCCCTCGGGTTAAGGGGAGTCTGTGTCTATCTCGGGCATTAAGGCAGGATACACCCGGGATGGAATGCCAACCCATCACAGGGCACACACACTCACATTCATACACACATTCATACACTAGGGACAATTTTCCAAGGTGCCAATCAACCTACCGTGCATGTTTTTGGACCGGGAGGAAACCGGAGAACCCGGAGAAAAACCCCCTGAGGCACTGGGGAGAACATGCAAACTCCACACACACATGGCCGAGACGGGAATCGAACCCCCGACCCTGGAGGTGAGAGGCGAACGTGCTAACCACTAAACTACCGTGTCCCTAGCAGTAAACAAGAATTGATTATTACTGTAAAGTTATAAACGTTTGGAAATGATGTAGTTGGAAATATCCATTTGAACGTAATCTGTTATTTTTATAACGTAATTGAAAGGTTACACTAATTATTCCATTTCCAATGTAAACCTTCCCGACACAGGTGCTTCTCCAAAACACATTCCGACTCTGTTTAACCCGGGTTGTGTTAAATGCAACCACGGCTTAATTAACAAGCGCTCGAATTTCATGACTGATATCGACATGGCTTCTCCTGCCAACACACACAATTATCCGGCCACACACGACCCGGGCAGCCAAACACGAGTCCCACAAATCCCCACGCGCTTCACCTTCAACCGCGGTAAAACTGATTCATCGGTGCGTCTCTCTACAGGTGAGCCAAAGGGATGTGGAGACGGAGAAGCGTCTGAAGAAGGATTTGAAGCGCACCAAGGCCTTGCTGGTTGATGCTCAGCTCATGCTGGATCATCTCAAGAGCAATGCGCCGAGCAAGCGAGAGATCTCGCAGCTCAAGAACCAGGTCTTAATTTCAACTTATACTCATCACCAACCCCATTCCTAGAACAAAACTGTAACCTGAATGTTCTTGAAATGCCGCCATTAATTAGTATATGTGTGTGTGTGTGTGTGTGTGTGTGTGTGTGTGTGTGTGTGTATGGGTAGCTGGAGGAATCAGAGTTTACCTGTGCTGCATCTGTAAAAGCTCGCAAGTCCATGGAGCTGGAGATCGAGGACCTACACATGCAGATGGAGGACATTTCCAAGGCCAAGATTTCGGTCAGATATAGATATGTTTATATATGTATATGTGTGTATATATATATATGTGTATATATATATATATTTTTTTTTTCCTAAGGTTATACCAGCGTTGGCTGCTGCAACTGTTTCACCTGCGTTTCTAAGCATCACGTAATTGCACAGATTCAGTTATTTTGCGTGCACAGGGTGTGCGGCCTTTTGTTTTTTTTTTTTTTAGCAGTTAGCGTGCGCGTGCGATCCGAGGAGTCGGTATTGTGTGTTATCGCGAGCGGTTCTGGGGAAGGTGTCTGATGCAAAAGCATGTAATCTCCACGTCTTTTCCTGAGCCAACAACATACAATTACTCTGTAATTACTGTGTTCAGTCCTGCCATGTTTTTTACTACAAAAATGGTCGAAACATGGTCATTAAAGGACTGCCAGCGTTTTACAGGCATTGCAAGATTTCCTCGGGTGGGGTGGTGTGGGGGGGGTATTTTTGATACAAACGCAGACTACGTCTATACAGGAAGTATAATGCGTTAAAAAAAAAACGTACGGCATATTATAAGGTTTAACTGATGTAATACAGTAAAATAGAAAAGTACAGTGTTTAGCCTTCCATAAAAGCCAAGCCCAACAAACCTCCTTGAGCAAGTTAAGCGTTGCGGCGACCTTTTAACCCGACAATGACGAGTCCCTCAAGGGGAAAATCAACAAGGGCGCATTTTTAAAAGACAGTTTTTCCACAGGGGAAAAGATAAAGCGCTTTCTATGAGGTAAGAAGGTTAGAGGACAACGGGGCGTTTTTTTTTTTTTTTTTTTTGCTTCAGCTATATATGGTGTATATTGATTTCCGTTGCACAATCAGAACATCGCAGAAGCATAAGCAGCCGTTATAAAAGTCCAATTATTCCCATATCGGGATGTCTAAAGCGCCACAGAACAATCTAGAGAGAAAATTATAGGTTGTCAATTTCAGATGAACAATTTATTGCGAGCGGTATAAACGGTCACATGACCAGAGCCATTTACTTTTCCAGCCTGTGCACGCATTTTTCTTTTATATAAAAGAGCGTGGGTTAAAGATGTGACAGCTACACGACACGCAGCGTCGTAACGGCGTTACGTAACTTAATCGCGGAATAAACGTAACCGTGATTCGTTACAGTTAACTGAGGAAAAATGTGTAATTAAATGCTACTTGTGTAATAGCTACTTATGAAAATGTTAAATAGGGTTACAGATGTTCGATTTTTGTATCTGTAATAAGCAAAGGTACATTACCGTGTTTTTTTTTTCTTTTGAATGATGAAAATCTGCTGCAGTTTCATTTTGAAAAATAGAACTTTTTTCGAGGGTTGGTAACTTTTTTTTCCTTCTTAGAATGTTAACTTAAAGCGCCACCTAGTGGCCAAATGAAAGCAGTTCCTTTACTTTTATAAAGTCATTGAAGTGTCACACGACTTATTGCATTTTGAATAGGGTACATTTGTTATGTATTACATTTCCAAAATAACCTTCCCAACACGGACGGCATGTGATGTGTTTTATAACAGAAACGAATCCAAAACTGCCAACTTTCATTCGTTACGGACCGACGGCGTCTCGAATACTTAATACTCGGTACAAATTGTTTTCTTTGCTAAAAATTAGTTTCCAAGTGCCAGACATTTTAGACAGCTTGTGTGCCAGTGCCATTCTGTTGGCAAATGAAGAAAGTGAAAAAGAAAGAAAGTTCAATATGCAATTCGTCAAACTGACAGACACTAATCAACCGATTAAAGCGATTCCATTTCCCACCCGTCACAAAATAACCAGCATAGGAAGAAAGAAAAAAAAAAAAACAGGTAATGTACCTTTGCTTATTACAGATACAAAAATAGAACGTTCTGAACCTGAAAACGCACGTCCTCATCGTCTTTAAACCAATTTTTAATTTACATAATAAAACAACCCTTCCGTGGTCGGAAGGGACACGGTGGTTTAGAGGTTAGCAAAAGTATGTGTTCTCCCCGTGCCTCAGGGGTTTTTTTCTCCGGGTTCTCCGGTTTCCTCCCGGTCCAAAAACATCCACGGTAGGTTGATTGGCACCTTGGAAAATTGTCACCTTGGAAATAGGAATGTGAATGTGAGTGTGTGTGTGTCCTGTGATGGGTTGGTATTCCATCCAGGGTGTATCCTGCCTTAATGCCCATAGACGCCTGAGATAGGCACAGACTCCCCGTGACCCGAGAGATGATCAGATAAAGCGGTAGAAGATGAATGAATGAATGAACAACCACCACCACCATGGGGGAATGCTGCTATTGGAAAATAATCACTACTTTCCTAGGACACGATGTTTTAGTGTTTTAAACAAGAACCAGGATTAATGTTGATTGATGTTTTTATTTATTTAAGGTTAATGATTTAGAACATCACGCACATTTCCACTGCTAGAGCGACTATCATAGCTGCCGTTATACAAACGAATAAACACCCAGTCCAATTTTACATCCAGTATAAACACTACGGTCGCATTTTAAAGGACAGAGATTTATAAAAATAGTATAAAAAAAAGTGTGTGCTGCACGTCATTATAATGTACTAATTATTATGTTAATTTTGATACCACAGCATTTCTGACTCTCTGGCGTCGGAGGAGTGTCTGTAACTTCTGACAGTTGTGCTCCTGCGGGACTTTGTGCCACTCTGCTTACAGCTGCTAATTGGCATCCTTAATTACGCCGCCTTTTCTTTTTGGTCTTTCGGGACGGCCTATCTAATTTGAAGTGGGCTCATGTTGCGAGTGTGTGTATCTGGGAGGAACGTGAAATGTCATTTCTTTGACGTGCTTCGAGACGCTCTTGTCCTCGTGTAAGGCTTGAAGGACATCCTGTCTAAAAGTCCGGCATCGCAGATCACCTTAAAGATGTTGTACTCGAGAGCGGGCGGATATCGTTACGCTTTATAAAAAGATATACCGTGTGTGTGTGTGTCAGCTGGAGGAACAGATCAGCAGGCTGCAGAGGGAAAAGAACGACCTGCAGTCACGTCTGGAGGAGGACCAGGAGGACGTGAACGAGCTGATGAAGAAGCACAAGGCAGCTGTGGCCCAGGTTCCTCAGCACTCTCACTTTTGATTTATTTATTTATTTATTTAACATGTCCGGCGTGTCTCTTAGGATGCGTTCGCGGAATCAAAATGATGGCGCGTGTGTTTCTGATTGCAGTCGGCTCGGGACTTGACTCAGATCAGCGCTGCTCAGTGATTGCTGCGAAGGAAGCAGGAGCAGGTAGGTCGGAGGGCTGCTGACGTGGCCCACCGTGGATCCCAGCCCCGACCTTAGCACTGGCTCACTCGCTGGAGGAAAGGCCGCTTTTAGGAGGTACTTATTTATTTATTGCACATGGATTGTCGGCGTGTCTCTTAGGATGCGTTCGCGGAATCAAAATGATGGCGCGTGTGTTTCTGATTGCAGTCGGCGCGGGACTTGACTCAGATCAGCGACCTGCAGGCTCAGCTGGAGGAGGCCGCGAAGGAAAAGCAGGAGCTTCAAGATAAGGTACTCGAGTCGGAGGGCTGATCCTGATCGTATGGATCCAAAACAGCACCACCGTGCGATACTCCCAGCCCCGATAGCCGTAAAGAGCTTAGATCTTCTCTGATCCTTATCTAAATCTAGTCCGGTGATTAGCTTCTTTCTAGACAACTTTGCTTCCTTTTAATGAAGCGAAACTGAACTGGAACCCGAACAAACCTGCCCCATACATAACGGCTCTCCAAGAACATTGACCATACCAGAAAAGTGCTTAACGGTACACTGTATTAAAATTGCAAAGTTTTCTATATGGCTCGGTGGTTAGCACGTTCGCCTCACACCGCCAGGTTCCGGGTTCGATTCCCGTCTCGGCCATGTGTGTGTGGAGTTTGCATGTTCTCCCTGTGCCTCAGGGTTTTTTTTTCTCCGGGTTCTCCGGTTTCCCCCCGGTCCAAAAACATGCACGGTAGGTTGATTGGCACCTTGGAAAATTGTCCCTAGTGTATGAATGTGTGTGAGAATGTGAGTGTGTGTGTGCCCTGCGATGGGTTGGCATTCCATCCAGGGTGTATCCTGCCTTAATGCCCATAGACGCCTGAGACAGTCACAAACTCCCCGTGACCCGAGGGAAGATCGGATAAAGCGGTAGATGACGACTGAATGAATGAATGCTTCAGTCCTTATTGTTTACTGATATGTTCATGACGAGATACAATTCTGTCGATCTGAAAGGAAACATTATAGCAGTGGAAGCATATAGCGGGATCAAGGTTGTTTTTTTTTTTTCTTCTTCAGAGACTACCTCCCTCTCAGTGACGATAGGAATCGCATTACAAAAGCACTCGTGTTGTACAGTACCAGTGCCTCATGATGTATTTGCTCGTCAAAGTCAAATGTCAATGGTGGAACTAATCGCCCGAGTCAAAAAAAAAAAAAGCATGTCCAAGTGATGCTCAACTCCCACTCCGGGCAATAAAACACCACCGAAAAGCAAGAGGCAGAGGATTAAGCTCTCACACACACTCGCCTCTGCTCCATTATTGCCGTTTCTGTCACCCGGGTCCTTTTTTTTTTTTTGCCCCGTAAGAGATCGAATGAAAAGCCAACACATTGTCAAGAAGCTCCTGGTCAATTGCGCCTCGGTGTAGCAGCCATAGCATACAATTTACTTTTTTTAATCAGAGTTTTTCATCCCAGCACCTCACGTCCTGTAAAATGGCATCCCGGAAAAAATGACACCCATAAAGGTTTGCCCCAGCTGTACATTGTGTAAATAAGACACAAAATCCACAGTTCGGTAGGTACGTCGGTTTATAAGTAACTTGGTTTGCAGGAAGACGTGCGAGGGGGCTCAAATCGCTTGTTCATTTTTAATCAAATAAAATGTAATTGTTATTTAATAATAAATATAAATATTTATGTACGAATAGAATACATTTTATCATAAACATAATGTAATAAAATGTTAATTCAAAAAAAATAGTCAAATGTAAACTGTATTTTATAACTGTTAATAATAATAATAATAATAATAATAATAAACTGCATTACAGTTATAAAATAGTTTACATTTGACTATTTTTTTAATGAACATTTTATTACATTATGTTTATGATCAAATGTATTATATTCGTACATAACTATTTATATTTATTATTAAATAAAAATTACATTTTAAATTTTATATAAAAAAAAAACTGGGATATATATATATATCATGCTGTTAAAAGATCACAACTATACACAGTGAGTAACTAGTTACATGTTACAGCGTTACATAATATAATTACGAGATAAAAGTAACAGTAATTCTTTAATGCTACTGAGGAAAAAAAAAACATGTAATTAAATTAGTTTTGACAAAAAGTTCGCCCTCCACAGATTGATTCTGATGCAGCCCGAATTTCGAAAAATATAACCTGTTTTTTTTCAGAGGATTTGAATTTTTCCCCCTTTGAATGTCCATTCCACTAAGCGCCACCTAGTGGACAAATGAAGGTAATCCAATGTAATCAGTTACTTTACTTTTATAAAGTAATTGAAAATTTGCACTACTTATTACACTTTGAATAGGGTCAATTGTGATCTATTAACATTGACAAAAGCGTAACCTTCCCAACACTGACTACACACTATATGGAGATGAGTGGCGTATATGTTGCGGCGCATGTCGGACGTGCACAGCCGATGACCCTTGAAATGAATTCTTTTTTTTTTTTTTTTTTTTTCCTTCCCCTCCACACAGCTCCAGTCTGTGCAGAGCCAGCTAGAGTTCCAGGAGCAGTCAATGGTGGAGAAATCTCTGGTCAGCAGGCAGGAAGCCAAGATTCGCGAGCTAGAGACCAAGCTGGAGTACGAGCGCACACAGATCAAACGCCTGGAGGTGAGAGAGCGAAGGATGGCGAATGTGTGCGTGTCAGTGGGTGGTTGTGTGTGGGTTGGAAGGCCATCGAGCAAGCGGCTGAGCGAAATAAATCAGCACCCTTTACAGGAGCGCACTTCAGCTGCAACCTTTTATTCACCGAGCTCCTAGGGTCTCCGGAGATTCCGTGCCAGCCACGAGATGTTTGATATGATATTTATATACCCCGGTGGCATCTTGCACGCGTTTTCGATCCGTATTATGAATTCAAGACTGCCTTCGGTCCTTTAAGCCGCACTCGTTCGCTGCTAGTATGGGAGTAACGCGGCATTCGCAAACGAGAAAGCTTGGGTTTGACTTTCTTAATTCCGCTACACGTCTGCGTATTTCGATCTGTAGGCCCTGGTGACCCGACTGAAGGAGAACTTCGAGAAGATGACGGAGGAGAGGGACCAGCGCTTAGTCGGCGAGAACCGCGAGAAAGAGCAGAACAAGCGCATGCAGCGGCAGATTCGCGACATCAAGGAGGAAATGACCGAGCTGGCCAAGAAAGAGGCCGAGGCCAGCCGCAAAAAGCACGAACTGGTATGCAAAAACCATGAATCAGGGGAGTGGAACGGCGTTCCTGGAGGGCTGCAGATCCCCCAGTGTTTTATCCAACCCCTGCTCCAACGTACATACCATGTAGTGTGCAAATAAGACTTGAATAGGTGATTTTTTTATTTTTTCATTATGGTTAAAGCTAAGATTAAAGGAGGTGCGAGCTCAGTGATTAAGCTGGACCGGAAGATCTCAGGTTCAAATCCCAACTCCAATCTGCCACTAGTGGGCCCTTGAGCAAGGCCCTTAACCCTCAGTTGTAAGTCGCTTTGGATAAGGGCGTCTGCCAAATGCTGTAAATTGTAAACATCCTCCAGACCTTTGTTTGACACCCCTGCCGTAAACGCAGTCTTAATCAGATGGGAAATGCTTCACAGGACCAGTTATTTACATGCCTTCAGAATAGAGAGAATAAGGATTTTGAGATTTTCTGAAACAGATAATGGACATAAAACCCCGAATCCCTCACTGCAATTAATATCATAGGACATTGCAGCCATCTGAACAGCAATTAAACACGAGCCCTATTCTTGCATCGGCTGAGACGAGAACTCCATGTGCTTTCAGGAAATGGACATAGAGAGCCTGGAAGCAGCCAATCAGAGCCTGCAGGCGGATCTCAAGCTGGCCTTTAAGAGGATTGGCGACCTCCAAGCTGCCATCGAGGACGAGATGGAAAGTGATGACAATGATGACCTCATTAATAGGTAGGGCTTGCTCCTGGCAGGCGCGATAGTTTTGCGTTTATAGTTGTAGATGCGAGTCTATAAATGTGCTTTTTATTTTGTGCAGTTGTAATCAGGCCCTGGAGTGTGCTTTATGTTTGTGTATTTGCTGTTCTTTAAGAAGCCCGCTATTCAGAGTTAAAGACACGTGTTCATAGCTGGTCATTAGAAGGTCATTTTGTTAACGGACTTTCCTTTTCCATCTGTGTTCGAGACAGTTTGCAGGACATGGTGACAAAGTATCAGAAACGGAAGAACAAAAAGTGAGGACCGGAGATCATGTGTTTGATTCCTATACAAGTATTTCTGCATTCTGATCATGAGCATGGAAGAAATAAAAAAAAATAAAATAAAAAAAAAGTGCATGTAAAAGAGACATGAACGAGAACGCATTGCAATCTCATGTGCTACCTAACAGCATCCAGCATCCATCAGCCGTTTAAACCCGCGCGCATGAATGTGCAAACACTCCGCGTCTGCCTCATGTCCATTCACACACTGTATTTATGCCTCATTGGCTTTAACAACTTCTTGATTCCTGAATACCGACAGCACGCTGATAAAAAGCAAAAAAAAAAAAAAAAAAAAAAAACACTGATTGGAGTGGAGGGTCAACTTGAGCCACGTCTGACAAATTCTCCTGCGCGTCGGCTTTATCGTTTATCCCGCGGCCGTAAAATAAGCAATAACGTCGAAATTGATTTCTGGACAAAATCAGAACGTTCAGGTGGCGTCGATAATACGATTTCTCGGAAACGCAGTACGAGACATGAGGAACGTGGCAATTACTGTCTAGAGCAGGAGGTGGGCAAACTACGGCCCGCGAAGATCGGTACAGAATTGGTCCAAATCAGATCGTGTCATAATTACGACTGCATTCGTTTGACCTTGTTTTGTAATTGCCTGATGTTCCACCAGGTGGCGCATTAAGCACGGTGATATGTTGAGTAGTAACATTAATGTATGCATGTGTTGCCGGTGTGGCCCGTCTTGTCCAATTTTAAAAGTCAACGTGGCCCTCGAGCGAAAAAGTTTACCCCTCCCTGGTCGAGAGTATATTTTAGTATTTATTAAAACGAATCTTTCCAAAACGAAAATTCCAGTTGCGGCTATTTTCGATCCAAATTTGTTCAACATTTCGAACCCCCGCAAACAAGCCAGAGGTTTACAAGGGCTCAGGAATTGTCCCCCCCCCCCCTCTCTAAGGAGCATCCACCTGAATTTCAATTCAGTTGGGTTTTTATTTATAGAGCGCTTTTTTTACAATTGTCGTTTTCACAATATACAATAATCTTAATTATGGTGCGTGTCTGAATGGAAGTCACTTTGTCCCTGATTGTTCCCTTGTTGAGCACGCCGAGGCGACGGTGGCAAAGAAAAAACCCCTGAGATTATAATTCAAACTAAATATTTTCCCCCCCAAGTTTACA